>CM038672.1:124132532-124732532 GCA_021605145.1 Aegilops bicornis | reverse complement strand
ACCGACGAGTACAAGGGCGACAACGCCGTGGAGGCGCACGGCAACACCAAGTTGCACGTCATCCACACCAACGACAAGAAGCAGATGGCGATCACCCTCGCGCAGTACGAGCGCCACCTCAGCCTCCAGCGCCACAAGATCGTCGGCATTGATCTCGAGTACGACAACGACCCTGAAGCGACGCAGAAACCCGCCCTCTGCCAGCTCTCCATCGGCAAGAATCACCCGGTGCTGCTCTTCCAAATGAGCGACACTGAAAGGTGCACCGTCTTCGACAACTTCCTCGCCGACCCCAGGTACACCTTTGCAGGCTTCTCCATCGACGACGGCGACAAAACCAGGCTCGAAGCGCGTAAATCGAGGTCGCCAACTTCGTCGACATCCAGAAGGAGTGGAGGGTGCCCGACGCAAACAAGCCGTTGGACTCCCTCGGAGACGTCTCCGGCGTGCTCATCAACGACTACTACAACAACATGAAGAAGAAGATCACCGACGCCCGAGCACCGGTATGGGCCATCCTGCCTCTATCCGGGAGAGGCACATCGAGTCTGCAAAGGACGCCTATGCAGCGTCACGAGATATGGAACCGCATCACCCTCACTCAGACGGCCTTCACCGTGCAAAGTCGAGAAGGAGGAGCCACCCAAGAAGCGCCAGAGCAGCCGGGGATGGGGAGAGCCTGACCGGTGAAGAAGAAGATGGTGCCGCCAGGAGCCAAGAATGCCGGTGTTCTTTAGAATTATCATCAAATTTGCTTTGTGTTGTTTGCTTATGTATCGTTAGTTTGCTTGTGTGTTGAACCTAGTTTGCTTGCCATGCACAATCGCCTGTAATGATGAACTCAGATTATGTTAGTTTGCTTTCTGTTCAACTTAGCTTGCTGGTGATGAAATTGTCGTACAGAATGCAAACAGGACGCATGCAGTGCAAGTTGCGCACGAATGCAGTACACTGAATTTGTCGAATGAAGTCTTAACATACCCAACAAAGCAGTGCACGAACATAAATTTGAAAAAAGGAATACATAAGAGCAAAAACACAAATAGAAAAACGCAAAACACGTAAAATAATTCAATACGGTATGGAAGTACACGAAAGTACAAAGCAGAACCATAATGAGTGAAATGCAATTATGATTTACAAAGCGTTGAACTCCCATACATTGGGAAAAAAGATTAACTGATAGCAAAAAAGCGGAAACAAAAAAATGACAAGCTGTACATGCGACGCAAGGTATATACAATGCAAGATGTAACACTGATCAATGCAGTGCACTCCAACATTGAAAAAAAAACACAGGGCAAAAATATAAAAAGAAAAAAAAATTGACCACCCAGGTGGCACCGCCCCCAGCCAGTCTCGTAATAGGTCTACGCCCACAGAAGGCGAGTCCTTCTGAGTCACAGTGCATGGGGCCGGTTGCACATGGGCCCACAGGTCATAGAGCATATAGCAACAGCGCCGTGTATAAGCGCCAGATAAGTATACCGGAGTTCGACCAGTATGCCTCGCCAACGCTTATAAACAGGTCCGGCGCGCCTTCCGCGGGCGAGGTGGGACTAAACATTAGGACTCACACACAGCGAAATAGGAACCAGCCGTGTGCTCACAGGCCGACCTGGCCCAATTGCATCTTCACTACCAGAACACAGGGCCAACAAAGCCCACTAAGAAAAAACAATACGTTCAAAAATAAAACATTAAAAAGAAAAAATGACAAACATTTTTTAAATGAATAACAACAAACAAAATAAAATGTGCGTCGGCACTGTAAGAATATTAATAAATAAAACGCAGGAAGCCCAATGTCAATGTACAGATGCAGTCAGCGACGTACAACAACGCAGTTCTCCACGTGGAAGCACAAACTATTCTTTTTTACGAATTGCGGTTATCTTCTCTACGTAATGCAAGATGGCTGAAAAAACAATGCAACCACATTTAACCAAAACACTCCGACAACCCTAGCCACATTACCCTCCATCCACACAAACGATGTATTACCACAAAGATCAAGAAAAGAAAAGAAAGAACACCATCAAGAGAAGAAAAAAAGTACATCTTTGTGAATCAAACTGCAGTACACTACGTGGACATGAGAAGTTCGTTTCTAGTAGAAAAGAAGTGCACTGACTTGGACAATTGACCGAAAACACAATCATCACATTTTCTGACAGTTGAGTCAATACATTGATTTAATCACGAAAAAAGAGGCGATGACGTTCCGGATTTCCAACGCACTAGCAAGAGCCTCCTCATAGCAGAACCTCTCGGCAGTTGCCACGTAAACTTAAAACAGAGCCCCACCACGCTACCGCCCCGCTCCACCTCTCTCACGTCTGTCCAAGGAGAGCAGAGGAGAAAACACAACTGCTTCGTCCCCCCAAAAAACCCAATTGCATCTTCTTCTCCGCTCTTCCTTTCACTAACCTCTCTATCTATAACAAACACCAGAGAACACACGAGAATCATGGCGGATGCACCTCTGTACAAGCAGCGCCGCAAGTACACCAGGGAGCTCCACGACGTCCACCTCCACGGCAATCACAAGCTCCACGTCCTTTGCACAAGCAAGGGCAAAGACGTGGACAAGATGTTGTCCACATTCAGGAGGAAGCTCGGCGGAATGCCCGTCAAACTAGTCGGCGTTGATGTCGAGTACACACACTACAAGAAGCCACAGCGTGCAGCGGTACTACAGCTATGCGTAGAAAAAGAATGCCTTGTCTACCACATATCTGCAGCTAAAGACAGGTAAGAATAACTGTTGCTTGCCAATATTGATTTTAAATTTTCTTCACTGCAATTGCCATAATATTTAACCTTTGGTTCTCATTCTTGAAAAAGCATGGCATATGAATTTATTGACAGTTTTGATCTGGCTCCATGTATGTCACTCATGTGTTCAATTCTTGAATGATATTATCTAGCAATACACGCAGTTTAATTATAGTTTCTTCCTTTGCAACATTACCATACAAAACATGTATGAAATTAGGTTCAGGAATACAAGCATACAAAAAACATGCATTGTTTATGCAATCTATTATCAGATTTAATAGTTATCTTTGAACAAAGTATTAGCAACTGCTCAATGCAATGATTAGGATATCCATATTGCAGTTCAGGTTTGAGAAAAACACAAAAAAACATTGCTAGTTCTAAAGAAATAAAATATATTCACTCTATACAAATATATCGCAGGGCAATGGAACTAGACAAATTCCTGATGAATGATGAGTACACCTTCGTCGGATTCGCTATTGAAGGAGACAGAAGCAAGCTGAAAGTATCTGGTTTGGAGATCAACTCCAACAACTACATTGATATTCAGGTTGAAGTGAGAGACTCATACAATAAAAAGAAGTTTGACTCTTTGGCTGATGTTGCTGGCAGGATGATAGACATTCACTACAATGACATGAAGAAAAAAATTAACCGCAAGGAGGATCATACTCTGTGGGGATTTTGCCCGCTGCCAAACAAGCTTATCAAGTATGCATCAATAGATGCATTCGGAACATATGAGTCATGGAGAATCATCTACGATGTCATAATGGGACTAGACAGGGCAAAAAGAGACAAAGAAGAAAAGAAGAAGAAGAACAAGACTGTAATCCAATACAAAGAACTAGAAAAAATTAGAGCTGTGTTTAGTCTCACTTTACTTTAAGCGTTGTGGTGTTCTTTGTTTCATGTATGCAAGATTTTGATAATGTCCGTTGCTTCATATCGAATATTTCTTTTATAAAAACAATGTAAGTTTGCTTGCGGTCAATTGCTTTCGCAGACATTAGTTTGCATTAGAACAAGTATATACACAACTTTGAAAAATTTAATGAGTGACACCAAAACATAGTATGCACATACAAAACATAACAGTCCACAAAAAATAGTAATTATATAAAAATAAAAATTAATAATGATATATCTAAAAAATATAATCTATGTACATTTCTAAACAAACGTCAATACAGTTCACAGAACCAACATAAGGCAGTTCAACAAGTGTATCCGTGAAGTGCAGTACATGCATAAATGAAGAACGACGACAAGGGCCCCACACAAACACTTGGTACGAAGTGCGATTACTCAACGTTGGTGAAAGCAGTACAAATGTCAAGGGCCCCAACACATAAATGAAGAACGACAAGAGCCCCACCTCGCTTGGCCTCGCGCTAACGCACGCCTTGAGGCGCTTGGTTAACGGTAGCAGTCACGGACATTCTGTTTTTTCCATCAAAGGGACGCGCAAGAACCCCCCCAACACCCTAAGATAGACAGGCGGCGGGGTATGGCGGACTTCGCCCTCGCATGCGGAGCCACGGCAAGCCGCGTCGCCTCCTGCTCTGGCTCGTTCCAGGCTCGGCCTCGCAGGGGGATGTGGAGGGGGGTCACGACCCCCCTCCCCACCCCCTGCTCGGCCTCGCGCTAACACATGCAGTGCGCTTGGTTGACAGGCGCAGTGCGGACATTCTGTTTTTTCCATCAAAGGTGACGCGCGCAAACACCACCCCCTACACCCTAAGATAGGCGAGGCGACGGGGTATAGCCGGACTCGCCTCGCATGCGGCGCGGCAAGCAGCGTTGCCGCTGCTTCCGGCTTCGTTCGGGCTCGGCCTCGCGAAGGATGTGGAGGGGTCACGACCCCCTCCCCACCTGCTCGGCCTCGCTAACGCATGCGGTCGCGCTTGGTTGTGGCCTTGAAGGCGGACATTCTGTTTTTTCCATCAAAGGACGCGTACAGAACCCCCCCAACACCCTAAGATAGACAGGCGGCGGGGTATGACGGATTCGCCCTACGCATGCGGCGCGCGGCAAGCCGCGTCGCCGCCGCTTCCGGCTTCGTTCAGGCTCGGCCTCGCGAGGGGATGTGGAGGTCACGACCCCCTCCCCACCCCTGCCGGCCTCGCGCTAACGCACGCAGATGCGCTTGGTTAACGGCGTAGTCGCGGACATTCATTTTTTTTTTCCATCAAAGGACGCCAAGAAAACCACCCCCAACACCCTAAGATAGACAGGGGAGCAGCGGGATATGATGGACTCGCCTACGCATGCGGCACGGCGGCAAGCCGCGTCGCCGCCTGCTCCGGCTCGTTCCAGGCTCGGCCTCGCAGGGGGATGTGGAGGGGTCACGACCCCTCCCACCTGCCGGCCTCGCGCTAACGCACGTAGTGCGCTTGGTTAACAGCGGATGCGGACATTACATTTTTCCATCAAAGGACGCCAGAAGAACCACCCCCAACACCCTAAGATAGACAGGGGCGGCGGGGTATAGCCGGACTCGCCTCGCATGCATGCGGCGCGCGGCAAGCCGCATCGCCGCTGCTCCGGCTTGTTCGAGCTCGGCCTCGCGAAGGATGTGGAGGGTCACGATCCCCTCCCACCTCGCCGCCTCGCTAACGCATGCAGTGCGCTTGGTTGACAGGCGTAGTGCGCACATTCTGTTTTTTCCATCAAAGAGGACGCGCGCAAAAACCACCCCCCCCCAACACCCTAAGATAGAGCGGCAGGGGTATAGACGGACTTCGCCCTACGCATGCGGCGCCGCGGCAAGCAGCGTCGCCGCTACTCCGGCTCGTTCAGGCTCGGCCTCGCAAGGATGTGGAGGGTCACAACCCCCTCCCACCCCTGCTCGGCCTCGCGCTAACGCACGCCTTGATGCGCTTTGGTTGACGGTAGCAGTCACGGACATTCTTTTTTTTCCATCAAAGGACGGCAAGAAAACTACCCCCAACACCCTAAGATAGACAGGGGCGACGGGGTATAGCCGGACTTCGCCTACGCATGCGGCGCCCGCGGCAAGCAGCGTCACCGCTTTCCGGCTCGTTCAGGCTCGGCCTCGCGAAGGATGTGGAGGGGTCACGACCCCCTTTCCCCACCCCCTGCTCGACCTCGCGCTAACGCATGCGATGCGCTTGGTTGACAAAGCACGGCGACATTCTGTTTTTCCATCAAAGGACGCGCAGAAACCACCCCCCAACACCCTAAGATAGACAGGGGCGGGGGTATGACGGACTCGCCCTCGCATGCGGCGCCAGCGGCAAGCAGCGTCGCCCGCTGCTCCGGCTTCGTTCAGGCTCGGCCTCGCGAGAGGATGTGGAGGGTCACGACCCCCCTCCCACCCCTGCCGGCCTCAAGCGCTTAACGCCTAAAGGCGTACAAGAACAATACAAAAAAATATATACAAATAAAAAAAACTTGGGGGACCCCCAAACCCCACCCACCATGTACCTTAACGTACAAAACAAATAAAAACCAACTACAAACCGCAACTATAGGCAAAAGTAATGCGTTTTTGTTACGACAAAAAAAAAGCGGTCGCGGTGTCATAAAGCAATGCAGTTTCGCATGCACACACGTGCAACACTTTGTTTGAATGCCAAAAAATGCAGTTCTCTTATATTGGACAAAGAAGTTCGGCATCAAATGCGTCTGAGTTCATCGAACACATATCATACATATAAGCGTGGCAAAAATGCCAGTTCGCATAGACCGTGGTAGTCAACAAAAAATAAAATTATACACTTATATATATTGTGTCAGTTATTGATATAAAAATACACATACAAATACAAATTCATCCAGATGCACTGCCGCATAAACGAACAAGAAGAAAATACAACGACAAAAAAGTCTTTTTCATACATAGTCAGCACACACAAACACAACATCAAAACCTAGCTATTGTCCACGCACAACCTTTTGCACCAGTAGAAAAGCGATTGCCCCAAATGATATTACTGCGTCTGCTGACTGCGTCATGATTGCGACAGGAAGTGAGCCCGAGGTCCGCAATCAGTTCACGTAACTCAAGAGGCATGTCTTCATGACACAACATGTTCAAAGGATTGAACAATGGTGGAACATGTACTCCGCCTTCCAATCTTCAAAGAACAGTGAAAAAAAAGAAAACAAATGCAAACAAGTGATTAAAAAAAGGTTGTCATAAAGAACAAAAAAGTAAAAAGAAAACAGAGAAGCTATTACGTCGGATTTCAAAATTTTCTCAACTAGACGTTGGCCGTCATACAACTGCACCATCCTCAGAACATAGATCCCACACTCATTTGCTCCTCATACGGCACGACCGGTAAGATGGCTTCTCCGCCAATTTAACCCGATCGGGAAGGTTCTTCGATTTATACATTTTTCACCATAAATCGCCTTCAGCAGCTGAGTCATCCTCCTCATCTGGCAAAAAAAGAAGCACAAGGTAAGAATAACACACATCACGGATCAAAAAGTTGATATTCAAACGAACCCAAAAAAAAAGTTGCTCTCAAACATCTAAACAATCCCTCTTTTAAGTGCACGTGAGAAAAATGCAGTCCTGTCGCGCATATGTTGAAGTTCACTACATAAACAATTGCAGTTTATAAAAAAATACAGTGGGAGAAACACAAAGAAAGCTTTATGGTTGGCAAAGAAAAAATAACATACCACTTCAGTGCAATCTGCGTGGTAGTCAGTCCTGCGCCACCTTGTTGTGACATCAGGATGGCCAGTATACTTCCCTCTTGTCATGGATATCAAGGATGCAGCGATCTTTGGTTCATCGTGTATAAGGAATAATGACCGTCCTTGAATCACGGCATCATAATCTGTTCGCATAAAAAAATGAAATCAAAAGTTCTTTCAACACGTACCACCAGGACCACTGTTCCAAAAATAACTATAAAAAGAAATGCAACAAACTAGGAAGAATAAATGACAAAAAACAATGGATTTACCAGTTTTGCATCCAACAGGTTTGCACCGTCGTTCACAAAAAATTTGAACGGATTAACTGCATCTTCTAAAACAAACGAGCTATGAACAACTGGCAACACAGGATTTCCGTCATTATCTCTCGCCATAGAGGTTTCCATTTGAAGAACGTACTGTACACAAAAAAGAACAAAAAAAAAGGACATGAAAAAAAGAATAAACAATGCAAGCAGGCATGGACATGAAAAAGCCAAAGGTCACGGTAGGGAAAGAATGACAAAAGCGTTTACCGTGATAAATAAAGGTGAAAGTAGCAAAGCGTTCACGGATTGATAAGCTAAACCCAATTCAGGGTCTTGCTTCGATTACTTGATAACAAAATCCATGATATCTGAATCCATTAAAGCTCCTTTGCCAAATATATCATAGATATAGTCGAAATTGTAAGTATCGACATCATCAACAAAAGGACCATGCACCATAAAGAACGCGTTCTGCGGTAAACATACAGATGGGATCAATAAAATTAGAACTAAAATCAAAACACACAAAAAGCATGAAAGGGCACACGCATCACATAAAAACTTACTCGCGGTGTTTGGTTACAAAATCTTTCTTGAGAACAAGATCCTTTATTTTAATCGCCTCATCCATATATCTCGAACCTCGGAGGCTTCAATTTCTCTATAGAGCATCTCAACTTAAAAGCCCTCTCACCTGCCCTCTTGTTAGAAAATACTTCAACCTCATCCAAATGAGGACGATTAATTGCTGCACTCGTAGTCCTAGTTACACGTGCTGCACGGTGTAACAAAATCATCATCATCAACATCATATACATCATGTGGAGAGCTAGGTCGAGAGACACTTCCACCATCAGGTCCAGACGCCACATTTGTGTTCAAACCAGAATTATCTGGAGAGATTTCAATGACACAATCCTCCATAACCACATCAGAACCCTGGGACTCAAACAATGACGTCTGGTCTTCATGAAGCCCCAATCAAAACCTAAAAGCGTGCAGAGAAAAAACATGGAAGCACTCGGTACAAAACACAAGAACCTAAAAACATGTATAGAGAAAAATAGAATGCAGCCCATTGTTGTATACATCAATGCAGCCCACATATATACTGATAATGCAGCCCACATATAAAATAACAATGCAGCCAACTTATCTACATCAATTCAGCACACACTTTTATAAAAGCAATGCAGCACACATATAAAATAACAATGCAGCCCACTTATCTACATCAATGCAGCCCACATATAAAATAACAATGCAGCCCACTTATCTACATCAATGCAACACACACTTGTATAAAAGCAATGCAGCCCACATATAAAATAACAATGCAGCCCACTTATCTACATCAATGCAGCCCACATATAAAATAACAATGCAGCCCACTTATCTACATCAATGCAGCACACACTTGTATAAAAGCAATGCAGCCCACATATAAAATAACAATGCAACCCACTTATCTACATCAATGCAGCACACACTTGTATAAAAGCAATGCAGCCCACATATAAAATAACAACTCAGCCCACTTATCTACATCAATGCAGCCCACATATAAAATAACAATGCAGCCCACTTATATACATCAATGCAGCTCACACTTGTATAAAAGCAATGCAGCCCACATATAAAATAACAATGCAGCCCACTCCTCTCTGACAATGCAGCCCGCACTTGTATCTGACAATGCAGCCCACATATAAAAATAACAATGCAGCCCACTTGCCCATAAAGAAGCGGAACCAAGCAGTAGTTAAAAATAAAATAAAGCGAGGATGAAGAAGTTCAATAAAACAACCTTTATCTGCAAAAATTAGAAGTGATGTTAAATCAAGGCAACACTTCCTCGATGTTAGCCAGCTATAGAGCATGGCCTTTACGATGTAGCCAATGTGCTCCACCCCAAACTTAGCAACTCGAACACCATCCCATATGCGCAAGAATTGAAACATATAGAATCCACAATCATGCACGCAATAAAAAGAATAAAAAACATCAGTTTCACAAAAATTAAGTGAAAAAAACTTGAGCGGTATGACACGGAAGATTGTAAAAGAACGCACCCATTTGGCTGCATTGGGACAATGACATGTTTCAACACAAATCCATCAAGTGTAGGAGGATTTAGCGGCTCATCGAACTCAAGCTACCTTCTTTCCATGCACGCTTGATATTTTTAACCATCCTCCTAAAAACCCTGACCGCATCAGGGCTGCCAGGTTTGTTGAGCGAGTCAAGAAATTCAAACCGCCTTTCTTTCACATTTAACGCAACTACACAATAATGACCAACACCATCCCTCGTATATGGCGGATCAAAAGTTGCAAAAAGGACCTGTTGGAAACATGAATAAATAAATAAAATTATTATAACAAGAAAAAAGCAGGCAGCTATAAAAACAAAAGCAGGCAAAATACACATAAAAAGTCTCTCACCATATCCTTTTTTATCAACACGCTCCTCGGCTTTTGAAGAGAACATCAATTTAACACTCCTGCCTACAGTACCACCATTCCAAATATTTATGCGCCAAATAAAAACCAAAAATCAAATAAGCAAAACAAATTAAATCGCACAAAATCGAAAAAGAAAAATGAAAAAATAAAACAAAAATTTCTGTATTCTTACACAAATATGGTGCAGGACAACCATTGCTCGGAGATCTCTTAAACTTATCTACCAAAGAAAGAAACCCCAAGATCTACAAGCCTTGTAGTGAGCATCCCTTTATCCCAAAAGGATTGACCAACTTCGCCAATGCTAATATCACCCATCTCAGTTTTAAAAGCAATCATGTCCCTGAATTTTTCATGAAAAACTCAAACATAAGATACTATAAAAAATAACAACAAATAAAAGCAGGTAAATAAAAAATTAGATAATACATATGAACAAAACAATTTCTAAAAACCATACTTCTTCTTCTTGTCCTTAGAGCCCTTGTAACAGCAGCGTACAACTCATTGTATCTTTTCGGAAGAGCTGGATCAATGCTCGACGGTGTCCTAACAGGGAGTTCATCATCTGCAATAAAAAAATGAAGTTCACTTATCCAAACAATGAAGTTTAAATATTAAGATAAGGGAATTCTGCTAGCTATTTTGAAAATCATAGACAAAAGATCAAAGTTTCACTTATCACTTAACATCTAATACAGATACCATAGTAATTAAACAACATGAATGAGAAAAACATCAAGCGCCTTTGTTTAAAAAAACTCTTGCCTTGATGTCGAGTCTTCAGTTCTTGTTCTTGAGCCGAGCAAAATATTTTCTGCGTAGTTGCGACGAATCCACCACAACCTCAACGGACTTTCCTTCTGCAGCAACATCAGCATTCTCTCGATTTACAAAAGTCCGGTCAACATCGACTTCCTTAGATACTTCAACTACATGAGGCTCCACTATCAATACTTAGGAACATCATTGGACACCGGAGACACGGGGAAGAAACAACACTAGCGGCGGGGCAACATTCTCCAGTGGCTTTTCAATGCCAACATCAGAATCTTCATGCCGACTGGTGGGAACAGCATCATGGGATCCGTGAGCTACAGAAGGATCTGCACACTCAACGACAACCGATACAGAAGCATCAACACTGGCACAGCCATCAATAACACAACTGCCCTGATTCAGATCAACGTGGACTTCCACGTTTGGTTCTCCAACCTGTGGAAAGTTTAAAAAACACCTAGTAACACAAAAATAAGCATGGGAATAACTAACACAACAACACACAACACACTTATGTCAAAAGACTGCTGGCAACATACACATACAACTACAGTCCACATATACAAAACAACACCAACACACGTGTGTCATACACAACTACATCTGCAACCCATGTATACATAAAAAAAGAAATGCAGTTCCATTTGACAAACGCTGCAGTTCAGTTATGTTAATTACTGAAGGTCACTTATGTAAATAAGTATGGATCACGCATGCCAAAAAGAACTGCAGTTCACTTATGTCAAACAGTGAAGATCATACATGTAAAACTATTGCAGCTAACATACACAAATGAAAATGCATATGGATGAACATAACAGCGTACATCAAGTTTATAATAGACAACAAAAAATTAGATTATAACCCACTAACAGAACAAGTAATACAATTATACCTTATCAGCTACAACATCAAGAGGGAATTTGCATCACCCAAGACCTCATCCTTCCTAGAGCCATCGTAAGTGAATTTGTGCACATCACGAGCAGCGACACCGGTCTACGGGCATAGAACAAACCAAAAAAGAGAAATAAGATGGTACCGACCAAAAAAGAAAAACTCCAACCAAGCACAAGCAGTACACACTTCACAATGTAGAAGTACACAAGAAAAATATGGGAACCAAACAAATGTAAGTTCAAAGAAAAAGGGAAGCATGGCGAGCAGGACATGGCGGGAGTATTTATACGACCAACCCCATCGTCTCTAGTTCCATCGACACGGAAGATTCCACTCCGACCTATAACAAAAAAAGTGAGGAGAAGTCAACATAATACACAAAAAGAGGTCCAAAGCCACAAAAACATAGAACATACATTATCGGCACTAACGCCCGGCGTCTGACGGATCATTTCATCCACAATATGCCCAAAGCATCCTTCTCATACCGACCGCATTTTTCTTCTTGTGAATGTCTCAATTGAGCATCTGAAGAACGAACATTTGTCACTTTGCAATCTTGAGCTTTCGATCACACCACAATCAAAATTGTGAGCAGCAACAATATCTTCATCTCGTGGGCCATGGCCAGCAGGGAAAAACCGGCAATTGTCCTCAACCTATCACGAGAGGTTGGCAAATCTTCGATCGACTTCAAAACCTTCAGAAGAAGCTCATCAATCTCCTCGTGCTTTTTGCCGCCAACAAATGTCTGTTTATAAGAGCTTGTATTATCAAACATCTATCGAGGCATGAAACCACGAGTATGCGGCACCTCATCATCACAGCCGGAAAGTCGACTACAGATAGGCTCATAAAACCTATCATGAGTGCTAGGCCCCGCATCAGAGCTGCCGTGTACAACTGCAACAGGACGGTTGTACACAATATCACCTGACGCCTTCCACTACAAAAAAAGAGAACACGCAAAAAGAAGTACACATGTGAGTACTAGAATAGTTCACATTTATAATGACTGCACATTTTTAAAAAAAAATCTGATATTAAAAAATCAGGTGCACTAACCGGCAGCTTCCCAAATTTGTAACTTTCCAAGTAAATCTTTCCCTTCACAAGCACATCCTCATTGTACAACTTCATCAGGTCCTTGGTCATCAGGTATGGCCTTGACGTGGCGTCAACGTGTGCATGACTAAAAATTTGCGAAGCTTCAAGCGATCAAGATACATAATCGGGGGACAATGGCACAACCCTTCGCACAATTCTGCTTTGCTGCCTTGATTGCCACCTAACCACAAATGCACGCAACTCATCAACAACAAGCGACAAAAGTCCATCCGAGCCATAGCCGCATAATCCATGTTCTCTACCATCGCAACAACTCTACCCAAAGCGAACTGCGGGCCCGGGCTGACAAATTCTGGTAAAGTATAAGGAAGAACACCTTCACGGCAAAGGTCAACACTCACATATTCATCTTCCTCCACCAACACCTTCAACTTCTCAAGCAAGTCCTTGACACCTATACTTTTTGAACGGTCAAAGCCAAGCTCATCCTTGAGGGCAGTCAACGATTCATCATGACCGCTGGAAGCAGACATGGGTGCAGTGTGACTTCCCATAGGTAAATCAAAAATGTGATGAACTGCATCACGATATATTCGAAGAACCCTGCCATTCCCAAAGTCCATTAACATAGTGGCAGGGTCAATCACTCCCATCAAATAGCACATAAGAATGCGCGACACATTTTTCTTTACTGTCAGATCAAAGACAACACCAAATCCAACATCCCTAACACGGCTGCAATGCGCCTCTTTCAACAAAGAAGCAGCCTTGCAAACAGTGGGAAGTGACAAACGCACGGTCTTGTTAAATCGAGAATCATCTCCCTCACCATCATCTTCAGGTGCATTGCTCTTACTAGACTTCTTCCTCTGTGTAAAGGGAAATGCAGTCCACATTAGAAGATTAGGCATAAAAAAAGAAAATATAGAAAGAATAACAAAATGAAGGAAACAAATGCAGTGCACTTCAACAAAACTTTGGAGCAGCATCCACCTCCTCGCCTGAATCACCACCAACATCTTCGTCGACATCATCATGGGCACGCTTGGGTACAGTCTTAGGTGAACCACAGTCTTTGCGTCTAGAAGGATGAACACCCTTCACATAATCAGCAAGCAAAAAGTCGCCGTCATCAGAATTGGGACCTTCAGTGACATGTAGTCGTTTGCGCTGAGGATCATCACTTCCGCCAGCTTCAGCGGTTCTCTTGCCAAGATTCTTCTTCATTCCAGCAACATGTGGACTCCGCCGAGGTGTACCACCTTCCTCAGCAACAGTACTCAACCTCTTCTTCATCTTGCCAAATTTACCACCATTGCCACCATCTCCAGATCTCCTCTGCTTCTCCTTCTCAGCAAACTCTTTTGACTCAATTTCAAACCTCAACTTCTTCTTGCTTTGCTTCAGCTCATATTGACGAACCTGTTCGGGACCATCCAATCTGTGTAACTTCCTATGTACCATCAACAGATTGCGGCATGTTTCGAGACAAGACAGGGGCGTCTACGATCAAAGCTCACACCAACATTACCCTCTGCAAAATAATGGTCAATCAATTGAGTAACCTCCTCAAACCCAAAGCGCCCAAAGCATGGAAAGCAGACCTTAACGTCAAAATAAAGTTTGACTATCCTCGTTAAAAATTGCACAAAAAGAACAAATGCAGTACAGTTATATATATAAATGCAGTGCTCCAACCATAAACTCAAAATAAAAAATAATGCATTGCACAAAAAACTTGAATAAAACAACAATGCAGTTCAGACATATATATAGTGGAGTTCACATACAAAAATAAATGCAGTGCTGCACATGCTAAATCCACGGTTGTTCGCAACAAAAATGTCGAACTAGATAAAACAAAGCATACACAAAAATAAACAAATTAATCACATACTAGAAGGAGGGCCACACTTATAGGAGAAGATTCAATCGGTAATTCACTTGATGTCCTCTCTCGACACCATGATCCTTACCACCGGGACAAGGAGAGACAAGTGGTGTATCATTATGAGCACCTTTGCAATCACCTGCTGGATTAAAAAAAACAAGAAAAAAGAAATTACAAAAACATCACATGACAAAATAATGCAAACGAACGCTGACAACTAAGAGAGCATAACCCAATATGCAGGATGAACTAGGAAACTAGATAAACACCAAACAAAGTAAACAAAGCCTAAGGAATAAGCACTCCACATACCCTGAACTCCTTCTCCCCGCACCTTTCGGCGAAGACATAGAGTTTCCCTGCAACACAAAGGACGAAGTGACAGACATAAGCAACAAAATCAGCGAAAATCTCACGAAACCCTAGATCCACATTGCTACACACAACTATCGACTTCAAAACGAGATAAAATCGACTGCCTACGAAAAATTACACAAGAATAAAGAGCTACAACAACTACAAGAATAACAAAAACAAGGCGAGGGGACAATCAACACCGAGCCAAGCGGAAGGTACCGAAGAAAAGTATGCGGCGACGGTGGCGGGAAGGGGGAAGGGGGGGGCGGGGACGGGAAAGGTGTCGTGGTTTTGTCACGGCAGATGTCCTCATGAAAGGACTTAGTCGTGGAGCCATCGCTACGGGTTAACTTAGAGGGGTTAAAGCGGACGCAAAGACACGAGAGTTATACTAGTTCGGCCCCTTCGATGAAGGTAAAAGCCTACGTCTAGTTTGTGACGGGATTGATGTGGTCTCGATGACTAGGGAGCAGACAGCTTCGCCTAGACCACGAGTTGTTGTTCTCTGTCCCTAAACCGCCGCCTGGTCGTCCCCTTATATACATGGGTTGACGCCTTGGCTGGTCTCTGAGAGTCTGAGGCCGACTTCATTACAAGTGTTCGGCTCGGTCTCTCCTTCCCTTTTCTTACAACACAAGTTACATGTCTATGGCGGTTTTACCATTATGGGCCCTAATCCGCCTTTGGGCTCCGGGCCTTTAAGTTTCATAGTAACGCGCCATCTTCCGAGTCTTCGTGGGCTTCAATATAGCTGAGGGTGAACCGGCCCCTCCTGGGCGGTTTACACTCGATGAGTTACCTCCCAACATTAGGCCCCAGATTGATTTGAACCTGTTCATGTCAATCTTCAACACTTTAGAAAGAACTCTGTGAACATCTTCCTTCATTTCTCGTGAACCGCCATCTTGTTAAACCGCCATGACGTCATCCTCTGGACACAACAACGGATCATCTTGACGTCATCTCTATAAAAATAAAAAATGAAATAACAAGATTCCCTTCATTTAATATTATCCCGAAAATCGAGGCGACCGCTGCGCCATCTGCCGCTTTCAGCTCCTCGATTCTCGCGCCTGTCAATTACTCTTTGCCTTATTATAAATAGACCTGAGGGCCCTTTCTCTTCTTCCCCTTCCGTACTTCTTCTTCCTCGCGACGCTCCAGCTCTAAAGCTCTGTTGTCGCCTTCGACCTTCAAACGCTGCATCAACAAAGGCCGCTGCATCAACCTGGTTGTACCAGAGATCCTCGGTGTCCCTCCGCTATCCTGCGCATCCGGTAAGATCCTTCCTCATACCCCTAGATCTGTATCTTAGGGCTCCTGTTCTCATCGGCGTTCATAGGTGTTCATCCCTAGTTTCTTCGTATTAGATTACGCCATAGCTTCTTTAGTTCAAGCTGTAGCATATATCTTGTGCGGTAGTTGCTCCGCATTCAGTTTAGCACTTAGTAGATCTTCCTTTTTGTTCCGAATCCCTTGATAGAACGCACAAACTTCTCTGCCCTTATTTGAAGCCTTTATAGATCGCAGAAAAAATTTTCTACTGAATCTTTGGTAGATCCGAATTAATTCTGTCGATGTGTGGAACCTGTTTCTGTCAACACTTAGCAGATTTTTAAGCTTTGTCCCTTCTGCCTAAGGGCGGTTTAATTTTTGATAGCTAATCCGCCGTACCTCATTAGTCCTCACTTAAACCGCAACTGGCCCGAATGGCAATCTGCGGTTTAACACTGAATAATATGCATAAACCGCTAACTGTAAACCGGCCTTTACTTTTCCTTTCACAGTTTTTCTTCCGGAATGGCCAAACAATTATCTGCCTGCAATTGGGTTCCGTCCAAGATCACTGAGACACAAATCAATGGATGTGTCACCACTGGCGCTTTAGCATCCAAAAGTGTCCTTCATTGGCGTGTTCCGGATTCTGAATGCCCTCCTGAACCTCAAGAGGGAGAAGTGATTGTATTTATGCAACACTTAGACCGGGAATTCAGCCCGCCCGGATCAAAAAATTTCCGGGATGTCCTCGCAAGCTTCCAACTCCATCCACAAGATATTGGTCCGAACTCTGTGTCCAATATATGCAACTTTCAAGTCTTCTGTGAAGTCTATCTTCAAGAAGAACCAAGCTGTGGAATTATTCCGAGATTTCTTTCACTTGAACCGCCCGTCTGAGTTTTGGACGGTCCTAACCTGAGAACTTGGTGGTGTTTCAATCCAAAAAGGAAAGAAGTGGACTTTCCTCACGTAAACAGCATAGCCATCCGAAAGATTGGAATCAAACCTGGTTCTATTGCGGAATACTGCTCCTAACGGAGAAAATCCCTTGCCGGGTTATCGCCCTCACCGCTTAGCAATAATCACCCATTGCCTTCACGCTTGGCCGCATGAAACAGAAGAACTTTGCACCCCAAATTATCAAGCTCCGGGCTCTAATGGCCAATGGCTTAACTGGTATTGACCTTGTCCGATGTTGGGTTTCTTGGGGTATCTTGCCATTAAGCCGCCGCCCCGGATTGATGCATGAATACACTGGTAACGTCAAAGACCCTCAACGACATCACGAGCTATCAATAACTAAGCTTGAAGTTGCCGAGACAGTGAAGAAAATGCTCGATGAACCGGTCTCCGTGTGCAGCCAAACCGGGTTGGCCCCGTTCTACGTCTCCAACAAACCGCCCGCAGTAAGGCTCCACTCATTGCTCTACTGATTTTGATTCCCTATTGATTGTATTAATCCCTTATTAATTCTCAGGCTAACAGCTCCTTTTGGAAACGAACAAAACCGGCCCGGGTTCCTCGTGTAAAGACCAAGACCACCAAGAAAGCTGGCAAGAGGAAAACCGCCGAGTCTTCTGAACCGCGGAGGATGAAGAATCGAGATCTGAGGTAGAGCTTGACTTACTTTGCTCCTTTTGTCATTCATCTTATTAGCGGTTACAATTCCCAGGATGACGCCGAGGCCAGCCATGCGAGATCTGTTGAGGTAATCCTTCTTTCTTCCGATTACGATCTTGTACGGTTAAAAGAATTCGCCAGACAGTCCGGAAAGTGAAACAATCTCACTCTCGTGCTCATTTGAATCCAAAACTTTCTTTGCAGACACAGCAAACTGAAGAACGCCGTACGACCCGGCATAGCGGTCAACAAATTACGTCGTCCGGTTTAGCTGACACGCCAGCCCGGAAACGTCGTCCAGAGGTGACTTGTTCTCCTGAAAAGCGTTATTCTTTGAAAGGTTTCTTCCGATGTCCTCTCAATCCGCCTGACCCGAATTATCAGGCCTCTTCCAACTCGTCTAGCGGTTCATCAACCACTCAGCTGCCTCCTCTCAAAGTTGCTGCTGGGTATGCATATTACTCTTTTTGTTTTTTGCATTTATCGGTTTATCATACTCTAACCCTTGATGTTGTAGCACCAAGGCTCGCCTAAGTAAGAGGGCGAAGACCCTCGATCCTACTGTGGATGTTGATCCGGAGAAGACTCCAGAGCATCATGGTGAAAATCCCGAAGTTGCTAAAAACAACTCTGCTGGGGTTAATCAAGATGACAATGCTAACCCGCCAGAGGTTGAACCGGATGTCCAAGTTCAGACGTCACATCCTGCTCCACCGAGTCCTGCAGTAGAATAACGGGATTCGGCTGCTGATCCGCCAAGCCTGTGTATGAAAGCACCAAGCCGGGAAAAAATGCCAATCCGCCAGCCCGACCAAAGATGACGATGTCGTGAGTGACGGCACCGCCTATACCGCCCTGGCAATCCGGTTGCTCTATCAAAACACAGCGCCAAGGAAGAGTTTTACGCCATGAGTAAAGGGAAGGAAAAACTGATCTGTCGACTTATGACAATCTCTACGCCCAAGATCTTCACTCCGGCTTCTGAACCGGCTCTACACAAGTCGTGATTTGAAGCCGGATGCGGTAAATCTTATGAAGGAGCGCTATGAGGTAAGGAGTTATGCCTCTCTTGTACCTTCATTGCGTAGTAGCCCCAAGGGCAGTTCAACTTAGCTTAGTTAAACCGGGACTTAATATAAAACTCAACCTTTTCAGACTTCATTGATGTAGTCCCCAAGGGCAGTTCAACTTAATATAGTTAAACCGGATTTGTAACTTGTATCGCCAGAGCGTAACATGTTCGAGCAAATAGCCATTAGCCCCCAAGTGCCAAGTTGAATACCTGTATTGAGCTTGGGACTTTGTGATGAAACTACTAACATGCTCCCTTTTTGTCACAGAGTGAGATACGTAACAAACCTCACAAATCAATGACCTTCATGTCAATCTGAAATCTCAACAAGCGAAGCCTCCAAGGCCAAGGATGAGCTGAAACCGCCTTGACTACTATGGAGCAGCTCAAGGAGTGGTTTAAATCTGAGCAGGCCAAGCGGGATGTGAGAAAGCTGGGTTGCTAAAGCGGGCGGAGGATGCCGAAGCAGCTCTTAAACCGGTGACGGAAGAGCTCACCGGATTAAAGCACCAAATTAACGCCATGACCTCTGCAATATTTGGTAAGAAATGTTTCACCAAGGTTATGATTAATATCCCGTTTTGACATTTTCGCCGGTTTAACCTGAACTTTCTTAAACCGGTATAGGTAAGCGCATTGCTCATCTGGGCTCCGACATGCCGAAGAAACTCAAGGCCGCATATACACTAATTGAACAGCTGTATACCGGCACCCAGCGAGTCATTTGCGCCACCTCTTATAATAACATAGCTCCGTCCTTGATCAAGGATACAATGGACCGACTATCCATGATACCAGCACAGCTAGAAGAATTGAAACGATCCGCTGCCTGGGCTGGCACCTTATTGGCTCTAACTCGCGCCAAAGCATGGATAGCTGATCTTGATCCGGCTGACATAGCCAAAGGCTTCCCCAGTGCTCAAGAAAATGGCGAAGCATTTGATAATGATGCTCTCAAACGGGTAACAAGGGAGATGCGTCCTCTGGCGAGTCAACTGGCAGCAGAGGCCAACCTGACGGTTCACCGCTCCTTCTACGATGCAAACAACAGACGGGTTGAAGCTGTTATTCCGGAAGTGCAGAACCTTGTTCCACCAACCCGTAAGCACACTTATGCCCCTGACGTTGATCCGGCTGAGCTTATAAGTGAAGAGGCTGTCTTCCAGGCTTTAACCCGGATTGACTGGACCACCAATGACTTCCGGCCATTGGGTGGTGCGGAGGAAGAAGTTGAACCGACGCCAGACGACCCATCTTCTTCACGTCAACCCGGCAATGAAGCTTAATCCGTCAAGCCGGTTGATGCATCGAAGCTGCTGTCATGGCGCCATTCCAAAGCTTGGACCTCACGAATGCCTTGTAATAGGATAGCCATCACTTTTGTTTTAATATGCCTTCGTTCTTACAGTGCGGACTCCTTTGATTGAATGATCGAAACCTTCAATTTAAATTGCACCGTAGTTGCAAAATCTTAAACCGCCCGGTGATGCATGCGCCGATCGGTTTGTGATATTCATACATATATGAAATATGGAGGTATATAATCAAAATTTTGTGATACAAAATACATGCCGTCGCTGAGCATGAAGTTGGCTTAGCCAATCTTGAAGCGGAGGTTGTACAAACCATTATTGT
Organism: Aegilops bicornis; assembly: GCA_021605145.1. Taxonomy (NCBI): domain Eukaryota; kingdom Viridiplantae; phylum Streptophyta; class Magnoliopsida; order Poales; family Poaceae; genus Aegilops; species Aegilops bicornis. The sequence continues at coordinate 124,711,733 of CM038672.1, read as the reverse complement.
CAAAGGAGAGAACAGCTCCTGTGTTTCTACTGCCGGTTTACCACGTACACCGTGCCGGGTTAGAATAAGCCCCCTGTTACTCCATAACAGGATGTTAACAGAAAACATCAAACTGGTGAAACTATCACCAGATTAAGAAAAATTTACCGTATTCCATTAACTGACAGCTTTGAAGACGGTTTAATAATGTTGTCGGTTTAAGAAATGCAACAAAAATCAAATAACAGTTGACAAACACGGGAGCAAAGGCAATGATAAACGGTTTGCAAAAGATAATGCTGTACTGAGCCGATCAGATGGTGTTACCATGGTCGGACACGACCAAGCTCCCTATAAGGTATAGCCATGGTTCGAGTCAGCCAGGTCCCCAACTGAAACCGTGGCATTATGCCAATCAAGTGGCGTGGCAATGGTTCGGGTTCGACCAAGCCCCCCAAGTGACTTTATGGCCTTAGGCCGATCAAAAAGCGTGACTGGTTCAGATTTGACCATGTCCCTAAGTGATCTGGTGGCTTTCGCCTATCAAAAGGTGTTGCATTGGTTCGGACACGACCAAGCCCCCAAGTGATATCATAAAGCTTTTTAGAAAGCAAACTCAAGGAGTAAACCGGAGGCCGCTTTAAGACAGAACAACTCGATGTAACCACATATGATGTAACAGAACAGATACCCCGCCTTAGCCGAGGCTCCGGTTTATTGTTGTATTCATAATATATACACTGTCATAATATGTACATAAGTAGAGCCGATGGCTCAGGTATAATAAGGCCGAAGATGAGCTATGTTCCACGGCCTGTTGGTCTCCTCTTCGGCGATGCGTGAGTCTTTATGCTCTCGAACATCGATCGATAAATACGACCCGTTGTGCAGATTCTTCTTGACCACGAAAGGTCCCTCCCAAGGCAGGGATAGCTTGTGCATGTGCATGCGGTCTTGGATGAGCCAAAGCACCAAATCCCCTTCTTGAAAGGTTACGGTCCCGACCGGCGACTATGATAACGACGAAGATCCTGCTGGTAAATCGCCCGGCGAGCAGCTGCTATGTCTCGCTCTTCATCCATCCGATCCAAAGCGTCTGTCGTCTTTGTCTTGTTATCCGTTTCAACATAGGCTGCCACACGAGGTGAGTCATAGCCGGATGTCGCTGGGAGAACCGCCTCGCTCCATAAACCATAAAGAATGCGTGTATCCCGTGGATATGTTAGGTGTAGTATTTATACTCCATAACACAGACGGTAGCTCTTCTACCCAACAACCCGGCGTCCTCTGCAAAGGGACCATAAGCCGGGGCTTGATGCCTCTCAGGATCTCTTGATTGGCTCTTTCCGCTTGACCATTGGACTGTGGGTGAGCTACTGAAGAAATGTCAAGCCGAATGTGCTCACGTTCGCAGAACTCCTTCATGGCACCTTTGGACAAATTGGTACCATCATCTGTAATGATACTGTGTGGAAAACCAAACCGAAAAATCACCTTTTTGATGAATTGAACCGCCGTGGCGCATCACACTTGCTAACAGGTTACGCCTCTACCCACTTTGTAAATTTGTCAACCGCCACCAACAGGTGTGTCTTCTTGTCCTTGGACCTTTTGAAAGGTCCAACCATATCCAACCCCAAGTCGCAAATGGCCAAGTAATTGGAATCATCCTCAATTCTTGGGCGGTACATGAGCGCGTCTGGAAAACTTTGGCAACCATCACATCGTCGACCAGATCTTCCGCATCGGCATGAGCAGTCAACCAATAGAAATCGTGGCGGGAACGCTTTAGCCACCAAGGATTTTGAACCGGCGTGGTGACCACAATCTCCTTCGTGGATCTCACGCAATATTTCACTGATCTTCCTCGAGGGGACACACAGCGTTGAAACGCATACGACACCTGCAATGATGCAACTCGCCATTAACAATGGTCATAGACTTAGACCGCCGAACTATCTGTCGAGCCAACGTCTCATCTTCCGGTAACTCGCCTCGGTTCATGTACTCCAAATAAGGGAGCATCCAATCTGGAATGACATGCAGAGCTGCCACCAACTGAGCCTCCGGATCAGGAATAGCCAAATCCTCTTCATCAGGGAGCTTGACTGACGGATTGTGCAGTACGTCGAGAAAAACATTGGGCGGGACCGGTTTGCGTTGAGAGCCCAACCGGCTCAAAGCGTCCGCCGCTTCGTTCTTCCGATGATCCACGTGGTCCACCTGATAGCCCTTGAAATGACCTGCAACAACATCCACCTCACGACGATATGCAGCCATGAGTGGGTCCTTGGAATCCCAAGTGCCAGACACATGTTGAGCCACTAGGTCCGAGTCACCGAAGCACTTAACCCGTCTTAGGTTCATCTCCTTAGCCATCCGAAGACCGTGGAGCAAGGCTTCATACTCAGCTGCATTGTTAGTACAAGGGAACATTAAGCGGAGAACGTAACAAAACTTGTCACCTCGCGGGGAAGTTAATACGACTCCAGCCCCCGAGCCCTCCAACTGCCTGGATCCGTTAAAATGGATGGTCCAATAGGTATGATCCAGCTTTTCTTCAGGCGCTTGCAACTCCGTTCAATCATTAATGAAATCCACAAGTACTTGAGATTTCACTGTCGTCCGAGGTACATACTTCAAACCATGCGGCCCAAGCTCTATAGCCCACTTGGCAATCCGGCCAGTCGCCTCCCGGTTCTGTATGATATCACCTAGGGGAGCTGAACTGACCACCGTGATGGGGTGCCCACAAATACTGCTTGACTTCCGCTTGCCATAAAAACTCCATACACTAGCCGCCAATGGGGATACCTTTGCTTAGACTCAATAAGCACCTCGCTGATATAATAAACCGGACGTTGAACCGGATGCTCCTTCCCGCCTCCTACGCTCTACCACAATGGCCACGCTTAATCGCCCTAGCGTTAGCGACAACATCTGACAGAAGTGGCTCCTTGTCGATGGGAGCGGCGAGCACAGCGGGTTGGCCAATTGCCGCTTTAAGTCCTCCAACGCTTCATCGGTGGTGGACTCGGACAAAGCGATATGTCTTCTTCAAAGATTCGGTACAAAGGGATGGCCTTCTCTCCGAGGCGGCTGATAAACCGGCTCAGCGCGGCAATCCGGCCCGCCAAACGCTGGACATCATTAATACACTTTGGTTTAGACAAGGAGGTGATAGCCGTAATCTTCTCCGGATTAGCTTCAATCCCCCTGTTGGACACAAGAAAACCCAATAACTTGCCTGCCGGAACACCAAAGACACATTTGGCCGGGTTGAGCATCATCTTGTAAATCCGCAGGTTGTCAAAAGTTTCTTTCAAATCATCAATCAGTGTTTCCTTCTTCCTTGACTTAACCACAATATCATCCACATAGGCATGCACATTACGGCCGATCTGTTCATGCAAGCAATTCTGTACGCAACGCTGATAAGTTTCTTGGGCACTCTTGAGCCCAAAAGGCATAGACACATAGCAGAAGGCTCCAAAGGGAGTGATAAACACTGTCTTCTCCTGGTCCTTAACCGCCATCTTGATCTGATGATATCCAGAATACGCATCAAAAAAGCTCAAACGCTCACAACCCGCAGTGGCATCAATAATCTGGTCAATGAGGGGGAGGGTAAAAGGATCTGCTGGACAAGCCTTGTTAAGATCTGTGTAATCCACACACATGCGCGAAGTGCCGTTTTTCTTAAGAACCAGCACCGGATTAGCAAGCCACCGGATGAAAAACTTCAATGATAAAGCCCGCTGCTAAGAGCCTGGCAACCTCCTCTCCAATGGCCTTACGCCTCTCCTCGTTAAACCGGCGGAGAAACTGCTTTACCGGTTTGTACTTGGGGTCAACATTAAGAGTGTGCTCAGCGAGCTCCCTCGGTACACTGGCATGTCAAGGCTTCCATGCAAAATGTCCCGATTCTCACGGATGAACTTCGATGAGCGCGCTTTCCTATTTTGGATCCAAGTTGGCACCGATCTTTGAACTGCTTGGACGAATCGCCGGTCTGAAGTCAACAAGCTTAGTCTCATTTGTCGATTTAAACTTGAGGGCGGATCATGCTTTCAGAGTTGGCTTCTTCAATGGAGTCATGTCATGGGATCAACATTGTCCTTATAATACTTGACTCTCGGTGTCACAAACCGACTCTGCGTAAGCCGCATCACCTTCCTCACACTCCAAAGCGATCTTGCGGCTCCCATGAACCGTTATTGTCCCCTTGTGACCCGGCATCTTGAGCTGCAAATAGATATAACAAGGTCGTGCCATGAACTTGGCATAAGCCGCCGCCCAAACAGGCGTGATAAGGACTTTGAATTTTCACCACTTCAAGCGTCAATGTTTACGATCTGGAGTCATGTTCATCCCGAAGGCCACCTCGAGCTATTTTACCAACCGGATATCTTGACTTGCAGTACCACCACACCATGGAACACTTTGTATTGGACGGTTTGAGATGTTTATCATTAACCCCATATGACGGAAGGTCTCGTAGTACAGGATATTGATCTGCTCCCTCCGTCCATAAGCACCTTGGTGAACTTATAACCTCCCACCGAGGCGCCACCACGGGGCTAAATGACCCGGATTGTCAACCCGGGAGGATGATCCTCTCTACTCCGGACAATGGGCTGCTCGACCAGCGTAGGTAATGAGGTACGGCGGTTCAACAACGTTATTTGCCCGCTTCAAGCTTCCGGTCTCGCTTGTCTAAGCTGGTGGTGAAGACGTGGTATTGCCCACTATTCAAGCTGCTTTGGGTTGCTCACGATAACCCATTGCACGCTGCTGATTGTAACCACGGTTATTCGATTGTTATGATTGTTATGTCCGCCGGATTACCATTAAACCCTGGACGGAATTTCTTCCACCGTAACTCGGGCGGACCACGAACCGCCGCTGAACCTTGATCATACCGGAAAGCATTAGAACTTTTGAACTCCTGCATAATGTAACAATCCTTCCAGAGGTGATTTCTTTGGCGCCTCCTTCGTCCCATGCTTGGACGGGGTTGATTCAGCAGATAGTTCAAGCGGTCCGGATTGGGATTAGGCGCTCCACCTCGATTCGGTTGTTTACCCTTGCGCTGGGCCCTTGTCCTGTAGCGTTGGTGTTGGCTACGAAGTCCATGTTGTCGTCGCTTTACGCTTATTTCCACCATTACCGCCGGGTGATGCTGCTGGCCTTTGGAGTTGCTGTTCTTCTTTCCCTTCCCTGTCTCATCATCATCATCCGACTCGGGATCCTTGGTACTATCAGAATCAGCATACTTCACTAAAACGCCCATGAGAGTCCCACGTCATTGCAAAACCGCTTCATGCGTGACTTCAACTTTAAAGGTTTAAACGGCGGTTGCCCTCTAGAGTCAAGATCGCAGAATCGGCGTTGATCCGATGCGAAGAATGTAAGACTTCGAGACACAGCGTACCCAATGGGTTGTTGATTCCCGACCTCGACACAAGCCGCCAAGTCTACCACGGACATGGGCTGCTTACGGTATCTTTGAAATTCTGAATGAACCGGGTGCAATCGGGCCCATGAACTGATGGAATTGGGTGGCAAGCCTTTCAACCAATGCACGGGCCGTGCCCTCGAGCATCATGGTGAAGTACTTTGCACACGCAGCTTCATCCACATCCGCATCTCCATGGCCATCTCATAACTCTCTATCCATGCTTCGGAGCCGGATCGGCGGTGTAATTTGGCACCTTGCGGCCCCTTGAAATCCTTGGGCAAGCGTACATTGCGTAAAGCGGGGCGAGGCAAGGCACCCCAAAGAGCTAGAGGTAACCCCAGGCTCAAAGATGGTCGGGCGAACCGGCGTAGCTGATAATCCCGATCTTTGTCTTTGCTAACTCGGCCTCCCTACGTGCCCGGGCCTGGTCCACCACCTCCTGAGCGTTGTCGAAACCACCCGCCGGGTTGTTGCCACGGGGCGCACCGCGTCGTGCATTACTTGATACGGCCGGTTCATCCACGCGCCTGCTATAGCTCCGGCTTGGGCGGGGGGTAGAGTGGATCCGATCGCGCATTTGTCTGAACACGCTTCTGTTGGACGGTAGCTGTCCTAAGGAGTTCCTTGACCCGCGCATCTCTACACTTTGTGGTGAATCGCCTTCAATTGGAATCGCCTCCAACCGTGCCGCAGCTGCAACAAGGTTATCCATCGGGTTGGAGTAGTGACCGAGGTGTTTGCACAGCCCGAGGCGTGCAAGATATGATGGCGAGGTAGATCTATTATGCGGGCTGAACCGGCGCGCCCGTCCAGTGCTTCCGCCGGTTTACCACCGGCGGATTCTTGGTCCCTGCTCTGGGGTGTTGAAGAGATCTCTTCCCTCGAAAACCCGAAGGCAAGCGGGATCTGTATTTCCTCTTCATGACTTCATGCGACGCGTTACGATCCAAAGCATGAGCCTATAAGCTTGCGCATCCAAAGCGGCCCGCTCTGCCGCCATCCTGGCGTCTGCAGCTGCCAGATCCGCTTTAGCCTGAGTGATTTGTTCCTTGACCTTTGCAATCTCCGCATTATCAATGTCCTGGTCCGTCGGGTTAGCCTCGGCCATGAGCACAGCCAACGCATCGAATAGTTCTGATAAAACTTGAGCCGGCGGGCGCACAGGGCCTCCTGCCCCGGCTGCCATCGCCGCTGTTGAACCGGCGACCATTATCGCCACGGTCGAAGAGTGAAGCATCGCTTGTGTACCGTCCATGAATATTCCAACCCGGTTGGGCAGATCAAAGGGGTCCGGAATACTGTCACCGTCGGAACAGCCCCCAATCTGCCCATCTTGCAGCTGATATAGAGACTCAGTTTCTCCGGTCGACGACTCGTCATCGAGTAGGCAGCGGTTTCGCCACCAGATTTTGATCCGTCCTCATAATTTCCTCCGTGGATGACTCCCACGAAAGCACGCTTGACGGCCGGTTTAGCCTGGGCAGGTTTCGCACGCTGAGCCGTCTCGACGAGGTCGGTGCAGATGTCCGGCTCAGGCCCTGGCTCATCGATCTTGCCGATGAAAGCGATACGCCACCAAAGGGGACCGGTACCGTACTCAATCGAGCCGGCCTCGAGGCCCGGCCTGCATCGTCGATGTAGAGCTTGCCGCGACGACTCTTGGTCATCCGCCCACGGTAGCCTTCGAGTCCTTCGAGCTTGCCCTCCAAGATCATCAAACCATCGTGCGATAGCCCCACGGTGGCGCCAAGCGTCGTGGTTTTGTCACGGTGATGTCCTCATGAAAGGACTTAGTCGCGGAGCCATCGCTCTGGGTTAACTTAGAGGGGTTAAAGCGGACGCAAAGACACGAGAGTTATACTAGTTCGCCCCTTCGATGAAGGTAAAAGCCTACGTCTAGTTTGTGATGGGATTGATGTGGTCTCGATGACTAGGGAGCAAACAGCCGCCTAGACCTCGAGTTGTTGTTCTCTGTCCCTAAACCGCCGGGTCGCCCCTTATATACATGGGTTGGCCTTGGCTGGTCTCTGAAGTCCCGAGGCCGACTCGTACAAGTGTTCGGCTCGGTCTCTCCTTCCCTTCTCTTACAACACAAGTTACATGTCTATGGCGGTTTTACCATTATGGGCCCTAATCCACCTTTGGGCTCCGGGCCTTTAAGTTTCATAGTAACGCGCCATCTTCTGAGTCTTCGTGGGCTTCAATATAGCTGAGGGTGAACCGGCCCCTCACAGGCGGTTTACACTCGATGAGTTACCTCCCAACAAAAGGGCTGCGGAGGCCTTGGCAAGCAAGGGGCTCACGGAGGCGGACAGCGACGCGAATGCAGAATAAGGACCTCTTGAGGCGGCGGTTCTGGGTCGATGGCGGTTGCCATGCTTGTGACGGCGGTTTTACTCGAGGGAGAGATGCCTCGGGAGAAACTACAAGAGAGGAGAGGGGATTGTTCTCGGTCTCTTTCTCTGACACCGGAGCGGTGGAATAGCATGGAAACGACACACAGGAGACCCGCGTTTCGCAAAAAGCGTCACAAATAACGGGCCGGCCCAAAAACAGCCCGGACAAAATAAACCAGTCTACATCAAAACGCACATATTACTAAAAAACAACAAAAAAAACACATGATGCAGTTCTCTGTGAAGAATCATGAAATTTCAAAACGGTAAAACAACAAATAAAATACATACAGTTCGTAAAAAAAGTTAAAATGAAAAACAAAACGCATGTTAAGAGAACACATCCAGAAAAAAAAGTCTACCTTCAATTAAGTGCCACACAAAAAAAATGTGCCCCCCCTCCGCTCTCCCCTTTAACCTCCCGTATAGTGAAGTAAGCACAGGCAAAAAAACAAATGCAGCACGCACTGCTGGAAAAATGCAGTGCATTTCTATACGGGATGCAGTACGCCATTATGCATTTCTTTTCGAAGTGAAGAAAAACGCAAACGCGGAATAAGTTAACGCGAAGGCGGAAGTAAACGAACTTGCGATGCAAAGATCATAAACAATGTAGTACAACAGTATTTTGCTAACGGTGCAGTCCCATACATTCGAAAATTACAAAAAAGTAAAACACGGGATCAAAAATGAAAAGCTGTACATGCAAGAAGGAATGAAGTTCACACCTAGTACATAACCATGGTCAATACCTTCGCACCGATGATTTACTAAAAAGCAGTGCACTCCGCGTCATAAAAAAACATACAAAGAATAAAAACTGATCACCCAAATGATACCGGCACCAGGCACCCAAAAATTGACAACGTACATGCGTCTCTGAAATACCCGAACACAGGCCCAACAAAACCGACCAAGAAAAAACAATAAGTTCGAAAAAAAGTGGGGCCCCCCCCGCACCCCCCTCCCATTTCCTATCCGTCCCGTGCCAGGGACTGCAATAAGTACCGGCAAAAACAAGATGCAGTACGGGTCGGTAGAAGTATGCAGTGCATTAGGTGCGCATATGCGCATCAAAGCATATAGCAAAGACACGCATAAAAAAGCGATGAAGTACACACATGTATACAATGTTGCAGTTCTGATTTGTACACGACGCAGTGCGTAATTGTAAACAATGCAGTTATGTTGTCACGCAGTATACATCTATAAAACATGACAAAATGCCCGTTCGAATATAAAAAGGTGACGCATGCAAAGGTAAGTTGCAAGATTTAATGCAAGACAATCGAATTTGTCGAATGAAGTCTTAACATACCCAACAAAGCGATTACGGACATAAATTTGAAAAAAGGAATACATAAGAGCAAAATACAAATAGAAAAACGCATAAAACACGTAAAATAATTCAATACGGTATGGAAGTACACGAAATTACAAAGACAGAACCATAATGAGTGAAATGCGTATGATTTACAAAGCGGTGAACTCCCATAAATTGGGAAAAAAGATTAGCGATAGCAAAAAGGCGGAAACAAAAAAATGACAAGCTGTACATGCAAAGACGCATCCGTATACAATGCGATGCAGAACAACGATCAATGCGATTGCACACTCCAACATTGAAAAAAACACACAGGCAGAAATATAAAGAAAACAAAATTGACCACCCGGTGGCACCGGCTGACCGGGCCTCGTAATAGGTCTACGCCCACGTATAGGCGAGTCGTTACGAGTCACGGTGCATGGGGCGGTTGCACATGGGCCCACATGTCATAGAGCATATAGCGGCTGAGCGTGTATAAGCGCCAGATAAGTATCTGAGAGGAGTTCGACGGTATGCCTCGCCAACGCTTATAAATAGCTCCGGCGCGCCTTCCGCGGGCGAGGTGGGACTAAACATTAGGACTCACACACAGCGAAACAGGAACCAGCCGTGTGCTCACAGGCCGACCTGGGCCCAATTGCGTCTTCACTACCAGAACACAGGGCCAACAAAAAAAAAGAGAGGCCACTGAAAATTTAAAAAAATGCCACATACCATACACAAACACATGCCCAACCACGCGTTCGCAGTTCATCGTGATATGACAATGCAGTTCGCTATTCTCAAGTAAGCAGTATTGTTCCTTCTTGAATGCATTCGTGTTCACTGAATCAGACCCAATCCACCACCTAACGCCAACCACAACATTTATTACTTCCATTGCTCGATTGGTTGCATAAAAACTTATCCATTAGGTACTCTGAGACTAACACAACTCCTCCCCGTTCCTCATTTTCCTCAAACGTAGATCTAGGGTTCATCACATCCTGACTCTTCTCCGGAATTACACTTGAACCCGCCATGGACTGCAAGTGCGGGTGCTTGGCAAGGATGGCTCGGTAGCGGACACATGCGTCACGCAGAAGGCCTACTGTTCGCCAACACCGAGTGGCGTATGACATGCTTTCGGCTACTGATGATACCCAACAGGGGGTTTCGTGCGCCATTTCTTCATCGCCTCACAACCACAGATCTACAGGAAAGTTGGGTATGTTTTCCACTCACAATTTTTGGACATAATCTAGACTGCAAATACACATCTGAATATATAGTTCAATCAATTTGTTAAGTAATATCAACAAAAATTACAAAACAAAATTTGTATTGTTGTTCGGATCATTAGCTATTAAGACTAGATGCTTCCACCTATCTTTCTTGATACCACACCATGTATCGACATATGTACAAAAAAAGAATTGATGAGATAAGCGTTGCAGTTATATTAACATGCTGGAGAAGTACACTGTTACTGACATTGCAGTGCACACATGTTGCAGTATAATATATATCACAGTAAAACTAGGAATCAATTGCGTACATAAGTTTGTTCATACATTGCAACTACTTTACAAAATATAATCATATGTATGTAACTATTTAAGTAAACATAAACAAATCATACTAAGTATAAAACAAAAACATTTCTTTGTTTACTTATAAATTCTTTATCCACCCATTACAATATGCAGAAACTGCCATCCGCAATAAAAATTCATGCTCCGAGTTTAGGGAAGCTTACTTTGGAGACAGAACACTAAAATGGCTATGGAGACATGGAAGCTGACTACCACATCGACTCTGAAGACTGCATCAACATAACTACTGGTTGGAAAGATTTTGTCTCCCACAATGGCTTTGAGGCAGGAGAAGTGGCCATGGTCTTTTTCTACAAAGAAGAAGACTCCATCAAGTTTACAATATTTGCACTCTAGGCTATCTAATATGAAGCAACCAATATTTCTAATGCTTTGCTTATGCTGTATGCTTTTAAAATTATGTCAATCAGACAAATTGAAAAATGCCTATTTAAAGTATGCAACCTCAACTACGTCATCTTATCATCCATTTTAGACAAAGTTGCTGTTGGCAGTAATGCAGTTCTCTCGAACACATAGTGTGGTACTAATAATAACAAAAGGCAGCCCTCCAAACAGTAACAAGGAAATGCAAATGGTTGAAACTTTGCAGTTAACATATGATGCTCAAAAACAATTCTCATAGTATGCAGTTCAAAAAAATTCTTATAATAACTATTCAGCTAACACAAGCGTATCATGGACCATCCCTTCTAATAGCAGAATAGAACATTAACAACACTGCTAATGCGATGCAGAAATGCATATTATGCGGTCATCTAGAACACGTAATGTAGTAAACACGTAACGTAGTTTACGAAAAGGAGAAATCTCATAAACAGCCATAACCACTGTAATAAAACTACAACGAAGTACGCTACCAAAGAAAATTCAGTGCACTACAACGTATGCCGCGACTACAACAAATAAAATTAAAGCAGTAAAACTACAGACATTGTGATAGACTCATAGAGGTGTTCATTTCACTCGCACTTCTATAACTCGCCTAAAAATTCTATAGCCACTAAACCATCGAAAAATACACCCGCAAAAATTTACATGGAAGATATGGCAACTTGACGAACAACATCACCTTTCATTTAAAAAACGTGATTCAAAAAATGACAATTATACCCGCAATACAATGAATTCAATCCTACAGCAACAGTAATTACAATATTCAAACACGCGTGGACGGGCAAAAATCAAAAAAATCAACAAGAACAGAGGAGCGGACGAAGCTCACAAGCCCGCACAACCAACATATCAAGAATTGAAAACTAACTCCTAAAAATTAACAATTATAGAGTGAACGGACCGATTAAAACGAATGCAATCAAAGAATTCCTACTAAATAACAACATCCGAGCACAAAAAAAATCGCATCTGACGCGAACACGAACGAACAGAGAAAGCTCGTCTGCCAAATCCATCGATTTGCAAGCACTCTAGTATATTTTCCTGTAAATCAGAAAGAATAAAGGTAAAATGAGATGCAGACACAAACTGAATCATCCCGCGACACCCGATTCCACATAGAACGTGCGGGCGGGAAACCAGAAAATGAAGCAGTTCTCCCGTGAAGCATTGCAGTGCTCAACGTAAAGAAGATGCAGTGCACTTTAGATTCGTGCAAAGGTCTTGAGCGGTGTGCGAATAGTTATTCGCTAATATTAGCAGAATAGACCGTCTATATATATATATATATATATATATATATATATATATATATATATATATATATATATATATAAGCCATCCTCTCGGCTATTTGACATGCTCGGGGTTGGAGGAGGAGGAACAGACATAGTACAGGATCGAGAAATAGAGAGTGTGGTCTACAAAAAATTATTTTGAACATCCTGTCGCACGTCTGCGCCGCCCGTCCTCGGTGAGGGGAATCCTTGATGGAAATAGCCCCTTAGGTGAGTATACGGATCCGGACTCCGATAGAGCCAGTTCCCGACGTTTATCCTGTTTGTCACCTATTTTTAAAGGATAGCTGTCGCGACCAGACCCGAATGGATCTAGCGCTCTGTGCTCAGTGTCATCCCTGGATCAGTAATGCTGACACCACACAGTACTTCGAAGGATTTATAGCAGAGTAGCAATCACACACTTATTACATCGTTGTCCACAAGGGAACTTAATACAATAATATGGCTTAAGGCCATCTAATAATAACAATGGAAGGCTTGGAAAACGAGTGAGTCCATCAACTCCAACGGCATCACCGAGTATAGAACCACAACCTAACATCTTATTCGTAAATGATGAAAAGTCTCGCAACATGAAAAGTTGCAGCCCAAAACGGTCAAGACATGGAATATGCCGCAATGTAACACATAGAGAACAATGAAGCAATAAGCCTACACTACATGCATATTTGGCTGGTGGTAAGGCTCTACTGATTTACATTTTTGCATAAAGCTGATTTTTCCCTACATCAAAGGAATAATTTTATTTAACTATCATGGTGGTTGTTAAACATTGAGAATGGTTGACAGCATCCTCAATCGCAATTAAAAGTACTCATTAAAACCCAATAACTTTATTATTAGAAGTAACATGTTGAGATTCACATGATATTCAAGTACTAGGTACTCAAAACGTCCATAACCGGGGACACGGCTAATCATGATTAGTTTTTACACTCTGCAGAGGTTTCATGACTTTTCCCCACAAGACTCGATCGCCTCCGCTTGGTTCTCGCACTACATGGTGTTTGAGAAACGGATGACCGAGACATAGTCTTTCAGAAGTGCTAGCACCTTATATGTGGGTAGACCGTACCAACCTACATCCCCTACATCAGCTAGCCTACCCGTAAGAGTTCGCACAACTTAGTCAACTACGCCAGAGCCCATAATTGGCTTGTGGCTGCACACGGAAGTTTCTAGTTTGAATAATCTTATGATCCCTTAGAGCCCGGGTGGCGGTCCAAGAAATACAGCAAATCCTCGATAGAAACCAGGTGCCTCAATCCACCCAGGATGTGTGTTTAAGTTGCCACCTTAGATAAACCATTAATTATCAATCTCACATACATCATGGATATTCACTCACCCAATCCACGTCTACTAGCATAGCATGGCATAATCAAGCAAACGTAGAAGTAACTCCCAAGGTTTCATAAGTAAAACAGGTAATAGGTACTACCTCAATCTACGTCCCATCCCACAATTTGATTAGATCCTAATCATGCAAGTGTTTGAGGGTTTAATCTAATGCATAAAACTGGGTAGTAGAAAAGTATGATCAAAGTGTTACTTGCCTTAGCGATGATCCGCGAGTCCTAGAGATTCGAAATAACAAGCGGCGCACTCCGGGTGATCTAACGCAGACAAACAACAAGCATACAATAAGTACTCATCTAATGCACAGGGAAATCTCGAATAAAAGATCTAACCAGGTAGTTCAACCTAAGAACCCTGGTGGCAAAAGAATCGAATCAAATAAAGTATCGAAAGTCGGAACTCGAGAGAGAACGACTCGGTTTAGCAATCTGAAATTATGTCAAAATCTCACAGTAGCAAAACTCTGTGAAAATAGGTTGGTCGAACGGCGGTTTCGTTCTGAAACTCCAGCGCTTGAATCACCCGATTAGATAAACGATCAATAAATAAAACAGTTTTTAAATTTGGATAAGAAATCGAATCTGAAAAATAACGGATTAAATCCGATTTAAAAGAAAACGACGAACGAACTAAATAATGGACGTTCGTTAACAGAACGAATCCAACGAACGCGTTCATTGAAACGAACGGGTCGGTGAACGTTCGTTAATTAAGAAAACCGAAAAAAAAATAAAACCAATCTAGTTTTTTTTTTAAAACCGAACTTTGCAAAAAAACCGGATCGGATCGGGCGCGGGCGGTGGCTACCTCCGGCGGTCACCGGCGGGCTCAAGGGTCTCCGCTGGCTCAAGGCGGTCGGTGGTTGGCGGCGGGTCGGCGAGGGGCTCCGGGCGACGGCGGCAATGGCGTGCTCGGCGATTTAGGGGCGCCCGGCGGCGTTGGGCGACACAAGGCGGCTGGCCGGGCTCGGGTGAGGGCGGGCGGCGGGCGATGTGAGAGAGAGGGGGCGCCGGGTTAAATAGGAGGGGGGCTCCGCGTGGGGAAGGGCGGGCGGCGAGTGTCCGAGGCGGACACGGGCGGCGGCGGGCGGCGGCGGGCGGGACTCCGCTCGGGCGGACGCGAGGAAGGGAGGTGGTGGGCGCTGGGCCTAGGGCCTGGCTGGCTGGGCCGGCTGGGCCTCGGTCCAGGGGGGGGGCGGCGCGTTATTTTTTTTTAAAATTAAAACTAAATGAATAAAAAAATTACCAAATGAACTCCAAATTAAATAAAACAAATTTTCTCCGACTCCTAAAAATGAGTTGAACAAAATGAACTTTTAAAAACTGCAACATGCAAATAAATTTTAAAATGCTCATTTTTGCCTAAGCAAAATAAATCTTCAAAAACCCAAATTTGATTTATTTAATATATCTTCGTTTTCCTAAATATTGGGAAAGTCATATTATTCCCTCTCTTGAGATTTTATAGGAAAAACTTTATGAAGATAATTAAATAAATCCAATGATCCTATTTCCAGAATTTGAGAAATCCCAAATATGAAAATAATGAAACTTCCAACTCTCTCCGAGGGTCCTTGAGTTGCGTGAAATTTTCTAGGATCGGAAAATGCGAGAAAATATGATATGCATGATGATCTAATGTATAACATTCCAAATTGAAAATTTGGGATGTTACAAACCTACCTCTTAAGATGAATCTAGCCCTCGAGATTCGGGTTGGCTAGAAAATAGGTGAGGGTGGTCCTTGAGCAAAACTTCCTCTCTTTCCTGTGTGGCTTCATCCTCGGTGTGGTGGCTCCAATCGAACTTTGCAAAACTTGATAACCTTGCTGCGGGTAACTCTGCTTTGGCATAATCGAGAATCTTAATCGGTCTTTCCTCATATGTCAAATCATCCTTCAACTGAATTGCTTCCAATGGTACCGTGTCTCTTAACGGTACCTCTGCTATCTCGGGTGACATTTCTTCAATCGAGAAACATGGAATACATCATGAACTCGACAGTCCTTCCGCAATTCCAACTTATAAGCAACTTCTCCCATGCGTTGCAAAAATCTTATACGGTCCAACTAAACGGGTGCTAACTTTCCTTTAACTCCAAAACGCTTAACTCCTCAAGCGGGATACTCGAGATATACTCGGTCTCCAACTTCATACTCAATCGCTGGCGCTTTTGAATCGGCATAGCTCTTTTGTCCGGACTGGGCTACCTTGAGCCTGTCTCGAATCAACTTAACTTTCTGCTCAGACTCCTTAATCAAATCTGGTCCGAACAACCGACGATCTCGGTTGTCCCCATAACAATGGTGTCCTGCACCTTCTTCCATGCTGAGCCTCGAATGGTGCCATCTTCAAGCTGGTTTGGTAACTGTTGTTGTAGGAAAATTCTGCATACGGCAAATTGTCATCCCAGCTAGATCCATAATCTAGGGCACAAGCTCTCAGCATGTCTTCCAAAATCTGATTGACTCTCTCGGTCATCCATCGGTCTGTGGGTGGAAAGTCGTCTTTGAATTCCAATCGGGTTCCCAATGTTTCGTGTAACTGGTTCCAAAATTTCGAGGTAAACTGGGTTCCTCTATCTCGACACGATGCTCCTCGAATTTCGTGTAAGCACACAATTACGGTCATGTATATCTTTGCCAACTTAGCACCGCTATAGGTAGTCTTGATCGAATAAAATGAGCTACCTTTGTTAAACGGTCGACTATAACCCAAATCGAGTCATATCCTCGAACGGGTCTTTGGCAATCCTGTGATAAAATCCATGCCTAGTTTATCCCACTTCCATTCGGGTATCGGCAATGGTTGTAACAATCCTGCCAAGCTTCGATGTTCTCGCCTTTACTTTCGACATACATCGAAATCTGCTACATACTCCGCAATATCCTTCTTCATTCCGGTCCACCGAAAGTATTCTTCAAATCCAAGTACATCTTGGTATTTCCTGGGTGAATCGAATAGGGTGAATCATGGGCTTCTTGTAAAATCAACTTCACGATCTACGGGTCATTGGGCACATAAACACGGTCTTCGAACCATAGGGTATCGTGCTCGTCCTCACGGAATCCTTTAGCTTTTCCTTTGCTCATTTTCTCCTTTATAGAGGCAACTTCCTTATCGCCTTTTGGGCTTCTACGATTTTGTCCATCGGCGTTGTTGAATCTCCAATGCTGCTATATAGCCTCTCGGTACTATTTCCAAACATAGCTCTCGAAGGTCCTCGGCTAACTCATTGGGTATTCCTCCCATCATTAGAGTATTGACGTGGCTCTTACGGCTCAATGCGCCTTTCGACATTAGCCTTCCCGGGTGATAATGCAATCTCATGTCATAATCCTTGATAAGCTCTAACCATCTCCTTTGTCCGAGATTCAATTCATACGTGTGAAGATGTACTTCAAACTCTTGTGATCCGTATATACTTCACAATGATTTCCAATGAGAAAATGTCTCCACGTCTTCGTGGCATGCACTACGGCTGCTAACTCCAAATCGTGAGTGGCATAATTCAACTCATGGGGCTTAAGTTGTCGTGAAGCATACGAAACAACTCTTCCTTCCTGCATAAGCACTGCTCCAAGTCCTCGGCGTGAAGCGCCGTAATATACCTCATAATCCTTAGTCCGATCCGGCAATATCAAAACTGGTGAGGTAACCAATCTTTTCTTCAACTCCACGAAAACTTGCCTCACAGTCCTCAGTCCATATGAATTTATTTTCCTTCTTCAACAATTCTGTCATAGGCTTGGCAATCCTTGAGAAATTCTCAATGAACCTTCGGTAGTATCCTGCGAGTCCAAGGAAACTCCGAATCTCTCCAACTGTCGTTGGTGCTTCCCATTTGGTTACGGTCTCAACTTTCGTGGGGTCAACTGCTATCCCTTCTCCGGATATAACATGTCCGAGAAATCCAACTTCCTTTAACCAAAACTCACATTTGCTGAACTTGGCATACAACGGGTGTTCCCTCAGTTTCTCCAAAACCAATCGCAAATGTTCCTTGTGTTCCTCTTCATTCTTCGATAAAATCAAAATGTCATCAATGAACACCACGATTTAACTTATCCAAAAACTCCATAAACACTTTGTTCATCAGGTTCATGAAATAGGCTGGTGCGTTAGTCAGTCCAAATGACATAACGGTATACTCAGATAGTCCATATCTCGTGGTAAATGCTGTCTTGGGTATGTCCTGCTCCCGAATCTTCAATCGATGGTACCACGATCGCAAGTCGATCTTGGAAAACACCTTGGCTCCTTGCAAGCGATCAAACAGGTCATTTATCATAGGTAGTGGGTACTTGTTCTTGATTGTTACTTCATTCAATCCACGATAATCAACAACCATTCTTAACGATCCATCCTTCTTCTCCACTAGCAAACGGGTGATCCCCAAGTCAAGAGCTTGGGCGTATAAAACCTTTATCCACAAGTTCCTTAATCGCTTCTTGATTTCCGCCAAATCCTGTCTTTGGCATCCTATACGGCCGCTTCGATATCGGGCCTGTTCTCGGCAACAGCTCGATCAAAAACTCAATGTCTCTATCCGGTGGCATTCCCGGCAATTCTTAGGAAATACATCAGAAAATCCTTCACCATCGGGTACTTCGTCCTGTACCACTCATGATAAGCAATTAACTTGTGCTCTCCTCGGCTCGTGCCGTGATACATACTTAATCCTTCTTCCTTCTTGTGTGGTGAGCAAAATTGATCTAGTGGAGCAATCAATGTTTCCTCCATAATTCGATAACCAATCCATTCCTAATATCACATCCAATCCTTGGGATTCCGTAACTATTAGGTCCGAGGGGAAAACATAGTGTCCAATCCTTAATGGCGGTCGATCACACCATTTACTAGCCATGTACTGCCTCCGGGTGAGGTTACTAGCATGGGTGACCTAAGGGCTTGGGTTGGTAACTTGTACTTATCCACAAATCCCTTGATATGTATGAATGCGATGCACCAAGATTTAAAAGAACAACTGCAGTAAATGACTTAACCAAAAACTTACCGATTGCTGCGTCGGGCTGATCTTCAACCTCCTCCACTTCAATGTGGTTCACCTGTCCTCTATTGAAAGGGTTGGGCTTATTTCCAGAGCTTCCATTGCCATTTCCATTCGGCCTTACGGGCCATCATTGGCATAATGCCCGATCTTGCAAAGACACTTAAAACAAGTAACATGACTCAGGTCTACTTTGGATGGTGTTGACGGGTTGGTGCGATTCGTCTGCTGCTTCCTCCATTCCCGTTCCCATTCTTGGTGCTGTTATGGTTATGCGAATTTCCTCCTCCATGGGTATGTCAAACTGAATTCCTGATTTAGGGGTATAACGAGGTTTCACGAGCCCAGAGTTATACTTCCCTTGTCCATACTTCCGCTTGCAGTTCTCAATTCTTCTGCTGCTTTCCTTCAATCATGAGGGCTCGGTCTACTAACTCCTGGTAGTTATGGAAACCGGCTACCATCAACGGCATCTTGAACTCATCATTCGGTCCTTCTAGGAACTTCTCCTCGCTTAGTCGCATCCGTAGCAACGCGTCATCCGGGGCATAACGTGCTAGTTTACTAAAGTCATCCACGCATCGCCAACAGTCCTTCCTCCTTGGCGTAAGTTGCGAAACTCACGCTTCTTCATGGCCATAGCTCCTCAAAACATGGGCGGCGAAAAGCTTGCTGAAATTGATCCCATGTGATGGTGTCTACAGTGGTAAGTGGTCGTGAAATTCTCCCACCATGCCGCTGCGGGTCCTTCAAGTTGATGTGCTGCAAACTTCACTCTTTCACTATCCGTGCATCCTGCGGTGGTCGGCTCCCTTCCTATCTTGCGGAGCCAGTCATCTGCTACAATTGGCTCGGTGCTACTGGAATACACCGGCGGATTTAGTCTAAGGAAACGAGTCAGATGATCCGCAGGTGGTGGTGGCGGTGGGTTGTTGTTGTTGTTGTTGCCCTGGTTCTGCACCAGTGTTTGAATCAGGGTATTCTGCTGCTGGATCAGTTGGGTGATCTCTGGCGGGAAAACGAATCCGGGGTCGCGTCTCGGAGGCATCGATGGGTTTAGAAAAGATGAGAATTTAGAATAGAATGAGGTCTAAGGGGAATCACTACCCAAATGCACATGAGCAAATACACACGTAATCACTTCATTCAATCAAACAAAGGCTTACAACGATCTAACTATCGCAAAAGGTGTGTACTAAAATGTTTACATGGAGGGAATACTACTAATATGTGGGGACTTCTACTAATTTGAACGGTGGAAGACTCCATAATGTCTCGCTTCCAGCTTCGTCTTCATAGTCGGGTTCACTTGGATCCTAATCGGTGTCGTCGATGTTGATGTAGTCGCTTGGGCAATCGACATATTGGTCTTCATTCTTGAGCGCCAACTTCTTCTTGAGTTCTTCAATCTCGTACTTAAGATCGTTATTGTGTCTTGCTAGAGCTACGATCTCGTCCATATAGTCCTTGCGAGTTGTCTTTAGTTCTTCTTCAAGCTCGATGATCCTTCCCTTTGCATTCTCGCAACTCCAACATATCATTGCACATCCGGTTCTCCTGGCGCCGAATGTGCTGGTTTAACTCTGGATAAATGCTGCAATGGATCTATCCTTCTTAGTGTTGACGACTTCCCATTTGTCGTCTCGGTGTCCGCAAATCTGGTAGATTGTGTCCTTGAGGTCTTCTTGATAAACTTCTCCAATGCGTCCCATGGTGATGTGAGCTGCCATGCTCTTTCCCTGGACTCCAAGTTGGTGCAATTGAAAACACTATCTATTGGCTTGGTGATTGGGGCGAATGTCCTTCCCGGAACGTGAGCGTGAATCTTCCAAAGTGCTCCTCTTCAGCAGAGTGGCGTTGAAAGTTCCGGTGAAACTTGGTAATCCAATGTTCGTGTACTTGGTAACTTCCTTCAAGTGAAATCCAAATGGTGTGCCTTCATCGGGTTGGGTGTACTTGATCTTCGCGTCCTTCATCCTAAAGAGAGTAGAAAAGATGAGGAGTTAGAAAATGGGAAGAGAATAGTGATCTATGGCTTTATCTTAGTGGTCGTGTCCTACGATCATGTGCTCGATACCATTCTCTCGTCAGCGACTCGGACCCGAATGGATCTAGCGCTACGTGCTCGGTGTCATCCTCGGATCAAGAATGCCGACACCACACAAGATTTCAAGGATTTATAGCAGAGTAGCAATCACACACTTATTACATCGTTGTCCACAAGGGAACTTAATACAATAATATGGCTTAAGGCCATCTAATAATAACTGGAAGGCTTGGAAAACGAGTGAGTCCATCAACTCCAACGGCATCACCGAGTATAGAACCACAACCTAACATCTTATTCGTAAATGCGAAAAGTGCGCAACATGAAAAGTTGCAGCCAAAACGGGTCAAGACATGGAATATCCGGCAATGTAACACATAGAGAACAATGAAGCAATAAGCCTACACTACATGCATATTTGGCTGGTGGTAAGGCTCTCACGGTTACATTTTTGCATAAAGCTGATTTTTCCCTACATCAAAGGAATAATTTTATTTAACTATCATGGTGGTTGTTAAACATTGAGAATGGTTGATGACATCCTCAATCGCAATTAAAAGTACTCATTAAAACCCAATAACTTTATTATTAGAAGTAACATGTTGAGATTCACATGATATTCAAGTACTAGGTACTCAAAACGTCCATAACCGGGACACGGCTAATCATGATTAGTTTTACACTCTGCAGAGGTTTGCACTTTTCCCCACAAGACTCGATCGCCTCCGCTTGGTTCTCGTGACTACATGGTGTTTGAGAAACGGATGACCGAGACATAGTCTTTCAGAAGTGCTAGCACCTTACATGTGGGTAGACCGTACCAACCTATATCCCCTACATCAGCTAGCCTACCCGTAAGAGTTCGTACAACTTAGTCAACTACGCCAGAGCCCATAATTGGCTTGTGGCTGCACACGGAAGTTTCTAGTTTGAATAATCTTATGATCCCTTAGAGCCTGGGTGGCGGTCCCAAGAAATACAGGCAAATCGATAGAAACCAGGTGCCTCAATCCACCCAGATGTGTGTTTAAGTTGCCACCTTAGATAAACCATTAATTATCAATCTCACATCTGTCATGGATATTCACTCACCCAATCCACGTCTACTAGCATAGCATGGCATAATCAAGCAAATGTAGAAGTAATTCCCAAGGTTTCATAAGTAAAACAGGTAATAGGTACTACCTCAATCTACTTCCCATCCCACAATTTGATTAGATCCTAATCATGCAAGTGTTTGAGGGTTTAATCTAATGCATAAAACTGGGTAGTAGAAAAAGTATGATCAAAGTGTTACTTGCCTTGCTGATGATCCGCGAGTCCTAGAGATTCGAATAACAAGCGGCGACCGGTGATCTAACGCAGACAAACAACAAGCATACAATAAGTACTCATCCAATGCATGTGGAAATCTCGAATAAAAGATCTAACCAGGTAGTTCAACCTAAGAACCCCGTGGCAAAAGAATCGAATCAAATAAAGTATCGAAAGTCGGAACTCGAGAGAGAACGACTCGGTTTAGCAATCTGAAATTATGTCAAAATCTCACAGTAGCAAAACTCTGTGAAAATAGGTTGGTCGAACGGCGGTTTCATATTTGAAACTCCAGCGCTTGAATCACCGATTCCGATAAACGAGCAAGAAATAAAACAGTTTTAAAAATCGGATCGTAAATCAAATCGAAAAATAACGGATTAAATCCGATTTAAAAGAAAACGCATTTAACGAACTAAATAATGGACGTTCGTTAACGTAAACGAATCCAACGAACGCGTTCATTGAAACGAACGGGTCGGTGAACGTTCGTTAATTAAGAAAACCGAAAAAAAATAAAACCAATCTAGTTTTTTTTTTTAAAACCGAACTTTGCAAAAAAAACCGGATCGGATCGGGCGGTGGCTACCTCCGTGTCAATGGGCGGCTTCGCGGGTCTCCCATGGTCGGGCAGGTGGTCGGTGGTTGGCGGCGGGTCGGCGAGGGCTCCGGGCGACGGCGGGCGTGCTCGGCGAAGGCGGGCGACGGCGGCTCGGGCGACGGGCTCGGGCTCGGGTGAGGGCGGCGGCGGCGGGCGATGTGGAGAGAGAGGGGGCGCCGTTAAATAGGAGGGGGGCTCGGTTGCGTGGGGAAGGGAGGCAGCGAGTGTCCGAGGCGGACACGGGCGGCGGGCGGCGGCGGCGGCGGGACTCCGCCAAGTGACGGCGAGGGGAAGGGGAGGTGGGCCGGGGGCGCTGGGCCTGGGGCCTGGCTGGCTGGGCCGGCTGGGCCTCGGTCCAGGGGGGGCGGCGCGTTATTTTTTTTTTTAAATTAAAACTAAATGAATATAAAAAAATACCAAATGAACTCCAAATTAAATAAAACAAAATTTCTCCGACTCCTAAAAATGAGTCGAACAAAATGAACTTTTAAAAACTGCAACATGCAAATAAATTTTAAAATGCTCATTTTTGCCTAAGCAAAATAAATCTTCAAAAACCCAAATTTGATTTATTTAATATATCTTTGTTTTTCCTAAATATTGGGAAAGTCATATTATTCCCTCTCTTGAGATTTTATAGGAAAAACTTTATGAAGATAATTAAATAAATCCAATGATCCTATTTCCAGAATTTGAGAAATCCCAAATATGAAAATAATGAAACTTCCAACTCTCTCCGAGGGTCCTTGAGTTGCGTGAAATTTTCTAGGATCGGAAAATGCGAGAAAATATGATATGCATGATGATCTAATGTATAACATTCCAAATTGAAAATTTGGGATGTTACAATAGCCAAGGAAGAAAAAATAAAAAGGAAAATAAATAAAAATTTTTACTGGGATGTTTGCAGGGTTGTCCGTATTGTGCTTCCGCCAATGCCCATGGTGTCTTGAGTGTGTAATGATGTATGCGTGGTACAAATTTTGTGGTTGTACGAAGTGGGCGGCGGAAGCTGGGTTGCTATTTCCATTCTGGGAATAGTTGATCCTCCGGTGGAGATTGCTTCTTACCCCCGGTGCTTCGTTGGTGAACCTTTCCATCATCCCTGTCGTCTGGCGGCCTCCTTCCCCTGTGTTCGGTGTTGAGCTTGCCGGCCTGCTTAAGGACCCAGCAGTTTCTGTTAGTATGATTGGTTGGTTTATCGGGGTGGCCATGAATCTGGCAGGGTCGGTCCAATATCCTGTCCAGGTTGGATGGTTCGTCGCGATTCGCCTTGAATGGCTTCTTCCACTGATCGGGCTTGGGATTGCTGAATCTGGCGTTGACCGCTGTGTCGCGTGATCTTTCGTTATCATTGCGACTATTGTATTTGCTTCGTCGTGGCTTGCCGTTGCCGTCTCGGATTTCGGAAGTGCCCGGGTCGCTGGCGCTGTTGCTTCTGCGAGCGAGCCAGCTGTTTTCTCCCGCGCAAAAGCGAGTCATCAGAGCAGTGAGGGCTGTCATGGATTTAGGTCCTTCTTGTCTGAGGTGGCGTGTCAGCCATTCGTCCCGGACGCTGTGTCTGAAGGCCGCAAGGGCTTCCGCGTCCGGACAGTCGACGATTTGGTTCTTTTTGACTAAGAACCGAGTCCAGAGCTCCCTGGCTGACTCTCCGGGCTGCTGGACAATGTGGCTTAGGTCATCGGCATGTAGTGGTCGGACATATGTTCCTTGCAAGTTGCCAGGGAAGGCTTCTTCCAAGTCCTCCCAGCTGCCTATGGGATTTTCAGGCAGGCTGTTTAACCAGTGCCGAGCTGGTCCTTTTAGCTTTAGTGGGAGGTATTTAATGGCGTGGAGGTCGTCTCCACGGGCCATATGGATGTGGAGAATAAAATCTTCTATCCATACTGAGGGATCGGTTGCTCCGTCGTATGGTTCAATATTGATGGGTTTGAATCCCTCGGGGAATTCATGATCCATTACTTCATCGGTGAGGCGAGGGTGTGCGGCGCCTCTATGTTGGGCCACAATGCGACGTGACTCCGAAGGAGTCCATTTGTGGTTTCCGGCTCGGGCGTGGCCAGGTTTGTCACGTCTTAATAGGTAGCCGTCGTCATGTGTCGGGACATGCCCTCACGATCCGTAGATCGATCTTGCGTGTCCTGCTCTACTGTCCAAGTCCAGTCGAAGGTCGTCTGTACAACCACAAGCTGTGTTATTCTTGCCTTTACAGCGAGGTAGGGCGATCTGGAGTTTGGCTTGAGTTGCCTCTTTATCTGGACCAGGTTGTCGTCGGCCTGCCGCATGGTGTGATGATGGTATGGGCTCCAACGCCTCGTTATCAAACTAAGGTAGCGATCTATGCTTCGGGTAGCTTTTGGCTGGGCCACTAAGGCCGTATTCTTCGGCGGCAAGGACTTTGGTCCATCTATCATTGAGCAGGTCTTGGTCAACTTGAAGCTGTTGCTGCTTCTTTTTCAGGCTCCTTGCCGTAGCTATTAGCCTGCGCTTGAAACGCTCCTGCTCGAGGGGTCCTTCGGGTACGATGAAGTCTTCGTCGCCGAGGCTTACCTCGTCTTCGAAGAGCGGAAGGTAGTTGTCGTCCTCCGATTTGTCGCTGGGCAGGGCCTATTCATCGGGGCTGGCTTGCCCGTTTTCTTGTTCCTCCTGTTCGGATTTTACTCCGGCAGGGTTTTCATTGTGTTCGGCGTTGTCCGTGGTATTGTTTCCTCCGGTGCCGGTGTTGCTGTCTTTTGGTGTATCGACCATGCACACATCGTATGAAGAGGTGGTCGTCCAACTTCTTGTGAATGGTTGGTCTTGGCCTTGCTCCTTGTCGGCATCGCCGTCCGAGCTGTCGACGTCTTCGGAGTCCCAGTTAAGCACGTCGGTTGAGTTTTCGACAGTAGCTATGACGTGGGTGGCGGGTGGGAAGCAAAATTCTCCATCAGCCCCTAGTTCAAACCGAACATAGTTCGGCTGTGAGTCCCTTGCCAAGGAAAGGTTTTTTAATGAATTTAGCATATCACCCAAGGGCGACTGTTGAAAGATGTCTGCGGCGCTGAACTCGAAGATCAATAACCGATCCAACTCGGTGTCCGCAGGCATACGTGGTTCGGAATTTATAGCCGAAAACGAGTCCGGAATTCCGTTGACGTAGATATTGTAAGGTGTTGAGTCCGTGTGTGGCTCCAATGCCACGGATTCTGTGGCCTCGGATGGTTCGATCTGCTCCGGATCTAAGGCCGTTGCAGCAGCAGGGACCATCTCCTGGATGTGATTTGATGACAGATTTAAGTCATGTTCATCGGAGCGAGGAGGAGCAATCGCCACGGTCTCGAACCCATTGAAGATGAAGTCTCCACAGATATCCGCGATGTAGTTCAAGCTTTCAAATCTGACACGGTGGCTGGCGAGCTGTTGATCCGCTTCCAGATGGCTGCGAGTTGGCGCTAGCGACGAAGCCGCCGAACACAAAAATCTATTCGGGGAGGAAGGTTCCTCCTTGGACAGCGTCGTTATCGACGATCGAAGGGGCCATCAAACCTTTTGTCGATGGCATAGTGGAACTCTCAATGAAAGCACCAATGTCGGTGTCAAAACCGGCGGATCTCGGGTAGGGGGTCCCGAACTGTGCGTCTAGGATCGAAGGTAACAGGAGACGGGGGACACGATGTTTACCCAGGTTCGGGCCCTCTCTATGGAGGTAATACCCTACTTCCTGCTTGATTGATATTGATGAATATGAGTATTACAAGAGTTTATCTACCACAAGATCGTAATGGCTAAACCCTAGAAGTATAGCCTATATGACTATGGTAATGTGTGTCCTTTCCGGACTAACCCCTCCAGTTTATATAGACACCGGGGGGATCTAGGGTTTACATAAAGTCGGTTACACAAGAAGGAATCCTCATACTCGGTCTCCAAGCTTGCCTTCCGCGCCAAGCAGAGTCCAATCCGGACATGGGTATAGTCTTCAGCCTTCATGTCTTCACAACCCATCAGTCCGGCCCAATGGATAACAAGCCGGACGCTCGAGGACCCCTTAGTCCAGGACTCCCTCAGTGGTTGCCTCGTCTGTCCATTCAAAATTTTTGGTCTTTTTGAGTAGTTTGTAGAGCGGTAGGTCCTTTTCTCCGAGAGGGGAGATGAAACGGCTTAGGGCGGCAATGCAACCAGCCAGCTTTTGGACGTGTTTGAGCTTTGTGGGTATTGCCAGTTGGGACAGTGCTCGGATCCTAGCCGGGTTGGTTTCTATCCCTCTACAGGAGACAATGAATCCGAGCAGTTTTTCGACAGGAACTCCAAAAAAGCATTTATCCGGGTTAAGTCATATATCATATGTTCTCAAGTTTTCAAAAGTCATATGGAGGTCGTCGACCATCTGACTGACATGTTTGGTCTTAACGACCACGTCATCCACATATGCTTCAACTATTTTACCGGTTTGGGTTTCCAGGCATGTTTGACTCATGCGCTGATATGTTGCACCTACGTTTTTCAACCCGAAGGGCATTGTGTTGAAGCAGAATGGTCCATAGGGTGTAATGAATGCAGTTGCTAGTTGATTGGACTCCTTCATCTTGATTTGGTGGTACCCTGAGTAGGCATCAAGGAAACATAACGAGTCGTGTCCGACGGTGGCGTCGATGATCTGGTCTATTTGGGGTGAAGGAAAAGGATCCTTGGGGCAAGCTTTGTTGAGGGCTTTGAAGTCGACGCATAGCCGCCAGGATTTGTCCTTTCTAGGTACCATGACCAGATTCGCCAGCTAGTTAGGGTGTTTGATTTCTCTGATGAATCTTGCTTCGAGTAGTTTAGCTAATTCTTCCCCCATGGCTTGATGCTTGGGTTCGGAAATCGGTGAAGCGTATGTTTTACTGGCTTAAAGCCCTTGATTATGTTCAGACTGTGCTTTGCCAGCCTGCGTGGGATACCTGGCATGTCCGAAGGGTGCCAGGCAAATATGTGTGATACGTCTCCAACGTATCTATATTTTTTGCTTGTTTCATGATGTTATATTATCAACCTTGGATATTTTATAATCATTTTATATCATTTTTGGTACTAACCTATTGACACAGTGCCAAGTGTCATTTGTTGTTTTCTACATGTTTTTTACATCGCATGAAATAAATATCAGACGGAGTACAAACGCAACGAAACTTTACGGAGTTTTTTTGGACCAAAAGGAACGTAATGGACCCTGGCTGCGCCTGGGGGTGCCTCAAGGAGGGCACAACCCACCAGGCGCGCTAGGTGGCCCAGGCGCGCCCTGGTGGGTTGTGCCCACCTCGGGTGCCCCCCGGACCGCCACTTTGCTCTATAAATACCCCAATATTTCCAAAGCCCTAGGGGAGTCGACGAAATATTTATCCAGCCGCCGCAGAGTCCAGAACCACCAGATCCAATCTAGACACCATCTCGGATGGGTTCACCACCTCCATTGGTGCCTCTCCGACGATGCATGAGTAGTTCTTTGTAGACCTTCGGGTCCGTAGTTAGAAGCTAGATTTCTTCATCTCTCTCTGAATTTTCAATACAATGGTCTCTTGGAGATCCATATGATGTAACTCTTTTGCGGTGTGTTTGTTGGGATCGATGAACTTTGAGTTTATGATCAGATCTATCTTTTATATCCATGAAAGTATTTGAGTTTCTTTGATCTCTTTTATGCATGATCTCTTGTAGCCTCGTATTTCTTCTATGATATTTGGGTTTTGTTTGGCCAACTTGATCTATTTATCTTGCAATGCGAAGAGGTGCTTTGTAGTAGGTTCGATCTTATGGTGCTTGATCCCGATGTAAAGGAACCGACACGTATGTATCGTTGCTACTAAGGATAAAATGATGGGGTCTATCTCTACATAGATAGATCTTGTCTAAATCATGTCATCGTTCTTATTTACTCCGTTTTTCCATGAACTTAATACACTAGATGCAAGCTGGATAGCGGTCAATGTGCGGAGTAATAATAGTAGATGCAGGCAGGAGTCGGTCTACTAATCTTGGATGTGATGCCTATATGATGATCATTACCTGGATATTGTCATTAGTATTTGAGGTTCTATCAATTGCCCAACAGTAATTTGTTCACCCACCGTTTGCTATTTTTCTCAAGAGAAGCCACTAGTGAAACCTACGGGCCCCGGGTCTCTTTCTCATATTATTTGCCTTAGTGATCTATTTACTTTTGCATTTATTTCAGATCTATTAAACTAAAAATACAAAATACCTTGCTGCAATTTATTCTTATTTATTTTATTTGGCGTTCGATCTATCAATTTACTATATATTTATCTCACGTTCATTTGCATACTTGAGGCGCCGTACCCGGAAGGGATTGACAACCCCTTTAACACATCGGGTTGCAAGGATTTGTTATCTGTGTGCAGGTGCTATTTACATTGTGTTGCTTGGTTCTCCTATTGGTTCGATAACCTTGGTCTCATCTGAGGAAAATACCTACCGCTGTTGTGTCACATCATCCCTTCCTCTTTGGGGAAATACCGACGTAGCTTTAAGCCGCATCAACGACCGACGAACACCGGACGTCCGACAAGTCCCAGCGCCCGGATGACCGATGCCGACCGGACGTGTGGTGCCACCTTCACAGAAGGAAAATAGCGGAAGTTCGAAGACTTCCGGACGTTCGACCCCCACCGGTCGTCCGGTAACTGCCTGTGTGCAGCTGCGGGCCTTTGGCCTTGTATCCCTTCCCACTTACCCTTTCGCCCACTTAGACTATAAATACCCCCTACCTCCTCCTAGCTAGGGTTAGCAAAGTGATAGCTCATTTGTATGTGAGCTTTGATCCTACCTTCCTCTACTCTTGAGAGAGAGAGAGAGAGACCACCACTCCCATGGAGTTCAAGACCTCCATGTGAGAAGATCCTGCGGGATATATCGTCAAGACCCCTAACAGGAAGATCCGTCTAGGATACCCTCAAGCCCCCATCTCCTTTAGATTTGGGATGAACTCTACCTTTTATCTTTCCCTTTGTTGTTCATGTACCTTGTGGATCTTGTGTGTTTGATTGTCTAGTGGATGTGTAATTGGACTTGTTCTTGAGTGTTTCCCCTTGTGATTTCTCCCTGTTATTCCCCGTGTTCTTCGTGTTCTTCGAGGGAATCCACTCCAATCGTGAAAGACCGGCCTACGCCGGGTTAGCCCCACATCATGTGCTAAACACGGAGGTGACGTACGTTCGGTACTTGGATCGGTTGGATCGTGAAAATGTTCGACTACATCAACCGCGTTAACATAACGCTTCCGCTTTCGGTCTACGAGGGTACGTGGACACACTCTCCCGTCTTGGTGCTATTCTTCTCCTAGATAGATCTTGCGTGATTGTAGGAATTTTTTTTGAATTACTACGTTCCCTAACAGTGGTATCAGAGCCAGGTCTATGTGTAGATGATATGCACGAGTAGAACACAATGAGTAGTGGGCGATAATAGTCATACTGCTTACCACCAATGTCTTACTTTGATTCGGCGGTATTGTTGGATGAAGTGACCCGGACCGACATTACATGACCGCGTTCATGAGACTGGTTCTACCGACGTGCTTCACACACAGGTGGCTGGCAGGTGTCTGTTTCTCCAACTTTAGTTGAATCGAGTTTGACTACGGCCGGTCCTTGTTGAAGGTTACAACAGCACACTTGACGAAAAATCGTTGTGGTTTTGATGCGTAGGTAAGAACGGTTCTTTCTATAAGCCCGTAACAGCCACGTAAAACTTGCAACAACAAAGTAGAGGATGTCTAACTTGTTTTTGCAGGGCATGCTGTGATATGATATGGTCAAGACGCGATGGGATATAAATTGTTGTATGAGATGATCATGTTTTGTAGAAGTCATCGGCAACTGACAGGATCCTTATGGTTGTCGCTTTATTGTATGAAATGCAATCGCCATGTAATTGCTTTACTTTATCACTAAGCAGTAGCGATAGTCGTAGAAGCAATAGTTGGCGAGACGACAACGATGCTACGATGGAGATCAAGGTGTCAAGCCAGTAATGATGGAGATCATGACGGTGCTTTGGAGATGGAGATCAAAGACACAAGATGATGATGGCCATATCATGTCACATATTTTGATTGCATGTGATGTTTATCATTTATGCATCTTATTTTGCTTAGTACGGCGGTAGCATTATATGATGACCCCTCACTAAATTTCAAGGTATAAGTGTTCTCCCTGAGTATGTGATACGTCTCCAACGTATCTACTTTCCTAACGCTTTTCCTCTTGTTTTGGGCTCTAATTTGCATGATTTGAATGAAACTAACCCCACGCTGACACTGTTTTCAGCAGAACTACCATGGTGTTGTTTTTGTGCAGAAATAAAAGTTCTCAGAATGGAACGAAACTTTGCGAGGAATTTTTATATAATAAAAGAGAGTTTCTGGAGCCAAGATCCACCGGAGAGGGCCCCCTGGGTGGGCACAACCCACCAGGGAACGCCCCCTCTCCTGGCGTGCCCAGGTGGGTTGTCCCCACCTGGCGGCCCCGCTGAACCTGAAACCAACGCTATAAAATCGTATTTTCGGAGAAAAATCAGGGAGAAAGAATTATTGCGATCCACGAGACAGAGCTGCCGCCAAGCCCTGTTATTCCTCGGGAGGGCATATCTGGAGTCCGTTTGGGGCTCCGGAGAAGGCGATCTTCATTCTTCGTCATCACGAACCCTTTTCCATCGCCAATTCCATGATGCTCCCCACCGGAAGTGAGTAATTCCTTCGTAGGCTCGCTGGTCGGTGAGGATTTGGATGAGATTCATCATGTAACCGAGTTAGTTTTGTTAGGGCTTGATCCCTAGTATCCACTATGTTCTTAGATTGATGTTGCTATGACATTGCTATGCTTAATGTTTGTCACTTTGGGCCCGAGTGCCATGAACTCAGATCTGAACCGTTTATGTTATCATCATTATATCCATGTTTTAGATCCGATCTTGCAAGTTATAGTCACCTACTACGTGTTATGATCCGGCAACCCCGGAGTGACGGGTGAATTAGAGAATAGACAGAGGTCCGTTGGCATTTCAGCCTTTCTTCTCCTTTCAGGGCCTATCCGAAAGAGAATCCAGTACCTCTTGGTCCTGAATATCAGAATAGGACGAACGAACCGGTCTCCGCGGATACCACAAAGAGAAAGTGTACCCCATAAAAAAGTAGTTCTTGCGATTGGAATGTATTTTCTTAAACCGCCCATAAGAACCATATTTTGACTTTTATCGGGTGAATATCCAACAAGAGGTTCCATTGAATGAATAACGGATCCGGATACCAAGAACAACAACTGGGCCCACTCCCGGTGATGAACGTAGTTTGAGGAGTTCATGTATTCACTATGTGTTAATGCTTTGTTCCGGTTCTCTATTAAAAGGAGGCCTTAATATCCCTTAGTTTCCAATATGGACCCCGCTGCCACGGGAGGGTAGGACAAAAGATGTCATGCAAGTTCTTTTAATAAAGCACATATGACTATTTACGGAATACATGCCTACATTATATCGATGAACTGGAGCTAGTGCCGAATTTCCCTAGGTTATAACTGTCACATGATGAATATCATCCAACAAGTCACCGATCCAATGCCTATGAACTTTTCCATATTGTTTCTGCTAAGTTACTACTGCTATCATCACTGTTACACTTGCTACAAAATTATCGCTATCATCTATCACATTACTATTGTTGGTGTCACTACTATCAAAACTATCATACTACTTTTACATCGATAACTTTGCTGCAGATAATTAATCTCCAGGTGTGGTTGAATTGACAACTCAGCTGCTAATACCTTCAAATATTCTTTGGCTCCCCTTGTGTCGAATCTATAAATTTGGGTTGAATACTCTACCCTCGAAAAATGTTGTGATCCCCTATACTTTTGGGTTATCAAGACCTTTTTCTGGCGCCGTTGCCGTGGAGCATAGCTATATTTGTTGAGTCACTTGCGATTATTATCAATTTATCACTATGAAGAATCTGAAGGATCCTAAGACTAAGATATTTCCCTCAGGTACGAGGGGAGGTAAGAAACTGCCATCCATTACGCTTTAGATTCACCTTTTGTTATGAGTAAACTTGCAACACCACCACATGCTATTAATTCTGATATGTCGCAAGTTATTGATGATGCTACTTCTACTATGAATGATGATTATGATGATGCTAGTACCTCTCTTGATAATGATGATGTGCCACTTGGTGAATTTCTTGATGAACAAATTGCTAGAGTAATACAACATGATGTTGCTTATTCGTTGTTCAATCTGATGATGGCTTGAAACTGAAACTCCTGAAACACCTGCTAGAACTAGCCCTCCTAGATATGAATTGCCTAAGGTACCGGAAGGTTATGTTATGAGTGAAGAAACAACTAGAGATATTCTTGCTTGTAATGATATAGATGATCTAGAAAATTACTACACAAGTATAAAGAAAAATCTCTGAATGCTAGAATGAAATGTGATCCTAAGTTTGCTACTTCACCTATTTTTATTGATGGATTATGAATTTTCTGTCGACCCAGAGTTAATTACTTTGGTTGAATCTGACCCTTTCCATGGTTATGAAACTGAAACTATCGTGGCACATCTCACTAAGTTAAATGATATAGCCACCCTTTTTACTCATGATGAGAAAACTTGCTAGTACTTTATTCTCAAATTATTTCCTTTCTGATTAAAGTGTGATGCTGAAGCTTGGTACAATACTCTTGCTCCTAGTTTTGGGCGTAGTCCCCAGGATATGATTTATTACTTCTCTAAAAAATATTTTCCTGCTCATAAGAAACAAGCTTCCTTACAGGAAATATTTAACTTTGTTCAAACTAAAGAAGAGAGTCTCCCACAAGGTTGGGTGAGGCTTTGCCAGTTACTTAATGCTTTGCCTGATCATCCTCTTAAGAAAAATGAAATACTTGATATCTTCTATAATGGACTAACCGACGCTTCTAGGGACTTCCTAGACAGTTGTGTTGGTTGTGTTTTCAGGGAACGAACTGTTGGACAAGCTGGAGAATTATTGAATAATATTTTGAAAAACTATGATGATTGGACTCTTCCTGAACCACCGCCTAAACCCACTCCAAAGAAGAGGGGTATATTATATCTCAGTCCTGAATATGTGCAAGAGGCAAAGAAATCTTTGAAGGAAAAGGTATTAAAGCTGAAGATGTTAAAAATTTACCTCCTATTGAAGAAATACATCAGCTTAATACCCCACCGCTGCCTAAGGTGGTAGAGGTAAATTCTCTTATGAAGTTCAATGATAATGATAATCCTCACAATATGCATCCTAGTCAATGCCTTTATGAGTTCGAAAACTACATTAGAAAACAAGATCACTTCAATGCAAATGTTATGAAACAGTTGAAATATAATTCTGATATGATTGCTCGCTTGAGTGATTTGTTATTTAGAATATAAAATGATGTTAGAGGTGTTGGAAAGCATGCTTCTATGGTTCAAACTTATTTAGAACAAGTTGCTAAATCTCAAAGAGAATTACTTGATGAAATGAATCATAATATGTATGACTTTGCTATTAGAGTTGCAACTAGAGGAGGTAAAATGACTCAGGAACCACTTCGCCCTGAGGGACACCCAAAAAGAATTGAACAAGACTCACAAAGAAATAACACTAGTGCACCTAGTCCTTCTAAAAAGAAAAAGAAAAAGAAAAATGATAGGACTTTGCATACTTCTAGTGAACCTGAAATAGAAAAACCTCCTAATAATGATAATGAAACTTCTATCTCTGATGCTGAAACTCAATCTGGCAATGAGCACTCACCTACTGATAATGAAAAAGATAATGATGAGATTCACGAGGACTCTCAACCCAATGAAAAGGAACCAGATAATGATGTTGAGATAGAAAACACGGTAAAGAAAGAGAACCGTGGGTTCAAAAACCTATGCATTTTCCACCCAAATCAACTAAAAAGAAAGATGATGAAGAATTTGAATGCTTTGCTGAAATGTTGAGGCCAGTCTTTTTGCGTACTCACTTGACTGATATCTTGAAGATGCCTCCTTATGCAAAGTATATGAAAGATATCATCACAAATAAGAGAAAAAATCCCAGAAGCTGAAATCTCCACTATGCTTGCTAATCACACTTTTAAAGATGGAGTACCTAAAAAACTTGGAGATCCGAGAATACCAACTATACCTTGCTCTATCAAAAAGAATTATGTGAAAACTGCTTTGTGTGACTTAGGACCTGGTGTTAGTGTTATGCCTTTCTCTTTATATAAAAGACTTGACTTGAATAAACTCAGACCTACTGAAATATCTTTGCAAAATGGCTGACAAATCAACTGGCATACCTATCGGTATCTGTGAGGATGTGTCCGTTGTTGTTGCTAATGTTACTATTTTGACTGACTTTGTTATACTTGAGATGCCCGAGGACGACAACATGTCGATTATCCTTGGTAGACCCTTCTTGAATATTGCAGGGGCTGTTATTGATTGCAATAAAAGCAAGATCACTTTCCATATTAATGGCAATGAGCATACGGTGCACTTTCCGAAGAAACAATTCCATGTGAATGGTATTAATGTTATTGAAAAATGTCCGACAATCACTATTGGAAGTTCTCAAATATACTGTTAAAAAGAAATATGAAATACTTATTGCAGGGGTTGTTATTGATTGCTGCTTAGTATGTGACTCCACCATTTATCCAATTAGTTTTTGTTTTAGTGGTTTATATTTTGAATAATTAGTTACTCTTGGTGTTGCTGTAGATGTGCTTGCATGTTGAATTCTTAGAGTTCTAAGTAGTTTGAATGCTTGATATGGCCTCTATGCATCCCTATGAGTAGTTGGTATCAATTTTGTGAAGTTCTGTTGAGAAATTGTTGTGCTAATAGATTTCAGAATTTTGTTCATAGGAAAACCATGAATATATTTAGGAAGTTTGGCTCCAAGAAGAACTCCAAAGGTGTTATTGGGGAGTCATCTGATGGTGATCTCCACCCTCGGAGGTTGGCGGAAGTACAGCCGTGCGATTGGCCGCACACCCTGTTCCTGGAAGAGGCTGGAATCCTTCAGGAGTTCATGCAATATGTTGCAAATGCCGGCCTCGCCGACTTCATTGTAGATGAGTGTGACCAGCACCAAATCCTCACAAATATCTTTGCTCAAAGTTTTACTTTCCTGCCTAGAAATAATCCTCCTGAAGTGAGCTTCGATTTATATGCTGAAAACCATCAGATACCACTTACTGAATTTTGTGATATATGCTTGATCCCTTCTGATGGGAGCTTAGTCGAGCCTTGGTCGGCTGGGTTTGAGGACTTTTATCGCACTTTGACAGTGGGAGATGAGAGAGGGGTGTCAGCCACCACGGCTGCTAGCATACACTTTCCTGCCATACATTATTTTTCCTTATTTATTGCTAAGTGCTTTCTTGCTAGAAAGAAAGTAGGTGTGCTCAGCGCACCAGACTTTGTTGTTTTACGCCGAGCACTAGATGGCGAAAACACTCATAGCTTGGGAGCTATTGTAGCTCGTTGACTCCATCTTAATAAATCCCAGGGTGAAATACACGATGGGATTTTTGCTACTCGTTTGGCGGCTCACTTCGAGGTTGAGATACGCCCTCATGATTACCCTCTGACCAAGGTTTACCTAGACCGGGCAGCCATGGAACACCATCATTTTCTTACACGAGATTATCCTAACATCCCCATTCCTTATAACCTAGTCTTTAGTGTTAAAACTCGTGATATTATTCCCTTGCCTGCACCTGCTTTATTTGATTCTACTGCCAGGGGCGGATATAGGATTATGCCTGAGGATATCATCGCCTACCGGAACACGCTCAGGCTGCTACGGAAGCGGCACAGGAGGAGCCTTGCTACGTCTTGAGCTTGCGTTGGTTTTCCCCGAAGAGGAGAGGATGATGCTGCAGAGTAGCGTAAGTATTTTCCTCAGTTTTTGAGAACCAAGGTATCAATCCAGTAGGAGGCCACGCGCAAGTCCCTCGTACCTACACAAAACAAATAGCTCCTCGCAACCAATGCAAATAGGGGTTGTCAATCCCTTCACGGTCACTTAAGAGAGTGAGATCTGATAGAGATGATAGATAATATTTTTGGTATTTTTGGTATAAAGATGCAAAGTAAAATAAAAAGGCAAAGTAAAGAGCAAAGCAATAATAAAGCGTAGGAAGATTAATATGATGAAAATAGACCCGGGACCATAGATTTCACTAGTGGCTTCTCTCAAGAGAATAGGTATTTTACGGTTGGGTGAGCGAATTCTTGTTGAGCAATTGACAGAGTTGAGCATAGTTATGAGAATATCTAGGTATGATCATGTACATAGGCATCACGTCCGAGACAAGTAGACCGACTCCTGCATGCATCTACTACTATTACTCCACTCATCGACCACTATCCAAAGATGCATCTAGAGTATTAAGTTAATGAAAACAGTAACACCTTAAGCAAGATGACATGATGTAGAGGAATAAATTCATGCAATATGATAAATACCCCATCTTGTTATCCTCGATGGCAACAATACAATACGTGCCTTGCAAACCTTTACATCGGGTAAGGACACCGCAAGATTGAACCCAAAGCTAAGCACTTCTCCCATTGCAAGAACTACCAATCTAGTTGGCCAAACCAAACGGATAATTCGAAGAGACTTGCAAAGATAACTCAATCATACATAAAAGAATTCAGAAAAGATTCAAATATTGCTCATAGATAATCTTGATCATAAACCCATAATTCATCGGTCTCAACCAACACACCGCAAAAAGAAGATTACATGGAATAGATCTCCACGAGAGAGGGGGAGAACATTGTATTGAGATCCAAAAAGAGAGAAGAAGCCATCTAGCTACTAACTATGGACCCGAAGGTCTGAGGTAAACTAATCACACTTCATCGGAGAGGCTATGATGTTGATGTAGAAGCCCTCTGTGGTGGAATCCCCTTCCGGTGGAGCTCCGGAACAGGCCCCAAGATGGGATCTCGTGGATACAGAAAGTTGCGGCGGTGGAATTAGGTTTTTGGCTCCATATCTGATCTGACGGGGGTACATAGGTATATATAGGAGGAAGAAGTACGTCGGTGGAGCCTCGAGGGGCCCACGAGGCAGGGGGCACGCCCTAGGGGGGCGCCCTCCACCCTCATGACCGCCTCGGAGCTTTCTTGACGGAGGGTACAAGTCTCCTGGGTCTTATTCGATGATAAAATCACGTTCCCGAAGATTTCATTCCGTTTGGACTCCGTTTGGTATTCCGTTTCTTCGAAACACTGAAATAGGCAAAAAACAGCAATTCTGGGCTGGGCCTCCGGTTAATAGGTTAGTCCCAAAAGTAATATAAAAGTGGAAAATAAAGCCCAATATAGTCCAAAACAATAGATAATATAGCATGGAGCAATCAAAAATTATAGATACGTTGGAGACGTATCGGGCATCCCCAAGCTTAATTCTTGCCGTCCTCGAGTAGGTAAATGATAAAAAGAGAATTTTGATGTGGAGTGCTACTTGGCATAATTTCAATGTAACTCTTCTTAATTGTGGTATGAATATTCAGATCCGAAAGATTCAAGACAAAAGTTCATATTGACATAAAAATAATAATACTTCAAGCATACTAACTAAGCAATTATGTCCTCTCAAATAACATGGCCAAAGAAAGTTCATCCCTACAAAATCATATAGTTTAGTCATGCTCCATTTTCATCACACAAGAATGCTCTCATCATGCACAACCCCGATGATAAGCCAAGCAATTGTTTCATACTCTAGTAATCTCAAACTTATAAACTTTCATGCAATACATGAGCGTGAGCCATGGATATAGCACTATGGGTGGAATAGAATATAATGATGGGGGTTATGTGGAGAAGACAAAAAAGGAGAAGGTCTCACATCAACGAGGCTAATCAACGGGCTATGGAGATGCCCATCAATTGATGTTAATGCAAGGAGTAGGGATTGCCATGCAACGGATGCACTAGAGCTATAAATGTACGAAAGCTCAACAAAAAGAAACTAAGTGGGTGTGCATCCAACTTGCTTGCTCACGAAGACCTAGGGCATTTGAGGAAGCCCGTCGTTGGAATATACAAGCCAAGTTCTATAATGAAAAATTCCCACTAGTATATGAAAGTGACAACATATGAAACTCTCTATATGAAAACATGGTGCTACTTTGAAGCACAATATATGCGACTCGCTATATGAAGAACATGGTGCTACTTTGAAGCACAATATATGAGACTCTCGTATGAAGAACATGGTGCTACTTTGAAGCACAAGTGTGGAAAAAGAGATAGTAACATTGCCCCTTTTTATTTCTTTTTTTTTGGCCTTCTTTTTTTTTCTTTGGCCTTTCTTTTTTTTGGGACAATGCTCTAGAAAATGATGATCATCACACTTCTATTTGTTTACAACTCAATGATTACAACTCGATACTAGAACAAAGTATGACTCTATATGAATGCCTCCGTGATGTACTAGGATATGCAATGAACCAAGAGTGACATGTATGAAAGAATTATGAGCGGTGGCTTTGCCACAAATACTATGTCAACTACATGATCATGCTAAGCAATATGACAGTTGATGAATGTGTCATGAAGAACGGTATGGTGGAAAGTTGCATGGCAATATATCTCGGAATGGCTATGGGAATGCCATAATAGGTAGGTATGGTGGCTGTTTTGAGGAAGATATAAGGAGGTTTATGTGTGAAAAGAGCGTATCATATCACGGAGTTTGGATGCACCGTGAAGTTTGCACCAACTCTCAATGTGAGAAAGGGCAATGCAGTGCATGTAAGAGGCTAGCAATGATGGAAGGGAAAGAGTGCGTATAATCCATGGACTCAACATTAGTCATAAAGAACTCACATACTTATTGCAAAAATCTACAAGCCATCAAAAACCAAAGCACTACGCACATGCTCCTAGGGGGATAAATTGGTAGGAAAAGACCATCGCTCGTCCCCGACCACCACTCATAAGGAGGACAATCAAATAACACCTCATGTTTCAAATTTGTTACATAACGTTTACCATACGTGCATGCTACGGGATTTGCAAACTTCAACACAAGCATTTCTCAAATTCACAACTACTCAACTAGCACGACTTTGATATTATCACCTACATATCTCAAAACAATTATCAAGCATCAAACTTTTCTTAGTATTCAACGCACTCAAAAGAAAGTTTTACAAATCTTGAATACCAAGCATATTATTATTAAGCAAATTACCATGCTATTTAAGACTCTCAAAATAATCTAAGTGAAGCATGAGAGATCAATAGTTTCTTTAAAACAAATCCACCACCGTGCTCTAAAAGATATAAGTGAAGTACTAGAGCAAAACTATAAAGCTCAAAAGATATAAGTGAAGCACATAGAGCAAAACTATCAAGCTCAAAAGATATAAGTGAAGCACATAGAGTATTCTAAAAAATTCCAATTCATGTGTGGCTCTCTCAAAAGGTGTGTACAACAAGGATGTTGTGGTAAACTAACAAGCAAAGACACAAATAATACAAGACGCTCCAAGCAAAACACATATCATGTGGTGAATAAAAATATAGCTCCAAGTAAAGTTACCGATGGAAGTGGACGAAAGAGGGGATGCCTTCCGGGCATCCCCAAGCTTTGACTTTTGGTGTCCTTGGGTTATCTTGGGGGTGCCATGGGCATCCCCAAGCTTAGGCTCTTGCCACTCCTTGTTCCATAATCCATCAAAAAAAATCACCCAAAACTTGAAAACTTCACAACACAAAACTCAACAGAAATCTCGTGAGCTCCGTTAGCGAAAGAAAACAAAAGACCACTTCAAGGTACTGTAATGAACTCATTATTTATTTATATTTTTGTTAAATCTACTGTATTCTAACTTCTCTATGGATCATAAACTATTTTACTAGCCATAGATTCATCAAAATAAGCAAACAACACACGAAAAACAGAATCTGTCAAAAACAGAACAGTCTGTAGTAATCTGTAACTAACGCAAACTTATGGAACTCCAAAACTTCAGCCAAAATAGGACGACCTAGGCAATTTGTTTATTGATCAGCAGCAACTGGAATTACTATTTTATCACGTTCTGGTGATTTTTAACAATTATTTTCGTGAACCGAAAGTTTCTGGAAATTACAGCAAGATCAAATAACTATTATCCAAGAAGATCCTATAGGTTTAACTTGGCACAAACACTAATTAAACATAAAACCACATCCGAACAGAAGGTAGATGGAATATTTATTCCTAAACAGAAACAAAAACAAAAAAACTAAAAATAAAATTGGGTTGCCTCCCAACAAGCGCTATCGTTTAACGCCCCTAGCTAGGCATAAAAGCAAGGATAGATCTAGGTATTGCCATCTTTGGTAGGCAATCCATAAGTGGCTCTCATGATAGATTCATATGGTAATTTATTTTCTTTCTAGGGAAGTGTTCCATGCCTTTTCTTTAATAAAAATTGGAATCTAATATTCCCTTCCTTCACATCAATAACTGCACCAATCGTTCTAAGGAAAGGTCTACCAAGAATAATAGGACATGAAGGATTGCAATCTATATCAAGAACAATAAAGTCTACGGGCACATAATTCCTATTTGTAACAATAAGAACATCATTAATTCTTCCCATAGGTTTCTTAATAGTGGAATCCGCAAGGTGCGAGTTTAGAGAGCATTCATCAAAATCACGGAAATCTAGCAAATCACACAAAGTTTTGGGAATAGTGGAAACACTAGCAGCCAAATCACATAAAGCATAAAATTCATGATCCTTAATCTTAATTTTAATAGTTGGTTCCCACTCATCATAAGTTTTCTAGGGATGGAGACTTCCAACTCAAGTTTTTCCTCATAAGATTGCATCAAGGCATCAATGATATGTTTAGTAAACGCTTTATTTTGACTATAAGCAGGCGGAGAATTTAGCACGGATTACAACAAGGAAATACAATCAATTAAAGATCAACTTTCATAATTAAATTCCTTGAAATCCAAAATAGTGGGTTTAGCAACATCTAAGGTTTTACTTTCTTCAATCCCACTTTTATCAATTTTAGCATCATAATCTAAAAGCTCCGAATTTTTAGAACGCCTTCTAGGTAAAGGTGACTCATATTAAATCTCATCATTATCAAGATTCATATTGCAAAACAAGGATTTAATGGGAGACACATCAATAACTTTAGATCTTCATCTTGATTTTCATGAAAATTGGAAGAACACGCTTTAATAAAGGCATCTTTCATAGTACGCATCCTAGCGGTTCTTTCCTTGCACTCATCAATGGAAGTTCTCATGGCTTTGAGAGACTCATTGATATCATGATTGGTAGGAATAGATCTAAGCTTTGAAGAATCAACATCAAGAGAAATTCTATCAACGTTCCTAGCCAATTCATCAACTTTAAGTAATTTCTCTTCAAGCAAAGCATTAAA
Organism: Aegilops bicornis; assembly: GCA_021605145.1. NCBI lineage: Eukaryota > Viridiplantae > Streptophyta > Magnoliopsida > Poales > Poaceae > Aegilops > Aegilops bicornis. Next base: position 124,669,483 of record CM038672.1, on the reverse strand, counting down.
ATTCTTTTGTGAATTCATAAACTCTTTGACACTATACTCAAATTCAGAGGGCATCTTATTAAAATTTCCATAAGAGTTGTTGTAGGAATTTCCATAATTATTAGAAGGATTACTAGGATAAGGCCTAGGATTAAAATTCCCTCTATATGCGTTGTTACCAAAATTATTCCTACCAACAAAATTCACATCCAAAGATTCATTATTATTCTCAATCAAAGTAGACAAAGGCACATCATTAGGATCAGAAGAAACACTCTTAGTAGCAAATAATTTCATAAGTTCATCCATCTTTCCACTCAAAACATTGATTTCTTCTATCACGTGCACTTTTTATTAGTAGATCTTTCAGTGTGAGATTGAGAATAATTAACCATAATATTATCTAGGAGTTTAGTAGCATCTCCTAAAGTGATTTCCATAAAAGTGCCTCCCACGGCCGAATCTAAAAGATTTCTAGAAGCAAAATTCAATCCGGTATAAATTTTTTGTATAATCATCCACAAGTTTAAACCATGAGTAGGGCAATTACGTATCATTAATTTCATTCTCTCCCAAGCTTGTGCAACATGTTCATGATCAAGTTGCTTAAAATTCATAATATCGTTCCTAAGAGAGATGATCTTAGCGGGAGAAAATACTTAGAGGTAAAAGCATCTTTGCACTTGTTCCAAGAATCAATACTATTTTTAGGCAAAGACGAAAACCAAGCTTTAGCACGATCTCTAAGCGAAAAAGGAAATAGCTTCAATTAACAACATCATTGTCAACATATTTCTTCTTTTGCATATCACACAAATCCATGAATCTATTTAAATGAGTAGCGGCATCTTCACTAGGAAGGCCGGCGAATTGATCTTTCATAACGAGATTCAACAAAGCAGTATTGATTTCACAAGATTCATTATTGGCAAGAGGAGCAATCAGAGTGCTAAGGAAATCATTATTGTTGGTATTGGTAAAGTCACACAACTTGGTATTATCTTGAGCCATAGTGACAAGCAAGCAATCCAACACACGAGCAAAAAGGCAAGCGAAAAGAGAGGAGGAGATTGGGAAAGAGAGGGCGAATAAAACGGCAAGGGTGAAGTGGGGGGGGAGGAAAATGAGAAGCAAATGGCAAATAATGTAATGCGAGAGATAAGGGATTGTGATGGGTACTTGGTATGTTGACTTGTGCGGAGACTCCCCGACAACGGCGCCAGAAATCCTTCTTGCTACGTCTTGAGCTTGCGTTGGTTTTCCCCGAAGAGGAGAGGATGAGGCAGCAGAGTAGCTTAAGTATTTCCCTCAGTTTTTGAGAACCAAGGTATCAATCCAGTAGGAGGCCACGCGCAAGTCCCTCGTACCTACACAAAACAAATAGCTCCTCGCAACCAACGTGAATAGGGGTTATCAATCCCTTCATGGTCACTTACGAGAGTGAGATCTGATAGAGATGATAGATAATATTTTTGGTATTTTTGGTATAAAGATGCAAAGTAAAATAAAAAGGCAAAGTAAAGAGCAAAGCAATAATAAAGCGTAGGAAGATTAATATGATGAAAATAGACCCGGGGGCCATAGATTTCACTAGTGGCTTCTCTCAATAGCATAGGTATTTTACAGTGGGTGAACGAATTACTGTTGAGCAATTGACAGAATTGAGCATAATTATGAGAATATCTAGGTATGATCATGTATATAGGCATCACGTCCGAGACAAGTATACCGACTCGCCTGCATCTAGTACTATTACTCCACTCATCGACCGCTATCCAGCATGCATCTAGAGTATTAAGTTAATGAAAGCAGAGTAACGCCTTAAGCAAGATGACCTGATGTAGAGGAATAAATTCATGCAATATGATAAATACCCCATCTTGTTATCCTCGATGGCAACAATACAATACGTGCCTTGCAACCCTTTACATCCTTTGGGTAAGGACACATAAGATTGAACCCAAAGCTAAGCACTTCTCCCATTGCAAGAACTACCAATCTATTTGGCCAAACCAAACGGATAATTCGAAGAGACTTGCAAAGATAACTCAATCATACATAAAAGAATTCAGAAAAGATTCAAATATTGCTCATAGATAATCTTGATCATAAACCCACAATTCATCGGTCTCAACAAACACACCGCAAAAACAAGATTACATCGAATAGATCTCTACGAGAAAGGGGGAGAACATTGTATTGAGATCCAAAAAGAGAGAAGAATCCATCTAGCTACTAACTATGGACCCAAAGGTCTGAGGTAAACTACTCACACTTCATCGGAGAGGCTATGATGTTGATGTAGAAGCCCTCCATGGTGGAATCCCATTCCGGAGACTCCGGAGCAGGCCCCAAGATGGGATCTCGTGGATCTGAGAAAGTTGCGGCGGTGGAATTAGGTTTTTGGCTCCGTGTCGATCCGACGAAGTGCGTAGGTATATATAGGAGGAAGAAGTCCGTCGGTGGAGCCTCGAGGGGCCCATGAGGCAGGGGGCGCGCCCTAGGGGGGCGCACCCTCCACCCTCGTGACCGCCTCAGAGCTTTCTTGACGGAAGGTCCAAGTCTCCTGGGTCTTATCCGATGAGAAAATCACATTCCCGAATATTTCATTCCGTTTGACTTCGTTTGATATTCCGTTTCTTCAAAACACTGAAATAGGCAAAAAAACAGCAATTCTGGGTTGGGCCTCCGGTTAATAGGTTAGTCCCAAAAGTAATATAAAATTGGAAAATAAAGCCCAATATAGTCCAAAACTATAGATAATATAGCATGGAGCAATCAAAAATTATAGATACGTTGGAGACGTATCAAGCCTCAGCAGTGGGACGAGTGGATGCCCACTCCTCAGCACCCCTACTACACTCCAGGCTACTGATCGACTACCAAGTTAGGCCAAAAGCCTAAGCTCTGGGCAGTACGTGTTTCCACCGACTTTACATTTATGTTCACTTATTCCATTGTCGGTGTCCACACTTTTTCATTGTATCATCCATTCTTAGATTTATTCTTCTTGCTTTCTTCTTGTGTGCTTATTAGTAATATTAAAAAGAAAACCGAAACAAAAATTAGTTGTAGTCAATTAACTTTCTATGCATCCTTTTTAGTAATATTAAAAAGAAAACCCGAAAAGATTTCCTTGTTCTTCTTTTGCTTGTTGGGAGCTTTCCCGTGTACATAGTTTTTCTCGTTTTTGCTTTTCCCTTTTATTTGCTTATTCAAGAAAACCAAAAACTCCAAAATTATTTCAGTGTGTTTCTCTGAATTTCTTTTCTTTTTATTCGAGTTGTGCCAAGGAGAAGACCACGATGAAAATGTTGAGTGGCTCTCATATGAATAATTGTTGAACTAATATAGAGCACATTTTACCTTGTCTTCTCCTGCTGAATAAACTGTTTGCAGATTCCAGCTTAGCCCATGGCACTCTTGCACTATTATTATTTTCATATCGTTCGGTCGTGCAAGTGAAAGGCAATAATGACAATATCTGGTGAACTGGTCGTGGCAGAGAGAAACTGGTATGAACTCGACTTGTTTTGTCTGTGTAAATATGTTTAACCTAGTATCCATGATTCACCCATTATGATTAAACATGTTTGCAATGACAATTAGAGATTATAGTTTCTCATGCCATGCATAAGTAGCTGGGAGTTGATAATGATTTACCTTGGATATCAACATTGCGTTAAAATGATTGTGATGTAGTATGATGATATGATATCCTCCTCTAAATGTTCTAGTGGCTTGACTTGGCACATGTTCATGCATGTAGTTGAATCAAAACCAACATAGACTCTATGATATTTATGTTCATGGTGATCATATCCTACTCATGCTAGTGTCCAATGTTACTTATGCATAATGCATGGTTATGATCGTTGTTGCTCTCTAGCTAGCCGCTTCTCAATCTAATTGCTAGCCTTCGCCTGTACTAAGTGGGAATTCTGCTTGTACATCAAAAACCTTGAACCCAAAAGTTATTCCAGATGAGTCCACCATACACTGGTGCGCGTCGGTCCTAAACAAACGATTTTAACCCCTTTCCGCAACGGCATTTGGAACCGTCGCCAAGTGGAGTGTGAGCGATAGGGGGGTCCTTACCACATGACCCAGAAACCGTCGGGGGTAGGGAGCCTTGATGCATATAGTTGTCCCTATATGACCATTTTCAATATCTCGAATATCCCAAACGCTTCATACTTTCTACTCGTTTGTGCTCGCATTGCCATCACAGTCGGAGTTTTGTTGTTCTGCCTAAAACCAGGCAGATTCCAGGCACAGGAGTTTTCCTAGCAGATTCTAGGCACGGGAGTTTTACGATGCCTGGCACATCACAAACAGTTCATAATTATAAACCGTGTATGATGGGTAGACAACCACACACATTTAGTTTTCCTGCACCGTATGTGATAGTGTCTGACATCACACACGCTTTGCAAACGGCAACTGTGTGCATGCTTGCACATGTTTCTTCTCTGTGAACCGTCTCGGATTATCGTGTATATCGCAAACGTTTGTGTTTTACCAACCGTGTGTGCCGTAATGACCTGCACAATGTAATTTCGCCCTAACTTAATTGCTGCTATTTAAAATTGTACCTAATTTAAACTTGAAAGTAGGCTATAGCTTTATTCATATCCATCAGGTTCAAACAACCAATGCATTATTCTATTCACATGTACATATGTTTAATAATTACATAAGCACAAAATAAAGAATGATGTACCAGGGTTCTATACTTGTACTATTACAGATGGTAAAGAAAGAGGCGACAGACATTCGATTCTTTGAACAAGGTGAAGCGGAATGGCCCTATTGTGCTCCCCTGGATGCAGAAGGCATGCAGGACTCTAGTCCAACCCCTTGTGATGGTCGGCTGCCAATCATGTAGTTTGAGAGGTAATCTTGAGTAAACTGCTTCAGGATCCACTGCAAAAGAAAAAAGATTCAGATATTGTCATCTAACACAACTCATTACGGGCAGTAAAAACAAGGCTACAGGGTTCTTACTTACCATCCTACAGTTCACAGTTGTCTTGCATAAAGTGTAAATAAATAGTTCGATTGGCATTTCTTGACTCATTTTAATAACAATCTTTATCAGTTTCCTCACTTGATGCCGGTTCATGAATATCTCATTGCCCCATACGCAGAAAGGGTCGAAGTGTGGATCTTTGGCAATGATATATGTACCTAAAAGCACCAAGTTAATATTAGAAGCTAAACAACAATTGAAAAATGATGTAGTACAACACTCCATCCATCCCATTATATAAGATTTTATTACATGTATATCTAGGCATCATCAGAACATTAAGGTAACACTATTCCTTGTTGCTATGTAGCACGGGATTGCATATTTAGTCATTCAAGACAATGCATGTTGCTAAACAACAATTGAAAATGAAAAGGCATTTAATCGCAATATCCTTAACAAAGAACCAAATATCGTAATTCATAGTGGTATTGTTGAAACTGTTATTGATGAAATTGAACTGCACGGCAAATAGTTGCACATATAGAGCATCACATTGTGAAGAACTGAAATAAACAAGTCATAAGGACATCTCTAGGCGATCCTTAAAAAGTTAAAGGACTAAAACCCTTAGTGGATATATATATACTCCAGCAATTTTTGGCCTTTTCTAGTAGATCCCCTAAACTTAAGGTTGTAAACTTCAATTTGATCATGTTCAAAGCAAGTTCAACCGAAAGTAGCATGCATTCAAACATAAACATAGATAGTTTTGCATAACCGAACATAAAATATATATTTAAACTAAGCTAAACTACTTTCGGTCGAAGTAGAGGTCGAGCCAATCCTTCCTCGTCATGTACGGTGTGTCATGAGCCGGTCAGGCCGATCTTGTCGTCGGGGTCATTGGGGAAGGCACTCCTCCACTCGTCGACGTCGATCTCCTCGTCCTCGGGGCCCACCTCGACGCCCTCCGCGCCGCCGTCGCCGCCTCCTTCGACCTCATCATCAAAGGAGAGCGCGATAACCTCACCGCCCTCCGCACCATCATCCTCGCCGCCTTCGACCTCATCATCGGAGGAGAGCGCGATAACCTTGCCGCCCTCCAAGCTGGCAAAGATCGCCCGCTCCGCCTCCACGAGCTACGGGTGCTGCCGGCGGAGCTCTTGCATGTAGGCCTCGTCGGCGGCCTCGGCCTCGAGGCGCTCCCACGCCTCATGGTCCTCCCGAACCATAGCTGAGCTCACCACCCCTGGCTTCGGTGGAACGAGGTGGACCGGACATGAAGGGGAAATTGAGCCTAGCCGCCGCGCCGTGGTAGCGGACCTGCCAACGATCGTACTCCATGGCCGCGATCTCGGCCGTGTGGAAGCTACCGAGCCACTGGCGGGTGTGGGTTTCTCGATCTATAATCTCGGTGACCCACGTCCCCCACTGCCACTACCAGACCCCGAGGTAGGACTTCGTCGGCTGCCGGGTCCGAGGGAGGACGGGGAAGTCCTCGAACCGGCGTAGGGGCACGGCGGCGGGCGGATCGGGGGACCGGCGACGGCGGATCGGGCCCGCGGAGGACGACGGGGACACCTCGGCGGCCACCTCGCTGGCGTCGGGCGAAAAGGCCGCGATAAACCTCTTCTTAGCTATTGGCTCCTCGAGCTCCGACACTGCAGGCGGAGGTTGTGGATGGAGGCGCCGGCGATGGGGGCGACCTACCAATGGTTTCGAGGGTTGTGTGTGTCTGTGTGAGCGGAGGTTTTGGGGGTATGTGGAGGGGGGCAAGGTTGTGTTTGAGGAAATACTGTGGCAACTGAAAATTTTACTAGGCGGGAGTAACAAGGCGGGGCTACTGAAAATTTGGATCAAGGGCGAGCAAATATTTTTGAGATTGCGAGGATGCAGAGGCGGGAGTAAAATGCCAGGGCTACTGAAAATTTGAATCAAGGGACCGAACCAGAGAGGGAGTAACAGAAATCGCACACGGTCCGCGCATACTAATCGTGTGCTATCAAACATTAAAACCTTCCAGGCGGTAGATATTCTCGAGATTGCGAGGGATGCAGAGGTGGGAGTTTTGGGGAGTGAGCTAGTGTGCTTGACACGCCAGCTGTGGACTGTAGCCTACACACCTTCTCGCGTAAGCCATAGGCGTACTATACACCGACGGTGCTCCAAGATATTTTGTACTACATCTCACATGGTTGGTGATAATAAACTGTGTGGGATCTACTTGATTTGAATTACAAAATGGGGTCACAGCGGCAATGGACGTTGTTTGAATTGCTAGACCTTTTATCTGCAGTGAACATGCAACTATATGTGTGTCATAAAAGAATTGGAATTATTCAGGGTTCGTTTGGACATTTTATACAATAAACTGGTTTTGAAGCCATTTCACATGCACAATTCAAAATTAAACTACATGCACATGCTCCGGTGCATACAAATTGGTTGAAAAATCAAATATGTGTCCTTCAGTGCATGCTTAGGTGCCATGCAAGAAATGGGAATGAATTTTTCGGGGTTCGTTTGGCCTTTTTTATACATTAACTGGGTTTTCTAGGCATTTTATGTGCATAATTAAAATTTAAACTACAAGCACATGCTCCAATGCACCAAAGTTGGTTAAAAAATCACATGTGTGTCCTTGGGTGAATTTCTAGGTCCCATGCAAGAGATGGGAATGAATTCAAACACCAGTGCACTGTTCATTGCCGGCAAAACGTTGAGATACCTTGTTCTTAAATTCTAGTAAATTGAAACTCGTCTGGAATTCATGAAACCTGGCATGATATCATGGAGCAGCATCAATGTGTCGTGGTGAAAATTTTGTCCCATTTGGGGCAGGTTTGGGTATAAGCTTCTCACAAACAAGAGCTTCTCACAACAAGCATGATGGTTTCGACAGGGAACGTACCACCTTTGGGGACGGACGATATTCATTGCCTCTTATTGCTTTCAAAAAATTTCTAGTGTCAACATAGAACAACAGGAGTGTTGTGTTTAATCTTGGAATTTTTTGGGGTTTGTTTGGCCTTTTTTATACATTAACTGAGTTTTTAGGCATTTTATGTGCATAATTCAAATTTGAACTACAAGCACATGCTCCAATGCACTAAAGTTGGTTCAAAAATCACATGTGTGTCCTTGGGTGAATTTCTAGGTCCCATGCAAGAGATGGGAATGAAATTCAAACACTGTGGCAACCTTGTTTGCCGCAAAATGTTGAGATGCCTGGTTTTAAAATTCTAGTAAATCCAAAACTCGTCTGAAATTCATGAAACTTGGCATGCTATCATGGATCGACATCAACATGCCGTGGTAAAAATTTGTCCCATTTGGGGCAGTTTCGGGTATAAGCTTCTCACAAACCAGAGGTTCTCACAACAAGCATGATGGTTTCGATAGGGAATGTCCCACCTTTGGGGACGAAACGATATCCATTGCCTCTTATTGCTTTCAATTTTTTTTCTTGTGTCAACATAGAACAACAGGAGTGTTGTGTCAATTTTGGGATTTTTTGGGGTTCGTTTGGACATTTTTATGCATTAACTGAGTTTTCAATGCATTTATGCGCAGAATTCAAATTTGAACTATATGCACATGCTCTAGTGCATAAAAATTGGTTGAAAAATCAAATTTGTGTCCTTGGCTGCATGCTTAGGTCCCATGCAAGAAATGGGAATGAATTTCAAACACCAGGGCACCGTTGATTCTTAAGCAAAACATTGAGGTGCCTGGTTTTTAAATTCTAGTAAATCCAAAACTCGTTTGAAATTCATGAAACTTGGCATGCTATCATGGAGCGGCATAAACATGTCGTGGTAAAAAAATTGTCCCATTTGGGGCAGGTTTGGGTATATGCTTCTCACAAGCCAGAGCTTCTCACAACAAGCATGATGGTTTCGGTAGGGAACGTACGTCCCACCTTTGGTTACGAAACAATATCCATTGCCTCTTATTGCTTTCAAGAAAATTCTCGTGTCAACATAGAATAACAGGAGTGTTGTGTCAATTTTTGGGATTTTTTGGGGTTCGTTTGGACATTTTTATGCATTAACTCAGTTTTCTAGGCATTTTATGTGCATAATTCAAATTTTAACTACATGCACATGCTCCAGCGCATATACATTGGTTGAAAAATCACATGTGTGTCCTTAGGTGTCTGCTTAGGTCCCATGCAAGAGACGGGAATGAATTTCAAACACCAGGGCATTATTGATTGCCGGCAAAATGTTGAAATACCTAGTTTTTAAATTCTAGTAAATACAAAACTCGTCTGAAATTCATGAAACTTGGCATGCTATCATGGAGCGGCATCAACATGCCGTGGTGAAAATTTTGTCCCATTTGGGACAGGTTTGGGTATAAGCTTCTCACAAACCAGAGCTTCTCACAACAAGCATGATGGTTTCGATAGGGAACGTACCACCTTTGGGGACAGGATGATATCCATTGCCTCTTATTTCTTTCAAAAAAGTTCTAGTGTCAACATAGAACATCAGGAGTGTTGTGTTTAATCTTGGATTCTTTTTCGGGGTTCGTTTGGCCTTTTTATACATTAACTGGGTTTTCTAGGCATTTTATGTGCATATTTCAAATTTGAACTACAAGCACATGCTCCAGTGCACCAAAGTTGGTTGAAAAATCACATGTGTGTCCTAGGGTGAATTTCTAGGTCCCATGCAAGAGATTGGAATGAAATTCAAACACGAGGGCACTGTTGATTGCCGGCAAAATGTTGAGATTCCTGGTTTTTAAATTCTAGTAAATCCAAAACTCGTCTGAAATTCATGAAACTTGGAATGCTATCATGGAGCGGCATCAACATGCCATGGTAAAAAAATCCCATTTGGGGCAGGTTCTTGTATAAGCTTCTCACAAAGTAGAGCTTCTCACAACAAGCATAATGGTTTCGATAGGGAACGTCCCACCTTTGGGGACGCAACAATATCCATTGCCTCTTATTGCTTTCAAAAAATTTCTAGTGTCAACATAGAACAACAGGAGTGTTGTGTCAATTTTTGTGATTTTTCAGGGTTCGTTTGGACATTTTTATGCATTAACTGGATTTTCTAGGCATTTTATGTGCATAATTCAAATTTGAACTACAAGCCCATGCTCCAATGCACTAAAGTTGGTTGAAAAATCAAATATGTGTCCTCGGGTGAATTTCTAGGTCCCATGCAAGAGATGAGAATGAAATTCAAACACTAGGGCACTATTGATTGCCGGCAAAACGTTGAGATGCCTGGTTTTTTAAATCTAGTAAATCCAAAACTCGTCTGAAATTCATGAAACTTGGCATGCTATCATGGAGCGGCATCAACATGCCGTGGTTAAAAAATTGTCCCATTTAGGGCAGGTCCGGGTATACGCTTCTCACAAGCCAGAGCTTCTCACAACAAGCATGATGGTTTTGGTAGGGAACGTCCTACCTTTGGGTGAAACGATATCCATTGCCTCTTATTGCTTTCAAAAAAATTCTCGTGTCAAGATAGAACAACAGGAGTGTTGTGTCAATTTTTGGGATTTTTCAGGGTTCGTTTGGACATTTTTCAAATTTGAACTACATGCACATGCTCCATTGCATATAAATTGGTTGAAAAAACAAATTTGTGTCCTTGCACTACAAAAAAATACACTTCCGTGATGATACGTGTTTGTCATAGTAGGTCGCATTTTCTGTCATGCATGTACATCCATGACGATTTTATGACAAAATCAAGGTAGTCATACATCTTTGTCAGAGAAGTGTTCCATGACATTAGCAAAATTATCATCACGGAAGTGTCCACTTCCATGACGATAAATCCAGCGTCCACGAAGTGCTTTTCGTCAAGGGTGACCGACACGTGGCATCCACCGTAACGGAACACCGTTAAGCTATCGGGTTGGGTTTTGGATCCGATAACCCGTTAACAGCCGACCAATGGGGATTTTCCACGTGTAAAATCATCATTGGTCGGAGGAAACACGTGTTGGCACATCGTTGGGACAGATGTCATCCACTCATTGGACGGAAGGCGCCTATGATACGTCGACCGTGGCACGGCCCAACATAGGCCCATTCACGTGAAAAGGCCAGCCCGTTTGACTTGGTCAAAAGGTGGCGGGCGCCCATGTAAAGCTTGTTAATGGCACGTTCGCATATAACCCATTTACTGACCCGCTAACCCAAGGCCCGTTCGCCCTATCCGAATTAGGCCCAAGAGCGTCATCTGGGCCACCCAATATGATTCCGCACCGTTTTCACTTCTAGCCCATGTATGGCCCATGACGTCTTCGGCCCATATGAGGCCCTATGTAACTCTTGGCCTATTAACGGCCCGTGGTGAACTGGCCCGTAATGAACAAAGTGTATCACTTTACACCCATTAATGGCCCGTGGTGGCGGCTCGTAATGAACGATGTATCACTTTATACCCATTAACGGCCCGTTATTCCGTTGGGCCGTTTCATTATGTTACCTTCGGCCTTCTCGAGCCCATTTATTCTTGGGCTCATTTCAAAGATTCGTTTACTTACGGCCCGTTACTATCATTTTCGCTTAGGCCAAATTCAGCCCGTGGTTACGATCGGCCCGTTTGTGGTCCGTTAATACGTTGGGCCGTTTTCATAGCGTCATCAAATACGGCCTATTAACGATGGCCCGTTATGGTCGGCCCATGAACGGACGATTCCAACTCTAGCCTGTTTACGGCCATAATGCGGCATGTTATTGGCCCATGTTTGGCTAATCGATCATACTGCCTGTATAAGGCACATTGATGATACTGCCCGTAGAAGGCCCATTGTTTCTACGGTCCGTAGAAGGCCCACTGTTTCTACGGCCCGTAGAAGGCCCACTGTTTCTACGGCCCGTAGGAATGTCACTACAGTAAATATTAGCCCATGGTTATTGTGGCCTAGTTTTAAAAAGTAGGTTATCGTAGCCACTAGCAAACCGCGGAAAAAGAACTGCAATGACTACAAGCAAACAAATAAACAAGACAACAAGGAAATAAATAAGCAAGCAACTTACGCTAGGCTATCACGGCTATCACACACATTACATCCACTTTGGGCATCAAAGTTCGCCACCGGTGCAAATAAACGCTACCGACAAAAGAATATACAAAGCGAGAGCACTTGAAGGCACTAGGCCCGGCCAGTCGGGCCCCCAAACAGTGAAGAAGCTGAGTAGACCTTAGTTGTGTCAACGATAGATGCATCAACACTAGATTTAAGGCATGATGGTGCGCACGGCAGTCCTCTGACATCTTCATTGCATCTTTGACTTCAAGTCGGAGCTGAGCTGAAGCGAGCCTTTCCGCTTTAAGTTGAGACTGAAGAATTCAAACTGATTGAGGCAGCGATTGCACAGAGGTTGTCTCACACCTACTGGTGAGTAGCTGTAACTCACTGTGTTCATCAAGACAGGACCTTGGGGTCATCTCGCTGTCCTCAAGATGGTTTGGCTCACTATCTTCCCTAAAGTTCTGCCTGGCGTAAGAGATACGAGTCTGAAAGAGAAACAAGGAGACACGTAACATGTATCACAATTATATAAGCAAATAAATGGATCTGTTCTGCATAAGGAACATGTTTTTACAACTACAATTTGAATCGGTAGTTGCCGCAAACATCCAATCAGATGTAAACAAAGAAAGCAAACAAAGAAGTGGAGGAAATGATGCCTATCCAAATCTATAATAGAACAAAGTTTGAAGGCTTGAGAAGGATGAACTTACATTACATGTTAACACGGGCTGGACAAAGCCCTTCTCCATGTTGATGGAAGGATAATTCAATAAATTCCCAAAGAAAATTCTTTATAAGCATTGACATTATACTACATTTTGCAAAGAGTAAATATAGATCAAATAATATTGGAAGAAAGCAGAGGATAATGAAGCTCAGTGTGCATCGATGATACATAATCAAATAGCAATTAATTAAGTACAACGTTACAAGGCAAAAGGAGAGAGGTCTTGACAAGAGCAATGCAGAGCCCATTATTTTTTGAGATTGTATGATCCTTTGAGCAAGGAGATTCATCTGAAATTAGTTTTCATACAAGAGAGAAGGTAAGGCACAAGCAGAAATTTAGGAGTTCAAATTTTGAATTGATATCATAGACGATTACTGACATTTGGGCTCCCAGCAGTTCTAATAGGGGTTTGGCCACTGGAGTAGGGGTAAAGTGTGGTACAGTTGGGCATGTGTTTTTACGTGGCTGCCGATCTATCTCGATTTAACAGGTATCACTACCTTTTCCAAATACATAGTTTGTACTCCTTGAGGATCTGCACTCACCCTCTTCCTTTTGGACATCTATTACGAAAGAACAACATTTAACTGGAAAAACATAGTGTGACGACACATGGAATAGGTACAAAAAATGGATAGGTATGGCATATACTCATATATGATGCTTAAACTAAGTACATGGTGTAACAAAGTAGAAGTAATGCAAGAGGTCAGATGCAAAATATGTGCGACCAATACAACTTTGCAAAGTTAGAGCAAGCACCTTGATGGGTGAATAAGATAGGCCATCCTCCACCATGCCAAGTTTGTTAGCGGTGGATCGTTCTCCGCAATATTCCTCTCGTATGCCCATTCTCATATTAATTTTGATAATGTTCAATATCTCGACATGCATGAAAACATAAAAACAAGTGAGATTTTCTTTGTAATGCGTAAGTGATTCTAATCCAATATCGCCTCCTCAGAACCCCTTTGTGCTATCTCTGCAATTCTTTTAAAAGATGCCATTCATGCTGTAATTTGTTGTGTGCATTAATATAATGTGGCCTACTACTCAAAATATGAGAGCTCCAGAAGTGATGACACTTCGCACATGATAGCTTCAACATATAGTAAAGAAGAACAAGTCGACCTGACCTGACAGATTCAAAATATACTAAGGGAGAACAACTCGACTTGACCAGTCGACCGCAAGAGAAGAGTATCATCTTAAAGAAGAGTAGAAGAGCAAGCAGATTGAAGATATTGCAGGTCTTTCAATACAATGCCGGTTGGCCACCCATGATGAACCAGAGCGCACAGAGAAATACTATTCTTTCCGATCTCTCCATATGTGGCTCACATGCATTTCGAAACTAAAGTAGGAACATTTAGCTAACCAATTAAACATCTCTTAGTTTTACTAATATCAGCAATAATATCATATATGAATTTGTACAACTAAGCTTCTTTAGCTCGATGGGTGGAGCAGCGATTGCTATTACGACCACGAACCACGTGAGGCTGATTGTGGTCATCATAAAATGGGGAAAACATAAGCATGATGAGTACAGTGTTGACCGTGGCAGTGGGATGGCAGATCTAAAGCTCCAAACCGCGCAAAGGGTAGTTAGCAACCGATGTTTGCTTTGAAATAACAACTAAGATTTGGTGTGGACAAGAAAGTACGGTCAACAAGTGACATAGAAATGCAATTATGTTGTCTCTCTATATGTCGCGACATGCATTTGGAAACTCAAGTGGGACCTTTAGCTAACCAATTAAATGTGTCGGTTAACTAATATCAGTATCATATCACAATCATATTTGAACAATTAAGCTTTCGAATTACGAGTGTTGTGTTGTTTAGCTTGAAGGGTGGAGTAATGCTAGTATGACGTAAAGCACCTACACAGATCATAGTAGAGTAGATAAAGGGAAAACCCTAAGCATCAAGAGAAAAATCAGGAAAGTGGAACTAAATTTGGACGATTGGGTGGCACACATGCTTTTCAAGCGAATATAGGAACATTAGGTGACCAATTAAACGTTCTCTCTTTTAGTGATATGAGCATCATATCAGATTCGTATTTCAACACGTAAGCTTTGGGTTGAGGTCTTGAGGAGCAGTGCTAGCACGACATGAAGCACCTACGATGATAGTAATGAATATAAAGGGGGGAAACCATAAGCTTTACGAGTATAGTGCCCGTGCCATGGCGGATCTGAAGGTGCAAACCGGACAAAGCTACTTCGTAACCAATGTTTACTTTCAACTAGCCACTACGATTTGGTACGGACAAGAAAAGTACAAGATAAACAAATTACGATCTATTTTCCGGTGAGATCAATAACTTAAGCACATATGGAAGAGTACCACCTCTCTTGCAATGCCGGTGTAGGCCTATCGATACATTGAGGGTCTGCGGGTGCGATGGTCGGTGGCGGGGAAGAAGACTTTAGACGGCAGACGGCCGAGTCGGGGGATATATCATGTTGCCGTGGACGAGGCGGTCGTAGGAGCGGCAACGGCAAGGTGGACGACGGCGCCGATGAAGCGAGAGGAGGCAATGAAAGGATCCTGGTCCAGCGTCGTGGATGAGAGACGTCCATCTCTTGAAGTGGACGACGGGGTAGGGGTAGCGGCTCCGGCAAGGTGGAGGATGGGGTGGCGGACAGAGGAGGCTGGCCGCAGTGGGGAGGTTGTCATGCCGCCGACGGTGTATGAATGGGGAGATAGAGGGGAGGGGGGATCTCAAACTTTGGGACGCGCTTCTCTGAAATGGGGGAAAGTTATGAACTTATCCCCCGTTTAAAAATCAGACATCGCGTCGGTTGGGGATAGGACGGTAATCTCGCATCTCCCAAATATTTGCCGGTAACTATTTTGGGCGAGGAGAGGGTGTTTTGCCGCCCACGGTTGGCGCCCACGGTGTATGAACGGGGCTGACAGGTAGGGCGGTTGTGTCATGTCTGATGGAAGTTACACATCTGCCCCTATTTAAAATATTAGCCTACACTGATTTCGGGCGAGGAGAGTTTGTTTTGCCGCCCACCGTGTATGAATGGGGAAGTGGAGGAAGAGACACATGTCTTTCGGACGAGCTTGAATCAAATGTGTTTTGCCGCCCATGTTTTGCGCCCACCGTGTCTGAATGGGCTCAGAGGCCGTCGTGTCACGTATGATTGAAGTTACTAGTCTACCCCTATCGACAGTAGTGTAAATCCGGTCGATAAGGATGTCAAGTGTCAGGGGTAAACAGTAATTTCCATCTCGCAAACACTTTCTTCGGGCAGCCCACAAATTATAGTGGGTGTTTAGCCGCTTCGTTCAAAACTTGGGAGAATTAGCATTCACGTTTGCCACAGGACACGCAAACTAAATTCAAATCCAATTTTGTCGGGAGGCTGATCGTACTCCACGGACACCTATGGGGCCGGGCGGAGCAGGCCCCTTTGTGGTTCGGAGGGGGCGGAGGTCGCACGAAGAGCGGATCGAGGCGATGCACGCTGAGCGGTTTACCCAGCCGAGCTCTCCGGAGAGATAAAACTCCTCTGCTGCTTGTTTGATCTATTGTGTTCTTGCTAGGGAGCAACGAGGGCTACAAAACCTAAGCGTGAGTCTATCTGGTCCCGAGTGGGTCGAATGAACCCAACGAGACGAACCTGGCCAACTGAATCGAACGGAACCGAACCCTTTCACGTTGCACTCGGGCCTCCTTTTATATGCTCAAGGGTCTCCGGCAGTGGCAACGTAGGCGGGGTACAAATGTAAAACAGGAGTTGGTACACCTACTTGAACAAAGGTATGATGCAAAATACCTAACTCGACGGCAAGGGACAAAAGCAATAAATGCCCGTCGTTGTCGCCCAAACATGTAACAGAGACCGTCAGTGCGCCTCCGCCGCCACGATGGCGAGCCTGTCGGCCGCCGCTTATCGCTGCTCTCCGCTGGCTGCCTGACCGCCGACACGCCGCCCATGGAACGGTCCCATGGCGACACGTCATTGGGTGAGCTGGAGCGGAGACGGAGAGAAGTTGCATGCCGCAAAAGCGCCTTGCCGACGAATCCTCGTCGCGCCTAGAGACTTGTCGCGCCCCGAGCCTTCCCGGCAAGCTCCTCTTGCCGGGGCCTCGTCTTCTGCGTGCCTGGAGTGGCCTTCTCGACAAGCTCCTCTTGTCGGGACCTTGTCTGTGCCTAGAGAGGCCTTCCCGGCAAGCTCCTCTTGCGGGTCTTGTCTTCCGAATGGCTGCGGAGGGTCTTGGCGGGCCTTGGTGAGGCTTGCAGCAGGGGCTGCTGTTGCCCGTGCACAAGTTCGGGGTACTAAGGTACCCCTACTTTAGTACACCGACAGGAGCCCCCGGGTCTGGGCCATACACGGTGCCGAGCGCTGTTGGGCCAGGCCCAAAACAGGGCACGGGCACACGCGGCCTGGGTCCAAACCAAACCCACTCCGTATCCGCCGCATCCCCCTGTAACGGCACGCGTCAATTGCGGCGTCGTGGGGGAAGTGGGAGGCGTGCGGGGTCGCTCCACCCGTCGCCTCAGTTCTGTATCCCCGCCACGTGGTTCCCATGCTCTTGGGGTCACGGACGGTGGAAGTGGAAAACTGGGCCGTTACAAGCAGAGGCAGCAGGTCGGCCCCGATTCCCTGCTCTTCCTATGCCCTGATGTGTCGGCCAGGCGGTCGAGCCCCTACCTTGCTTCCTTAAAAAGAGCGGAAGGGGAGCGCAGAAGCCCGCACTCTCCCATCTCCTTCTTTCCTCAGTTTCTGCTCCTCTTTCTCTCATTCGCCATGGAGAAAAGGAATCTTGGTTCTTCATCGGTGGCGGCGAGGGTCGCCGCTAGACAGCGCTCCCCTCCCAACCCCATGCCCGGGGCGGCAGAGCCAGCCACAAGAGGAAGAGGGAGGGGCGAGGTCGTGGACGAGGTCGAGGCGCGGGAAGAGGCGGACGGGCGGCCGTCCTCCGCTCATTGGCGGTTCCCTCCTGCGGCGGTCCATACGAGGGACGACCCTTGCGAGTTCTTCGTCGAGGCTGCCAGGCGCCTCGTCGTCGCCTCCGGCTTCCAGCTCCGTTCATGGCCTTGATGGAGTCGGATCCGGCTCTTGAGACTGCACATGAGGGGCTGTGGAATCAGCGGCATGCGAGTCCGTGTTGTATTCCCAGCCCCTAATGTGGTGTATCTTGATCGTGGGTGGAAGGCGTTCACTTTCGCATCCACAGTACTGAGGGCGGGATTTACCCTCCATTTTAAGTTAATGGAGGGTGATCTCCTCTCCGTCAAGGTCTTGGGGACCTCGTGTAATCGGGCGAAGTGCTGCGTGGATAGCTCCTCCGACGAAGATTCCCCTCGAGCGAGAGTGACGAGGAGGAGAGCGACAATGACGATGAGGGTAGCGGGCCGATTAGTTGTCGGGCGCCGCCGTGCGTCACCGGCGACCCCATCATCCGTCGCCCGGCTCCTTGAACTCCCGGTCGTCTCCTTGGGCGGGCGTGGGGAGGCTGCGGAAGGGAAGAGGGATGGCGACAAGGCCGTCAAGTTGGAGTACGAGGCGTAGTGCCCTCGACAGCGTCTTGACGCCTGCCGCCCGTCTTGAGCCCGCTTCCGGCGCCGCCATCTCCGTCAAGCCCTCGGGGAGCTCCCGGGATGTTCCTTTGGTGCCTTCTGGCACCTGTAGCTCGCCTAGGCGTTTCTTTTTCCCTTCTCGCCTCCTTGACCTGCCTCCTGAAGAGGGGGACGGAAAAAGGATTACGGGCATCTTATCTTTTTAATTTGTAAGCCTTCGGGCCTTATCCGCATTTAATACTTGTAATCTTCCCTTTCATGTTTTTCATTCCCCACGGATTGTATCCGAGTAGAATGTTTAATGAAAAAGGGATGCTTGAAAAAGGACGAAGGGCTTATCTGATATATCAGCCCGGCAACTCGGCTTGTCAGCCCGGCAACTCGGCTTGCCGCAGCCCGGCAACTACGGCTTGCCGGGGCTTGGGTACCAAATACGCCCTTCTTCTCCTCTTCGCTGTTATTTCAGTTCGAGAACGATTCAGCCGATGCCGCGATAAGTTATTTTGTAATATAACTTTATTCTGGGCAACATTTGCTACGTTACTTCATTTACTCGACTCTTAGCTTTGTATGTTATTACCCCACGCTTTGGAAACTTGCGGTGCAGGCACCCTTGTCATGCGAGCGCCGAAAAGTGAACTTCAATGACCTCTTGGCGGGGTCGCTACCGACAAGCAACCTTGTCGCGGACTAGCCGCAGCTCACTTAAGTTGTTGAGCGGACTCGAAACAAAAGTAAGCGCGACCGATCCACGATTTGGTTCCTCTGCGCACGGGTTTTCCATACAAAATCTTGTCGTTCGAGGAAGATAACGAAAATTTAAAAGTTGATTGCTCAAACTTTGGCAACTTAGCTTTTCTGTTTCTTGCTTCCCGATGGGGTGAAACTTCCTCGAGCGGTGCCTGGTCCATAGTATTATCTTGTCCATAGTATTATCTCCTCCTCCCCCCTGGTTAACTTGTGCGCGAGGGAGCCTTCCTTTCTTTGAGAGAAGAAAAAGAAGAGGAAATAATATTATGGAGCCTATCGGCTCGATTCTGCTTACCGGGTATGGTTGCTGCACAAAGTGTTAGCCAAAGCATGCAATAAAATGATGAAAGCATGAACTTGACAAGTCATGCACAACACACGAGCTTTACTGATGCACGGGGTCTGCGCCCGGCTTTGTACGAAGGATTACATGCAACAACGGCAAAACTTGTACAAAAGGTGGTTGCCGGAACGGATTCCGACAACCGCGCCCTATGGGTAAAACTTACGAAGATGCTCAATGTTCCAGGAGTTGCTCACCGGAATGCCATCTTCGGTCTCAAGGCGGACAGCGCCAGGCCTAGTGACTCGTTTCACCCGATAAGGGCCTTCCCACTTTGGCATCAACTTGTTTGAATTCTTGGCGGACTGAACGCGCCGAAGAACAAGGTCGCCTTCCTCGAGACTTCTGGCACTAACTCTGCGGCTATGGTAGCGACGCAAAGCTTGCTGGTAGCGAGCAACTTCGCAATGACCTGAAGACGATCCTCCTCGAGGAGCGGTAGCGTCATCTTGTCGCAGTTGCTCTTGCTCAAGCTCATCATAAGCGAGTACTCGAGGCGATCCGTATCTGAAGTTCCGTGGGGAGAACCGCCTCTGCTCCATAGACTAGAGCAAAGGGTGCACGGCGGTGGCTCGATTTGGCGTCGTCTGATCGACCAAAGAACCACCGGCAGCTCCTCGATCCAGTTTCTTACGCACTTGTGCAGCTTGTCGAAAGTTACGGTCTTGAGCCCGCGTGATACTTCAAAGATTTGCCCTCTTCGCTTGACCGTTGCTTCTCGGGTGAGCAACGGAAGCAAAGACCTTGGCGCCAAGGTCTTGGGCGTCGCATGAAGGTGCGACTCAGTAAATTGTGTGTCGTTGTCGGTGATGATCCTGTTAGGGATTCGAAGCGGCAAACAATCGACTGAAGAACTTGATCGCCGACCGTCTTGTCACCTTCCTCATCGCTTCCACTTCCGGCCACTTTGTGAACTTGTCGATGGTGACGTACAAGTACTCAAAGCCCCGACAGCTTCGGGGAAGGGGCCGAGGATGTCGAGCCCCCGGACCGAAAATGGCAGGATAAAGGGATCGTCTGGAGAGCTTGAGCTGGTGGTGTATCTGTTTGGAATGGAACCGCACGCTTCACACTTGGTTACTTGTGCAGTTGCATCACGGAGGGCTGTCGGGAAGAAACCTTGCCGGAAAGCTTTGCTTGCAAGTGCTCTTGCGCCAATGTGGTGACCACATATGCCTCCATGTATCTCTCGCCAACAGCTTTTGTCCATCTTCACAGGAATACACTTCAATTTCACACCGTTGAGTCTTCTTACATACGGTATGTTGTCGACAAACTGGTACATACTTGACCGCCGGGCTACTCTTTCCGCTTCTTCCGTTCTTCGGGAAGTTCTCCTGTCTGAAGGAAATGGACAATCATCTGCGCCCATCTTTGGAGCTTGTGGCTCGACAACAAGGACTAAAGGCACATCTGCTGCTGCGGGAACATCAGCTTCCACGGCGAGGACCTGCGGCCCTGCCGGAGCTAGATGCTCCCCGACAAGCTTGCCGGAACAAGACTTGTCGGGAGCGTCTTTTTGCGACATAATGAACACCTTTGGCCTCCACCTCCTTGATTTCACCCCCAACGCCATCTTGACCATGGCCGTTTTCGCAGATTTGTGCGAAAACTTTGTCGGGGTCCACCCGAACGTGGTACTCTTCCGCCATTTCTTTGTTCCCCGCGTCGAGAGAGGAGAGCCACTTGCCGGAGGAATAGCACAGGTCTCTAGGATCGGCAAGAAGGAGGCCTACCTAGAGGGGGAATTCCGGAACAAGTGGGAGGAATGGAGAGCCAACTGGTGTTGGGTCGTGGAGGAGAACCCGCAGCCCTTCACCGCCGTGCGCCAAACCCCAATTGCGCGCGGCAAGGATTGGAGTAACTTGGCGCCGGAGGATGCGGTGAAGATAGCCGTGACGAATTCTGCGCCTCGGGCTTGCCGGGTTGTGATGGGAAGCAGTTGGCGCAGACTTCATTCGCCGCAGACGCTTCCCTTGCAGTGAAAGGAGGAGGCCTGCTTGGGAGTTCCAGAATGCGGCGGACATCATGAGGCTGCGCCCGGGCCTGAGTGGAACTTCACCGTCATGGAGCTGGATTCGGTGCTGCTCGAGCTGTTCAAGAACGACCCGAACATCCCGAGTGGTTCAGGTTGCCGCGGGGTCGCCCCACAGCAACAACTCGGCGCTCGACCGCATCCGCGCCATGATGCCACTGTGCGACTCCCACGGGATCATCCCGACCTGGTAGGAGCCCCCCGACGAGGTCGTGCAGCAATTCTTCGACGACTTGCAAGAGGTGTCGATCCGCTCCGACGAGCAGAAGAGGCTCACCCGAGACACCACCGAGCAAGAGATGGCGCGGATTGCCACGAGGTGGAGGAGGCGGCAGCCGCTGCCCGGAGCCTTCGGGTTCACCGTGGAGGAGGCGGAGGCGCGGGCGGCGGCAAGCCTTGCCGAGCGAGGGGAGGTCGCCGGCGAGGACGAGCTTGTCGGGACCGAGGCTGGGTCGAGTGGACCCGCCGAAGGCGCTTCTTCTCCTCCGCCAAGCGACTTGCCGCCAGCGGAGCCCCCGGTTCCGTCGAGGAGGCGTCTCCGCAGGTTGGAGACGAGTCGGGCGGCAGACCGCCCACAGCGAGCCGCTCGCCGACGCGCTCCACCGCGGCAAGCGAGGTTGCAGCTGGAGGCGCCCCAAACTGCAGCGACGGCTGGGCGGAACCTTCTCAAAGCCGCCGCCGACGCCCGCTAAGCGGCCAAGAGAGCCCACTTCGCCTCATCGCACCGGGAGGCGGGCGGAGTTTGATTTCTCCGCGCTCAGCCCGAGGAGGAAGGCGAAGAGTAAGCTTCTCGCGAGTGGGCATGTATTTCTTCAAATTTTATTGCTTCATCTTGAATCTGATTTGCTTTGTTCAGGACTCTTTCCTTTTCAGGACGCTGGCCCAGAGAGAGGCGAAGAGGGCCAAGATCCCGACGGTCGTCGTTGAGGACGATTCTCCCGTGGCGATCGGGACGCGCCCGAGACCGCCTTTGCCGGATCCGGCAACCCTTCCTTCTGGGCAGCCCCGATGCCCCCAGTAAGTGTGCAGTTTTCTCCTTACTACTAGGTGTGCAGGGGTGCCCTTTCTTCGTTGATTGATTTGTTTGTTTGTGTAGGAGCGGAGCAGCCTCATCGAGGAGGGCTCGGAAGCCGCCTCGAGATCCTGCTTGTCACTCACGCCGCCAAGGGAGAACTCCCGGCAAGGGAGCTCCCTCCGACAAGGGAGGCCACCCCGACAAGGGAGGCCACTCCGGCAAGGGGGCTACCCGGCAAAGGATGGCGCCAATGACCCTCCAAAGTGGTCGAGGCCATGGCTGCGGATCCCGTTGCAGGTAACTCCCTTACATGGAATTTTCCCTTGGGCTTGCTTTCTTTTGTTTCTCTTTTTGAACATCTGCTGATCGCCTTCTTCGTCTCGGGACGCAGACCCGATGGAGGTCGAGGCCGCGGCGAGAGGAAACGCGCAGCAACACCGACGAGGCCGCCGCCGAGGAAGAAGAGGTCATCGTCGTGGAGGAAGAGGCCGCCGACGAGCTCAGCAGTGAGGAGGCTACCGAGGCTGCCGACGCAGAGGCCGGCGAGGGTCGGGCGGTCAGATCGACGGCCCCGAGGTCGCAGAGCGGCAAGCGCCACACCGACAGCCGATTCCCCTGCCACGCTGGCGGCCAGCTCGAGGAGCCCCAGGTGTCACCAAGGCCGGGCGAAGGCGTCTTCATCAAGCTCCCCCGGGAACCGAGTTCTGTGGCGCCGGTCGAGCGAGACCTTCGACGGCGAGCTACTCTCATTGGCCGACGCTGGTGGATGCGCGGCAAAGCAGCAGCGGCGAAGTCCGAGGAGGAGCATTCTTGAAGAAGCTGATGTCTCTTACCGCACTCCGCCAAAGCCAAGTTAGAGACCCGGGAAGCCCTTGTCGCGAGGGCGGAGCGGACATGGAGAAGCGCCAAGAGCTCGGGCGCCAACAAAGAAGCGCTCCGCGACGTGGCGGACGCGCGGGCGCATGGAAGAGCGCACGGCCTTCATCCTTGAGAAGGCCGCAATTTGTTGAGGAGCAGCTGGCTGCCGAGAAGCTCGCCGCAGAAAGTGAGTTGGCGCAGCGGAAGGTCAACTGGACAGCCACGAGGAGGACCTTGCCGCGTGAGGAGTCGCTTGGCGGGCGCCAGAAGCGAAGCGACGCCGCTGCAGCCGCCGAGGCCGCCAAGGAAGAGCTGAAGGCGAAGGTGGCATGATTGGAGGCCACCCTCAAGAAGAGCGGCGAAGAGCTTGCCGTGCTCAAGCGTGAGCGCGAGAAGGACACCCACACGCTGGGCGAGCTGCAGGTCCGTCTCGCTGACAGGGCCAAGGAGCTCGACGTCGCCAAGGACTCCAAGGCGGATCTGGAGCTGAAACTGACCACTCTGACGCAGACGTTGGATGGTGCCAGAGAGCGGGAGGTGGGCTTGTTGGAGGCGATCAAGGACAAGGAGGAGCTGCTGGCGAATGCTGCCTCCGTCCAGAACACCTTGAGGGAGAGCATGGAGCACTGGACCGAAGGTCTTGTGGACACCGCTGCCGACATCCACAACGAGCTGATGGAGCTGGGGATGGCGGACCTCGCGTACTCCTCTGACGAGCATCTCCAACCCAGCGTCAAGCTTAGCCTATTCTTCAAAGGCGTGGTGACGGGCCTCCGGCGACTCCGGGAGGAGGTCCCGAAGCAGCTTGCCGAGGAATCTCGCCAGGTTTGTGCGGGGGCCCTCGAGAAGGTGTTGATGAAGGTGGCCTTCCGCAACCCGGGCCTCAACCTTAACGGTGTCCTCAGATCCTTGCCGTCCGAAGCCAATGTGGAGGAGCTCAAAGCCCTTGTCGCACTCCATTGTGGACAAGGTGAACAAGATCAAGCGGATCGAGGCGACCGCGTGGACTAGGCCGCCGACCTTATCTTTCCCTTGTCGCTGCCGATCATGTTTAGAAAACTTTTTAGATCAGCGACAAGTTGATTCGTAATATACTCTATCTTAGGTGAATCGATCAATGCAACGTTATTTCCTCTACTTGATTTCTTCCTTTATGCGTTATTGCCCTCTACGCTTCGGAAACTTGCCGGTGCAGGCACCCTTGCCGCGAGCGCCGAGTGCGGAACTTCTGACTCTTTGGCGGGTCGCCACCGACAAGCAACCTTGTCGCGGACTAGCCGTAGCTCACTTAAGTTGTTGAGCGGACTCGAAACAAAGTAAGGGCGCGACCGATCACGATTTGGTTCCTCCGTACGCAGTGTTTTCCATACAAAGTACTACCGTTCGAGGAAGATAACTTGAAAACTTAAAAATTAATTGCTCAAACTTTGGCAACTTAGCTTTTCTGTTTCTTGCTTCCCGATGAGGTGAAACTTCCTCGAGCGGTGCATGGTCCATAGTATTATCTCCTCCTCCCCCTGGTTAACTTGTGCGCGAGGGAGCCTTCTTTCCTTTGAGAAAATAAAAGGAAGAGGAAATAACATTATGGAGCCTATCGGCTCGATTCTGCTTACCGGGTATGGTTGCTGCACAAAATGTTAGCCAAAGCATGCAATAAAATGATGAAAGCATGAACTTGACAAGCTGTGCGCAACACATGAGCTTCTTCGATGCACGGGTCTGCGCCCGGCTTTGTCTGAAAGGATTACATGCAACAGCGGCACGACTTGTACAAAAGGTGGTTGCGGAGCAGGTTCCGAACAACCGCGCCTTATGGGTAAAACTTACGAAGATGATCAATGTTCCAGAGTTGCTCACGGAATGCCATCTTCGGTCTCAAAGCGCATACGCCGTGCCTAGTGACTCGTTTCACCCGATAAGGGCCTTCCCACTTCGGCGTCAACTTGTTTGAATTCTTTGCGGACTGAGCGGCGAAGAACAAGGTCGCCTTCCTCGAGACTTGGCACTAACCCTGCGGCTATGGTAGCGACGCAGGCTTCTTGTCAGAAGCGGCTCGCCTGAGCGGCTGAAGGCGATCCTCCTCGAGGAGCGGTAGCGTCATCTTGTCGCAACTGCTCTTGCTCAAGCTCATCATAAGCGAGTACTCGAGGCGATCCGTATCTGAGTTCCGTGGGGAGAAGCGCCTCTGCTCCATAGACTAGAGCAAAGGGTGCACGGCGATGGCTCGATTTGGCGTCGTCTGATCGACCAAAGAACCACCGGCGGCTCCTCGATCCAGCTTTCTTCGCACTTGTGCAGCTGTCGAAAGTTTACGGTCTTGAGCCCGCAGCACTTGACATTTGCCCTCTCTGCTTGACCGTTGCTTCTCGGGTGAGCAACGGAAGCAAAGCAGACCTTGGCGCCAAGGTCTTGGACGTACTGCATGAAGGTGCGACTCGTAAATTGTGTGCCGTTGTCGGTGATGATCTTGTTAGGGCTTCAAACGACAAACAATCGACACGAAGAACTTGGCTTGTTGTCTTTGTCACCTTCCTCACTGCTTCCACTTCCGGCCACTTTGTGAACTTGTCGATGGCGGCGATACATGTACTCAAAGCCCCGACAGCTCGGGGAAGGGGCCGAGGATGTCGAGCCCCGGACGAAAATGGCGGGATAAAGGGATCGTCTGGAGAGCTTGAGCTGGCTGGTGTATCTGCTTGGAATGGAACTGCACGCTTCACACTTGGTTACTTGTGCGATTGCATCACGGAGGTGTCGGCCGGAAGAAACCTTGCCGGAAAGCTTTGCGGCAAGTGCTCTTGCGCCAATGTGGTGACCACATATGCCTCCATGTATCTCTCTCGCCAACAGCTTTTGTCCATCTTCCACAGGAATACACTTCAATTTCACACCATTGAGTCTTCTTCTATACTGATATCTTTGTCGACAAACCGGTACATACTTGATCGCCGGGCTACTCTTTCCGCTTCTTCACATTCTTCGGAAGTTCTCTGTCTGAAGGAAATGGACAATCTGCTGCGCGCCCATGCCGGAGCTTGTGGCTCGACAACAAGGACTAAATGCACATCTGCTGCTACGGGAACATCGGCTTCCACGGCGAGGACTGCGGCCTGCCGAGCTAGATGCTCCCAGACAAGCTTCTTGGAACAAGACTTGTCGGGAGCGTGCCTTCAATGAAACAAACCACAGGGTGCAGCCGGAGCAGACTGCTCCTCAGCGCTGTTGGTGTTGATCTTGGGGACCTTTGCAACGACGGCTTCGGGAAGCTCTATCGGAAAGTAGTCTCCAGAGGCCAACTTCCTCTTCTTGCTCTGTCCAATCAACGGTGTTACGGTTGGCTGAGTCAGCTTGAGCACGAAAATCCCTGGTTCCACAGGTAACTTAAGCGCAGCGCACTTTGACAGGCCGTCAGCAATATCATTCTGAGCTCTTGGAACATGTCCCATTTGCAATCCGTCAAAGTGCTCTTCCAGCTTCCTCACTTCATCGACGTAGGCTTCCATCAACGGACTCTGGTAATCTTTGTTGACTTGGCGGACAACGAGTTGCGAGTCAGCCCTGACAATAAGCTTCTTGATCCCAAGGTCCACTGCGATCCTGAGACCGGCAAGCAAACCTTCATACTCTGCGGTATTGTTTGTCGCTTGCTCCTTGGGAAAGTGCATCTGGACGACGTACTTGAGGTGCTCTCCGGTGGGTGCGATAAGCGACGCCGCAAGCACCGGGCGCCTTGCAGCGAGAAGGCACCATCAAAGTACATCGACCACTCTTTGCTCGCTTCTTTGATGGGAATGCTCGTCTCGAATCTCTTCATCTGGCGTTGGCGTCCATTACGCTATGAATTACGCCAAGGCTCGCTTTGGATAGTTGATGTGCTTTCAAATTTGAGACCAAATCTTGACAGCTCAGAGCCCACTCGACAATCACACTGCTTCGGATTACGCAATATCCTCTTGAGGAAAGCGAGTGACAACTGTGGATCTCATGTGCTTGGAAGTAGTGGCGCAGCTTTCTCGAGGCCATGAGGAGGCCGAAAAGCAATTTTTGCACACTAGAGTACCTTGACCTAGCCCCCTGCAGAAGGGAACTGACAAAGTAGACTGGGTGATGCACCATCCTTTTCTGCATCTGTTCACGTGTCTGCGCGGACTCACCCTTGTCGGGACCAGAGCTTGTCGGCGAAGCCCCCTGCTTGTCGCTGGATGTGTTTGCCGTGGTTGCTGGCTCATCATCCGCCTCCTCTCCGCCACTAACGCAGCACTAACCACTTGATTGGTTGCCGCTATATATAGCAGCAACTTCTCTTGTGGCCTAGGCGCGACAAGTGTTGGAGTGGAGGACAGTATCTCTTCAAGTCTGTAGCGCAGCCTCCGCTTCAGAGTCCATTTCTTTGGACCTGCCTTTTTCAAAATCTTGAAAAATGGCGGGCGCTTCAACCAGAACCTAGAAATAAACCTGCTTTGAGCAGCCACGCAACCGGCAAGTCTTCGTACATCCTTGACGCGCTTTGGTGCTTCAATCTGCTCAATGGCCTTGATCTTGTCGGGGTTAGCTTCAATTCCTCATTTGAGACACGAAGAACCCGAGAAGCTTGCGAAAGGGACTCCAAACACGCACTTCTCGGGGTTGAGCTTGAGGTTGATCTTGCGCAGATTTGCAAAGGTCTCGTCCAAATCATGAACCAGAGTTGCTTTGTCCTTGCTCTTGACCACTATGTCATCCATGTAGGCTTCTACATTTCTGTGCATTTGCGGCTTAAAAGCGTCATGGACTACCCTTGCAAATGTTGAACCAGCATTCTTCAAACCGAAAGGCATCCGTATGAAACAGTATGTGCCACATAGTGTGATGAATGCGGTCTTCTCCTCATCTTCTTCAGCCATAAAGATCTGATGGTATCCTGAGTAGGCATCAAGAAACGAAAGCAAATCACATCCAGCCGTGGAGTCAACAATCTGGTCAATGCGCGGCAAGGGAAATGGATCTTTGGGGCAAGCTTTATTAACATCCGTGAAGTCGATACAAAGTCTCCATTTCCCATTTGCTTTGTGCACGACTACAGGATTGGCCAACCACGTAGGATGGAGCACTCCTCTGACAAGGCCTGCTTCCGGTTCTTGATCTCTTCGGCTATGAATTCTTGGCGCTCCAACGCTTGTTTCTGACTTTTTGCTTGACGGGCGCATGAGGACAAACGGCCAGGCGGTGCTCAATCACTTTCACAGGAACACCGGGGATATCGACGGTTGCCATGCAAACACGCCGACATTCGCCCGCAGGAAAGCAACGCGCGCCTTCCTATTTGGGGTCGAGAGAGGCCGCGATGGTGAAGGTACCACCAGCTGTCCTCCTTGGCGGGCACCTTCTTGGTCTTGGCGGAGCCACCATCTTCTTGCACTTGCGGTGGAGCTCGATGGTGCGTCCTCGACGGTAGCGCAGCACTCCGAAGAGGTGCGCTTGCGGAGTGAGCATCGAGCCCTTGGGACTTGGACTTGGTCTTCTTCCCGGAGCTTCAATGACAAGTGTTGGGCAAGTCATGCGGCTGCTGCATCCCGGTAGATCTTGTCGGCATAGATAAGGGCATCCTTCTTGTCGCCATGGACAGAGATGACGCTTATCGGGCCTGGCATATTGAGTAGGTTGTATGCATAGTGAGAGGCTGCCATGAACTTGGCGAGTGCTGGACGGCCAAGTATCCCATTGTAAGGCAATGGGAAATCGGCAACATCAAATGTAACCCTCTCAGTCCTGAAGTTCAGCTCGCTGCCAAATGTGACCGGCAACGTAATCTTCCCTTGGCTTGCTCCTTCCGGATTGATTCCTTGGAAGGTTCCGGTCTCTTCGAGCTCATTGTCGAGGATTTGAAGCTTCGGAGCACCGCGGAGGAGATCAGATTCAAGCCGGCCCGCCGTCAACTAACATTTTGTGACCTTGAGGTTGCGGATGGTTGGAGAGACCAACATCGGCAAGCACCCGACCGCAGTTATGCGATCAGGGTGGTCCTCAATATCAAAAATGATAGGCGTGCTGGACCACTTCAGAGGCCTGCGTGACTCTACGGATGGTTCCGCTGCGTTGACCACCCGCATCCATTGCTTGAGTTGGCGGTGGGAGGTATGCAGGGAAGCACCCCCGTCAACGCAGAGAACCTCTGTGGCTTTCTGAAACTCCTGCTCATTGGCGTCGTCGTCCTCCATATCTTCGTCGTCATCATCATCTTAATCCTTATCGCGGCCGGCGGGGAGGTCGATCTCCTTGTCGCTGCTTGACTTTGCCACAAGGCGTCCTCCCCCGGGGCGTTTCTTACTTGCTCCCACAGCACCTTCCTTGGCATTCTCCTTCTCGCGCCGCCGTACTTTCAGCTCTGTTGCTCGACAAGCTGCTCGACTTTCTTGCAGCTCTGGAGGTCGTGGCCCTTGGTGCGGTGGATCTTGGCAAAGATCGCTTGCCGGAGCTATCCTGCTTGTCGGCGACCGCCACCGACTGGTGGTTGGCGTCAGCGGCAACCTCCTTGCCGGAGACACCAGCCTTGGCGTTCTTGTCGCCACCTCCATTGCCGGACTACTCAACAGCTAGCACTTCTCTGGCCTTCTTCTTCCTGTTGCCTCGCCGCCCTTCTTCGCCGGGCGGTGTCATCCTTGTCGAGATCCTCGCTTCGCATTCTCTCCTGGAGTCTCCTCCCTTCCTCGGCCACAAGACACTTTGCCCAGCCGCCAAGGCGTACAGCTCATCGGCGTCCTTGACTTTGCACATCGCCATCTCCTCCTCATCCTGCGGTTCCGCACATTACGATGAAATGCGCTGATCACCACGGCAGGTGGACGCACAGGATGTTGTAGTGCACACGGTGAATCTCTGAATGAACTTGGCGCAGGGGACTCTCCTTCCTTCCGGGCGAGCAAGTGAAGGTCGCTCTCTTGGCCATGAGGTTTGTGGCCACCGTGAAGGCGCCAACAAGCGATGGCACATATCCGCCAAGAGGATATGGAGCTGTCCGGCAAGTGCATGAGCCAAGATCGGCGTTGGGCTTGAGCACGGCGGGAAGTAGTTGGCGAGGATCTTGTCGTCCGTCCCCCGCAGCCTGCACCGCGATGGTGTAGATCCGAGGAACTCGACGGATGCGCCCTGCCATCATACTTCTCCGCACGCGTCTGGTTTGAAGTTTTTTACGCTGGGCCCTTTGGACTTGCCGCAGCTCATGAGTGAACGCAGGGCAACCTACGCGTCTGACAAGTTGCCTGGCCCCTCCGGCGCGTGCATGTCAACAGAAGGCCCAGCGGCGCTTGTCGGATTGACGTCGCGCTTCTCTTGGGCGCTCGATGCGAAGTTCGGCGTCCTCTTGTTGTCGCTCATGAAGAACTTGGCGCTGATCGCGGCGAAGCTCATGGATCCGATGACGCAGTGGAGTCGCTGTCGAGGTGGATCCGGTGAGTCGGCGATCTTGGCCTTCTCGGCGGAGAGTGCACGGTGGTTGCACCTCCGACAGTCTCGTCGCCACCGGCTCGTGCCTTGTCGTCTCGTCGCGGCAATGATGGCGTTAGTTGTCAGCGGAGCGTCGCCGTTAAGCGGCCGATGAGGCTCGGATAGTGGCCCTCCACTCGTCGACCACAGCCGGTCGTTGGAGGTAGTCGAGGAGCAGTTGAGCTCTCGCGAGCTTCTGCTGGAGTAGTAGGCGGCATTGGAGAAGCGGTGCGAGGCGGGACACGCCGGACTTCTAACCACGTTAGAAGGAGCAGCGCCCGTCCGGCGACCGTATCTCACTAGTGCCCGGCATGTTGGCGCGCATCTTGGTCTTGAGGGTCTCGATCCAGCGAGCGTATGGCGTTGTGAACGCCATGACGTTGTTGGTCTCGCGTCTCCTGAGATGGACGCGGGGGATGCGCGGACGCCGAGGTTTGCGGTGCCTTGTCCTTGGACTTGGCAACGTCGCGAGCACCTTCGTCGGCGCCCATTCCTCCGCCAGCGTCTGCCCCACCACCCGTTTGCTGCGGTGAGGGTGGGTACGACGCGGACGGCTCTGCTGCCGCCGAAGCCTTCTTCTTCGGTGGCATGTTGAGGAAGATGTTGATGACGCTGCTCGCGTGAACGCCGGATCGGATTCACACGGCCTCGACGCCCCCTACCTGGCGCGCCAGAGATGTCGGGGAGGCCGATCGTACCCACGGACTCCTATGGGGCCGGCGGAGCAGGCCCCTTGTGGTTCGGAGGGGGGCGGAGGTCGCACGAAGAGCGGATCGAGGCGATGCATGCGAGCGGTTTACCCAGCTTCGGAGCTCTCCGGAGTGATAAAACTCCTACTGCTGCTTGTTTGATCTATTGTGTTCTTGCTAGGGAGCAACAAGGGCTACAAAACCTAGCGTGAGTCTATCTGGTCCCGAGTGGGTCGAATGAACCCAACGAGACGAACTCGCCAACTGAATCGAACGGAACCGAACCCTTTCACGTTGCACTCGGGCCTCCTTTTATATGCTCAAGGGGTCTCCGACAGGTGGCAACGTGGCGGGGTACAAATCTAAAACAGGAGTTGGTACACCTACTTGAACAAAGGTATGCGGTGCAAAATACCTAACTCGGCGGCAAGGGACAAAAGCAATAAATGCCCGTCGTTGTCGCCCAAACAGTGTAACAGAGACCGTCAGGTGCGCCTCCGCTCGCCACGATGGCGAGCCTGTCAGCGCCGCTTATCGCTGCTCTCCGCTGGCTGCACAGCCGCTCGACACGCGCCCATGGCAACACGTCGCTGGGTGAGCTGGAGCGGAGACGGAGAGAAGTTGCATGCCGCGGCCGAATCCTCGTCGCGCCCGGAGACTTGTCACGCCCCGAGCCTTCCCGGCAAGCTCCTCTTGCCGGGGCCTCGTCTTCTGCGTGCCTGGAGTGGCCTTCCCGACAAGCTCCTCTTGTCGGGACCTTGTCTGTGCCTAGAGAGGCCTTCCCGGCAAGCTCCTCTTGCCGGGGTCTTGTCTTCCGAATGGCTGCGGAGGGTCTTGGCGGACGCCTTGGCGAGGCTTTGCAGCATGACGCTATGTTGCCTGTGCACAAGTTCGGGGTACTAAGGTACCCCTACTTTAGTACACCGACACAATTTGTATTCGATTACGAATATCCACAGATAATTATACGTTTTATTATTTATTTCTTCAAAACCACAACAAAGATCTATTCCACCTTTATATATGATTATGATTTAGAAATGTCGTGATCTTCGAATTCAGTAGGTTGGATACACTCTGAGTCAAACAGTTATTTCATCCAATACAATATGCCCACACGAAAAATAGTTCACCTTATGTTAATCATACAAGTACTAAGGATTACCTCGCCTAAAAAATTCGGATCATTACAACACATGGACAACATAGGGGGTCTTGCAACATAATCCATTCAGAGACATGACACAACATGCAAGTACAATAATCTAAAAACTGGTATCTAAAGAAGAACCGGGATTACCTTGGGCTTCAGATAGCAGAAACAGCAGGACCTCCTCCGTCTTCAAATGCAACATTCTTACTTCCTCCAATTCTTGGGTTGCTTGCATAATGTGTGCCGCTAATTCCGTAATTTCCAGCCTCAAGATAAAGAATACCTCATTCATGGCAGCCACACCATCTCTTTCTGCCTCTAGTAGAGCCTCAATCACTATAATATCTGTGCTCAGACTGCTCTCCGGCGATGTTGCCTCTGAACTGCTACCATCTGGTAACATGGATGGCGCACTGCTTCCACAAATATATTCTGGGGTTCTGCATTGTGTCCTAGTGTGAACGGCATCCTGAAAGGTTTTATTTGGACATCGAAGAGATAGTTATCGTATGATCCAGGTAGTAAGCTTACATGGTAAACGACAGACGAATTATTGCTTGAGCATGGCAAACTATATTTAAATGGTTCAAGCGACATCGGCCGAAAAAGAAATTAAAATGGTAAGATGAAACTAGGGATGTAAGTGGCAAATAAGCGACATCCGCCGATCCCATCTAGTTAGTTTTTGCTACCTCCCTAGTTCATTTTCCTCAAAAAACAAAAACTCTTTTGAACTATCATACCACTAATGGACTTTAATCGGGATTAAACGGGACCGAGTTGACATCCCTAGTTGAAAGGGAGTGTACAACCGCTATATTTAAGTTGCCAAGGCATCTAAGCAGTTGAAATAATCTAAGAAAGCACTTAACAGTGTGGCCTCATATAAACTACGAAGACAGTCTTGTGATGAAGTTGAGAGGAAAAGTTAAGGACTCGAGATGAAATAGGCATGCATTTCTTTACGATAGTACAAAGCAGTAATCAGCGACATATTGGCCAACTCAAGTATAGCGTAACAACAAATAGGCATTCGAATCAAGCAATACAGCAAAGCAGACAACTGAACTATTTTTTATTCGATAGGATTACACGTTGAGGGCACAAGCCAAGAAAGCAGCCCACTCGCATTACATTTCACATGTACTAAAACACACTGGCTTACCATATGTTGTCGTGAAGCCTAGATGCTGTTGCAATGTTCTTTGAAGATATCGTCAGCATCCCGTGGTTGCAAATCTAGTTGTTGTAGTTTATTCTGCACCATCTATTTAGGTAAAATTAATTTTAATCGCATGCACTGGTCCAAATTGATCATCAATGGTTCATCTAAACTAATGAAAGAAGGGTGTGTGCATACACGACAATATATTTGCTTCCCTCTATTTTTATGATTGTTCGAGGTGCCAGCCCCAAAAGAGCAAATATTTTGCTTGATGAGGTTGGCAGCTCCATAATTAATAGAAGCATCAAATTAGTCATGCAACTTGGGAAGATCAAGAACACACAAACAAGTAATGAACAGAGGCTCGGAGCAGTGATGTAATAGCTAGCATCAGAAAATGTAGGGTAAAACAAACAAAAAGCAGTGGAATCACATGCTAGTTTGCTGATGTCTAATTAAGCGTAGAGAACATTAAGCAGTCTGATGGAACCAACAGGTGGCATCAGAACAAAACTAAGGCATATTAACTATATGTACACTGGTATGTAATTTAGCACATGTAACATGTTCACTGCCAGAAGTATGGCCCTACAGGTGCAAGCAGAATAATGCGTCTCATGAAAAACTAAATGATGCCCTGAAGAAATTCAAAGGTGCGGTGCTTATGCTAGGAAAGTGAACGTAGGCGCCGGCCGTTATATAATAGTACCTGATTCTCGGTGGCGTATGGGTATCGTTGTCATACTTGATAGCTAAGGATCATCGATGGTGCTCGTGTTGCGGTTGAGTTTGGGCGGTACCGTCGCCGTCATTGAAGCGGCTCGGTGCTACTGATTGCGGCGCTGTCGACATACAAGAAAGCTCATCTGTGGTAAGTGAACAGTTGCACGATAAAGAGAAAAACCGAAGGAGTACAAATCGAAATAACTGATGAGGCTGCGGCGTCGGTAAAGCAGGCCGATGGAGTTGAATATGGTGTCCGTGGGCGGGTCCGGTCTGCGATGGACGAAAGGCTTCGAAGCGCGTCGTCTGATGCTTTCGTTGAGGCGGATCTGTTACCGCGGACGAGGGCTTGTATGAAGGGCCAGCGAAGGGGTGGACGAGGGAGTCAGTGAAGGGCCTATGCTGTGGTGGACGAGGGCGCCGGTTAAGCAGATCCGGTGCGGTGGACCATGATGGAGGTCAAGGAGATCTGGAGCGGTGGACAAGCCAGTCGCTGAAGCGGCTCCGGTGAAGTGGTGAGTTGGCAGTTAGGGGTTCCAAGGTGCGGAAAGTAGATCCGGCGAGGTGTGAGGTCCACCGCTGCGGTGGAGGACTAGATTCGGTGGCTTGCCGTGGTTGGGGGGTCGGGGAGAGGAAGGGGAGGAGCTCTGGGGAAGAATGTTGGGGGCAAAGAGGGGAAAACAATGGAGTTACCAAAGCAGCCCTTTTCCGTTCATGTGGCGAGGGTAAAACAGAATATCACAGGACTAAACTTTTGAGGCGTGATATTTCGATGTAAGCAGGGAAGTTTGAAAGCTTTTGGCGCCTAAAATTATAAGTATTCTGCTCTCGTACGGCCGACTATGATATCATGGCCGACAATTTGTTTGTTTTGCACGCAAAAAAATGTGCAAGTTTTGAAAATCAATGTCTCCAACTCGAAACTTAGATTGTCCATTCAATTCAAATATGGATCATTGAGCTACTACAAGCAAATACCATCATACGGTCCAATTCAAATGAAATTCCAAATGTGTTTATCCTAAATATGATGACAAAAGCAAAAAAATGTGTATGTGTATGAATAAAGTAGATGATTATAAAGTTTGAACATGCCCGTATGTGTATATCTCTAGGTTTGATATATGAATTTGAAATCACGAAATCCCGGCTTAAAAAATGTACCTCCGTTTAAATGAATTACAAAAGCTAATGATGGAGTCGAATTCCAAAATTCCAATCTTAGGTTTGTAATTTTGGTACATCAAGGTATATCACGCATGTTCAAAAGTATCGTTATCTCATAGTACAAACTGTGAAACAAATTGATCAACCATGAGTGCACAATATCTCAATTACGCTAAAGTCCCTCAAATATAGACACCTCACTCTTTATCTGAAGTCAACCCCCCCACCACCACCACCACACACACATAGAGAAGTCGTTCTCTCCCCCAAACACCAACACACGAGCACATTAACACCCCTCTCTCTTGTAAAGTCCGGACCCCAACATAGGTCTATATCACTTTGTCTCTTGGGCATGCACACATCTCTTCCCTCACTCTCTAGGTCTCCCGCTATCTCTCTTACCCAAGCACACGCACTATGTAAAGTGTATATTTCCCATGCACACAAAACGTCGCCCCCAAACGTCTATCTCCCTAGTTATGTGGTTCTCGCAAGACTCACCTCACACACCACCCCCACTGCAAACAAGCACACTTTGTCTCCTTGTGCACCACTCTCCTCTTTCTATCTCTCCCACATGCGGACCCGCCCCAGCTCCTTCCCTGTATACATATATGTCGTGACTCTTTGCATAGCTCCCTAATGTATAATCGTTCTCGATTTCGCACATTGTTCTCTACACCATCTATTATATATCTCTCATGAAGTCCCTATCACACACATGATGACTCGCTTCCCTTGCGTCTTCATTCATAGGCCAATTTCGGACAACATCAACATTGTCTCCCTATCTATACGCCATTTATGGACACAAACGACCCCTCTAGCCCCCTCTCTTCCTCTCTCTCTCTCTCTCTCTCTCTCTCTCTCTCTCTCTCTCTCTCTCCCTCGCTAGCTCTCTCTATCTCTCGCTCTCACACCCCACTCCCACACACACACACGAACTCTCTTCCAAATAGATCGCTCCCCCCCCGCACCGTGCTATCTCGCTACTACACATGTCACACCATTCCCCTTCCCTTATACTAGGTTTACATCATCAATGGTCTCTACTCCACATACACTCTCTCCCTCTCACACACAAACGTGTGCACAAACACACATGAACACGCACAAACACCCATTTATCTAGATCCTCATCTCTCCTCATGTCCGCATGTGTATCTCACACACTCACTCTCTAATTATGTATATGTGTCTCCACGTTACACAACACAAAGCCCCATGTACATGTCTATCCTCCACACACATAGACACAAAGAATATGTTATCATTGCCTCAGTCTCTAACATATCACACACGCACACTGTCTCTCTCTCTCTCTCGCAAACACGCTCAACAAGGGTTTCCCCATGAATAACTTACCGTCTATTCATCAACAAATGTGGCAGTATGGTGAACATGAGGCGTGAAAAAGAATAAATCTACACGTGCTTAGACCACCTAGTATGACTACTAGGACTAG
This sequence comes from Aegilops bicornis, assembly GCA_021605145.1. Taxonomy (NCBI): domain Eukaryota; kingdom Viridiplantae; phylum Streptophyta; class Magnoliopsida; order Poales; family Poaceae; genus Aegilops; species Aegilops bicornis. The sequence goes on along the minus strand of CM038672.1, from coordinate 124,632,407 downwards.
AGCAAGCCAAAAGCGTGCCGCCGTCACCCCCTCCTTGTCGGCGACGGGAAAATCTTTGTTTTACACAGTCGAGAAGTCATTGTGCTAAGGCCCCACATGCCGAGGCGTTGAATAGAATGTAGATGCTAGTTTACGTAAGCAAGTATCGATAATACGTTTATATCTCCATACTTATATTTCTTCTCTTATAAAAAAACCGAGTTGGTGATGATGGTACGTGTGCCATCTTGCAATATAGACCGTCCGATCTATATCTGACGGATGAAAATTAAACTAAAAGATACCCGCACCCCTCTCCACATTTGCAGACAAGGCCTTCCCTCGTTCATCCTTATCTCCAACAAACCTCATTGTTGAGCAATTAAGAAAGGAAGCCTCTGGAACAATCGGCACAGGTGGTTGCCCGGCGTCGTCAATCCCCATGCCTCCGCCATCCGACCACCAACCACCACCACACCCCACTCCTCTTCACCTTATCTCATATTTCTCGAGATATCATTAGTTTTTACACATGGGATTACTCCCAAGGGTCAATCACAACAAGTGTTTTATAAAAAATGCATCTTGATGTTCCGTGCAATGCACGGATCTTGCTAGTACTCCTACACAAGACTAAGTTGGTGATCTTTGGTGTATACGCCATCCGTCAAGCTTCTCGACCATTAGATCTACATCTAACGATTGTGAGGTAAGTTGTTGCCTTTTCTCACCAACATCCCACTTGTCTACCAATTTGGAGAAAAACCCATAATTAGTATCTTAAAACCAACCACATCCCTCCTCGACCTCACCAAAACAGCCCAAGGAATATATTCTAATTGAAACATAATATATCTCTAGTGACATATGTATATCAAAATTAGAGTGTTTTGTACCAAGTTTGTGAATAAGTATTATTCTAATTATGATTCGTTAAACGAACATGAACATTGCTAGTATTTCCAACCATGCATTTTTTCCTAGTATTCCATAGTTTCGAAGTTTTCCATCAAGATATTAGTCACTCATGGTTGATATTTACTTTCAATCATGTACACATATGCACTATGTAACTAGCCTTGCTTATTGGCTTCCAAAGCTTAACTTTCACTCCTACTTACAATATGTAGAGTATTTAACAAAAACTACCACTTTCAACCAGCCCTAGGAAGAATCTATTGTACAAAAAATAGCAAAAACATACCCAAAATTTCTTAATCCACGCCAAAAACTACCTAGTACTCCTACCGATTAGGTTCGTTTAAACCCATTTATGACAGGGTTGGCCCACACGTCCGTGCTGACGAGGCAGCTTAAACCAACACATTATGTTTGACCGTTGACACGAGGGACCCACATCTGACCTTCTATCCTGTTATTCCCCCTCAAATCATTATCTTTCCTGAACATTACTTCAACAAGATCTTGTGCGTGTTCGCCGATGGCGCCCGGTGATGAGCGAGTTGGCGCCGCTTCTGCACGGACGGGCCGGACGCTGCTTGGCCTCCGCACGGTTGGCAGGCTGGCCCAAGCGTGACTCACGAGCGAGCAAGCCGTCGCGCGGTCGCGCTGGCCTTCGCTCGAGCCAGATGGCTAGCCTCAGAGCGGCGCGCACGAGCAGGCCGCCGCGTTGCCGTGCCAATCTAGCTAGCAAACCTTGCAGACAAGCAGCTGGACGGAGCTATCTTGGCTAGCTAGCGGCCGCGAGCGCCGGACGGAGCTGGCATCCGGGCTGCCGCAACATGGGCTCCGCACCACCGGCAGTTTTGACCTCGCCTTCTGCCGGCGGCGGTAGCTGTGTCCCATGGCCGAGGATGACTAGGTGGACGGGCCAGAGGTAGGAGGTCACTCGAGGATTTTTGTTGGTAAGAGCATGTACAATGGTTGATAAGGTAGTCTTATCTTAAGTCTGCCACCTATGCAAGTGGTAGTAGTTTCTTGGCATTTTAGTGGTTTCTTGCATTATTAGAGCAAGTACAATAGAGCTGAGTCAGCGGGCTATAAGAAATAAACTAGTATATTTCTGCTTAGTTTGAGGAAAGAGAAGAGGAGAGAGAAGGTAAGCGGGCTCTTCGTGAAGAGCCAGCTCTAGCACGTGCTCCTAGGCACTTTGTGAGAATGAGAAGTGGACCACATAATAAAAAAAGTAGTAAACTCTTTCGATCTATTATTGTACATGTTGGCTATAAGATGGGTTGTAGATGACATGGCACTGGCTTATAGCCTGCAACTGGCTATACTATTAACCATGCTCTTAGGGGTTTCTTGTAAGGAACAATGTACGTACTACTAGCGACAAAAGGCGATTCTAGGTTGCGTTGTACTCCAACGAGTACTACTAGTGGTCGCGGGAGTGTATACCTCGCTTTTGTGGGTTCGATCCTGCCGAACGCATATGACCTTTTTAAAAAAATAGTACTACTACACTTCGCTGCGAGCCAATATTTTACACGGATAGTTTGAGTTTTGAAGTCAAACGGACGTGCGGCCCCACAATCTCGGTGCACTGGACATCCTAGCCACGTGAACGGGTTTTCCTTCCTAGCATCCCGTGGCTCGCGTGCTCGCCCTAGTCGCACCTCGCTTGCAGCTTCCAGCTAGTAGCATATTTAAACTAGCGCCTCCCAATTAAGCCCGGGGAGCCGAAAAAGCCTGGCGGGGCATTGGGAACTGTGCAATATGGCTCTGTACGTAAAGTGCTCTACTACTACTATGTAGCTTGTGGCGTTGCAAAAATTGAACTTCACTCCATTATCGGCTCTACTATAAAAGAAATTCCTCTTGACGTGTTTTCTTTTTGAAACGGAGGCAAAAGCTTTGCTTCATCTCATTCATAAAGAAGGAACTACTAACAAAGTTCGACGAGATCCATTACACCTCCACAAATGGAAGAGAAAAGCCTAGTCTCATTGTATCAAATAACTCAAATGTTCTCGCCCATAAAGAATCACTGCTGATAAACAGACTGGTAGTGTGTGCGTGAGAGGAGCGGCTGAGTAGGCCAGCTACGTGAGAGGAGCGGCTGAATAGAGCACCGAGAGTACCCACTAGGCCACTACGCAAGTGTACTTCCCCTGCATTGATAGTACAGCGATGGTTATAGAGAACAGTAGTACCCTCCACTTCCAACTGTAGCTCATTGGCCCTGAGATTCAAGAGTTCAAAACCGGTGCACTATACTAGACTAGACTAGAAGTACAGTACATCACACTACTAGTTGCGAAAAGTAGTACTATTACTGCTACAGTACGAGTACGTACTCATCCGTCACATAATATAAGACGTTTTTTGACACTAGTTGGCGTGTACAAAAAATGGCAAAAACATACCCAAAATTTCTTAATCCACGCCAAAAACTACTACCTAGTGCCAAAAATTTCTTACTAGTGCTATTATTTACAGTATAATGCAATCCCATAACGTTCCATAATGCTAGTACTAGTAGTAAATAATAGCCTCACCCTTCGCTGAGGAACGATCTACAGTTGGAATGGACGAGGCCCTGTGGTTACTACGCTCTTATCTCCTCCTCGCCAGTTCCCCTCCCCCCGAAGAGAAGGCAGTTCGTCGCTGCTCCCATGGATTCGCCAGGCGGTTCTCCTCCTCGTCGGGGCTGGGAGACCTTGGACGACGATCCTCTGGGAGAAATCGCACGCTGCTCCGACGTCCTCACCGCCGCAAGACTCGGTGCTTCCTGCACCAACTTTTTCAAGACACTGCGTAAAACAGGCTTGGGAAAAGGCCATGCTTGTTGGTCTTCCATGCGTCCTCGAGGAGAAGGTTCTTCTATGGGACAATCCTTCGAACAGTCCATGGTTGCACGTTGACTCCGCTAGAGTTGCCGACGTTGAGAAGTAGTCGGATTTTGTCCGATGAGTAGGTCAGTAATGGAGTTTGATCATGTAGTACTTAGTTATTCCATTTCCATCCCGTAATTTCTCCGCTGCCCACCGTCTTATATATAGGTGCAGGTCGGTGCCAACGAAGATTGGCTTGCATACCTCGACGGATACCACCATCATTTTGCACAACATCCACAAGAAGGCGGCGGCCGTTCCAGTAGACCCCTTCTCCACCATTGGGATCGGCCTTCCGGACTGGCTAGGCTTGAATACGTATGATGATGCCTACATGAGATTGAAGAAGATAGCAATTGCGGACCCGCCGACAAAGCGACGCGGCTACGACGATTACTATCTCATCGCGGTGTTCAACATAAGGATTGCCATCAATGCAAGAGGCGATGTGGCAGAGGTGGCGCATGTTGGCGGCGGCAGATTTGTACCCTACACGTTCGAAGACGCCAGGCGCCATCTAGGCCGCATCTTCGCGGTGACAAGCCAGGGACTTGTTTCATCTGGTTGCCATCCTATAGTACGGAGATTACAAACGGAATGCACAAACCATCATTTGCATCCCTAACGATACTCCATTATTTTGCGAGGACCAGTCATCCCCGATCAAAATAAGATCGCCGATCTGGATGTGCATTTGCATCCGCGATTCGGTCTAACACGGAACCTTGTAGCTGACTTTGGCATATTGGGATCAACTATCTTAGCGATGCGTTACCCATGGTACCACTGATGTGCAACATGGTCACACAATCTACCACGATCGGCCGTCACCATCTACCCAGGTATTCCATTTTTTAACCCTCTCGCATTCTCTTTCATTGTTGTACTAGTAGTATACTTTGTAGTACTAGTAGGAGTACTTTTTACCTTGGACGACTCGTATAGCTAGCTAGGCCCTTGAAGACTTGAACCCACTAGCTGCCACCATTTTTGTTTTTCCATGTCTTACTATCTCATCCATGTAGCCAAGAGTGGCTATATATAATAAGCCGGTTATTTTACTTCCTCTATACCGGAGTAGTACTATTTGTTGCATGATATTCTTGACCGCCATATTTGAGCACAACATTATTATGCATGGACCTTGACTATGTACGTCACCATGTGTCCAGATCTGGGATGCCGCGTGTACCAGATGAACGGCGCCGATTTCGACCCCCGTGTTGCTATGTGGGTGCCGAGGAACACTCTTGGAGAGTACTTGCTTTTCATCGGGGACAACTACCCCATTGTGAAGCAGATGCCACCTTCCGTGCACGACACGGAAGGCCTGCCGTTCATGAATCATGGTTGTGTCTTCAGTGCGCACCGCCGGATGAACAACATGCTGGGATACGCTATCCCTGATTTATGCCGCTTCAGCTTGGATGAGTCTCCATCGTGTGGAACCGGACTAGAAAGCTGCGACAATATTCCCGTTGCCCACCGCTATGGATCATGCCATCCATGAAGAACACTGGACTGGAACACGGAGGAGGACATGTAGCCCATCTATAACGTGTAAGTGGAGTACGGTAATTGTGATCGGTGGCGCTGTGATTATTTGTAGACTTGTCGTGCACATATTTATCACTTGAGTTGGTGTTGAACTTGTGTGGCATCTTGGCATTTGTCCTTTAGAATTTATTACTAGTAAATGTGTTATGTGTACGTGCAACTTGTGTGGTTGTTGCACGTGCTCCAACACGCTCTTTGAGAAAAAAAAGGTGGCATGACTTTGGATATATGTGACGTGGCGGCATCATACGATAGCATCGTTCGCTATAGTTGTAGTACACTCCTACTAGGACGACAACTCCTATAAAACCTTGCGCTTGGCTCTTTGCCTCTTCGGGAGGTTCAACAGTTCGTACTCGTGTGAACCTTGCACTTGGCTCTTTGCCTCTTCGGAAGGTCCAACAATGATGATACTACAGTACAATATGCTTCTGGCGATCTGACACCGATTGAACTGTTGCACGTCCACCGCGAGGGCGAGGGCGAGGACGAGGGAGAGGGAGAGGGAGAGGGAGAGGGAGAGGGAGAGGGTGCTGTAGTCAAAACCCTCTCCTCGTCCTGCAAACCACCGCGCGCGTGGGCGAGGGAGAGGCGTAGTAAGCAAGCTTCTCCTCGTTCGGTGAGTTGACGGGACACATCAAAGCAGTACTAGTACTAGTAGTAGTAGTCCATATTGCGTCCTTTCCGATTAATATGGCTTAATTTGAAACGAGAAAATACACTGGCGGTCAACGTATGTAACAATACGCTCTTTACGGTCACTATATATAGTTTTGCGGCGATTATACGATCACTAGCTCATCATAGAGCACCGTATTGCACCCTACCGACCGGTCACATAGTCGACGTGGCACTTTGTTGACTGGTTAAATTGTCACCTGGTTTCTGGGTCCCACCTGTTAGTTAGCGGAGCAAAGAAATCAGTTAAACAAAACTTTACGCAGGCGCGACACGAGTCCAACCCTTGCGAGCGAACCACCCTGGTTGTGTATGTGAGTGCATGCACGTGTCCTCCCTCGGTCTTCCAACAAAGAGTGTACATCGGCTATAAAACAAAGAGTGTAGTACATGATGTACATCTACACTTCCAATGCATTTAGCCTTTAATCTAAATCAATATTGATTGACTAATGCACCAACTTGTGTTGTAGGTATAGGCTACATGTCTATCCTTAATTACAGCATGCAACGACCTTCATTTAATCTTCTTATCTCAATGGTCTCATGCACACATAAGTCTGCTACTTTTGGGCGTTAATTATGCCCTGATCAATGTGTAAATCTCTAAATGTACAGTCTTCCACGGACGTAGGGAGTAGGTTGAGCACTTGAGCGTTAGTGTGCGTGTTGTGTCGTGTGTTGTGTGCCGCATGGGTACGTGAGTGTTGCATGCGTCCATGTGTATGTGTGAGTGTTGCATGTTGCATGCATGCATGCATGGGGCTTACTCCCTCCCATTGACATGTTCATATTTCAAGCTTCCTCTGTTCCCTCCATATGGTGATACTCCCTCTGTTCCCAAATAGTACAGAGTAAAAGGCTCCCTCTGTTCCCAAATACGGAGTATTTGTCTTTCTACAGATTTCGACAAGTGTCTAGGTACGGAGCAAAATGATTGAAGTGAGCGTAGAGGCATAGGGATATTGTAGAAAGGAAGTCCTCACGATCCATTATTCCCCATCTCGGTCAGAGAGAACTATTCAACTAGTCTTCGCAGTGAAGTGACAATACATGCTGCAGCAGATGGGACACGTAATTAATAAGCTGAACCAGCGTGTTGGTGTTACTAAATCAGCCTTACCCAGTACTGCCATCATGTTTGCCAGTAGAGCTTCCGCAAATACGCCTACGCACCTTTGTCCTCCATTAACTGATATATGGGCCCTATTGTGGTAGACCCACATGTCATCGGTGTAACTATTTACACTCCGAAGGACGGTATATCCTGGTAGTAGTACTAGTAGAATTGAGATTGAATGCACTTTCTTCCCGTCTTCCACTCTTCTTCCTCCTCTCTTCTTCTTCCTCCTCTCTTCTTCTTCCTCCTCTCTTCCCCATCGTCGATCAGACACCATTTACCCCCGCTCCGCTTTCGCTTGGCGCCATCTTCCTTGGTAGCTCGTACCATATCCCCGCTCCTTTGCTCGGCCACACGAGGAGAAGCTTCTTCCTTCATCGCTTGAATCCATTTCCCGGCGGCTCGCAGCACCGAAAACCCCAATGGCGTAACCGATCGACACGCAGAGCCGCGATTGGAATTCCCTCCCGATGTTCTCTTGGAGCAGATCTGTAGTCGTATGGACCTACTCGGCACCGTCAAATGCGGCCGCATGCTCGGTGTCTTTGTACCTCTACTCAATACGCAACCGGCCGGCTCTTTTCAAGACACCACCTTGCTGATGCCCGATCCTCGCAGGTGGCCCAGACACCGACTTGACGATCCTACGGAGGTTGCTGTGGTGCCCCTCGACATGCTACCACTACCCGTCCACCTTTCCTTCATGCGCGGCCACTACTGGGCGGGCATGAAGGCCAACTGGATCGTCCTCATCCACCACACCGGTAGTCCGTGGTGTCTCGTGGATATCTACACCCAGCGAGAGATCACTCTTCCATCGTTGGATACCGCCGCCATCGAGCCTCGCGGCCCGCCGGACACTCCTGCCTACTATGCACGAGACGCGTCAAGCTTTTGGCTCGACCTCTGTTTGCAGAAAGTTGTAATCTGCGAAGTGCCCACACCATCAGAAGACTACATGGATTACAAGCTCATTGCCTTGTTCAACATGGGATTAGTCTATCTGGAATCCGGTCGCCATACATGGTCATGGCTCATCATCAATCTGTTGAGGCAACATTTACATGCGATGCTATAGTGCACGATGGCATCGTTCTGTGATCAACACACGATTGGCTGCCTATCTTTGGTGGAATCTATCGTCATGTAATTGTTCTATCTCATCTCATCTTTACCTTATGAATACGACTGCCTATTCATTTGTTACAAATTTAGAATGCATAGCATGTCTATAACCACATCATTTCTATATGTTCCTCTCATTTCCTAGATTTTTATGACCACACATGTTATTGTTAGAGTTGATATGAGAACAATTGGCATCTAATGATTGTTAGAATACATATTATGAGCATAACATCATTATTGCTATATGTTACTCTCGTTTACAAGATTTTTATAACAATGCATGTTATTGCTTAGAGTTGATATGAGAACAGTAGTAGTAAGTGCTATGGTAGAATATGAGTAGGCGTTGTCATAGTTGTTTTCCTCTCATTGTTACATGATGTTTGAACCATGACATATTGCTAGAATATGAAAGCCATTGGCTTATTTTTTAACTTGGGGTATGATTATGACCACGACATTGCAATTCTCTGTCTATATATGTGTCACTGTTATAATAATCTTAATTCCACACATACTCTGAACATGATTGTTTATTTTTGTCCTTTTGGTCTCCAATTTGAATTGTTGCAATGACGAATGCCGTCTGGCCTTCATGATTCAGGACCTAGAATCATACCAGCCGATGGGTGGTGGTTTATCGCTCATTCGGTGACGGCGGTCATTTGATGCTCATTCGCACGTACCAAATTGACCAAACCATTACATCAAACCACATGCAGTACAATGCGTGGGGTGTTCGTGACATTGATGGCTATGGCTGCTTCATGTTCGAGAAAGATCCCAGCTGCGTTGGGCCAGGCGTATTCAACTGGAGGTGGGTTTACAGCCTCGGCAACAAGCAACCACTCCTTGTTCCTCGGGCTCAATTACCCGATCATCCAACCAATCATCGATCATATCACCGGCGATGATTACTGTGCTATGCAACTTCCATTCGCGAGGGGGGGCTGTGTTTACACATCATACCATGGGTTTCATGAATCACCATATCCAGAGATTCGTCGACACTGACCTTGTTGCGAGATAATCTTGATTGTGTGAAAGGCATCAAGCTTCCATGCGATGGATGGCTTTTGCAAACCCGACATGCGGCGATGTGGTTCATGCCAACAAAGCAAATATGCACAACTTGATTCGTCTTTGATATCTAGACTGAGCCATGTATTACAACTGCTGTAGCATGACCCACTTTTGTTGGATATTATGTACTGTTGTTAGTTTGAAGCACTCATCTGGTTTGAAGGATAGATACCTTCCTGGGTTCAAGTGCATCCTAACTCACCTGCGTAGGATGTACTGATAATGATGATGGAGATGTTGTGCAGAAGCCATATATATATATATATATATATATATATATATGTATATGTATATATATATATACATAAACACTATTTTGATCACAACATGAACTTCCCGAGTAACGCGCCTGACCTTCCCCGAGTACTAGGTTGAACTTCAGCTAAAAGGTGTCTAAATGGGGCTTGCAATATACCGTTAGAAAGCTATGGACACCAGTATCATGACCCAAGTTAATTTTTTGGCAAAATGTAAGCGGTTTAAGAGCAATTTTGAAAACCGTTTTTTCTACATACAAAAAACGTGAATCGTATTTTTGATCGCATTTCTAAACCGTTTATCAGAATGGGTAAATAATATGGCATTGGAAAGCTGCTGCAAACCCGCTCCTTCGACATGTTGAAAGTTTTCCCTAATTCCCTATGGATAAAGAGTAATTTGGAAAATCGTAAAATTTTGCAAACCGAACAGCCGAGTTCGTATTTTCAATGTAATTTCTAAATGACTAATCCAATTGAGGCAAATAATATGGCGTTGGAAAGCTTGTGAAAATGCGCTACTTTTTCATGTTGAAAGTTTTTTCTAATTTCGAACGGTTTAAAAGTAATTTAGAAAACGGTTAAAGTTCCATCGAGTTTGTATTTTCAAGCTAATTTTTTAATTGTATGTCCGAATGCAACAAATGATACGGCATTGGAAAGCATGAGGAAATGCGAAACTTTTATATATATATATATATATATATATATATATATATATATTGTTTCTCTCAATTCCTTACAGTTTTAAGTCGATTTTGAAAATGGCTAAAAACGTATTTTTGCCGTAATTTCTACAAACTTTATCGGAATTGGACAAATAACATACCGCTGAAAAGCTACGGAAAATGCAAAACTTTTTCATGTTCATGGTTTTCTCTGATTCCTAGCCGTTTTCAAGTAATTTCAAAAACGGCGGGATCATTCGTTCTGCCTTTATCTCGAAACAGATTCTTCAAAAATGCATCGCGTGAAGAAATTGAACTTCTCGGCATGTGTACTTGAACTTCACCCTGTTTTTTCACGTGCTTTTCTTGCTCGTAGCTCTTCATCCACTACTCGTAGCTCTCCATCCACTCACCGGAATTGAGCGGGTGATATACCGATGGAAAGCTGCTGTAAACACGCAACTTTCCCGTGTTGAACATTTTTTCATACTCGCGACGATTTTAAAAGTTTTCATCTAAAATTCATTCAGCGTAGTAGTTGAACTTCCCGCTTGTTTTCACGTTGAACTTCGTGGCGTATTTTTGTTTGTAATTTTGTCATCCATTTCGTCAGTGTTACACAAATGATATTTTTTTTGTACAAACATCTCACAATATTTTTTTTAAATTTCTCCGTCCGAGGACTTGAACTTACACAAATGATATTCCTGACGTTTTGAAATAAATTAAAAAATGACGAGATCATGATTTCTGCCTTCATTGCGAATGGAAATGCACTGCGTGAAGTAGTTGAACTTCTCGAGCATATCTGTTTTGAAATTCACTCTGTTTTTGACGTGCTGTTTTTTTCCAATGCGTGAAGTAGTTGAACTTCTGGGGCAGTCTGTTTGAACTTCACTCTGTTTCACCTTATTGTATTTTTCTTATATGAAATACACACCATGTAGTACATGAACTTCCGGTTGTTATCATTTTGAACTTCTCTCTGGTTTGAGAGGATTATTTTAAAACACAAAAAGCAACATATTTTTATGTATTTCGGACATCTAAATACACGGTGAACCTCCCTCACAAGATTTTTGTGAACTTTTCCTCACCGAGCACTTGAACTTCTAGCAACCATTTTTTTCGTTTATGAGTTTTTTTAAAAGGTGCAAAAAATGACGTTGTATTTTTATTTTTTTTTGAACAGGTAAATCCTAGGTTTTAATAAACTCTGAACTTCTCTATTATTCAATTTAAACTTCACCTTTTTATATTTAGAGTAAAGAATTATATTCAATTTTTATACGGAAAAAATAGAACATGGAAATACAAGGTGAACCTCTCTACTTAAGAATTTTTGAACTTCATGACAAAGCACTTGAACTTCTTTCAACAAACCTTTTAAGCTTTTATTTTTCTATACTTTTATTCTCACCTGAAATGTATTCCTTACAGTACTTGAACTTCTCGTTGTTTTCACTATGAACTTCTGTCACATTTTTGTGTATACGTCGAATTACACGCAATTAAAGGTCGGACGTCATTTTTTGCCATTTTAAAACATGTAATTGGAGGTCGGACGTTCCGCAATATAAATTCTGAACCGTGCACCGAGATGCACGTGAACTTCTTGCAACAAATCTGAGTTTTTTAATATACATTGAACTACTCCGTTAATTTAGTTTGAACTTCTTGGTTTTATTCTTTTAATAACCAGAAAAATCTGAGGTTTTAATATACACCAAACTATTTTATTATTTAGAATTGAACTTCCTAGGTTTTATTTTTGCTAGGAGTTTTTTAATAAACATCTGGTTTTTAAACATGAATGTTTTATTTTATTTTTTTAGAAACAAATACTTTTTTTCTTTTTTTAATAAACTTCAGACTTCTCTATTTTTAAAATTTGAACTTCATGGATTTTTGGTATGTTCGCATCTTTATTTTTGGATACCCAATGTGTGTGTTTTTGCCGTAAGCCAACATATTGAACTATCCACGGCAGAAAATATGAACTTCGCATCAACCTTTTTTTGTCTTCAAGAAATGCTCGCTTGTTTTTTGCTGTTAATTTTGAACATCTATGCTCTATTTTTTTTGTGTAATGCAGTAATAGTAAAAATTAAACTATGATTGCTGATCAAGGACCGTAAACAGGGTCACTGGATGAAACAAGATCAGATTTTTTTTCAAAGACTATTGAACGTCTAAAAACTGAATACTTGGAAATAAAAATCAAAGTGTGTGTAGAGGAGAGTTCAACTTGAACTTCTCATCCACCCAGACTGTTCCTTCCTTTTTTTCATATAATGACACGTGGATGCATCCCAGGCCTACAAATGTTGGTGCACTTCATCTTTTTTTACTGAAGAATAATACAAGTGGGCCGACGAGAAATAGTTCTTCTTAAATCAAATTAAAATGTCTTCAAAAGGAACACCATGTTTAGACTTACAAATGTCTTCCTGAAAGAAAAGTGTAAATGTCTTACTCTTTTTTTAATAAACATTGAGCCCTACTGGAAACACTCGTGGAAGAAGATGCAGAGGAGGCCGGCGGCGAGCGCGGCCTCTTGCCGGAGAGCCGCCTGTACGTTCTGGCCTTCGTCATCGTCGTCGTGCTGCTCTCCCCGACGCTGTCCCTCCCTCTGGACATCGCTGGCTTCCACTCGGCGACGTGCCCGCAGCTGGAGAGCATCGTGTCGTCCTCTAAACTTCACAAAATTTAACTTCTCCATCAAATTTTCTGAATCCGCAAACACACATGCCCGCATTATTTCCATTTTTTGTGGGTTGCCACAGTGCTTGCTCCACAGCCCCTGCAGCTCAATCAGTCAACACAGTTAAGTTCAGTTAACAAGCTCGATGTATACATGAAGCATCAACTTTCCTGATTAATGGACATGACTGTTGGCCCGTTGTAGCTCAAGAATAGTTGGTTGATTTGTCGATACAGTCATTCATCAATCCAATCAAACAACTTAACTAGTTAGATGAAGATGGGAATAGGTGTCATGAACACCAAAAGAAAACTGCTCTGAAGGACAAAACACACACACAATAATAACTGCACATTAGGATTCTGAATGCTCCTGTGTTTGTAGACGAAAGGAAGTTTAGAAAAATCCCTGGACGGACGCACACACACCAGTGCGTGAACACACTTAGTAGCACGTACATCTCAGCTCATCACACGGTTAATTGTTTCTAACAATATATTGACTGAATTATCGAATCGACGGGATTCTCTTGATGCAGGTACAGACCCAATCCTTCATGGTTTTTTTAAGATACTAAGTTGAACAGCAGAGAAGCATCCTTACCAACAATATTGAATTGCAAACAATATTGTAGAAACAGACATGAGAGTTACCTATCGCTTGAAGGAGTAGAGTTGATCCGGAAACAATGATTCATAGGTTCAAGCAAGAGACGATGGGAAGGTCGATCAGAGGTGCTGAAGAAGGTCACGCGCGAGGGATGCCAATGCAGGAGGTGAAGAGGCCAGAGTTGAGGAGCATGGTGTGTTGTGCTACAGGCCCTGCTGATGGCGCAATGCCCCTGGGCGATGCCTTTGGGGAGCAGGGGCGCTGGTGCAGGGGGGCGGCAGATCATGGGGAGCAGGGCAGCGGAGCTCGGGAGGAGTCCGACGGAGTTCACTCGGGGGCGAGACAGTCAGGCAGCGGTTGGTTTGATTCGGCCAGGAAGAAGATCAGCCGACTGTATGATGGAAAAAACAGGGGCAGAGGTAAGGCCGCGTCGGCGGGGAGGGAAGGTCGCGATGGAGTGTGTGGAAGGTCAGGCCGGAGGTGAAGTTTGGGGCGGGTGGAAGGGAGGTAGTCAGGGCAGAGGGCAGACGAGGTGGTCAGGGCGGAGGGTGGTGGTGGAGGTGGTCGGGGGGAGGACGGCGGCAGCGGAAGTGACCGGGGGGACGATGGCGGCGGCGGATGTGGTCGGGGTAGATCGTACCGGCAAAGGACGACGGCGTGGGCGTCACCTAAAGCAGCGGCGGCAGGTGGAGGGGACTGGGAACCTCGGCGGCGGCAGAGGCGAGCCGGGACGACGCGGTGGCGGTGGCTAGCCGGGAGGAGGCCGTGTCTGGGAAGGAGGCGGCAATGGCTCGCGAGTGAAGCGGCAGCTCCGTTGTCCAGAAGTGGGTGGGCGTCCGGGTTGGGTGGCCGGTGGCAGGAGGTGCGTCGGGGTCGGGGGGGGTGGCCGGAGCCGCGCCGGAGCGAGGGGGCAGCGGCGGAAGGTGGTTCGGTATCCGATAGAGGTGATGCGGGAGGTGGGGTGGGGGATGGGAATGGGCCGATCATGTTTTTTCTTTCGCTCGCGCGATCTCAGTAACATCCCGTCGGGCCCTTATAGGGCTGGCTGTGATCCAAATAGTTATTCTAATCCCAGGATTAGAATAGTGCCACTATATATATATATATATATATATATATATATATATATATATATATATCAGTTAGTTTTAAAGTGTGTAATTTTTAGTTAAACCTATGTATAAATTGTGACACTAAATAAGAATAGTAAGTAGTATAGTAGCAAAGATACTAGTATACGTCGGTCAAATTATTCATCATGTCCACACATTGAATTGACACGACAACACGCTGCGTGAGGTGAAACAAGAATCCGGCGTGTTCGGGTATTACGGACTTCATATTTGGAGTACCACTTATCTGTCGAAATCTTTCATCATTCACTTAAAATAGTCGATTGATCATACATTGAGTACCATATAACCGGAATTACCGATGCAAGTCGAAGAAGGATTGGCCGGTCTTGCCGGGCTGGCGTCAAGTTCGATCCCATGGATCAGAGCTGATCGAGCACCTTGAGGCCAAAGTGAGTCTTGACGGTGAGATTTCTGTCTCTCATCGATTTGTTCATACTAACCATCGACAATGAAAGCACGGCATATGCTACACCCAACCTGAGAAACTTCCAGGTAAGACACCGATCGGCCGTCTACTTGCACAAACATATTCCTTTGTTTATAGCTCTATTTTTCTTTTTAGACGCAGAACTGGTGAAGCAATTACAATTTGATAGTTAATAAAAAGTGAAACAAGTGACTGCAACATGCCAAAGATGTTATGAAAATGCCAACTAGGTACACTAAAACCTGTATTCCACAATACTACAGGTATCACACTGAGTGGCCTACGGAAGCATTTCTTCCAGCGCAAGTCCAGGGCATTCAAAAGGGGACGCGTGGGCGTCGCAAGAATCTGATCGAGTGCGGCATGCACGCGCGATGTTAACAAGACCGGCAATACCTTGCCGGTGATGGTCAACGGCCGGCAGACGGGCAGCAAAGAAGGTTCTGGTGCTGCACACCAACAAAAACTTCGACCAGCAGAGGACCAACTGGGTGATGCACCAGTACCACCTCGCGGACCTGGAGCAAGAGAAGGAGCGGGAGCTGGTCCTCTACAAGATTTTCTACCAGACGAACACTAGGGCCAGGAGTAAAAAGATTATAAGTTAGTTTGGTATTGGTAGTTGTACTACCTTGTCGTCCACAAGTTGGTATTGTTGTTAACGATCTTTTGGTATGAACTTGTATTTGCTTCCAACCATCATGCCGAGGGTCGACGTGGATATAAAGCTGAATCATTTGTATCGAAACGAATTTTCAGGCACCTGATTTTTATTTGATGGGTAGCATAAGCACCCGCCGTTCAAATTCCCAGTTCTCCAATTTTTTCGAAACAAGTGCATGCACTTATTATCATGATAATAAAACAATATCCGTGCTGCATCCCAATTATCAGTCTGTACTTGCAGAATTATCTCGTTTATTGAGCACGTATATTGTTTTTTCAGGTCGAGCAAGTTTCAACTGGGACGTAGACTGCCTAGGGTTGGTTTTGTTTTTAACAGGCCAACCCCATGACGACAACGGGGCACAAAGATCCAGCAGGTATCTACTGGCCTCTGGCCCACCAGCGTTAGTTATATTTTGTCTTACAACATCCATGAGCAGTTTTTTCTTGAATCAAACACACAGCCCAGTTCTATTTTCCTCTTGAAACGCATGTCCTACATCTGTTTTCTAATCTCTACCTATAGTTTTACTAGTTCATATACACATCATTATATTGAAAATGCATAAAATTCCCTTTTCATATTTACATCCTTATTTTTGTTCTTTTTTCCCACCCAGCGCTGATTTTTTTACCACTGGTTTTCCCTTAAACCAACTCAATTGTCCCACGTCTTATTTGCTTACAAAAAAACGATTTTTTGGCAAATCAATAAGTTCTTAAAAAATGTTTATCATTTCGGGATTACGACTGTTCAGATTCTACCGAAATATGCAAAATAAGGTTGAACTTTTGACCGTGGTCCTGGGCAGAAAATGGGCTGTAATAAATTACTTAAGAATTAGCAAATGGGCTGCAAATTATAAAAAAATAGCAAATGGGCTTTATGTTGTCTGCCACAGATTTGGAGGCTGACTTGTGGGCCTACTAAGTTCATGCGTACACAAGGTTTCTCACAAAAGAAACTTAGTCAACAATCGACTCTACCGGCGTCAGACAGTTAGATGTCAATCTAACGGCAATCGTGCTTCTTCAGTCTCGATCTTCACCTTTGACCGCCCAAACCAGCGCCGTTGGAACCGCTTTGCCCCGCCTCCCGTGGTGGCAGTCTTGCCGGGCAGGCCTCACGGCCCCATCATATACTCGCATCCCTGGCCTGTCTATCCCTCTACTCACCCACACCTCCTGTTATTTTCCGGCGACGGCAGCCGAACCAGTCAACCCTCGTACTCTCCACCGCGTGGGCAGCCACTACCGTGTCTTCCCCGGATCCATGTTGTTCCCTTCGTAGGCCTCGCCGTCATCCACCGCCCTGGTGCCCTCGGTGCGGCGTGGTCAACGATGTCCATCCAACGGCCGTAGTGCTTCTTCAACCTCTGGTCTTCTTGCCCCAGCCGCTCAAAGCAGCGCCGGTCGTGCCGCATGCTCCTGCCTCCCGTGGCCGGCTGTGCTGCCGCAGAGGCCTCATCGTCCCCATACTACTCCCACCGCTGGCCAGGCCATCCCTCCGCTCACCCACTCTCCCTGTTATTCTGCGGCGACGGCAGCCGAACCAGTGAACCCTCGTACTCCTTTTCGCGTGGGCATCCACTGTCGCGTCTTCCCCGGCTCCGCGTCATCCCCTTCCTAGGCCTCGCCGTCGTCCACCGCCGTGGTGCTCTCGGCGCTGCGTGGTCAATGTGGTCAACGACCGACTTCCATCGGAAGAGTATCAGACGTGGAGAGGTCGACACCGGGTCCACTACCGCAAGCAAGTGCCTCCTTATTACGCCGCATAAAATAAGTATTCTTCCACCTGACAGCAGGGACCCACCGGACGGGCCACCGGTATTTCGTGGAAAAAACATTTCCCCCCTGACTATTGTGACCCACCGGACGGGCCACCGTATTTCGCGAAAAAAACATTTGCCCCTGACTGCTGGGACCCACCGGACGGACCACCGTATTTCGCAAAAAAAAATGTTCCCCCCGCTGTCAGCTCGGACCCACCAGAAGTGCCTCCTTATTACGCACAGAAAAATGAATACTCCCCCTGCTAGTTGGGACCCACCATGGTGAGAGGCTGACTTGTGGGCCAACTAAGTTGACGAGGACGGAGGGCTTTGTCAACTTAGTCAATATGAACGATTCTAGCTCCAGTGACCGTACGATGTCCATCCAACGACCGTCGTGCTTCTTCAATCTCTGCTCTTCCTGCTCCAGCCACCCAAACAAGCGTCGGCGGGACTGCCTGCTCCCTCCTTCTGCGGCCGGCTCTCTTGCCTTGTGAGCCTCACCGCCCCACCGTACTCCCATCATCGGCCTAGCCATCCCTCTACTCACCCACACTGTTGTTATTCTCCGGCAGCAGCGGGCAGACCAAGATAAACCCTCGTATAGTCGTACTCCCATCCGCGTGGGAAACAAGCGATGAGTCTTCCACCTTCCGTGTCGTTCCTTCCTAGGCCTCACCGTCGTCCACCGCCTCGGTGCTCTCGGCGCTGCCTGGTCAACGTGGTCAACGAATCGACATGCATCTGAAGTGGACTATCGTGGAGAGGCCGATACTGGGTCCATGGCCGCACGCAAGGAAATGCCTCCTTATTACGCTGCAAAATAATGATTCCTCCACGACATCGAGGACCCACCAAAAGGGCCTCTCAGATTTCACAAAAAACGTTACCGCGGCCATGACTCGGGCCCACTGACTATATCTTCGCACACAAGGAAGTGCCTCCTTATTATGCAAAAAAAATGAATACTCCCCCTGTTAGCTGGGACCCAGTATAGTGGCAGGCTCACTTGTGGGCCTACTAAGTTGACGGGGACGGAGGGCTTTGTCAACTTAGTCAATATGCACGATTCTAGCTCCAGTGACCGTACGATGTCCATCCAACGGCCGTAGTGCTTCTTTAACCTCTGGTCTTCTTGCTCCAGCCGCCCAAAGCAAAGCAGTGCGTGCCTCGTGCTCCACGCCTCCCGTGGCCGGCTGTGATGTCGCGGAGGCCTCACCGCCCCTACTACTCCCACCGCTGGCCGGGGAATCCCTCTACTCACCCACACCTCCTGTTATTCTGTGGCGACGTCAGCCTCACACCGCAGCTGAACCAGTGAACCCTCGTACTCCTCTCCGCGTGGGCACCCACTGCCGCGTCTTCCCCGGCTCCATGTCGTCCCCTTCCTAGGCCTCGCCGTCGTCCACCACCCTGGTGCTCTCGTCGCGGCGTGGTCAATATGGTCAAGGAACGGCTTCCATCGGACGTGGATCAGACGTGGAGAGGTCGATACCGGGTCCACGACCGCGCAAGGAAGTGCCTCCTTATTACGTGCAAAATAATTATTCCTCCACCGACGGTGGGGACCCACCGGACGGGCCACCGATTTCGTGAAAAAACGTTTCCCCCAGCTCTTTGGGACCCACCAGCTACACCTTCGCCGCGCAAGGAAGTGCGTCCGGCAAAAACAAAGCGATTCGCCTTTGACTGCTGGGACCCACCAGCTACATCTTCGCACGCAAGGAAGTGCCTGACAGTCGGGACCCACCTGGTCGAAGCGTACGTAGTGTTGTCATTCTGGTCGCGAACGCGTACGTACATACTGGTCGTAGTAGAGGCGCGCACATGTCGTAGTAGAGGCGCGCACGTAGCATGTACACGTACGTCTGGCCGGTGGTGCAAGAAAGAAAATACGGCCACGTATGTGTACATACGGGCGGGGTCTCGAACGCCTACTCGCGCATACATACGGCCAGGGCTCGTGTACATGGCTGGGTCGGAACGGAGAAACAGCGTCGTCGTCGTGTTCATGGGGAGGCAACGGAATGCTCGTGTTCATGGGGAGGCAACGGAATGCGTCGTGTTCATCGGGAGGCAACGGAACGCGTGGGAGCCAACCGGCTGGGTCGGAACGGAATGCGTGGTCGTGTTCATCGGGAGGGCTTGGACGGAACAGGCGATGGAAACGAGGCTGGCGCATCATGAAGCGGAGGAAGCGGACCTCCTACGGTCGAAACGGGGTCTGTTGATCGGGAGGGTGTGGTGTACCACAAAGCGGAGGAAAGCAGACCTCCTACATTCAAACGAGGGTCCTGTTGATCGGGAGGGGTGTGTCGTACCGCAAAACGGACCAAACGGACCTCCTACGGTCGAAACGGCGGTCCTGTTCATCGAGGGGTGTGGCGTGCGCAATACGGACTCCACGGGACCCTGTTCATCTCCACCGTCGACCACCTCCAGCCTCCATGGGCTACCGTCGACCTCCTCCAGCCTCCACGGGCTCCTGTTCATCCAGCCTCCACCGTGCGCTACTCCACCGGCTACTGTTCAACCACCCCTCCACCGTCTATTGTTCATTCAGCCCTCCACACCACAGGGTCCTGTTCAACCACCCCTCCACCGCTTCATCGTTCATCCAGCCCGTACACCACGGGTCCTGTTCATCCAGAGGCAATGCCACCGCCACTGTTCATCCAAGAGCGAAGTAATCGCCGATCGGGTTCGATTAATAGCCATCGATCGATCGCCGGGTTCGATAACACGTAGCACTGCAGTGATATCGCCGGGTTTAGTTAGAGCCCAACGCCTCGCTCGGGTTCGATTAGAGCCAACGCCGCGCATTACATGCGTGTCACGTATGAGAGAAAGGCGCATCGCCGCCCCGACCTCCCACCGTAACCGGAACTCCCGAAATTTTCCTCGCCCTCGCTTCTACCACGGTTTTTTCCGTCATGGACCGTCAAAAATGTCATGCTTGCGTCTCCAGCCCGCCTGTGACGAAAAGCCCATTTTCTGTCATGATTTTTGTCATAGAAGTAGGAGCCCACCACATCTATGATGATACCGGGTTTTGTCACAATTATCGTCATAGAAGTGTCATATGTATGACAGAAAAAAAAATCGTTCGGCCCAAAATGTCACGGATGTGTCTTTTTTTTGTAGTGTTGGGTGCATGCTTAGGTCCCATGCAAGAAATGGGAATGAATTTCAAACACCAGGGCACCGTTGATTGCCGGCAAAACATTGAGATGCCTGATTTTTAAATTATAGTAAATCCAAAACTCGTCTAAACTTCATGAAACTTGGCATGCTATCATGGAATGGCAACCGACATGCTGTGGCATTTTTTGTGTCAATTTTGAGAGAAGGCGCACTCGAATAATGACAGCTAACAAAGGCATTTTGAAAAAATAGCTGCCACTTTAATATCTCAAACGTTTGTAGAATTCAAACCGTGTGCGTTCTATTAACCATTCACGTGACGCCATGTGTCTTGGTTTTAATGGCTGTAGGAGGTGCCGTGCGGACAGTTGCTTGACCTTGACTGAATGGGAGGCGTGCGAGCGTAGTCCGGTGCGCAGGCTAACCAAGAGGCGTGCAAGTTGTCCTCCAATGCGTAAGCTCACCGGGAAGCGTGTGAGTTGTGTGCTGCCAGGCTCACTGGGAAGCGAGCCCTTTGACTTCCATGGCCGCCCACCTTCCTCTCCATTAATGGTGCCCGAGCCGCTGTTTAATATAGGTGGCCTTACTGATCGCCTCCCATTCCCCTCCCTCCCGCAGACCTCCACCAACGCCATGGCGCAGAACGATCATCTGCCACTAGTCTTTAAGTTTGGTGAAGTCGACTCCGAGCTGGAGGAGATAGAAAATAAGGAGGAATGGGGCCTCATGGACATGGCCCAGAACGAGCTGGCCGCGGCGGTTGCTGCCCCCGCTCCCCCAGCTCCCATCCCTTTCGTGCAGCGACCACCCCGTAGCATTGACGGGCTGGTCGCCGAGCACTATCGCAGAGCCGAAGCTGCAGGCGTCGGCCGAGGTCTCCGCGGACCCGCGCGAGCTCATGTACATGCCAGCGCCAGCGCCCGTGCCCGTGCCCGTGCGCGCCCCTCCACCCACCGTGGCGCTGGCCCCCGTGCGTTTGGCTACACCCGCCGAGCCCGTGCTCGTGCCCGTGTGCGCGCCCTCCTCAGCGCCATGGGACGCTGCCGTCGACCGCTACCCCTCAGCGGTGCCAGTTGTCGTCCTCCCGCGCCCCGCCCGTCGATCGCGCGACGACATGATGTTTGATTTACAAGTGAAGAACATTTTGTGCTGCCTTGAAGACTTCAACAACGGCGTCCCGGAGGACGACAACGACAATGACGGCGCGGCACGCCGCCTCCGCTGCCGCCGGAAATAGTTTTTTTGGGGTTTAAGATTGTATCTCGAATTCTCGATCATATGAATATAATTTCACAGTGTGACTGAATGAAAGATATGGTTTGAACGAACTTGCATTTTTCTCTCTTAATGTACAGACTTATCAAACGATTTTCTTTTGAAAAAAACGTCAATGGTTTTTAAATATAAAACACTCATCGCAAACGTTTTAGTTAGAATACCCGGATGCAAACCGACAGCTTCCCCAGGAAGCCAAGGGTAAATGTGCCGAGCAGGATTTCTGCATCCCTTCAACGCAAAAGGTTGTTTTGCATGACCCGTGTGCAACCACGTACAAAAAATTGGGTAAGATTTGCATACGTGTCATTTTGGGTATGTTGCCATTTGTCAAACTGGAAAGATTGACATTTGTTTATCTAGTAACATTGCCATTTGTCAACCTTGTAACACTGCGATTTGTCAAAATATGCAGCTAAAAATCACTAGCACTATCTAATTTTTGCAACTAAAATCACTAGCATTGTTCATATGGACACCACTAACAGGCGTGAGTTGATGGACTCATATGCAAATGCACCATTGATTACATACAACAAGTCATCAGCCCACAATGACAACGAGGATACACGTTGGATTATAGATCATTTCCAACAAAACATTCTAGTAAAGTTTTTCTCACACAACAAATAACAAAGTGATGAAATGAACTTCAGCTCAACCACTCGTCGGCGTTGGAAACGCTTGCTTTAAACCAGAAGTGATTCTCTGGGAAGGGCCAGCTACTGTCAATCTCGAGACCAACGCAGGACTGATCATCCAGGCTGAAGCGGCCTATGTGACCCATATTGGGACGATAGGGAAGCATAGCAATGTCCAAGGTATAGATACAATTGCTTCTCATAAATGATAGTAATGTTGTGTCAACAACAGCTGGATCGCCTTCCACCATCATTGGATAGTTTTGTCCAAGGAAGAGTGAGTTTCCTCCAAGACTTTCAATATTGAACCAGGGAGAAGGTGTTGGTGCTAGTACACTAGTATCCATCCCGAATACCCTGCAACGGATGTTGGAATACGTCTGGAGAGTGCGACCATGTGAGACAACACTTGCTTCCTTAGTAACATTAGCAGTGCCCTGTATACAGACAAGAAGAGGTGATCCATCGGAATAAGTTGTCATGCGTCACTCAGTATATGGGTCCTGCTCGTCCTCATGCTTGTGATCATCAGCATCATCATCTCCCCCTTGGTTATAAAAAATTTCAAGTATAGGTGGTGGAATGTTCACAGGACCGTGGAAACACAAGAAGGTTAATTAATTAGTAAAGGGAAACTAGCTAACATGCATGTATGTGGATGAAACAATTATAATTATGGTGGAAGACAAACGTACCGAAAACATGATGATTCCATGCAAAAACAGTGCCACGAGTGGTGGAAGCAAACACAAGACCCTCGTATTGAATTGCATCACAATACTCATCCGTGTACAGAAATTGATTTTTGAGCAATATCCATCGAGGCGTGGAAGTAAGGAAGGCAACAAGCTTGTCGAAGATAGCAACAACCTCATAGTTCGAGTAATCCCAAGAGCGGTTGGGAACTCGACAAATTGCTATCTTCCGTAGACGACAGTCACCATGATCGTATTTGAACTCACGTAGAATACCGTTGTACTCAACCTCTGGGCAGTCGTGTGAGATTTTTAGAAGTGGAACCCGGTGACGAGTGTACACATTCACAAGTCCCCGCTCGCAGTTGTACCCAATATAAACAACCCAATCTCCATTTGCGCCTGCCCAAGCCTGCCCCTCAAGCGATGGCATCTTAACATCATACGTATCATTATTAAGCGGCATCAACTTGCACAATGCGAGGCTTCCCTCGTCCCCGCTCCAATCAGCAGGGTCACGGCGAAGAAGATAGGGGAGATCAAACCGCTCCTGGACCCTTGGGTTCCTTGTAATGATGTTATTAGTTGAGTCTAGAGGTGATGACGTCGCACCGATCAATGAGTTTCTCCACCACGTCATCTTTCGGATCGGGGCAAGAATAACGGGGTCGTTTCCGGCCTGTTCCCTCCATGGAGAAGATGATCGAACAATGGCAGAAGGAAGGGTGAAAGCAAATGGAGGGAGGAAGAGCGTGTGACAGCAGTTCCAAATCAAGAGGGAAAGGCGAAGAGGCGGTGGATGGTTGCCACGGTACACAAAGAGGCGCCTAGGGAGCGAACGGTTGCCACAGAGGTCACACACTGACGACAAGGGTCGAGTGAACCGCATGCGTATATAGCACACACCTTGATCTAGCTGACCGTTTCTTTTGGGTTGCCTAATCACAAACAGTTCATCCGAGTGAACCGTATGATGTATATCGCACACCCCTTCATCTGGCTGCCCGTTTCTTTTGTGTTGCCTAATCACAAACAGTTCATCCGAGTGAACCATATGATGTGTATCGCACACGCCTTCATTAGGCTGCCCGTTTCTTTTGTTCCTCCTCATCGCAAACTGTTAATTGAACTGAACCGTATGC
This sequence comes from Aegilops bicornis, assembly GCA_021605145.1. Taxonomy (NCBI): domain Eukaryota; kingdom Viridiplantae; phylum Streptophyta; class Magnoliopsida; order Poales; family Poaceae; genus Aegilops; species Aegilops bicornis. Next base: position 124,607,929 of record CM038672.1, on the reverse strand, counting down.
CCTTCATCTCACACGCAGCTAAAACCTGAACCGTGTTTGATGCATCCATCATCACAAACGTTTTATACATATCTGACGGTTTTCATACAACACTGTTTGCGATTATTGCATCGCACACAGTTTCTCGAAGGGTCTCTGATCGTAGTGTCGCGTTAGCAGCATCGTGCAGTAGTGATACCTACCTATATGCGGTATTACCCTGCCGTCCAAAGTAAATTTGCATGTGCCACCTCTAAAAACTTCTAAAAATATCCGTTTTGTGTGCCTGGATCGTTCATGGAACGACAGGTGGTAGTCGGTATCTTCCATGCTAAGCGGTTTATTCTCATGTCGAGTGTTTATTGACTCGCCATCGCATGAGAAAAGGGCGGTAATAGGGATGCTCAGTCCCAAACTGCAAAATACAAAAAGAGTTAATCGCTCGTATAATCAAACAAAAACTCCCAATGGAGTCAAAACCTTTACTTTTTATCGCTTGGGAACCGCCACTAGCTTGTTTAGCATGGAGATATTGATAACTGATGGTCGTGAAGTAAATGAGAAGGGTGCATGTCTCAAAATATCATTTACCTCTGTTTTAAAAATTGAGCTCTAGCACCTCTGCAAATCACTGCTTCCCTCTGCGAAGGGACTATCTATTTACTTTTATGTTGTGTCACCACCTTCTAAAACAAGCGCAAGAAACTAAGGGAGCACAACTGTCATGATTTATGCATTGTGTGTAGCTAATGTTGGGTGCATCATGACTGGATCTTTTCTACCATGAATTACAATGTTTAGTCGCTGCTTGAACTTTGGAGGTGCTCTGCATTTACGTTTTGCGGTCTCAGAAAGGGCTGGTGAGATACCACTATTGTCATATTATATCATGGTTGTTTTGACAACGTGTTGATGTTTGAGATATCTTATTATTGCTCGCTAGCTGATTATGTCATTGATATGAGCCATTATAATCTTTAGGAGTTATTGACGACATGGTTAGTTATAATGTTGGTTGAAAACCCGGGTGCTGTTTAAGCTTATTTATGCAAACAAGAGCAAAAGAGTTCATAAAAGTTTTTCTTTTTCACTTTCAGTTTATGAACTGAATTGCTTGAGGACAAGCAAAGGTTTAAGCTTGGGGGAGTTGATACGTCTCCAACGTATCTACTTTTCCTAATGCTTTTCCTCTTGTTTTGGACTCTAATTTGCATGATTTGAGTGAAACTAACCCCGGACTGACGCTGTTTTCAGCACAACTACCATGGCGTTGTTTATGTGCAGAAATAAAAGTTCTCGGAATGGAACGAAACTTTGCGAGGAATTTTTATATAATAAAAAAGAATTTCTTGGGCCAAGATCCACCGGAGAGGGGACCTTGGGTGGGCCCAACCCACCAGGGCGCCCCCCCTCTCCTGGCATGCCCAGGTGGGTCGTCCCCACCTAGTGGCCCCGCTGCCCTGAAACCAACGCTATAAAATCCTATTTTCAGAGAAAAAAATCAGGGAGAAAGAATTATTGCGATCCACGCGGAGCCGCCGCCAAGCCCTGTTCTTCCTCGAGAGGGCAGATCTGGAGTCTGTTTGGGGCTCCGGAGAGGGGGATCTTTGATCTTCGTCATCACCGACCCTTCTCCATCGCCAATTCCATGATGCTCCCCATCGGAAGTGAGTAATTCCTTCGTAGGCTCATTGGTCGGTAAGGAGTTGGATGAGATTCATCATGTAATCGAGTTAGTTTTGTTAGGGCTTGATCCCTAGTATCCACTATGTTCTTAGATTGATGTTGCTATGACTTTGCTATGCTTAATGCTTGTCTCTTTGGGCTCGGGTGCCATGAACTCGGATCTGAACCATTTATGTTGTCATCATTATATCCATGTTTTAGATCCGATCTTGCAAGTTATAGTCACCTACTACGTGTTATGATCCGGCACCCCCGGAGTGACAACAAGCGGGCCCACTCCCGGTGATGACCGTAGTTTGAGGAGTTCATGTATTCACTATGTGTTAATGCTTTGTTCCGGTTCCCTATTAAAAGGAGGCCTTAATATCCCTTAGTTTCCAATATGGACCCCGCTGCCACGGGACGGTAGGACAAAAGATGTCATGCAAGTTCTTTTAATAAAGCATGTATGACTATTTACGGAATACATGCCTACATTATATCGATTAACTGGAGCTAGTGCCGAATCGCCCTAGGTTATAACTGTCACATGATGAATATCATCCAACAAGTCACCAATCCAATGCCTACAAACTTTTCCATATTGTTTCTGCTAAGTTACTACTGATATCATGACTGTTACACTTGCTACAAAATTACTGCTATCACTGTTAATGTTACTATTGCTGTTGTCACTACTATCAAAACTATCAAACTACTTTGCTACTGATCACTTTGCTGCAGATAATTAATCTCCAGGTGTGGTTGAATTGACAACTCAGCTGCTAATACCTTCAAATATTCTTTGGCTCCCCTTGTGCCGAATCTATAAATTGGGTTGAATACTCTACCCTAAAAAACTGTTGCCATCCCCTATAATTGTGGGTTATCAGTATGCAATGTTGCTAAAGTTCGTCGTGTCGAGACACCACATGATGATCGGGTGTGATAAGCTCTAGGTTCACATACAACGGGTGCAAGCCAGCTTTGCACATGCAGAATACTCGAGTTAAACTTGACGAGCCTAGCATATGCAGATATGGCCTCTAACACCTTTGAGACCGAAAGGTCGAACATGAATCATATAGTAGATATGATCAACATAGTGATGTTCACCATTGAAAACTACTCCATCTCACGTGATGATCGGACAAGGTTTAGTTAATATGGATCATGTGATCATTTAGATGACTAGAGGGATGTCTATCTAAGTGGGAGTTCTTAAGTAATATGATTAATTGAACTTTAATTTATCATGAACTTAGTACCTGATAGTTTTTTGCATATCTATGTTGTTGTAGATCAATGGCTCGTGCTACCGTTCCCTTGAATTTTAATGCGTTCCTAGAGAAAGCTAAGTTGTAAGATGATGGTAGCAACTACACGGACTAGATCCGTAACTTGAGGATTATCATCATTGCTGCATAGAAGAATTACGTCCTGGAAGCACTGCTAGGTGCAAGACCCACTGCAGGAGCAACTCCGGACGTTAATAACGTCTGGCAGAGCAAAGCTAATGACTACTCGATAGTTCAACGTGCCATGCTTTACGGCTTAGAATCGGGACTTCAAAGACGTTTTGAACATCATGGAGCATATGAGATGTTCCCGGAGTTTAAGTTAATGTTTCAAGCAAATGCCCGAGTTGAGAGATATGAAGTCTCCAACAAGTTCTATAGCTCAAAATGGAGGGGAATAATTCTGTCAGTGAACATATACTCAAAATGTCTGGGTATCACAACCACTTGACTCAGCTGGGAGTTAATCTTCCTGATGATAGTGTCATTGACAGAGTTCTTCAATCACTGCCACCAAGCTATAAAGGCTTCGTGATGAACTATAATATGCAAGGGATGGAAAAGACAATTCCCGAGCTCTTCGCAATGCTAAAGATTGCGGAGGTAGAAATCAAGAAGGAGCATCAAGGTTGATGGTTAACAAGACCACTAGTTTCAAGAAAAAGGGCAAAGGGAAGAAGGGGAACTTCAAGAAGAACGGCAAGCAAGGTGCTACTCAAGGGAAGAAGCCCAAGTCTGGACCTAAGCACAGGCGAGTGCTTCTACTACAAAGGGACTGGTCACTAGAAGCGGAACTGCCCCAAGTATTTGGCGGATAAGAAGGATGGAAAACTGAAAGGTATATTTGATATACATGTTATTGATGTGTACCTTACTAATGCTCGTAGTAGTGCCTGGGTATTTGATACTAGTTATGTTGCTCATATTTGCAACTCGAAACAGGGGCTATGGATTAAACAAAGATTAGCTAAGGACGAGGTGACGATGCGCGTGGGAAATGGTTCCAAGGTTGATGTGATCACCGTCGGCACGCTACCTCTACATCTACCGTCGGGATTAGTTTTAGACCTGAATAATTGTTATTTGGTGTCAGCGTTGAGCATGAACATTATATCTGGATCTTGTTTGATGCGAGATGCTTATTCATTTAAATCAGAGAATAATGGTTGTTCTATTTATATGAGTAATATCTTTTATGGTCATGCACCCTTGATGAGTGGTCTATTTTTGTTGAATCTCGATTGTAGTGATAGACAAATTCAAAATATTGAAGCCAAAAGATGCAAAGTTAATAATGATAGTGCAACTTATTTGTGGCACTGCCGTTTAGGTCATATTGGTGTAAAGAGCATGAAGAAAATCCATGCTGATGGGCTTTTGGAATCACTTGATTATGAATCACTTGATGCTTGTGAACCATGCCGCATGGGCAAGATGACTAAGACACTGTTCTCCGGAACAATGGAGCGAGCAACTGACTTATTGGAAATAATACATACTGATGTATGCGGTCCGATGAGTGTTGAGGCTCGCGGTGGGTATCGTTATTTTCTGACCTTCATAGATGATTTGAGCAGATATGGGCATGCCTACTTAATGAAACATAAGTATGAAACATTTGAAAAGTTCAAAGAATTTCAGAGTGAAGTGAAAGATCATCATAACAAGAAAATAAAGTCTCTACATGTGATCGTGGAGGTGAATATTTGAGTTATGAGTTTGGTCTTCATTTGAAACATTGTGGAATAGGTTCGCAACTCACGCCACCTGGAACACCACAGCGTACTAGTGTGTCCGAACGTCGTAACCATACTTTATTAGATATGGTGCGATCTATGATGTCTCTTACCGATTTACCGCTATCATTTTGGGGTTATGCTTTAGAGACGGCTGCATTCACGTTAAATAGGGCATCATCTAAATCCTTTGAGATGACACCATATGAATTGTGGTTTAGCAAGAAACCTAAGCTGTCGTTTCTTAAAGTTTGGGGTTGTGATGCTTATGTGAAAAAGCATCAACCTGATAAGCTCGAACCCAAATCGGAGAAATGTGTCTTCGTAGGATACCCAAAGGAGACTGTTGGGTACACCTTCTATCACAGATACAAAGGCAAGATATTTGTTGCTAAGAATGGATCCTTTATAGAGAAGTAGTTTCTCTCGAAAGAAGTGAGTGGGAGGAAAGTAGAACTTGATGAGGTAATTGTACCTACTCCCGAATTGGAAAGTAGTTCATCACAGAAATCAGTTCCAGTGATTCCTACACCAATTAGTGAGGAAGCTAATGATGATGATCATGAAACTTCAGATCAAGTTACTACCAAACCTGGTAGGTCAACCAGAGTACGATCCGCACCAGAGTGGTATGGTAATCCTGTTCTAGAGGTCATGTTACTTGACCATGACGAACCTACGAACTATGAGGAAGCGATGATGAGCCCAGATTCCGCGAAATGGCTTGAGGCCATGAAATCTGAGATGGGATCCATGTATGAGAACAAAGTGGGGACTTTGGTTGACTTGCCCGATGATCGGCAAGCCATAGAGAATAATTGGATCTTCAAGAAGAAGACTGACACTGATGGTAATGTTACTGTCTACAAAGCTTGACTTGTTGCGAAAGGTTTTCGACAAGTTCAAGGAGTTGACACGATGAGACTTTCTCACCCGTAGCGATGCTTAAGTCTGTCCGAATCATGTTAGCAATCGCCACATTTTATGATTATGAAATTTGGCAAATGGATGTCAAAACTGCATTCCTTAATGGATATCTTAAAGAAGAGTTGTATATGATGCAACTAGAAGGTTTTGTCGATCCTAAAGGTGCTAAAAAAGTGTGCAAGCTCAAGCGATCCATTTATGGACTGGTGCAAGCCTCTCGGAGTTGGAATATACGCTTTGATAGTGTGATCTGATACGTCTACAATGTGTCTACTTTTCCTAATGCTTTTCCTCTTGTTTTGGACTCTAATTTGCATGATTTGAATGAAACTAACCCCGGACTGGCGTTGTTTTCAGCAGAACTACCATGGTGTTGTTTTTGTGCAGAAATAAAAGTTCTCAGAATGGAACGAAACTTTGCGAGGATTTTTTATACAATAAAAGAGAAATTATGGAGCCAAGACCTGCCAGAGAGGGGCACCTGGGTGGGCACAATCCACCAGGGCGCGCCCCCTCTCCTGGCGCGCCCAGGTGGGTTGTCCCCACCTGGTGGTCCTGCTGACCCTAAAACCAAGGCTATAAAATCCTATTTTCGGAGAAAAAATCAAGGAGAAAGAATTATCACGATCCATGAGATGGAGCCGCCACCAAGCCCCGTTCTTCCTTGGGAGGGCACATATGGAGTCCGTTTGGGGCTCCGGAGAGGGGGATCTTCGTTCTTCATCATCACCAACCCTTCTCCATCGCCAATTCCATGATGCTCCCCACCGAGAGTGAGTAATTCCTTCGTAGGCTCGCTGGTCGGTGAGGAGTTGGATGAGATTCATCATGTGATCGAGTTAGTTTTGTTAGGGTTTGATCCCTAGTATCCACTATGTTCTTATTGATGTTGCTATGACTTTGCTATGCTTAATGTTTGTCACTTTGGGCCCGGGTGCCATGAACTCAGATCTGAACCGTCTATGTTATCATCATTATATCCATGTTTTAGATCTGATCTTGCAAGTTATAGTCACCTACTACGTGTTATGATCCGACAACCCCGGAGTGACGACAACCGGGGCCACTCCCGATGATGACCGTAGTTTGAGGAGTTCGTGTATTCACTATGTGTTAATGCTTTGTTCTGGTTCTCTATTAAAAGGAGGCCTTAATATCCCTTAGTTTCCAATATGGACCCCGCTGCCACGGGAGGGTAGGACAAAAGATGTCATGCAAGTTCTTTTAATAAAGCACGTATGACTATTTATGGAATACATGCCTACATTATATCGATGAACTGGAGCTAGTGACGAATCGCCCTAGGTTATAATTGCCACATTATGAATATCATCGAACAAGTCACCGATCCAATGACTACGAACTTTTCCATATTGTTTCTGCTAAGTTACTACTACTATCATCACTGTTACACTTGCTACAAAATTATCGCTATCATCTTGTTACTATTATTCTTTGTCACTACTATCAAAACTATCAAACTAGTTTGCTCTTGATCACTTTCTTTGCAGATAATTAATCTCCAGGTGTGGTTGAATTGACAACTCAGCTGCTAATACCTTCAAATATTGTTTGGCTCCCCTTGTGTTGAATCTATAAATTTGGGTTGAATACTCTACCCTCGAAAACTGTTGTGATCCCCTATACTTGTGGGTTATCAAGACCTTTTTCTGGTGCCTTTGCCGTGGAGCATAGCTATATTTGTTGAGTCACTTGCGATTGTTAGCAATTTATCACTATGAAGAATCTGAAGGATCCTAAGACTCAGATATTTCCCTCAAGTACGAGCGGAGGTAAGAAACTGCCATCCAGTTCTGCTTTAGATTCACCTTCTATTATGAGTAAACTTGCAACACCACCACATGCTATTAGTTCTGATATGTCGCAAGTTATTGATGATGCTACTTCTACTATGAATGATGCTTATGATGATGCTAGTACCTTGCTTGATAATGATGATGTGCCACTTGGTGAATTTCTTGATGAACAAATTGCTAGAGTAATACAACATGATGTTGTTGAATCTGATGATGAGCTTGAAACTGAAACTCCCAAAACACCTAATGGAACTAGCCCTCCTAGATATGAATTGCCTAAGGTACCGGAAGGTTATGTTATGAGTGAAGAAACAACTAGAGATATTCTTGCTTGTAATGATTGATATGATCTAGAGAAATTACTACACAAGTATAAAGAAAAATCTCTGAATGCTAGAATGAAATGCGATCCTAAGTCTGCTACTTTGCCTATTTTTATTGATGATAAGGATTATGAATTCTCTGTCGACCCAGAGTTAATTACTTTGGTTGAATCTGGCCCTTTCCATGGTTATGAAACTGAAACTGTCGTGGCACATCTCACTAAGTTGAATGATATAGCCATCCTTTTTACTCATGATGAGAAAACTCACTACTACTTATTCTCAAATTATTTACTTTCTCATTATAGGGTGATGCTAAAGCTTGGTACAATACTCTTGCTCCTGGTTGTGGGCGTAGTCCCCAAGATATGATTTATTACTTCTCTAAAAAAATCCTGCTCATAAGAAACAAGCTGCCTTACAGGAAATATTTAACTTTATTCAAACTAAAGAAGAGAGTCTCCCACAAGCTTGGGTGAGGCTTTGCCAGTTACTTAATGCTTTGCCTGATCATCCTCTTAAGAAAAAATGAAATACTTGATATCTTCTATAATGGACTAACCGATGCTTCTAGGGACTTCCTAGACAGTTGTGCTGGTTGTGTTTTCAAGGAACGAACTGTTGGACAAGTTGAAGAATTATTGAATAATATATTGAAAAACTATGATGATTGGACTCTTCCTGAACCACCGCCTAAACCAACTCCGAAGAAGAGGGGTATATTATATCTTAGTCCTGAAGATATGCAAGAGGCAAAGAAATCTATGAAGGAAAAAGGTATTAAAGCTGAGGATGTGAAAATTTTACCTCCTATTGAAGAAATACATGGACTTAATACACCACCGCTTCCTAAGGTGGTAGAGGTAAATTCTCTTATGAAGTTCAATGATAATGATAATCCTCACAATATGCATCCTAGTCAATGCCTTTATGAGTTTGAAAACTACATTAGAAAACAAGATCACTTCAATGCAAATGTTATGAAACAGTTGAAATATAATTCTGATATGATTGCTCGCTTGAGTGACTTGTTATTTAAAATATCAAATGATGTTAACTGTGTTGGAAAGCATGCTTCTATGGTTCAAACTCAGTTAGAACAAGTTGCTAAATCTCAAAGAGAATTACTTGATGAAATGAATCATAATATGCATGAATTTGCTGTTAGAGTTGCAACTAGAGGAGGTAAAATGACTCAGGAACCACTTTACCCTTAGGGACACCCAAAAAGAATTGAACAAGACTCACAAAGAACTAACACTAGTGCACCTAGTCCTTCTAAAAAGAAAAAGAAGAAGAAGAATGATAGGACTTTGCATACTTCTAGTGAACGTGAAATAGAAAAACCTCCTGATAATGATAATGAAACTTCTATCTCTGATGCTGAAACTCAATCTGGCAATGAACACTCACCTACTGATAATGAAAAAGATAATGATGAGATTCACGAGGACTCTCAACCCAATGAAAAGGAACCAGATAATGATGTTGAGATAGAACCTCCTGTTGATCTTGATAACCCACAAGCTAAGAATAAAAGATATGACAAAAGAGACTTTGTTGCTAGAAACACGGTAAAGAAAGAGAGCCTGAAGGAAATATGACCTAGAGGCAATAATAAAGTCATTATTTATTTCCTTATTTCATGATAAATGTTTATTATTCATGCTAGAATTGTATTAACCGGAAACATAATACATGTGTGAATACATAGACAAACATAGTGTCACTAGTATGCCTCTACTTGACTAGCTCGTTGATCAAAGATGGTTGAGTTTCCCAGCCATAGACATGAGTTGTCATTTGATTAACGGGATAACATCATTAGGAGAATGATGTGATTGACTTGACCCATTTCGATAGCTTAGCACTTGATCTTTTAGTTTGCTGTTATTGCTTTCTCCATGACTTATACATGTTCCTATGACTATGAGATTGTGCAACTCCCGAATACCGGAGGAACACTTTGTGTGCTACCAAACGTCACAACGTAACTGGGTGATTATAAAGGTGCTCTACAAGTGTCTCCGATGGTGTTCGTTGAGTTGGCATAGATTGAGAATAGGATTTGTCACTCCGATTGTCGGAGAGGTATCTCTGGGCCCTCTCGGTAATGCACATCACTATAAGCCTTGCAAGCAATGTGACTAATAAGTTAGTTGCGGGATGATGCATTACGGAATGAGTAAAGAGACTTGCCGGTAACAAGATTGAGCTAGGTATTGAGATACTGACGATCGAATCTCGGGCAAGTAACATACCGATGACAAAGGGAAGAACGTATGTTGTTATGCGGTTTGACCGATAAAGATCTTCGTAGAATATGTAGGAACCAATATGAGCATCCAGGTTCCGCTATTGGTTATTGACCGGAGACGTGTCTCGGTCATGTATACATAGTTCGCGAACCCGTAGGGTTCACACGCTTAAAGTTCTATGACGATTGGTATTATGAGTTTTGTGTTTTGATGTACCGAAGGTAGTTCGGAGTCCCGGATGTGATCACGGACATGACGAGGAGTCTCAAAATGGTCGAGACATAAAGATTGATATATTGGACGACTATATTCGGATACCGGAAGTGTTCCGGGTGATTTCGGAGAAAACCGGAGTGTCGGAGGGTTACCGGAACCCCCCGGGAGAAGTAATAGGCCACATGGGCCTTAGTGGAGAGAGAGAGGGCCGGCTAGGGCAGGTCGCACGCCCCCTCCCCCTCTGGTCCGAATTGAACTAGGGAAGGGGGGCGGCGCCCCCCTTTCCTTCTCCCTCTCCTCCTTCCTTTCCCCCTCCTAGTAGGAGTAGGAAAGGGGAGTCCTACTCCTACTAGGAGGAGGACTCCTCCTCCTGGCGCGCCCTGCAAGGGCCGGCCGGCCTCCCCCCTTGCTCCTTTATATACGGGGGCAGGGGGCACCCTAGAACACACAAGTTGATCATTGATCTCTCTTAGCCGTGTGCGGTGCCCCCCTCCACCATAATCCACCTCGGTCATATCGTAGCGGTGCTTAGGCGAAGCCCTGCGCCGGTAGCTTCATCAACACCATCACCACGCCGTCGTGCTGACGAAGCTCTTCCCCTAAGCTCTACTGGATCATGAGTTCGCGGGACGTCACCGAGCTGAACGTGTGCTGAACGCGAAGGTGCCGTACGTTCGGTACTGAGGATCGGTCGATCGTGAAGACGTATGACTACATCAACCGCGTTGTCATAACGCTTTCGTTTATGGTCTACAAGGGTATGTAGACGACACTCTCCCCTCTCGCTGCTATGCATCACCATGATCTTGCGTCTGCGTAGGAATTTTTTTGAAATTAATGCGTTCCCCAACAAACCGTGGGTTTAAAAACCTATGCCTTTTCCACCCAAGTCAACTGAAAAGAAAGATGATGAAGAATTTGAACGCTTTGCTGAAATGTTGAGGCCAGTCTTTTTGCGTACTCGCTTGACTAATATCTTGAAGATGCCTCCTTATGCAAAGTATATGAAAGATATCATCACAAATAAGAAAAAAAATACCAGAAGCTGAAATCTCCACTATGCTTGCTAATTACACTTTTAAAGATGGAGTACCTGAAAAATTTGAAGATCCGGGAATACCAACTATACCTTGCTCTATCAAAAAGAATTATGTGAAAACTGCTTTGTGTGACTTAGGAGCTGGTGTTAGTGTTATGCCTTTCTCTTTATATAAAAGACTTGACTTGAATAAACTCACACCTACTAAAATATCTTTGCAAATGGCTAACAAATCAACTGGCATACCTATCGGTGTCTGTGAGGATGTGTCCGTTGTTGTTGCTAATGTTACTATTTTGACTGACTTTGTTATACTTGAGATGCCCGAGGACGACAACATGTCGATTATCCTTGGTAGACCCTTCTTGAATAATGCAGGGGCTGTTATTGACTGCAATAAAAGCAAGGTCGCTTTTCATATTAATGGCGATGAGCATACGGTGCACTTTCCGAAGAAACAATTCCAAGTGAATCTTATTAATGTTATTGAAAAATCTCCAACAATCACTATTGGAAGTTTTCAAATACCTCTACCTACTGTCAAAAAGAAATATGAAATACTTATTGTTGGGGAAATGAATATCCCCATTGAGGTAATGATTTACGAAAGTTATTCAGTTTCATGCTAATCGAAAGTGGTTGTTAATAAGACCTAATCAACCTTATTAATGGATCATTTTTGAACGGTATGAAGTTGATGAATTTAGTAAGCACTACCTTCTGTTCTTACCTTTTGTTTTCTGTTTCTATTAATTAAATAAAATAAAATGCCATGTTTTGTCTGTTTTCTGAATTTCCCGTGCAATATAAAATGACCCAAAAATAGAAGTTCTCAGAATGCCCTGAAAATTTTATATCATTTTTTCCTGAATATTTCTAAATTTCTGGTGTAAATAATGCCAAAGGGAGGTGCACCAGGTGGGCACAACCCACCTGGGCGCGCCAGGACCCCCAGGCGCACCCAGGTGGGTTGTGGTCCCCACGTGGGCCCCCTCACTTACCTCTTCATCCCACATCATCACTTACCTCCAAAAAAAATCTCCATTGCTCTCTCTCCCATGTTCTTGAGCTCAAACCCGCGGATTTTGATCTCTTTGCTCGAAGCTCCATTTCTGAAACTATTTCGAGGAATTGCTGCTTGGTATGTGACTCCACCGTTTATCCAATTAGTTTTTGTTTTAGTGGTTTATATTTTGAATAATTAGTTACTCTTGGTGCTGCTGTAGATGTGCTTGCATGTTGAATTCTTAGAGTTCTAAGTAGTTTGAATGCTTTCTATGGCCTCTATGCATCCCTATGAGTAGTTGGTATCAATTTTGTGAAGTTTTGTTGAGAAATTTTTGTGGGCTAATAAATTTCAGAATTTTGTTCATAGGAAAACCATGAATTTCTTTAGGAAGTTTGGCTCCAAGAAGAACTCCAAAGGTGTTATTGGGGAGTCATCTGATAGTGATCTCCACCCTCGGAGGTTGGCGGAAGTACGGCCGTGTGAATGGCCGCACATCCCGTTCCTGGAAGAGGCTGGAATCCTTCAGGAGTTCATGCAATATGTTGCAAATGCCGGCCTCACCGACTTCATTGCAGCTGAGTGTGACCAGCACCAAATCCTCACAAATATATTTGTTCAAAGTTTTACTTTCCTGCCTAGAAATAATCCTCCTGAACTGAGCTTTGACTTGTATGCTGAAAACCATCAGATACCACTTACTGAATTTTGTGATATATGCTTCATCCCTTCTGATGGGAGCTTAGCCGAGCCTAGGCCGGCTGGGTTTGAGGACTTTTATCGCACTTTGACAGTGGGAGATGACAGAGGGGTGTCAGCCACCATGGCTGCTAGCATACACTTTCCTTCCATACATTATTTTGCCTTATTTGTTGCTAAGTGCTTGCTTGCTTGAAAGAAAGTAGGTGCGCTCAGCGCACCAGACTTTGTTGTTTTACGCCGAGCACTAGAGGGCGATAACACTCATTGGGAGCTATTGTAGCTCGTCGCCTCCATCTTAATAAATCCCAGGGTGAAATACACGGTAGGATTTTTGAAGGAAATATGCCCTAGAGGCAATAATAAAGCTATTATTTATTTCCTTATTTCATGATAAATGTTTATTATTCATGCTATAATTGTATTAACCGGAAACTTGATACATGTGTGAATACATAGACAAACATAATGTCACTAGTATGCCTCTACTTGACTAGCTCGTGAATCAAAGATGGTTAAGTTTCCTAGCCATGGACATGAGTTGTCATTTGAAATCTATGAAGGTAGAAATCAAGAAAGAGCATCAAGTGTTGATGATTGACAAGACAACTAGTTTCAAGAAAAGGGCAAAGGGAAAGAAAGGGAAACTTCAAGCAGAATGGCAAACAAGTTGTCACTCCCGTGAAGAAGACCAAAGCTGGACCAAAGCTCTAAACCGAGTGCTTACAATCGCAAAGGAAATGGTCACTTTGGAAGCGAAGGGTATATTTGATATATGAGGTTATTGATGTGTGCCTTACTAGTGTTTATAGTAGCCCACGAGTATTTGATACTTGTTCGGTTGCTAAGATTAGTAACTCAAAGCAGAGTTCTGAGAATAAACAGAGACTAGTTGAGGGAAGTGACGATGAGTGTTGGAAGTAGTTCCAAGATTGATATGATCATCATCGCACACTCCCTATACCTTCGGGATTAGTGTTAAACCTAAATAAATGTTATTTGGCGTTATGCGTTGAACATGAATATGATTTGATCATGTTTATTGCGATACGGTTATTCATTTAAAGTCAAAGAATAATTGTTGTTACATTTTACATGAATAAAACCTTCGATGGTCATACACCCAATGAAAAATAGTTTGTTGGATCTCGATCGTAGTGATACACATATTCATAATATTGATGCCAAAAGATGCAAAGTTAATAATGATAGTGCAACTTATTTGTGGCACTGCCGTTCGGGTCATATCGGTGTAAAGCGCATGAAGAAACTCCATAAAGATGGATTTTCAGAATCACTTGGTTATGAATCATTTGATGCTTGCGAACCGTGCCTTTTGGGCAAGATGACTAAAAACTCCATTCCCCGGAACAATGGAACGAGCTACTGACTTATTGGAAATAATACATACTTATGTATGCGATCCGATGAGTGTTAAGGCTCGTGGCATGTATCGTTATTTTCTGACCTTCACAGATGATTTGAGAAGATATGGGTATATCTACTTGATGAAACATAAGTCTGAAACATTTGAAAAGTTCAAAGAATTTCAGAGTGAAGTGGAAAATCATCGTAAGAAGAAAAATAAAGTTTCTACGATCTGATCATGGAGACGAATATTTGAGTTACGAGTTTGGTCTTCATTTGAAACAATGGGAAATAGTTTCGCAACTCACGCCACCTGGAACACCACAATGTAATGGTGTGTCCGAACGTCGTAACCGCACTTTATTGGATATGGTGCGATCTATGATGTCTCTTACTGATTTACCATTATCGTTTTGGGGTTATGCATTAGAGACAGCTGCATTCACGTTTAATAGGGCACCATCTAAATCCGTTGAGATGACACCGTATGAACTATGGTTTAGAAATAAACCTAAGCTGTCGTTTCTTAAAGCTTGGAGTTGCGATGCTTATATGAAAAGGTTTCAACCTTGATAAGCTCGAACCCAAATCGAGAAAAGTGCGTCTTCATAGAATACCCAAAGGTAACTATTGGGTACACCTTCTATCACAGATCCGAAAGGCAAGACATTCGCTGTTGCCAAGAATGGATCCTTTCTAGAGAAGGAGTTTCTCTCGAAAGAAGTGAGTGGGAGGAAATTAGAACTTGATAAGGTAATTGTACCTTCTCCCTTATTGGAAAGTAGTTCATCACAGAAATCTGTTCCTGTGATTCCTACACCAATTAGTGAGGAAGCTAATGATGATGATCATGTAACTTCAAATCAAGTTACTACCGAACCTCGTAGATCAACCAGAGTAAGATCCACACCAGAGTGGTATGGTAATCCTATTCTAGAAGTCATGTTACTAGACCATGATAAACCTACGAATTATGAGGAAGCGATAATGAGCCCAGATTCCGCGAAATGGCTTAAGGCCATGAAATCTGAGATGGGATCCATGTATGAGAACAAAGTGTGAACTTTGATTGACTTGCCCGATGATCGGCAAGCCATAGAAAATAAATGGATCTTCAAGAGGAAGACGGACGCTGATAGTAGTGTTACTATCTACAAAGCTAGACTTGTCGAAAAAGGTTTTTGACAAAGTTCAAAGTGTTGAATACAATGAGATTTTCTCACTCGTATCGATGCTTAAAAGTCTGTTCGAATCATGTTAGCAATTGCTGCATTTTATGATTATGAAATTTGGCAAATGGATGTCAAAACTGCATTCTTGAATGGATTTCTGGAAGAAGAGTTGTATATGATACAAACAGAAGGTTTTGTCGATCCAAAAGGTGCTAACAAAGTGTGCAAGCTCCAAAGAATCAATTTATGGTTTGGTGCAAGCCTCTCGAGTTGGAATAAGCGCTTTGATAGTGTGATCAAAGCATATGGTTTTATCTGAGACTTTTGGAGAAGCCTGTATTTACAAGAAAGTGAGTGGGAGCTCTGTAGCATTTACGATATTATATGTGGACGACATATTGCTGATTGGAAATGATATAGAATTTCTGGATAGCATAAAAGGATACTTGAATAAAAGTTTTTCAATGAAAGACCTCGGTGAAGCTGCTTACATATTACGCATCAAGATCTATAGAGATAGATCAAGACGCTTGATTGGACTTTCACAATGTACATACCTTGATAAAGTGTTGAAAAAGTTCAAATGGATCAAGCAAAGAAAGGGTTCTTGCCTGTATTACAAGGTGTGAAGTTGAGTCAGACTCAATGCCCGACCTCTGCAGAAAATAGAAAGAGAATGAAAAGTCATTCCCTATGCCTCAGTCATAGGTTCTATAAAGTATGCTATGCTGTGAACCAGACCTATTGTATACCTTGCTCTGAGTTTGGCAAAGGAATGCAATTTTGATCTAATAGTAGATCACTCGACAGCGGTCAAGAATATCCTTAGTGAGGACTAAGGAAATATTTCTCGATTATGGAGTTGATAAAAGAGCCCATCGTAAAGAGTTACAACAGTGCAAGCTTTTATACCGATCCAGATGACTATAAGTCTCAATCTGGATACATATTGAAAGTGGGAGCAATTAGCTATAGTAGCTCCGTGCAGAGCATTGTAGACATAGAATATTTGCAAAATACATACGGCTCTAAATATGACAGACCCGTTGACTAAGCTTCTCTCACGAGCAAAACATGATCACACCTTAGTACTCTTTGGGTGTTAATCACATAGCGATGTGAACTAGATTATTGACTCTAGTAAACCCTTTGGGTGTTGGTCACATGACGATGTGAACTATGGGTGTTAATCATATCTGAGATATGAATATTGGTGTTAAATCACATGGCGATGTGAACTAGATTATTGACTCTAGTGCAAGTGGGAGACTCAAGGAAATATGCCCTAGAGGCAATAATAAAGTTATTATTTATTTCCTTATTTCATGATAAATGTTTATTATTCATGCTAGAATTGTATTAACCGGAAACTTGATACATGTGTGAATACATAGACAAACATAATGTCACTAGTATGCCTCTACTTGACTAGCTTGTGAATCAAAGATGGTTAAGTTTCCTAGCCATGGACATGAGTTGTCATTTGATTAACGGAGTCACATCATTAGGAGAATGATGTGATTGACTTGACCCATTCCGTTAGCTTAGCACTTGATCGCGTTTAGTATGTTGCTATTGCTTTCTTCATGACTTATACATGTTCCTACAACTATGAGATTATGCAACTCCGTTTACGGAGGAACACTTTGTGTGCTACCAAACGTCCTGGCAACGTAACTGGGTGATTATAAAGGAGCTCTCTGGTGTCTCCAAAGGTACATGTTGGGTTGGCGTATTTCAAGATTAGGTTTTGTCACTCCGATTGTCGGAGAGGTATCTCCGGGCCCTCTCGGTAATGCACATCACTATAAGCCTTGCAAGCAATGTAGCTAATGAGTTAGTTACGGAATGATGCATTACGAACGAGTAAAGAGACTTGCAGAACGAGATTGAACTAGGTATTGGATACCAACGATCGAATCTCGGGCAAGTAACATACCGATGACAAAGGGAACAACGTATGTTGTTATGCGGTTTGACCGATAAAGATTTTCGTAGAATATGTAGGAGCCAATATGAACATCCAGGTTCCACTATTGGTTATTGACTAGAAACAGTTCTAGGTCATGTCTACATAGTTCTCGAACCCGTAGGGTCCGCACGCTTAACGTTACGATGATAGTTTTATTATGAGTTTTGATGTATCGAAGGAGTTCGGAGTCCCGGATGAGATCGGGGACATGACGAGGAGTCTCGAAATGGTCGAGACGTAAAGATCGATATATTGGACGACTATATTCGGACAACGGAAAGGTTCCGAGTGGTTCGGGTATTTTTTGGAGTACCGGGGAATTACGGGAATACGGGGGAAGAATTATATGGGCCTTATTGGGCTTTAGGGGAGAGGGAGAGGCAGGCTGCGCCCCCCCCCCCCATTGACTAGTCCGAATTGGACTAGGGGAGGCGGCGCCCCTCCTTCCTTCTCTTCCCTCTTCCCCTTCCTTGTCTCCTACTCCTACTACTTGGAAGGACTCCTAGTTGGACTAGGAAGGGGAATCCTACTCCGGTGGGAGTAGGACTCCCTAGGGCGCGCCATAGAGAGGGCCGGCCCTCCCTCCTCCACTCCTTTATATCTGAGGCGGGGGCACCCCATAGACACACAAGTTGATCTTCGTGATCGTTCCTTAGCCGTGTGCGGTGCCCCTCCACCATATTCCACCTCGGTCATATCGTTGTGGTGCTTAGGCGAAGCCTGCGTCGGTAGAACATCATCATCGTTACCACGCCGTCAGGTCGACAGAACTCATCCCGACACCTGCTTTGGATCGGAGTCAGGGATCGTCATCGAGCTGAACGTGTCTTTGAACTCGGAGGTGTCGTACGTTCGATACTTGGATCGGTCGGATCGTGAAGACGTACGACTACATCAACCGCGTTGTCATAACACTTCCGCTTACGGTCTACGAGGGTACGTGGACAACACTCTCTCCTCTCGTTGCTATGCATCACCATGATCTTGCGTGTGCGTAGGAAAATTTTGAAATTACTACGTTCCCCAACAATTTTTGCTACTCGTTTGCTGGCTCACTTCGAGGTTGAGATACGCCCTCATGATTACCCTCTGACCAAGGTTTACCTAGACCGGGCAGAAATGGAACACCATCATTTTCTTGCACGAGATTATCCTAACATCCCCATTCCTTATAACCTGGTCTTTTTAGCATTAAAACTCGTGATATTATTCCCTTGCCTACACCTGCTTTGTTTGATTCTGCTGCCAGGGGCGGATATAGGATTATGCGGATATCATCGCCTACCGGAACGCTGAGGCTGCTGCGGAAAGTGGCACAGGAGGAGCCTCAGCAGTGGGACGAGTGGATGCCTGCTCCTCAGCACCCCTACTACCCTCCAGGCTACTGATCGACTTATTCCATTGAGTGGACACCGACAAATTGAATAAACTGTTTGCAGATTTCAGCTTAGTCCACGACACTCTTGCACTATTATTATTTTCTTATCGTTCGGTCGTGCAAGTGAAAGGCAATAATGACGAAATTCGGTGAACTGACCGTGGCAGAGAGAAACTGGTATGAACTCGACTTGTTTTGTCTGTGTAAATATGTTTAACCTAGTATCCATGATTCAACCCATTATGATTAAACATGTTTGCAATGACAATTAGAGATTATAGTTTCTCATGCCATGCATAAGTAGTTGGGAGTTGATAATGATTTACCATATCAACATTGCGTTAAAATGATTGTGATGTAGTATGATGATATGGTATCCTACTCTGAATGTTCGAGTGGCTTGACTTGGCACATGTTCATGCATGTAGTTGATTCAAAACCAACATAGCCTCTATGATATTTATGTTCATGGTGTTCATATCCTACTCATGCTAGTGTCCAATGTTACTTATGCATAATGCATGGTTATGATCGTTGTTGCTCTCTAGCTGGCCGCTTCTCAATCTAATTGCTAGCCTTCGCCTGTACTAAGTGGGAATTTTGCTTGTACATCAAAAACCTTGAACCCAAAAGTTATTCCAGATGAGTCCATCATACCTACCTATATGCGGTATTACCCTGCCGTCCTAAGTAAATTTGCGTATGCCACCTCTAAAAACTTCTAAAAATATCCGTTTTGTGTGCCTGGATCGTTCATGGAACGACAGGAGGTAGTCGGTATCTTCCATGCTAAGCGGGTTATTCTCAGGTCGAGTGTTTATTCACTCGCCATCGCACGATAAAAGGGCGGTAATAGGGATGCCCAGTCCCAAACTGCAAAATACAAAAAGAGTTAATCGCTCGAATAATCAAACATAAACTCCCAATGGAGTCAAAACCTTTACTTTTCATTGCTTGGCAACCGCCACTAGCTTGTTTAGCATGGGAGATATTGATAACTGATGGTCGTGAAGTAAACGAGAAGGGTGCATGTCTCAAAATATCATTTACCTCTGTTTTAAAAATTGAGCTTTGGCACCTCTGCAAATCACTACTTCCCTCTGCGAAGGGAGTATCTATTTACTTTTATGTTGTGTCACCACCTTCTAAAACAAGCGCTAGAAATTGAGGGAGCACAACTGTCAAGATTTATGCATTGTGTGTAGCTAATGTTGGGTGCATCATGACTTGATCTTTTCTACCATGAACTACAATGTCTAGTCGCTGCTCGAACTTTGGAGGTGCTTTGCATTTATGTTTTACGGTCTCAGAAAGGGCTAGCGAGATACCACTATTGTCATATTATATCATGGTTATTTTGACAACGTGTTGCCATTTGAGACATCTTATTATTTCTCACTAGCTGATTATGTCATTGATATGAGCCATTATAATCTTTAAGAGTTATTAACGACATGGTTAGTTATAATGTTGGCTGAAAACCTGGGTGATGTTTAAGCATATTTATGCAAACAAGAGCAAAAGAGTTTGTAATTTTTTTCTTTTTCACTTTCAGTTTATCAACTGAATTGCTTGAGGACAAGCAAAGGTTTAAGCTTGGGGGAGTTGATACGTCTCCAATGTATCTACTTTTCCTAATGCTTTTCCTCTTGTTTCAGACTCTAATTTGCATGATTTGAATGAAACTAACCCCGGACTGACGCTGTTTTCAGCAGAACTACCATGGTGTTGTTTTGTGCAGAAATTAAAGTTCTCGGAATGGAACGAAACTTTGCGAGGAATTTTTATACAATAAAAGAAAATTTCTGGAGCCAAGACCTGACAGAGAGGGGCACCTGGGTGGGCACAACCTACCAGGGCGCGCCCCCTCTCCTGGCGCGCCCAGGTGGGTTGTCCCCACTGATACGTCTCCAACGTATCTATAATTTTTGATTGTTCCATGCTATTATATATTCTGTTTTTGGATGTTTAATGGGCTTATTTATACACTTTTATATTATTTTTGGGACTAACCTACTAACTAGAGGCCCAACCCAAATTGCTGTTTTTTTTGCCTATTTTAGTGTTTCGCAGAAAAAGAATATCAAACGGAGTCCAAACGGAATGAAAGCTTCGGGAACATGATTTTTGGAACAAACGTGATCCAGAGGACTTGGAGTGGACGTCAAGCAACAGACGAGGAAGCCACGAGGTAGGGGGGCGCGCCTACCCCCCAGGGCGCGCGCTCCACCCTCGTGGGCCCCTCGTGGCTCCACCGACCTACTTCTTCCTCCTATATATACATACGTACCCCCAAACCATCAGAAGCACCCACGAAAACCTAATTCCACTGCCGCAACCTTCTGTACCCGTGAGATCCCATCTTGGGGCCTTTTCCGGCGTCCTTCCGGAGGGAGCATTGATCACGGAGGGCTTCTACATCAACACCATAGCCTCTCCGATGATATGTGAGTACTTTACCTCAGACCTTCGGGTCCATAGTTATTAGCTAGATGGCTTCTTCTCTCTCTTTGGATCTCAATACAAAGTTCTCCTCGATTATCTTGGAGATCTATTTGATGTATCTCTTCTTTTGCGGTGTGTTTGTCGAGATCCTATGAATTGTGGGTTTATGATCAAGATTATCTATGAACAATATTTGAATCTTCTCTGAATTCTTTTATGTATGATTGGTTATCTTTGCAAGTCTCTTGAATTATCAGTTTGGTTTGGCCTACTAGATTGATCTTTCTTGCAATGGGAGAAGTGCTTAGCTTTGGGTTCAATCTTGTGGTGTCCTTTCCGGTGACGAGGGCAGCAAGGCACGTATTGTATTATTGCCATCGAGGATAAAAAGATGGGGTTTATATCATATTGCATGAGTTTATCCCTCTACATCATGTCATCTTACTTAAAGCGTTACTCTGTTCTTATGAACTTAATACTCTAGATGCATGCTGGATAGCGCTCGATGTGTGGAGTAATAGCAGTAGATGCAGAATCGTTTCGATCTACTTGTCACTAATGTGATGCCTATATACATGATCATACCTAGATATTCTCATAACTATGCTCAATTCTATCAATTGCTCGACAGTAATTTGTTTACCCACCATAATACTTATGCTATCTTGAGAGAAGCCACTAGTGAAACCTATGGCCCCCGGGTCTATTTTCCATCATATTAATCTCCCGTCAACAAGCTATTTCTGACGCCGTTTAGTTTGCTTTCTTTACTTTTAGTCTTTATCATAAAAATACCAAAAATATTATCTTATCATCTCTACCAGATCTCACTCTCGTAAGTGACTGTGAAGGGGTTGACAACCCCTTTATCGCGTTGGTTGCGAGGTTCTTATTTGTTTGTGTAGGTGCGTGGGACTCGAGCGTAGTCTCCTACTGGATTGATACCTTGGTTCTCAAGAACTGAGGGAAATACTTACGCTACTTTACTGCATCACCCTTTCCTCTTCAAGGGAAAACCAACACAGTGCTCAAGAGGTAGCACCCACCTGATGGCCCTGCTGACCTTGAAACCAACGCTATAAAATCCTATTTTCAGAGAAAAAAATCAGGGAAAAAGAATTATCACGATCCACGAGACGGAGCCGTTGCCAAGCCCTGTTCTTCCTCGGGAGGGCAGATCTGGAGTCTGTTTGGGGCTCCGGAGAGGGGGATCTTCGTTCTTCGTCATCACCAACCCCTCTCCATCACCAATTCCATGATGCTCCCCACCGGGAGTGAGTAATTCCTTCATAGGCTCGCTGGTCGGCGAGGAGTTGGATGAGATTCATCATGTAATCGAGTTAGTTTTGTTAGGGCTTGATCCCTAATATCCACTATGTTCTTAGATTGATGTTGCTATGACTTTGCAATGCTTAATGCTTGTCACTTTACGCCCGGGTGCCATGAACTCAGATCTGAACCGTTTATGTTATCATCATTATATCCATGTTTTAGATCCGATCTTGCAAGTTATAGCCACCTTCTACGTGTTATGATCCGGCAACCCGGGAGTGACAACAACCGGGCCCACTCCCAGTGATGACCGTAGTTTGAGGAGTTCATGTATTCACTATGTGTTAATGCTTTGTTCCGGTTCTCTATTAAAATGAGGCCTTAATATCCCTCAGTTTCCAATATGGACCCCGCTGCCACGGGAGGGTAGGACAAAAGATGTCATGCAAGATCTTTTAATAAAGCACATATGATTATTTACGGAATACATGCGTACATTATATCGATGAACTGGAGCTAGTGCCGAATCGCCATAGGTTATAACTGTCACATGATGAATATCATCCAACAAGTCACCGGTCCAATGCCTACAAACTTTTCCATATTGTTTCTGCTAAGTTACTACTACCATCATCACTGTTACACTTGCTACAAAATTACTGCTATCACTGTTACTGTTACTATTACTCCTGTCACTACTATCAAAACTACCAAACTACTTTGCTACTGATCACTTTGGTACAGATAATTAATCTCCAGGTGTGGTTGAATTGACAACTCACTTGCTAATACCTTCAAATATTCTTTGGCTCCCCTTGTGTCGAATCTATAAATTTGGTTTGAATACTCTACCCTCGAAAACTGTTGCGATCCCCTATACTTGTGGGTTATCATGATCAAAGCATATGGTTTTATACATACTTTTGGAGAAGCCTGTATTTACAAGAATGTGAGTGGGAGCTCTGTAGAATTTCTAATATTATATGTGGATGACATATTGTTGATTGGAAATAATCTGAAATTCTGGATAGCATAAAAGGATACTTGAATAAGAATTTTTCAATGAAAGACCTCGGTGAAGCTGCTTATATATTGGGTATCAAGATCTATAGAGATAGATCAAGACGCTTCATTAGACTTTCACAAAGCACATACCTTGATAAAGTTTTGAAGAAGTTCAAAATCGATCAGTCGAAGAAAGGGTTCTTGCCTGTGTTACAAGGTGTGAAATTGAGTCAGACTCAATGCCCGACCACTACAGAAGATAGAGATAAAATGAAGGTCATTTCCTATACCTCAGCCATAGGTTCTATCATGTATGCAATGCTGTGTACCAGACCTGATGTGTGACTTGCTATAAGTTTAGCAGGGAGGTGCCAAAGTAATCCAGGAGTGGATCCTTTGGAATGACGATCAAGAACATCTGAAATACGAAAAGGACTAAGGACATGTTTCTCGTTTATGGAGGTGACAAAGAGCTTGTCGTAAATGGTTACGTCGATGCAAGCTTTGACACTGATCCGGATGACTCTAAGTCACAAACCGGATACGTATTTATATTGAATGGTGGAGCTGTAAGTTGGTGCAGTTCCAAGCAGAGCGTCATGGCGGGATCTATGTGTGAAGCTGAGTACATAGCTGCTTCGGAAGCAGCAAATGAAGGAGTTCATATCCGATCTAGGTGTAATACCTAGTGCATCGGGTCCAATGAAAATACTTCGTGACAATACTGGAGCAATTGCCTTGGCGAAGGAATCCAAATTTCACAAGAGAACCAAACACATCAAGAGACGCTTCAATTCCATCCGCGATCAAGTTAAGGAGGGAGACATAGAGATTTGTAAGATACATACGGATCTGAATGTTGCAGATCCGTTGACTAAGCCTCTTCCACGAGCAAAACATGATCAACACCAAGACTCCATGGGTGTTAGAATCATTGCTATGTAATCTAGATTATTGACTCTAGTGCAAGTGGGAGACTGAAGGAAATATGCCATAGAGGCAATAATAAAGTTGTTATTTATATTTCCTTATATCATGATAAATGTTTATTATTCATGCTAGAATTGTATTAACTGAAAACTTAGTACATGTGTAATTACATAGACAAACAGAGTGTCCCTAGTATGGCTCTACTTGACTAGCTCGTTAATCAAAGATGGTTAAGTTTCCTGACCATAGACATGTGTTGTCATTTGATGAACGGGATCACATCATTAGAGAATGATGTGATGGACAAGACCCATCCTTTAGCTTAGCACTATGATAGTTTAGTTTTATTGCTATTGCTTTCTTCATGACTTATACATATTCCTCTGACTATGAGATTATGCAACTGCCGAATACCGGAGGAACACTTTGTGTGCTATGAAACGTCACAGCGTAACTGGGTGATTATAAAGATGCTCTACAGGTGTCTCCGAAGGTGTTTGTTGAGTCGGCATAGATCAAGATTAGGAATTGTCACTCAGTGTATCGGAGAGGTATCTCTGGGCCCTCTCGATAGTGCACATCACTATAAGCCTTGCAAGCAATGTGACTAATGAGTTAGTTGCGGGATGATGTATTACGGAGCGAGTAAAGAGACTTGCCGGTAACGAGATTGAACTAGGTATGATGATACCGACGATCGAATCTCGGGAAAGTAACATACCGATGACAAAGGGAATGACGTATGTTGTTATGCGGTTTGACTGATAAAGATCTTCGTAGAGTATGTAGGAGCCAATATGAGCATCCAGGTTCCGCTATTGGTTATTGACCGGAGATGTGCCTCGGTCATGTCTACATAGTTCTCGAACCCGTAGGGCCCGCACGCTTAACGTTTGATGACGATTTGTATTATGAGTTATGTGTTTTGGT
Source organism: Aegilops bicornis (assembly GCA_021605145.1). Lineage (NCBI taxonomy): Eukaryota > Viridiplantae > Streptophyta > Magnoliopsida > Poales > Poaceae > Aegilops > Aegilops bicornis. Next base: position 124,582,494 of record CM038672.1, on the reverse strand, counting down.
GACCGAAGTTTTTTTGGAGTCCCGGATGAGCTCACGGACATGACGAGGAGTCTCGAAATGGTCGAAGGTAAAGATTGATATATTGGACGAAGGTATTCAGACACCGGAATGGTTTCAGGATGTTTCAAATATTTATTGGGGAACCGAGGGGTTACCGGAACCCCCCGGGGAAGTTATGGGCCTTAATGGGCCATAAGGGAGTAGGAGAGGGCAGCCCGCAGGGTGGCACCCCCCCAAGGGAGTCCGAATTGGACTAGGGGGAGGGGCGCGGCCCCCTCTTTCCTCTCCCTCTCCCTCTCCTTCCCTCTTTCCCCCTCTTGGAATAGGAAAGGGATTCCAACTAGGATTGGGAATCCTAGTTGGACTCCCCCCTTGGCGCGCCCCCTCTAGGCCGCCGGCCTCCTCCTCCCCTCCTTTATAGACGGGGGCGGGGGGCACCCCAAAGACACATCAGATATTCTCTTAGCCGTGTGTGGTGCCCCCCCTCCACAGTTTACTCCTCCGATCAAAGCGTCGTAGTGCTTAGGCGAAGCCCTGCGCGGATCACATCACCAACACCGTCGCCACGCCGTCGTGCTGACGGAACTCTCCCTCGACCCTCTACTGGATCAAGAGCTCGAGGGACGTCATCGGTTGAGCGTGTCTTTGAACACGGAGGTGCCGTACGTTCGGTACTTGGATCGGTTGGATCGTGAAAACGTTCGACTACATCAACCGCGTTAACATAACACTTCCGCTTTCGGTCTACGAGGGTACGTGGACACACTCTCCCGTCTAGTTTCTATGCTTATCCTAGATAGATCTTGCGTGATCGTAGGAATTTTTTTGGATTACTACGTTCCCCAACAGTTGTGCCCCCCCCCCTCGGTGACCTCCCGCACCGCCTCTTCGCCCTATAAATCCCAAATATTCCAAAAACCCTAGGGGAGTCGACGAAACACAATTCCAGCCGCCGCAAGTTCCAGAACCACGAGATCCAATCTAGACACCATCACGGAGTGGTTCATCATCCTCATTGGTGCCTCTCCGATGATGCGTGAGTAGTCCATCATAGACCTACGGGTCCGTAGGCAGTAGCTAGATGGCTTCCTCTCTCTCTCTCTCTCTCTTTTGATTCTCAATACAATGGTCTCTTGAAGATCTATTTGATGTAACTCTTTTTTTTGTTGTGCGTTTGTTGGGATCCGATTAACTTTGAGTTTATGATCAGATCTATATGTATGAATATTATTTGAGTCTTCTTTTGATCTCTTTATGCACGATTATTTATAGCGTCGTTTTTCTTTTTCGAATCTTTGGTTTAGTTAGGCCAACTAGATCGATTTTTCTTGTCATGGGAAGAGGTGCTCTGTGATGAGTTCGATCGTGCAGTGTTCTTTCCCAGTGACAGAAGGGGCAGCAAGACACGCATGTATCGTTGCTATTAAGGATAACAAGATGGAGGCTATTCCTACATGAATATATCTGGTCTACATCATGTCATCGTTCTTATTGCATCACTCCGTTTCTCCATGAACTTAATACACTAGATGCATGTCAGATAGCGGTCGATGTGTGGAGTAATAGTAGTAGATGCTGGCAGGAGTCGGTCTACTAATCTTGGACGTGATGCCTATATATTGATCATTGCCTTGGATATCGTCATAATTATTCGATCTTCTATCAACTGCCAACAGTAATTTGTTTACCCGCAGGTCAGTTACATCAAGGGATAAAAATGCCGATGATTCAAAAGTGTCTTGGAGTATGTGCCCAGTCTTCAAATGATTTCATCTTGAGTATGTCGTGGGGATGACAAACACGACTCACTTGTAGGTTGTCTAGGGGTCCTCGGCCCAACCCATGATTGGGGCCCGACGTGGTTAGGACCCCTATCCAGAACACCATCACCCGGGTGCGTCCACGAGCAGCATCCAAGCAGACCTCAAATTTGCCTATCTACATCTAACACCTCGTACTTTAATCATTTAAACCATACAAAGAATGCAAAAGAAACATCTACGTACTACGTAGATCAACTGGTACATGGGCAGCAGCGGCAACTCCGGCTCCTCCAGTTCCTCCGTGTCGGCAACCGCCTCCTCATCCACCTCCAGTTCGACAAAAGGCGCGTTGATCACCGCCCATTCTTGCCGGATGAACCATCGATTCGCCTCGACATAGGCCTCATTCTGGTTGGACTCCAAGATGGCGGTCTGCTATACATTTCCGTCCCCTGGGCGACCTCGTACTTCGCCATGGCGAAGCCAGCAACCGGCATCGGCTCTGCTGTCGGCTCCTCCTCCTCCATGGGCTCTGGCTGCTGCTCCGGTTTCGGCTCCTCCTCCTCCTGCTGCTGCTCCTCCGTCTTTGACGAATCTGGAGACAGGCCCGCTGCCAACGGGGCGGTGCGCCTAGCCCGGATCTCCCCGAGCAGTTGGACACACCGCTCGGGCGTAAGCATAGCGTAGGCCGTCATCTTCTGCTGGGCCATAATGGAGATGGGCGGCGAGAGGGAGAGCGGAAGTGAATGTGGAGGGCGGGGAGAAGTTGATGGATGAGATTGGGCTGGCGGCGCGGAGAGGGAGTGAGCAGATGTGGCTAGGGCTCAGACATGTCGTCCGGATTAAATAGCCGGACCCTGGCCCTCTGGCGGCGAGCCAAAGCGGCGCCGCGACATTCACAACCCCACCGGACCATTGGGTTTCCGAGCGCTTACGTGTTGGACCGGATTGTCAGCACGACACGATCGATCACGCTCGGGCCGCCTCATATCCGTCCTACATTTATAATCTCTACTCCTAATGAAGCAGTTGGTAGTCTCGCTTCCAGCTTTTTTTTCGTCCTACCTTTCATGGTTTTTTTGGTACCTCCTCCCACCTTCGCTGGTTTTTTTTCGTAGATTTTTTTGTCCCCTCCCCTCATCGGTTTATTTTCGCGTCACCCTCTCACACAACGAAAGAAATCTGAACGGATCAGAACTTTCCATACTGGCGCAAGTTATTTAGTAATGTAGAATCAATCACGAACAATCTCTAAAGATCAAATCTAAATTAATTAACCTTACCTTAAATCACTCAATCACGTTAATTAGAAAACAAATATTAAATTTTCAGAAAAATCGCTCAGTTACATTAACCTTACCTTAATTCACGGATGGTAATCAATCTTCAAACAAAGGAAACAATACATCGAGGGAGCAGTAAATAAACTCCCTTTCTTATGACATGTATATGATCTTCCCTTCCCTCTCCGTTGTCGAGCGTTCTTGATTCTCGAGGCCGATGCTTGGGTTGCGTCCTTTGGGTGTGACGGTGCCAGAGGACGAGGACGGCGAGGCCGGTGCATGGCCGGTGAAGAGAAGAAGCGGCTTCCGCCTGGCTGTCAAGTGGGCACAGGAGTTGGTCTTGATGGAAGCGGCACTTGAAGTACCCGACGTGGGTGGCCGTGTGACAGACGCTTAGGCTTGAACTGTGTGGCCCCAGGCCAGACAGCCGGGGCAGACCACCTCCTCCGCGTATTTTTGGAGCTGTGGCTGGCCGATTTACATGAAATTAGTTCCCTCAGTTGTGGTGGCAAATATAATACACATAATCCATATTGTTATGCACTAGTGTGTGTGTGTGAAATAGATGGATTATGGTCCCGTACCTAATAAGATAGATATGTGTGTGTGTTAGAGAGGGAGAGGGGGAGAGAGAGTGAGGAAGAGGGAGGAAGAGTGTGTGTGTGTGAGGATTTGATGATAAAAATGGTCGTCAATGTCACTTAATATGTATGAAAATATTAATATTGAACTCTTAAAATTAATGTGGCCCGTTGCAACACGCGAACGTTTTTCTAGTAGACAGTAGATATGAGGGGTGCCGGTACGCCAGTTTGAGGCGTACAGATGGATCAGATTTTTAACAGGTGACACTCCGTGCGTTTGAGACCCGATTTTATAAGGCGGCCGGGGGTAGATGATGTGAGTGCTTGAATTCAGCGGCTTGGCTGTACACCGCTCGTGAGCCCGCCGTGCGCCACACGGCTCTACCAGTGCAAAGCGCCCGGGTGGCAGCGCCCGGATGGCCGCGTGCACGCGAGCACGTGGTACGCCGAGCTCACGCTCATAAAGGTCACCCCCACGCCCCACCTCGGCCGCAACTCACTTCCGCGTTCCCCTTCCTCTCGACTCGGTTCGAACCGGTTTGGGGCCCTCTTCGCATGGTGGCTCCCAAACCCTAACCCGCAGATCCTTTGCCCCCTAAAGGCCTAAACCCTTCCCCCAATCCCCCTTCTCCTCCGCCCCGCGGTGCTCGCCGGTGCGGGCACCGCCGTCCGCTGCTCTGCCCGGCGGGACGCTCGGCGTCTCGACACCCGCCTCAGCCGTCGCGCGTGAGGTACGCTTTGCCCATTTCTCTCCTCTCCTGGGTCAGCGTGCGCTCGGCGCGGTGCGCCTCCATGCTTAGCTTGTGGTGCGGTGGTTAGCTCGCGGTGTGGTGCTGGTGCGGTTCCGTGTTCGGGGCGCGGGCAAATTGCCGATTCGGCCAGGCCTCCCGAGTCGCGAACCCTACAGGCTGGCCGTGCACTCGCTGCCTCCTCGCACGGGGAGGGTGTGGGGCCTGGATGGTGGGTTCGGACTTCGGAACGGTGTGGTTCTGTTCTTGCGTTTTTCCATGCGTGTTCGCCACCTGTAGCCATGAACCCCAGTTAGCTTCCCAATTCGAGAACATTATATTGCCTGGAAGAAGCAATGGCGTCGACAAACACTCGATTGTGGCAATCTTTCGGGTGTTTGATTTGATGTTTTTCTCGATTTGATGGATTGCGTGGTAGAAGATGTGAGAGAGGGGTCGGAGTAATTCGCTGATATGCACTCTTGCCGTTATACTGCTGCGAGTATCAGCATGCTCTGATTTGACTTGGATCGTCTTCTTTTCTTGTCTATGCATATTGGTTGTTCGTACATGCATTACAAGTCCCTTCTATACATATCCTGATGGATATTTTCTTAGTACTGTGGGTTTTCACATCCGAAAACATGGTATTGGATTAATTCTGCTTCTTAAATGTGTGATGCAATGCTAACCTGATAGTTATTTCGGTTTTTTTCTGGCAGAAATGATTAATTCATCTTCACTCCTAACGACTAGTAGCCTTTAATAGTTTGTTTCCTCTATTTTCTGCGGAGACTCTGAGCTAATAAGTAGTCAATGCCATTCATTTAATGGTACTCCTGTCTCGTTATCCCCTTCTGCACAGTAATTAACGCCATATAAAAACCTACCAACCCCTCACTCGCTGAACCATTGTGCCATCACTAATTTCCTTAATAATTGGGTGATCACATCCTCTGCCAATAACTGAATCGCTAGCCTCACTGCACGCCTCTTGCATGCGGTTTGTGGCCCTATGGGATCTGGCCCTTCTGCATGCAGGCTCCTCTAGCCCTCCTATGATTAGCGATTGGAAATTAGAACATTAGCGATAAGTCACTTGGTACGTCAGGGGTAAAAAGGAAAGAAAACACCCACGCTAAGTACCAGAGGCAAATCCTGTCAAACAATATGGGAAAGATTAGAAAAATTTTCATGCCTTACAAAATGAGATGGTGGAGTTCTGGTTAGGATTTTTGACTGACTTTAAGATTGTCAGCATTTCTGAGCTCCGTAAATCAGAATTCTCTTATGAGAGAGGTTAGACTTAAGGGAGACATTTGGCCATCAGCCAATGGGAAGAGGATAAGGGGAGGAGGGAGAGAAGTACGAGAGATGGGCTTTGGCCCAGGCTGTCTAAGGGTAGGTGAGAGTGATGAATGGGCCATGAAATATTTGTCACCATTCAAATTTTAAGAAAAAATAAATGATATTCAAATTTGGAAAACATTAAGCATTCAAATAAGCAAGGGAAAATACCAAATGAACTAATAATCCAGAAAGAAGATCAACGTTTCATATTGTAATAATTGAATCCTATATTTATGTTACAACTAGGTTAATTGTTGTTGTGGCAGGAAAAATGTTTAATGCTCGAACGAGAACTATCTCCTTATCTTTTTTTCCTAAAAGAAGAATTTATGAACTATGTTTGTGGCTTTATGCATGTTCTAAGTGGTTTTGCGTTGCGACAAATATTTTATTATGTTCCATATCTTGCACTATCTATAGTCGTATTCCTGTATCTGGGGTTTCCGTTTTTGTTTATGCATCATGTTAATTATAAACAGAAACATCACGTGTCTTACGTGGGAGATATAGTAGCTTAAAATTTACTGGGACCAGGCAGTCATTATGGTAATAGCCATGTGATGCGTATTCGTATCTGTGTTTTTTATAAGAAATTAAGAATGGAACCCTTCCGTAGGATTCATTGTGTTTCTAAGAATGCATTATCTGTGAATGAAGCTCTAGTAAACTGTTTCTTCTCCCTTAGTCTTTCAGCTTGCACGTAGTTCCGAACTACCCGTTTATTTTCTTGTTTTCTTATTTTAGCTTGCTGTGGCTGTCATATCTCAAAGTTGATTATCTTTCCACTAGTGATTTGAATGCCTTTTACTGTATCTATTCCTAATTAACTAATGACTTGCGAAAATCTGTGATGTGTTTGTTATTAGGTGCATGTCTCAACTCGATCTGAAGGATATATGTAGTGGATGTTGAATGACATTCTCTATGGATTTGAACGCATCACCATTGCCTGAAGAAGAGGATGAGCAGCCTTATGAAGAACCACCTGGTGAGGCTGATTATGCGCATGAGGAGGAACATGTTGAGTCTGCTGTTGCAACATTGCGAAGGGTATGTAGTACTCATTCTGGTTATAGTTTTCCATTTGCTGTGAATTGCTCATTGTGTAAGTTATAGTTGAAAGATAAACTATGTCTTATTAGACATGTGTGCTAGGTTAGCATTGTTAGCTGAAGAAAATTACTGACAGAGAGATGGTTATCATTGATAATTTGATATGTATGTGTACATTGCGGGTTTCAAGATAAAAATTGTAGATGTACTCTGCATAAGGATCATAATGAAATATCCATTTTTGTGGGGATTGTGTTTTTACAGCAAAGTTGGTTCATATTTGTAACTTCATTTTCCACTTAAATTTGCACCATGCAAAAACAATAATCACCCCATTTTTGTTTTCTTACCAGAAAGCATGCAAACTGGTTTTATTTGATGTTGCTAGCTCTATCATTTTTATGCAAATTCTGCTGTTGTTACTAGGAGCGTGAAGAGAGGCGGAAGAAATTGAAGAGAGAGCACCAGGATGAAGGCTCAGTGCAACACCCTCAGCAGATAAGGAATGATTATGCACCTCCAATCAAAGTTGGTAGAGGCCGGATTAAAGAGGCACCTGAGGGTATGAATAAGTCAAATTGTTTTCTAATGAGCTCTTCTAATTGTTGATAATATAAAATATATATTTTATACCTTATATTCTCTCTTTCACTAAGGCAATTTCTATTTATGGTATTTTTTTAAAATAAATGGATTTTTAGTATTTGTATTTTCATGGTTTGATTTCAGGTTGGTTGGATTGTCCTGCATTTGGTGAGCCAATAGATAAAATCATACCCTCCAAAGTTCCTCTTGATGAAACATTCAATGAATCAGTTCCTCCTGGCAAAAGATATTCTTCCAAACAAGTAGTAAACAAGCAAAGAAAAGCTGGCCGTGAAGTAAGTATTGTTTGGTTGATAATTTCTAGTGTTTACCATATGTGTTATGTCTGGGCATGTTGTACCTATTTATATGCAAAATGGGTTATTCACACAGAAAAAATGCCAATTTGAAGTGCTCTTACAACATGTTTAGTTTACTTAACTATCTCTTATTTGTATCAAGGGTGTATACTTTGATACCATTGGCACCCCTTCCTTCCGTATGAATGTATTTCTAGTTAGCCACTTGTTACCGATAGATAATTTTACTTCTGTATTAATTTTCTTCTTCTTTTTTCAGATAGGGCTGGTGATTGATCTGACTAATACTTCTCGATATTACTCACCAGCAGAGTGGACAAAGCAAGGTACTAAGCATCTCAAGGTGAGAGAGCTTAGCTTAAACACATCTTTTATTTTGAAGTACTCCTTCCTAAACATTTCCATTTTTAGATTCCTTGCAAGGGAAGAGATGCTGTACCAGATAATGAATCTGTTAACACATTTGTCTATGAGGTAACAACAACAATATTTTTGATACAGATATATATTATTCTGGATGGTGTGTATTTATTCAGTCTGATGCTTAATTCTTGATATCTTATTTGGCATCTCCTTTTCACCCCAATTGTTTCCCACTTTGTATCTTTCACATGATGCTTTAAACCACGATGTAGTTATCAATGGCACCTTAGCTTGAGTGACAAGCCACTTATTTGTGGATTGGTCGATAATTATCATGGTGTGTGCTATGTGAACACATAGCAGTTTTTTCGTGTGCTAATTTACACCACGTTGCTCATTTGAGTATCTAGCCCTTTTTCATTTATCATATTTATTGATTTGTTTTTTCAGTTCATTGGTATGGTGCATAGTACCTGCAAGCTCACCTCTTTTTTTTTTGTAAAACAATACGCCGGGGCACGAGTTTGATGATATAAACATGCATAGGGACCTTCACCTTTTTTTGTGGCTGTGGTGACTTTCTTGTTTTCTTATTAGACACTCTTCATTCCATGTGGTTAGTTTTTTCTACTGTGGAGTTAATTGATGTGCTTGCAGGTCATTAATTAACGACCATATATCTATATAAAAAGCTCATCAGAAGCTATTTATGCAATTATTTTGCTATTTTCAGGTGATGATGTATCTTGAACGACAAAAGCATACCAAGACTCCCAAGTATATTCTAGTTCACTGTACCCATGGTCATAATCGTACAGGTTTCATGATTATTCATTACCTCATGCGTACACGCATCTCTTGTGTTGCTGAGGTAGGGCAACTAGACACTGAGTGTTTTTTCAATGTAGTTCTACTATTTGTCTTGACATCAATTTTCCCCCTAGGCAATACGTATTTTTGCTCAAAGGCGACATCCTGGTATATATAAGAGGGACTACATTGAAGCATTGTATTCATTTTATCACGAGGTTCCTGAGAATATAATTGTAACATGCCCTTCAACACCAGAATGGAAGAGGCCTTCTGATCTTGATCTAAATGGTGAAGCTAAGCCAGATGACGATGATGACAACGGTGATGTTTCACCAGTACATGTATGTATTTTCCCCTTTTATTTAGGTAAAATTATTCCAAGTAATTGTAGGCTGCTTCCTTGTACCTGTTGATCCTTTTTCAATTGTTGGAATACAAACTGCTATGTAACTTCTATTTCTTCGCGCCTTCTACTTGAGTATTTGAATTTTACTTTTGAACATTACAGATGGAGTCAACCATATCATGGATCATGTTTGTTCATTTTCAAGCAACATTATTTGTCTGATAACTGATTTACTGTTTTGTTCTTGAAACATCCTCTTGTATCTTGCAGAATGATGTAGAGGAGAAAGTCATCACTAATGATGATGTACTGGGAGACGCTGTACCTTTTGATCAGCAAGAGGCTCTGCGGATCGTATGCTATCGTTTGCTTGAACTTCCCCCTGTAAGTACACATTTTTTTATTCGTGCTCAACTAGCATTTTTGTGTGGATAACATCAAAACCTGTATTGCTATTTTGTAGAATACTCTCCCCATCCCAGAATAGAAGGTGCACATGTTATGCAAATTTAACTTTAACCAACGATTATTCCAACCACACGTGGATTAATACATGATGCAAAGTTGACATCTAATTGCTGGGAAAATGCTCGCACCTTATATTTCGGGATGGAGGGGGAATAGCTCAAACGTTACGAATTTTCAAGTGAGCAGAGAGTACATGCATGCAGTGTTGCTGTATGTCAAGTACTGCAGAACTTATGAATGAAATCTAACAGGAAGTATTTATGCAAGTATTTGCTCATTTCACATGATGTGATGGTTCAACATGGTGTGCACCTACATATTAACTATTTTACTAAGCTGTGTGAAATAATATGCAAATAATGTGCTTTTCTGTCATCAAACTGGACTCCTGAAATGGGTTATGGCGTTTTCAATATGAACATTCAAAGTGTGTGAATAGCATCAATATATATATATATATATAGTGATGCTATTCATCACCCAGGGTGCAGAATAACTTATTCTTCACCCGAGGTAATCTTACGATCATTTTATAATTAAATTACGTTTGAATTTCAAATAGTTGCATTCCTATTCATTCACTACGTAATATTTGACATAAGAAAATAAAAATATAGGTCATAAGACAAGAAAATTTGCAGCTTATGTGTATTTTACATTATGTTTCTACGTTTGTAATTTTACATAACAGAAAATATTTTTCTGACGATTATATATTTTCTTACGGTCTCTTTTTATGTCGAAAATAAGACAAAACTTACGAAACGTAAAATTACGGTATATTAATGGTAAAATAGAGGGTGAAGAATAACTATTCTCACCTGAGGTGACGAATAGACAATCCCTATATATATATATATATATATATATATATATATATATATATATAGGGAAAATCCATCCTACCACCCGGTGGTAGTTACCCCACATGTGTCATATACTACCATGTGGTACTATATATAATATTTTATTATTTTAAATATGTTTATATATGTTGGATCAGGAGATGGGTACCTTCACACAGCGCCTCCCCTCCTGTCTTGTTGCCTGCGTGAGTGTGTCTTAGATGTGGCGGCTCTCACGGGACAGGGGGAAGAGGGGCTCCTCTTCTAGGTCAGCACCTTTCATGGGCTTGGGCCCAAGAGACAGATCTTGATGGGCTAGGGCCCATACCGGTTCAACACTCCCCCTCAAGATGGGTGGTAGATATCTATCATCCCCATCTTGTCACACGCCAAGTTCTGATCCTTTGTTCCCAGTCCCTTTGTCAAGCAATCGCATAGCTGCGCTTGAGTGACATGAGTAAGGTTGATGATCCCGACATCAAGTTTCTCTTTAATGAAGAAGCGATCAATTTCCACATGCTTCGTCCTATCATGTTGAACTGGGTTATTAGCAATGGCTATAGGCGGTGATTGTCACACCACACCCTTAAGGGTCCCTTCCTCAAGAGTTTCAACTCGCATAGTAGGTGCTTCACCCAGAGCATATCACACAACCCTTGAGATAATGCTCTATATTCAGCTTCTATTTGTTGATCTAGACACAACATTACATTTCTTGCTTCTCCATGACACCAAATTTCCTCCCACAAACACACAAGTGCTTTGAAGTTGATCGTCTATCATCTTGACAGCTAGCCCAATCGAGTCACTATAGCCACCCACCTCAAGATGTCCACTCTTCGCAAACCACAACCCTTTACGGAGTCCCTTCAAGTATCTCGGGATTACGTGAACAATATCAAGATGCCCACTCCTTGGTTCATGCATGTATCGCTCACCACCCCCACGGCATACGTAATGTCGGGCTGGTATGACACAAGTACAATAACCTCCCAACCAGCTTCGATAATCTTCCTTATTCACTAGCTCACTGATTGTCTTTGTTACTTGATGATTTTGTTCAATCGGAGTAGGGGCTGCACGACATCCCATCATGCCCATGTCACTCAAAAGATCCAAGGTGTATTTTCGTTGGCACAAAGATATTCCCTTCTCTGTCCGAGCCACTTCTATGCCAAGGAAGTACTTTAGATTTCCCAAGTCTTTTACCTCAAACTCCTTGCTCAGACACCCCTTCACTCTCTTTATTTCCTCCTCATCATCTCCGGTGATGATGATATCATCAGCATACTGCTTTGCAACAATGGTGATCTTCTTATTAGTGTGTCTATAGAACACCGTGTGATCACCATTACATTGGCCATACCCCATATTCCAAACAGCTCGTCTGAACCTATCAAACCATGCCCTCGGCAATTGCTTCAGACCATACAAGGATTTCTTCAGCCTGCATACCTTCCACGTAGTTTGTTCTGTGCCAAACCTGGAGGTATCTCCATGTATACTTCTTCTTTCAAGTCACCATGTAAGAAGGCATTCTTGATATCTAACTGGTGCAATTTCCACCCAAAGTTTGCAGCACACGAGACCAATACCCGTACCGTGTTCATCTTTGCAACTGGAGCAAATGTCTCATCATAGTCAATTCCATAAGTTTGACTATATCCTCTAGCGACCAATCTAGCCTTATACCGTTCCACCTTGCCCTCAGGATTCTGCTTCACAGTAAAAATCCACTTACAACTCACTGCTTTCTTTCCTGCCGGCAATGTGGTTAGCACCCATGTCTTGTTTTTCTTCAATGCTTCTAACTCCTCCATCATCGATTCACGCCGCCGGATCTTGCTTTGCAGCCTTCCAATCCTTAGGGATAGACACGGTTTGCGGAGAGGCAACAAACGCCTTATATGAAGGTGACAAAGCCTTGTAAGACACAAAATTGCCAATATCAAGGTCATCACAAGCATCATCCTTTGGCAGAGCCTTCCTTGCTACCTCACCCTTCCTTGCCGCTTCACGTGTAGGTTTTCGGAACGCAATGGGCAGCTCCACTGTGTCAGATGAGCTGAGAGCACCAATCTTAAGTGTATCGACAGTTGGCTCGACATGAGCCCGCACATCATCATCAGTGATGGTACTGGTACTAACCGGAATTGTACCCACTATTGGTTGAACCTGAGCCTGCACATCATTATCAGTGTTAATGTCCACAGAATCACTGTGTGTATGAGACTCATCCTTCTCGAGCTCTTGTCCTTCATGCACATGGTGTAGGTGGTCAAGCTCTATAACAATGATGAGATCGATCGGCTCACCATAGAATGGCTCAGACTCCCTGAATGTAACGTCCATACTTACAAACCTGCGTTTTTCAGAGGGACACCAACATTTATACCCCTGCTGACTAGACGAATATCCCAGAAAGACACACTTCACTGCCCGAGGATCAAGCTTGCCAACTGATGGTTGGTGATCACGAACAAAGCAGGTACTGCCAAACAACTTTAGGGGAACAACAAACTTATTATCTCCAACGATCAACTCAGACGGAGATTTCATGCCAAGTATCCTGGAAGGTGTTCGGTTGATCAAGTATGTGGCTGTCATAACTGCATCATCCCACAAGAACTTAGGCACATTCATGGTAAACATCAACGACCGAGCAACCTCAAGAACATGACGATTCTTTCGTTCGGCCACTCCATTCTGAGGGGGTGTCCGGACATGAAGTTTGATGAAGAATCCCATGGTCACCATGAAAGCCCCAAAAATGTTGTTCACATACTCCGTTCCATTGTAAAATCCCGAGCACCTTGACTGTGCACAAACTGGTTCTTTACAAGAGCATGGAAGTTACGAAAACAGCTAAACACCTCATCCTTGTGACGCATCAAGTAAATCCAAGTCATGTGAGAATAGCAGTCAATAAAGGTAGCAAAATACTTCTTCCCATTCATTGACACCACTGGGCTAGTCCATACATCCGAATGAATAAGCATAAAAGGAGATATGCTCGTGAGCCCCTTACTCACATATGAGGCCTGCGTGTGTTTTGCATATTCACAAGCATCACATGTCAGCTTGCCTTTGCCTATTCCACACATAACATCCGGAAATATTCTACTCATCTTATCAAAAGATACATGCCCCATCCTATAGTGATGGATCATCGCCTGCTTCTCCTTATCCTCCATGGTCGCAGCACACACCAAGTCCGGCTGCACCTCCTGGTCCATGTACCAGAGCCCTCACGCTGGTGCAGTCCCAACCGTCGCCCTGCCTGCCTGTCAGACTGAATCAAGCAACCGAACTTGTCAAGGATCACACGACAGTCCATTTGATCAATGAGTGCACTGAAAGAGACCATATTGACAGGAAAGGCTGGCACATGTAAAACTGACGATAGGGAAATGGTTGGAGTACACTTTACTGTACCAACCCCTATGACTGGTTGTTTTGTGCCATCAGCCGTTTGTATAGTGCCCGTGAGAGGGAGGATGCTTAGTGTAAGATTCGAACACACAGGAGTTACTAGCAACATGCTTAGATGCTCCAGTCAAGAACCCACTGGAGCACTCTCATTAGTAGCAAGAGATGCTCTTTCCGGATTACCTTCATCGGTGGAGGCCCGGTGAGCAAAGTCTCCATAGACAACATCATCTACATCTTTGCCTTTGGGCGTCCAGTGTCTCCTGCAGCGGCCATGTGAGCCCTCGACCCCACGAGTGTCTGAGTAGCCACCTCTACCTCTAGAAGCTGGCCCCATGAGGTCTCTGAGTATCCACCGCCTCTAGCACTTCTACCTCTGCCTGTTCCCCCTCTATTATATCCCCTGCCTCTGCCACGAGTTGGACATTCTCTCTTCCAATGACCTACCTCCCCACAGATATGACATTTGGTGGGATCTCCCCACTCCATGCGCTCAGTGACTGCAAATGTCGAAGCTGGCACAACCTTCATGTCTGCATGCTCAAGGGATAGGCGCACCTCCTCTTGAGTCATCGCTGCAATAGCCTCGGGGAATGGTAGGCAGACTAGGTTGGTCTGTGAGGTAGCCTTCCTGCCATCAAAGCAACCTTTGAGGCCAGCCAAAAATTTCAGCACTGCGCTGCGTGCCATCCACTTATGCCCCGACTCGATTGAAGCCGCGTCATAGAGTTCCGGGGATCACAGTTATCTGGTCAGCCCACAGAGCCTGCAGTTCTGCCACGTATGTCATCACTGACATGCCATCATCTTGGCGCAGCAACCTAATCTTGTCCTCAATCTGAGCAATGAGCATGACATTGCCCTTGCCAGAGTATTGAGTGGACAGAATCTTCCATATCTCAGCAGGTGAGGATAGCCCCTCCACAGAGCGTCCAATGGAGGGCACCACGGAGTTCAACAACCACACCATAAGTACAGAGTGGATGACCTTCCACCTCTTGACCTCTGCACTACTCTTGTCCCTTGGTTCTACAACGGTGCCCAACAAATATCCATCAAGCTCCTTCTGCCCCACAGCCCACAAAGCCCTCCTGGACCAGCTCAAATAATTTGTTGCCCCCTCTAGCTTCATGTCCAGGGGCGACATTTCAAGCTTTTGAGCCACTTCATGTCGAGGAACGATGGCCCCAGAGTTGGACTCCGCGAGGATCTTAGCGAGCTTCTCCAAAGCCTCGGCAAGACCAGTTGGTTCAGCCATCGTTTGGCGGGATGAGCAGCAACAGCAAAACTCAGCCTCGGAGAGTCTTCTTCCAAGGAGCACCACCACCACCACCACAACACCAAGCTCACAACAGCAAGTCCACAGAGAAAAAAAAATCTCTGTAAAGCACACAAGCGGTCCAGCCAAGGCTCTTCCTGTTCCAGAACGAGCAGTCCAGCAGGCAACCCCTCTTTCTTCCTCTGCTGCAGCACCAAGAAGCAGCCGAAAAACACCAGCAGCTCAGCAAGCTCCCAGGAACAGCACAAGGCAGCAGCAGCTGCTGCAGTTCCTCCTCTGTTCAGCAGCACCAACAGCAGCAGCTCCCCGCCTCAGCCTGACTCGCACGCAGCCCAAATCCGCTGCCGCCTTCTTCCTCCTCCTCCTCTTCTTCCCGCCAGAGTCACTTTGCACAGCCCGCAGCAGCCCTCCTCGGCCGCCCCCTTCGCAGCTAGCCACCCCAGGGACACGAAGCAGGACAAAAGGAAGCAGCTCCCTCCCGGCCGCGTTGCAGCTCCTCGAGCCCAGCCCAGCCGTCGCCGCGCGCACCACAGCAGACCCGCCGCCTCGCGCACGCACGAGCCTCCTTTCTCGCCTGACCCCGCTGGGCCCCACCGCCGCCTCTTCGGCGAGGGACTACGCCGCCACCGTCGTCGCCTGGCTCAATACCATGTTGAATCGGGAGATGGGTACCTTCACACAGCGCCTCCCCTCCTGTCTTGTTGCCTGCGTGAGTGTGTGTCTTAGATGTGGCGGCTCTCATGGGACAGGGGGAAGAGGGGCTCCTCTTCTAGGTCAGCACCTTTCATGGGCTTGGGCCCAAGAGACAGATCTTGATGGGCTAGGGCCCATACCGGTTCAACAATATATTATATCTAAGATAACATCTTAGTGTGCGCTCCGGTCTAATTAGGTGGGCAGGTCACACCGGGAGTAGGCTTCTCCACCGCTAAAATATTTGAGGGTAAAACTGTTTCTAAGAAAAACTAATGGATTTAATTTGGTTACCATGCATCGTCTACGACGTCCCGATCCGAAGGTCATTAGTTTTTGGCAGTAATATAGATAGAAGAGATGGTAATGGACGAGAATTCTTTACCAAGCAATGAGATAGTTCGATCCCTCGGCCTCGTAAACCTAGTAAATTCATTCTAATATTTAGTAACCAATCACTACATGCTCACTAATTGTTAGCAGTAAAAAGGATGGAGTGGATGGTAATGAAACAAATTATTTTACCAACGAAGGAATTAGAGATGCTTCCATCATGACGCATGGTAACCGTATTACTGCTGTGTAGTAATGCGTGGATCTGTATGTAGTAATTGTTTTTTCACGAAGGAAGGGGACTAGCGAAGCGCGTGGACCAGTATTGGTCGTAAATCGTTACGATGGAATTTTCCTGACGCGCGCCCCCTCCGGCTAGTTAACGCGTACTGGCCGGTTGGGTCGAACTGGACAGAGCGTACGCTAAGAAATAATGCGCGCAGGCTCAGTTTAGCATGTCTATATATATGGCATGGGTGGAACATGCTATTATAGTGTGTTTTCTGTGTCTTTTGCCTGTTCATAACTAATTATTTTATGCGATACTTCCATTTGACACTTCCATGTTGCAATCTTTGTAAATTATTTTGTTTCTGCAATTTTTATGTATGTGTAGCTTCAAAAGAAGTTTCTTTCTTATATCCTTTCTTTGGTTATAGGCGAGAGGGCATGCACAATTTCCAGGATCACACCCAGTCTCTCTTGACAGGTAACCAACGGTAAACCCTACTGCATATATTGTTTATAATATTATTAAATAAATTATTCTACCATCTTATGTTTTTCTCTCTTAAATTTCTCTTGTAAGGCATTATCATAAATTGCAAATCAGCACCTGCTGAGTAAATACACGCGTTCGTTTTGTGAAACTATGCACCCTACCTTTTTAAGAATCTCTGATACACGCATGCTGTTCTCATTCTGAAATTGGAGTACTTTCTTCTATGTATCAATTCATATAGCTTGTCCCCCTTTTCATATATTAAAGAGTGATGATTCGTTCGCAGTTAAGTCAAATCTAGCTATACTTATACAGGAGTACTCCCTCTGTTCACTTTTATAAGACGTTAGGCAATTCAGACAGAGCACAAAACAGTTCAATGTCAGCTGTCCAAAACGTCTTACAAAAAAGAACGGAGGGAGTACTAGTTAGGGTCGATGCATACCATCTTAGCGATCCAATCTAATCTGATGTCTCAAAAAAAGTTGATATATCTGAAAATTATGTCGTAATTGTACAGTTAATCCCTTAATTACTACTGACCTTGTTTGCTGCTCCACATGAAATATTTGTCATAAAGTGTAATGGTTGCCATATCGTTTTATATCATTAAAACTGCACCAAGTTTCAAGAAATTAAAAAAAGGAGTTCTAAATCAGGAGGTGTTATATTTTTATGACTTGTATAGTTGACAAAAAGTGCATTTTTTTGCGTAAGACAAAAAGTGCATTGGGTGTGTATCTTTGCTAGTAATACTAAGATTAGTGATTTGTTTTAACAGCTAACCTTAAGGTGTTCATGAAGCAAGGCACTGTAAATGTTCGTGAAGCTTGTCCTAGTGTTAACATTAAAAGATGTTGGTTTGTTCTGATCCTACAAGCTAATACTTAGTGGGTGGTGGCAACAGCTAGCTTTAAGAAAACAATAGTTACTTAGATGGTAGGTGAACAGGCAAGGTTCTGCAAAATTCCATTGTTCTGAATGGACCATTATCGATTTTGGTTTATCTCCTTCTCCCTTATGTGGCCTTTTCTCTAATGCATTCTCTTTTGCTGATTGCAGTGATAATCTGCAGCTACTTAGACAGCGATACTATTATGCTACTTGGAAAGCTGATGGAACCCGATATATGATGCTTATAATGAGGGATGGTTGTTTCTTGATTGATCGGAATTTTTGCTTTAGAAGAGTTCAGATGCGCTTTCCCCATAGGAACCTGAATGAAGTAATGTTCTCCTCCTGATGCAGGAGAATCCATTGTAGTGCATTTCTGTTTACATATCTAACCTTATTTCTTTGCCAATTGAAGGGTCCACATGATATGACATTGATTGACGGGGAAATGATTATAGATACAGTACCTGATTCAGGATTGAAGAGGAGGTACTTGGCATATGATCTGATGGCACTTGATTCAGTGTCCAAGACAAAGGTATCTATTATAGTTTCCTTCCATTGAAGGAATATTGAGCACCCTTCTTTGATTTATTACCTGGAAGTCAGCCTCTTCGTCTATTATTAATGCTTTACTTGGACTAGTAGAACGCCCGTGCGTTGCAACGGGCTGCATTGGCGACTTCTTTTTTTCTTTCTTCCATCCATCAACTAAAAATGTTCCTTAAGGTGATACGTGGATGAACAAATTTACAATCATACTAAAATATCAATGGTTTAAAATATATTTATTAAAAAAATAATTCTACAACACATCCGACATTAAGGTTATGGTATCTGACATATAGGGAACAAACACGATGATGACTTACCATCAAATCTCATTTATATTTCAGAACATGTTTTTCCTACCAATGTGTGCAAGATCTCTCTTCCAATTCCCCCTTCCCTCCCCCCCTCGATCTCTCCCCCTCTCTCTCGCTCACTCTCCCGATCTCAGGTGTGTTGCCTTCTCAAGAAGGCTCAAATGCTCTAGTAGCGGTCTAATGACCTGGTCGTCATTATTCGGTGGTGACAACAACGATGAGGAGGAACACCGCAAGATGTTGCTGATGTTCTTAATCTCTTCCATGTGGTCATTGTCGCTAGTGGCATGGGGTGTCGTTCATCAAGAGGGCTTCAACCAAGAACAATAATTTGATTGACTACCCACAAAAAATAGAACTATTCTTTACAACTTTCTGAAAAGCTAAATATAATTCAAAAATAATTATGAAGAGAGGTTAGTAAATAAAAATACAAGTCATGACTAAAATATTAAAGTGAGAAAAATATTACTTCTACCTCATAATGAATCTTTGTGGCATACTATCTTCCAATATTCCTTATTTAGTGCCAATGTAAATTCCATACATTAAATGTCTAGATCATCTGAAATGGCCATGAAATTACAAAGTGGGAAGGTGGAACAACATTTACACAAGTATAGCATGCAAAATCAGCATCTTATGTGTATAGTCTATAGCTTCATCAGGGCAAGTAAAAAATTAGTCCGCCTATAAGTTGTACATAAAAACTGAAGTTAAACCAATGGACAATTGGAATGGATGGTGCCTACAATCGCTGTGACAACAGGCTCACCGACAAGGTTGCACTTGTAGATCATCATTTTACGTGCAAGGAATATCTTCTCAACTGAAATCTCCATATCAAAATCACCTGGCCATGAAGTAATTGGTTTCCCACAAAGTGTCATCAAAGTTTACAATGCCCTCTTGGTTTCAACCTACCAATTCAAGAAAGAATAACAACATAGCCGACATGGTCACGCAAGCACATATGTTTATAGGAACAGTAGATTTAGTCAACACAGCGGTTGAACGAAGCTAAGTAATCTGAACAATTTACAAGTACCAAGAAATAAAACTTACGGACGAGATGCAAGAAATAAAATTAGGCAAAACTTGTTCAACAAATTATGCTAAGGCTTTTGTGAACCAAGTGTATTAATTAAGGAAAGCACATAGAAGAGAACCAATTATGTACTTTTTGCCTATATAGCACATAATAGACTATAATGTTTTTCTACAAACAGGAGTAGATGTGAAACATGTCCTCGGAGAGACAAAGAGTTCATGGGTTCCGAATCAAGTGTGTATATTAGCAAAAAGTTGGACGTTATACCAAGAAGTTGTCGAGTGTGTATATTAACAAAAAGTTGGACAACATAACAATGAAGGCAACTCAATGAAAGGAAGGAACATCATCTGTGGTTGCCCTAGTACTTAACCCGACATGCAAAAACATTTCATCACCGCAGAGTATCACATCACCCCAATTTGTTAAAAGTCAATTAATCTTTTAGTAAACAAAAATTATACTCCGTATTTCAGAATTGGAGACGAGGCTAACTTTCCGTCTACTAAACCAACCAAGAAGAAATTCAACTCAGCCATGAGAGCTTTAAAAAAGGATTTTAGTGTGATCTTACCGAAAAAGGCTTTCGCCCCACTTTATATATAAAGCATCAATCAACAAGCACCCAAGTACGAACACATGCCCCACCACCGCAACACACGCACACACCCAAGGCAGGATACATAGGTGTTGAGCGCAGCAACACCACCCCCAGCACTACCCACGCAGAGATGAAGCTACATATGACGAACCATGCGCTCCAAGGCGGCGCCTTCTTGAAGGGAACGACACCGGATCGCTGCCACCGCCCGATCCAAAGATCAGAGTTTCTGCACTCATGACATGCAATGAGAGCCGCGACGACGCCTTTCAAGAAGGGAACGATCTTCGCCGCCGCCGCCGTCCGTTCAAGATAGAACAGTGTTTTCACCTCGCCAACACTCATCGCCACCGAACGCCACACCCCGCCACCACGCCGCCCACACGCCATGGTGACCGGGCAAGACCAAGGCACGGGCTCGCCCACGAGCACCGCTGCTACCACCACCGTGGCCACCGCCAAGCATCCAAGACCTCGACACCACCTCACCCGAGACACGCGGTACCCCAAAGGAACGACATCGATCGCCGCCACCGCCCGATCCAAAGGTCCCCTGCTGCATCAGGCGCGAGACGAAGCTCGCTTCAGCCGCTCGGGCGCGGGACGAGCCTTTGGCCATGTAGCACCGGACGCGAGACGAAGCGGTGGACCGTAGCCGGGAGAGGTCAAGCCCTTCGACGAAAGTAGCAACCGGACACCGAGGAGAGGGATCAAGGCTGAAGCCCACTGCAAACGAGCCGACGCCGCGAGAAGCCAACCGTCCGCAGCCGGAACCGCCGAGCTGCCGTAGAAACCAAGCAGCAGTGGAGGCCACCATACCACCTCGCCGCCAGTAGCCCCGACCGAGCAGCCACCACGCCGAGCCACTCGCCGACCAAGTTTAGGTCCGACACAAGACGCCACCACGGACACACCTCCTCCGCCAGCTTTCGCCACCAAAGCACCGGCAGCCACCGTGGCACCGCCACCATCTCGCCGCCAAGATCCGTGAAAGGGCGCGGCGCCAGATTCCGCCGCTTTCGCCGACCGCTCACCCCACGACGCGCCAAGTCCACGCCGACGACACTGCCATACCACCGCCCGCCGAGGATCACGCACTCGCAGCCGGATCTCAGATATCGGCGCTGCTGCCACAAGCAGCCGCCACACCCGGCGGCGAAGGAGAAGAGAAGGAGGGCGCCAGAAGAGGCCCCGCCGCCGCCATCGGGCGCCCCAGACAGCTTCTTCGGCGGAGCGCCCGCAAAGGGCGACGAGAAGGGAGAGGGAAGTCCGGCGGCGCGTGGAGTTGCCTTGAGTTGCTGGAGGGCGACACGGGGTGTTTTTTTCATTTAGTGTGATCTTTGGTATTTCAGCTTGAACCGAAGCTAGCCACCATTCACAGTTAGACAATGTATCCAAATTTTAGATAGTTTTTCGTTTAAACTGAAGATATAACAGCCTATGCACTGCCACAATCGATGAACACAAAAATAATGTTCAATTAATTACTCAACGGCGTACAACTACATGGTACCATAATAATTAATTAATTTGTAGCAATTATAGACATCATTAACTCTTAGACACGGTAAAACCAAATTGCAGATATATTTTTAGTTTAACCCGAGGCTACAACCTTATACGCACTACCACATTCGATGAACGCATACAACAATGTTCAACACTACCACATGTAATCTGAATCTCCCCTGAACTTTTCAGTTTGACCACCCCCAGGCATATAATTGCAGCCTAACAAAGACAACATTGCTCCATGGGAGACTCATAGATTCAACTCGACCAAAGAATAAGATTTAATAATGGATTCAAATAATTAAGACGAAGATATTGTCTTGTGGCCCAAGAGAAAAGATATGTTTGGTAATTGGAAACGTGTGTAGATACCTTGATGGAGCGGTCTTGTTCAAAGGCTAGGGAGGCCTTGGAGAAGACCACCTTCCGAGTGAGCAACTTCTGCAGGGACTACACGTTGGCCCAAGTCCCTAAGGTTGCCAATGCTCCTTTGGGTTTGAAAACCTTCTCTTCAGAGAATTATAGATCAATTTCTGAATTCCGGAGGACTGTACATAACGCATATATACTTCATCTGGAGAAATAAAACTAACTGTAATGAAAGCATCAATTGCAGTTGAAAAAATAGTGCTAAAGAAAAAGGAAAGCTTGTGGCTGCTAATTGATTGCAGCGTATGTACCAAATAAATTACAATGCACTAACACAACATGCGAATTTAAAGAACTCCCTATAGTGGATTCAACCACCCTGAACGAATGATATTATATATCAAGGGCATGAGTAATGCAGGTTTATATTTGTAACCAAATAAAGTAAAGAGTACATATTAACCAATGGAATTAACTGAAGCAATTAAATAAATTTGAGACGGTGACTACAAAGCATGAATACAATGAGAGACTACACAAATTCAATCTAAACATGTGTTAGTAGATTAGATGCTGCAAAAGGTTGTACAACCTTATGGGACACAAGCAGCCAAGTTAAACTAACTAAGGGATACTTACTCAATGAATCAACCACTTTGTTCTTACCCTTGGCCTTATCAAACTTATACACAAGCAAATCTTGCATAGTTGGAGAAAATGAATATTCAAGATCGAGAAGAACATCTAGAAGCTCTCGTGCATCAATCTCATTAAGTTAGTTGATTGGTTCCCTTACAAAGAAGCAAGGGAACTTGTAGTTGTACTGTTGTAGCATCTCCCCCTTCAATCCTGAAACTTGTAAAACAAAGAGCTGAACTATTTTGCCTTGAAGGATCAAATATAATGTATTTGAAGTTAGTAGGTTAAATAAAAAGTTTATAGAAAATAAGATCAATCTATTTATTAAACAAAGCAAGCTACAAATGCGAACAGTGTGGCAGACTTAGATCACTTCATGTACCAAATATTAACTCAAATTTTATGGCATAAACCACAAACTTCCTGTATTGTAATGGATCACACACCAAAGAACTTACATTGTAATTAATTTTATCCTGCAAATTATTGTGAGCAATCTTAATTTCATCACAACACAAACTGCCTCTAGTATGGAAAAGCTTCCAAGCTAACGTTCCGTCAAAATAACCTTCAGTAAAGTGTATGTATGGAAATATCTAAATAGTCTACCAAAATCAAAATGTTCCAGAAAATGGATCTTACAGCTAATCCAGTGCGAAGACCATTGAGGTGTTGTTAGTTTTCCTAAATCACGAGAACCATCTTGATAAGGAAATGACACATGTTTGGAGGATAATTATATCATAGTAGAGGTACTCGAACCCTGGGTGTTCATTTTGTTCCAGCTCTACTCTGATTTGTGCTAGTTCTAAAATAGTTAACAGAGATGCACAATGACAATGGGCACTAACCTGGGCCAATGACCTAAGAATTTGGAGCGAAGATTACTAATTTTTAGAGCAACACACCCTTTGTTGGCGGTTAAAATACCTCATGTCTGGGCTCGTAGTTGAACTTCTTACTGTAATTCTTACAGTGCATCTTCCTTTTGAACATTTGTTCCAATGAACCTACAAACCTGCATCCAAAACAATCGATCTCACTACTGGCCATAATAATTAAAAAACAATCCACATGACCTTGCAAGCAAGAATATAGATGTAATTGATCAAAGATGGGGATAGTACCAAATCTGAAGCAACATGCAGCCAAGCTGCCAAAAAAAATCCATCGACGGCAGTTCATTTCCCATGCCAGCCCGACCAATCTCTCAACCAGAACGCGTAACGTGCCCCGCCGCTCGGTCCTAAGTCCGCACCATCGCGGACGCCTCCAGCACCGGCAGGATCCCCAAGGGATCACAAACCGAGGCGCGATCTGGAGCAGCGAGGGGAACTGGCCTTGAGGAGCGGCGACCCGGAGCGCCCATCGGTGGGGAGCCTGGCCAGCGCCGGCGGCGGCAACATGGAGGCAGCCGCTCCACTCGGTCCTCGGCGGGGGCGGATCGTCTCGGATCTCGGCGGTGGCAGAGGCGGCGGCGGCAACGATGGATGGGATTGAGAGATGCGGCGGCGGCGGCGGCAACGATGGATGGGATTGAGAGATGCGGCGGCGGCGGCGGCAACGATGGATGGGATTGAGAGATGCGGCGGCGGCGTCTCCCTCGGACGGCAGTGGCGTCTCCCTCAGACGGCGGCGGCAACGAACGATGGGATCGTGAGGTGGGGAACGAAGATGTGGTCGATGGAGTTTTTTTGGGGGGGGGGGTTTTTTTGGGGGGGGGGGGGGGTGGGGGGGGGGGGGGGGAGACGACGAAGAAAAACCAGCGAAGGGAGGGGATGGTGGGAGGATAGACGATAAAAAACCAGCGAAAAAAAACCGGAAGACTATTCACCAACTGCTATATTAGGAGTAGAGATAACTGCTGTGGTCCATCCTCTGTCATTTTGAGCGACTACAAAATTTCTTGTTGCTGCACATGTGTATGGAAGTTAAGTAAATCACAGTATTCCTTTGTGTTACAACTTGCCATCATATTTTATTGATCTACACTTTGTCAAAGTAAGTATCAAAGTTTGTATTTACTATGTCTATCATATCATCTTGCCAATATGAGTTTACTTTTGTGGTAGGTTTTGTTACAGTTAGACCTTATCGGTGCAATTAGTTCTTGGCCTTAGTATAGTTTTAATTTCATAGTATTTTTGTATGCAGTTGCCTTTCTCTGAGAGGTGGAGATTAATTGAAGATGAAATAATCCGGCCACGCCATAACGAGAGAAAACTGTTTGAGAGTGGTTCCAAGAGCAATCCAATGTACAAATATGATATGGAGCTATTTTCGGTAATTGGATTCGGACCTGCTACATTTTAATGTTCCATTTTGATGAGTTGAAGTACGTTTCTTATGTTTGGGTGCTCTACCAGGCCCGGAGAAAGGATTTCTGGCTTCTGCATACAGCAAAAAGGGTACTGAAGGAGTTTATCCCATCACTTTGCCATGATGCTGATGGCCTGATATTTCAGGTATGTTTGTCTTCTTTCGGTGACTGTACTGGAAACTTGAAAGCTGAAATTCCAGTGCAAGTTGATGCAATGCATAGATGCTTAAGGAAGAAAACAAGCTATAATGGTGAACTACACGATTATATTTGTTTTGATAAAACCTCATGAAACTACATTTGTAACATAATCTTGGATTTTCTACTACAAGCAGAAGAGAAAAATGCTAACATTTTAGTCTCCCTGATTTTTGGTAACTACCGGGACTTCGAAGTATTTGCACTGTAGTCTATTACTTCAATTTTAATCTCCCATTTTATTTTCCGCATTGCAACTCATTATTTGGTTGTGGCACTGCCTTAATTTACATGTCAGTTTGAGTTGCAAGCATGTAGTGGATCCTAGTTATATACATGGAAGTCATGTGGCCTTCTTGAGAACAATATAGACTCGTAGCATTATGATGCAAACCTGTCTATTGAGCTGTTTATTTCAGTTTGCAGCTGACTATATTAATCATCAGGAACACAAATAGTCTTGTGAGATACTTGAAGGCAGAAAATGTGCTAATCAATCTACAGAGTAAAAGCTTTGTGGTAGCAATATGAATTAATTTTAGCAGTTGAGCTGTTGTGTGCAAATTTCTTTTGTTTGTTTCCATTGGCCATTTAGTTCACCTTGCACCAGGAGTTCATGTTTTTGGTGTTACTCTTGTTACGCTTCTGCCCAAGATATGCTATTCTTCCAAAAAGTTCCCTAGAGATGTTTCCTGTTTTGTGCGTAGTCTGCCATGATGTGTGCTAGCACCACTGGGTAACCACCGTGTTTAGTGTCTCTTTGTGCTTGAGAGCAGTATGAGATCACGCATTGACTTACAAGAAGATCTTAAGTGGGGGAGTGGAGGAAGAGGGACAGATGGAGAGGCAGGGGAAGATAGCTTCAGGAAGACCTTAGATGAGACAGAGAGATGGAGAGGGAGGGGAAGAGGAAGAGGGCCAGAGCTTTCTCCCTTGGAGCCCATTGTCGCTTTCTCCTGTGGGTCCGTTGCTGTAGTACACACGCTCTTCACATGCTCGAGTAGTCCATTTTAGCAATAATTTATCCACATGATGAACAAACAACACCGGCCTTTTTAGGGGAATGCATGTTGACTATCTGTATTTATTGATACAGTTATAGACTTGAATATTTGTAATGACGCTCCTACTTATGTGTGTTCTTGAGCTTCCTCTGACCGTACATGAATAATGTGTCTACACTTCTATCATTGGCGATTCTTATCATGGTTAGGAGTAGTTTATTTCGGGCTTCAAGAAGTGCAATCTGTTTGTCTTGGCTAACACACCTTTATTTGTGCTTGTTCATTAGGGCTGGGATGATCCTTATGTAACTCGCACCCATGAAGGTCTTCTTAAGTGGAAATACCCTGAAATGAATTCAGTTGACTTTTTGTTTGAGGTTTGTGTGCCAATTGTTTCCAGTATTTTTGCTTTAAATGGTTTAGTTGTTTTTTTTATATGGTGGGGTTTATTTCGTCATACCCAATTGTGCAGGTTGGCACTGATAATCGCCAGCTCGTTTTTCTTTACGAGAGAGGCAAAAAGAAACTCATGGATGGTTCTCGGATGGTATTTCCAAGTAAGTAGTGCTGCAATTTTTATGGTCATTTTATTTTTGCACACTTGACAGCGTGTTTCTCATAAACAAGTTTGTATATTTTCTCATGCAATTGTGAATATGATAACTTATTTATCTTATTAGGACATCATTGTAGTCTTATTCACTTTGTGTAAGTTCCAAACACAAAATATATATCCAAGACTTACATCTGCTTTTTTGGAATGACTGACTAGCTTAAACATGACCAGGTTTATGCATCTATACTATACCTTCGTCTACCAGAACACTTTATTTGCACATTGATGGGTTTGGAGCCAATTTGTAGGGAGCCTCCAATCTCTAATATTTTTTTCCCACGAATTTAAAAATTGCCGAGGATATTATTCTTCAGCTATGTATAGCACTACATCTATAGTTGAATGACTTGCAGACTTGAATCATTGTATTCTAGGAGCATATTTGCTCTTCTTGCTTACTGTTATACTGGAATTTTAGTTTCCCCTATTCTTGGTCTAGCTGATGAGGTGTATTGTTGCATATTTATGCTTGTTTTCTGAAACTTATGCAGATGGAGAAGATCCATCATCTATCTCTGGGAGGATTGTTGAGTGCTCTTGGAATAAGGAACAGCAGTGTTGGGTCTGCATGCGCGTTAGATTTGATAAATCGACTCCTAATGATATCAACACATATCGCAAGGTTGATTCTCTAGCCCTTATCTGTGTTGGAATTTACTCCCTCCTTTCCTAAATATAAGACATTTTAGAGATTCCAATACGGACTACAAACGGAGCAAAATGAGTGAATCTACACTCTAAAATATTTTTATATACATCCGTATGTAGTCCGTATTGAAATCTCCAAAATGGCTTATATTTAGAAACGGAGGGAGTACATACTGTGCATCTGGATATAATCATGGTTCTTTTAATACGAAAAGATATATCTTTTTCATTTGAAATCATTGATGTATGCTAAAATTACAATATTTATTTATACGTAGAGGCTAAATAGAATCTGGCCCCTGAAATAATTTGTTATTTTTGTGCTTGCAATAGATGCACTTTCAGATTTATCTCCTCAGCTTTGTTAGCTTTATTGTGATTTAATTTTTTTAATTAGGCAAATTTTCATTTCCTCTTTTGTTTGCTATAACTGTTTCCTTTTTCCATGAAAAAGAAATCATCACCTTGCTAGATTTTCAATTACTATAATCCTCTGACAGCATCATTGTGTTATCTGCAGGTAATGAGGAGCATCACAGACAATATAACCGAAGACAAGCTTCTAGAAGAGATCACTGAGATAATCTCCCTCCCGATGTATGCTGATAGGAAGAAGGCTGATGAAAGGATGGCCCATGCAAAGATGGCACAACATCGGCGGAGAGGGCAGATGCCGCCACAGTAGTGTTAGCCTTGTTGGAATAGTGCTAGAGCGCCGCTGCCCTGTCTCTCTCTGGGCTGGGCATCGGCTGGTTCCATTAGCTTGTGTAATTAGTAGAGGTTTAGGGCCGTATGTTGATGGCCGGCCAGCCAGCTAATTCTTTGCACTTGTTGTGTGCCTACCGCCTGTATATAGTTGTCGCATCAGAGTAGTCCTGTAAATCTTGTATCATGTTTCTGTATTCTCTCCTATGGTTTAGTTTCATGGGTGTAGAATAGTTAGTCTTTTAACAAGAGAGGGAGCGTGTTCAAGTCTTGTCTTGTAGTATTGCCGAAAGTGTCCTAATCCGGAGGGTGCATTGAGCTCGGGAGTGCCTCGTTATCCTAGAATAAGTGTTGCATGTGGTGGCATCTCTCCATCCATTTATTCCATTCTCATTACATATCTAGGTGGATGCCGGTCTTATTTGCAGGTGCTTGTTTTATGTGGCTGTCTTGTATTGTATCCAAACCGTCCTCTAAGTCTGTTAGTCTTGGTTAGCCTTTTGTTTTCAGTGTTGGTCGTCTTGTTTGCTTCGAGCTACCTGGTTTTAAACCAAGTTCACAACAAAAGGCACCCCCACCAGGCATCAGATGGAGGGTAAAGACTCACCTCGCGGCCACATTCCGTGGCCCAGGCACACGTTTATCTACGCCAGGCGGAATGGAGGTGGCCCAGGCACAGTTGGAATAGGCTGAATTGAAATGAAATCGGTAAAGAATATAGCCAAAAAGTGTAGTCCAGAAGATTGAAGATGTTCCAAATGAAGAAATGGAAAACTTGAAAATGATCCTTCTGATTCTTGAAGATCGAGGATCCGAGAAAGATTTCTGACGCAAGGGTGGCGAACTAGTGCGGAAATGTTGCATGCTTTAGACACCGGGTAAGGTGCATTTGGAGAAATGCTGTAAATGCACATGTCAAGAACACCTTTATCTCAATGTACTTTTCACACGCTGGAATTCCATATGTTATTGGCCGATGCTTTCGATTCAAAGTTCAAACTTACAAACTTTCATAGACTGCATAACGAGGAACAGAGGAGGAAGTGTTTATGCTCTAGTAGTTGTGCACTAAATAATCACAATGCTGAGTGAAACATATGAATTCTTCCATATAAACAGCATATGAAAATTGGAGCAACCTCAACTAGCAGAAGGTAAAGACCACTGCTGCACGTAAATTTCAGTATTCCCACCTCTGTTCTTCAGATAGCGACTGCTCGTCTTCCATCTCAAACCGAGTTTTGGTTCATTGCTAGAGAACACATTAAATTCACTAGCAAAAGACGCATCTTTTTATAAATATACTTTTTGGATAACAAACACTCATCCTCATAATACATCTCGTACGCGACTTTATTTTTCTCTCACTTCGAAAGATCTTATTGCTGGGAGTACAACATGGGCATCCTATCATCAATTGTGTGAGAAGGACGTTCCACCGCATTCATGCGAACCTATGCTCACTGGAGAGCATCACTTGGCACACTCGATGAAACCTTTGATGTCGAAACTTCCATTAGGATCAGACTTTGTGATCACGCCCTGTGGGGAAACACGCACAAGAAGTTTACCGACTAATAATGCAGTACAGACCAACACCAAAAGAGCATACGAAAAATGGAACATGTAAGTAGTGTAGTGATATAGAACATACCTTTTCTGTAATGATTGCAGTAACTAGATTTGCTGGAGTAACGTCGAAGGCGGGGTTCCATACTGATATACCTGACGCGGCAACTTGCTTTCCTAGACCACCTTCAGAGTTCAACAATTCCTTTGGAGATCTTTCTTCTATGACGATTTGCTTCCCAGACGGGAGGGAGAGATCAATCGAAGTTACTGGTGCGGCCACGTAAAAATGCACGCCGTGATGCTTTGCAGAAATCGAGAGGTTGTATGTGCCAATCTTGTTGGCTGTGTCACCTTTAAATTCCATACCCAAAAGTACAGTCAGCAACAGGTATATTTGGTGTTCAGTTGATTTAAGAATTATTCTTGTGGGTGGTTACCATTTGCAGCTATACGATCAGCACCCACAATTACAGCTTGAACTTGTCCATTATTCATAAGTGCAGCTGCAGCAGAGTCTGCTATCAGCGTCGCAGGTATTTTGTCATGAACTAACTCGAAAGCTGTAAGCCTGGAACCCTGGAGATTACAAACAAATTGTTGAGAGCTTTGTATGTCTGCGAACACACTGCAAACCTATCCTTCGAATAAGTGGTAAAGAATAGGTAGCAAACAGTTCTTATGTAAGATTATATTTGACCTGAAATGACTGAGCAAGATGGACGACCTAGACAGTTGGTGAAATTATTTGAAGGATGGTTCACCGAACTAATTTTTCTGTGGTATAGCACATAGGATCATGGTATGTCAAAGACGTTAATATGCTATGAAAGAATATGGGGTGTGGCTAATTATACTTAATATGTCTTGGTACAAAACATAACAAGATAACTTGTTTCATAAATTACTATGACATGCAAATGTGGAATGAATCTCTACCTGGTTAAATGGACGAGTTTCAGTGCAGAAGGCCTTCTCCAAAACTCCTCCAGAGTGAAGAGCACGAATGACCCCTAGGGCAGTTCCGTAACCAGCGGTTGCAAGGCTAGATTAAAAAAGAAATATACTATAATTGGATAAGGATATTGAGAATCATAAATACAAGAAAAAAAAAGATGAATTTACCTGCCAGTATTACAATGGGTTAGAACAGAGATGTTTCTCGAACTTCCAAGCTGCCGTTGAAGGAATTCAGCTCCATGCGAGCCAATTGCCTTATTATCGGTCACATCATCAACTAGCATAGCTTCTGCAGCTTCAATAAAGACCTGGATATATAAAAGATAATTAAGCAGGTGCGCCAACAATTTCATCAACCAGAGAGATAATCAAATTTCACAAATATATACCATTTGAAACTTTATGAGGGCGTAAAATCGGTTAAGGCAACATGGGAAAATGTTTTTTAGAAGGGACAATAGTTTTTCAAACGAACAAGAGGGAAAACCAGGGTTTTTTCAACTCGTCATCACCTCATAACTTCTAATGGTCATTATTTATGGAATTATGCTAATTATCAGTTTAATCAGTAGTCCATTATGCAAGCATTCAAGACAGTTGCGCACAAAAGGCAGTCATTGCTGGTTTCTTGCTGGTCACCTATTGCAACCAGCCTGACAGTAGTCAAGACACTTGTGCAAAAATGGTGGGCCAAACAACCCTAATGAAAACCAACCAAAAGTCACAACCAATTAGTCACATCAGGAGCTAAGAATTCAAAAGAAAAAAAATCAAGGAACTGGACAATATGCAAGCAAGGGCATCACGATTCAGCCTGACAGAGTTTTCACACAAGTGCTACAATTGGTAATGTTCTGACAGTAGGCTCGATGCTAGAAGTTTGGGAATTTAGCCTCATGCAACCTACTATCATCAGGTTTCTTAGTTTCCTGTTTAGTTTCAAAAGAAACATAAAGTTTCAGGACATATTAACTCTATGGTCCTGGCAATTAAGCGCATACACACTGGTCATGATGAGTGAGTTTGTTCAGGTATTGAAGAACTACTAGTGAGCAGGATGATGGATCAAAACTATTAATCCGCTTGGCACCTGAAAGATAGATTTGGCATCTTTTGCTGTTTCAGCTGTTCTTGACACTAAGTTCTGAAGCTTTGTAGCAGCATCAGACAGGTTCACTGCTGTGGGCCGGCTGACAAAGAAATTGAAGTAAATCATTGATTAGAATAATATGCATGGGCAGAAGTAGAAATTCATTTCAATGTAAAACATGAATATCAGGATCAAAATTATCTCGCATAAGGTCATGAAGTTCAAACATGCAACAGCTAAATAATTTTTACCTGGATACAAGGTATTCCAACTTCTTGGAAACGAATGAGGCTGCTTCCGCAGGTGTACCAGTGAAATCGTGATCATTAACTTCCACAGCCAATGATAGTGCTGCCGCTATGGCTATGGCAGGAGCACCACGGACAACCATGACTCTGATTGCATTCCTGAAATAGTGTTAACGAGTTGAATGCTCAGTGCGGACATAAGCACAAGTATACTTTTACTATGTGAGCATGCAACAAAGTTGTTATAATTTTTGTATTTAGTATTTACTCTCTTTTACTATTATTATATATACATATTCTGTTCTATCATTTCATCAGTGTCAAATTCAAATAGTTACATCTTTAAAGATAATAAACTGAGCCTAATAATATCTTGAGTTCAACAATATCCTTCCACAGGCACAGGATTTCGAGGTACTTGGAAGTTTCAAAAAGAATTGTTCAACTTATCAAAATATTTATAGGGAATTTACAGGTTCAAATTGTATTTCCCCAAAGCGTTTCGAGTTGTCAGCAACTATTTCAGTAACAGATGGATTTAATTACCGGATTTGTGCTCTAGACCAAGTCTAACTTTGTCAGTTCTGGTTTTGCAATAATTTTTTTCTACTGTCAGCAAATTCCTTGTCTGTTTTTCTCGTTTCCCTTGATCTGGCCCGTTTCAAGCAAGCCGGACCACATACCTGTCCATCTCCGGAGCCCAATAATAAGCAACACTCCTCTCCCACTTGTAAGCAGGCCCGAAAAGACCGCAGAGCCCTAACGCAGAAGCAGCATTATTGACGCCGCCGCCGCCAGGATTCGCCTCCTACATCTTCTTTATTTAAAATAATCCAGAGTGCCGAATCAATTCCCCATGACCCCCCCCCCCCCTCCCCCCGCACTCAATCGCAACAGAGCACATGGTAAAACATTTGGACACAAAGGCAATCACCACGGTCCTTTCTTTTGGCAAATCAAACTATAGGTAGTAATATTAAACCCTGAATTGACCTGTGTCCGCCGCTGACAACATCCGCATATACACTAAAGAAATACTACCAACTAGAGGTTCAAGAAGAAGAAGAAGAAGAAGAAGAAAAGGGAGCTCACCATCCATCCGCGGAGTCCTTGACATCGATGTAGACCTCCTCGAGGGGCAGCTTCCTCTGCATCACATCGAAACCAGAAACCAAGACCCCAATCAGGAACGGAAGAACTCGCCACCACTTCCACTCGGGAGAAGGCGCATGGAGAAGTAGAGGGCGGGACCTGATCGAGGAGGCGAAGCGCGCCGCGGTCGTAGAGGATGGACTGAAGCGCGCTGGATTCGCCCATTCTGTCCGGGAAATTCGGAGGGCTCGGACGGCTCAGATGAAAAAAGTGAAGAACAGAGGATGGAGGCCGCACTGCGCAATCTTGCCCTTTATGCTGTCGCGTACACCGCGCCGTAGCAAAGTCCGGATTCCCAAACGGGACCCCGCCACTTTGCGCTTGAGCCCCTTGAGTTCCTCTTATTCTCGATATTCTGTCCTCTGGGAATATGCTGGACTCTGGGCTGGGCGTGCGTCGTCATCGGCGTTTGACCTGGCTTTGACGAGACGCTCCCGCTAACGTCGATCAAGCCAAGGAAACAAAATCATGTGAGCTGGGCGAAGACCGGAACGTGCGAAATCATGCGGCGCAGCCTTCACCATCGGCCACCGTCAGCGTCAGGCGGTGGCAAGAGTCATGCACGCCGGCCAGCCAGCCACCCACCAAGGCCTGCAGGCTTGGCAATAACGCGGGAGTTGAAGGGCAGTTCCTCAAGAGATACACCACACGGAGTGCAGGACATGACGAATCTTTCAGTTGGAGAGCTGAATTCTATTCACTGCTCAACTAAGTTACAAGTTACAGAATATATCCCCGCAGGAAGAGAGCTAACGCTCCTAGAAACAAGGCACGCAGGCCATGAGCGTTGCTGGATCCTACAATTTAGGAGTGGACTCAGTTTACAACACAACGCTACACAAATATACATGCACACGTTTACACCATCCCTCAGCCGGAATTCCATGAGGAAGGACGTTCAGGCTGGCGCGAACACGCAGGCCATGAGCGTTGCTGGATCCTACAATTTAGGAGTGGACTCAGTTTACAACACAACGCTACACAAATATACATGCACACGTTTACACCATCCCTCAGCCGGAATTCCATGAGGAAGGACGTTCAGGCTGGCGCGAAACTCGTGGAACACCTGAGAAGGGAGTCCTTTGGTGAACAAGTCAGCAAACCGTGAGCTGGATGGAACATGAAGCACACGAGCCTCGCCAAGAGCCACACGATCCCGGACAAAATGGAGATTTATCTCAATATGCTTGGTCCGTTTGTGTTGAACTGGGTTGGAGGCGAGGTAAGCTGCACTGACATTGTCATAATATACCACAGTTGCTCTTGTTGGTGGACACTTGAGATCATGCAAGAGTTGGCGAAGCCAGCAAAATTCAGCAACACAATTTGCGACGCCCCGGTATTCAGCTTCAGCACTTGAGCGTGGCACGGTAGGTTGGCACTTGGATGACCAAGAGACGATGTTGTTGCCAAGGAAGACACAAAACCCAGAAGTGGACTTGCGGGTGTCCGGGCACCCAGTCCAATCAGCATCAGTATATGCAATGAGGTCATGAGAGGGTGATTTGTAGAGTTGAATACTGTAGTGGGAGGTGCCTTGTAAATACCGAAGTATCCGTTTTACCAATTGCATATGAGTGTCACGCGGCTCATGCATCACTAAAAAAAAAGACACGTCCGTGACATTTTGGGCCGAGCGGAATTCTTTTCTGTCATACTTATGACACTTCTATGACGATAATTGTGACAAAATCCGGTATCATCATAGATGTGGCGGACTCCTACTTCTATGACAAAAAATCATGACAGAAAATGGGTTTTTCGTCCTGGGCGGGCCGGAGACGCAGCTGCATAACATTCTTTGGGCCGTCCATGACGGAAAAAACTGTGGTAGAAGCGAGGGCGAGGAAAATTTCGGGGAGTTCCCGGTTACGGTGGGTGGTCGGGGGCCGAGCGATGTGGGTTTCTCTCGTACACGTACGCGCGTGTGTGCGAGGCGTTGGGCTCTAGCTGAACCCGAGCGATGCGTTGGGCTATAATCGAACCCGGCGATTACCGCAGTGCTACACTGCATCGAACCCGAGCGATCGATCGATGGTCGTTAATCGAACCCGATCGGCGATTCCTTCGCCATCGCCGCTAACTGAAGCCGATCGATCGCCTCTGGATGAACGATTGAGCGTTCTTTGGGGGGTTGGATGAGCAGTTCCGGTGGGGGTGGATGAACAAGACCCGTGGTGTTGCCTCTGGATGAACAGGACCCCGATCGGTCGAGCGGTTGGGGCTGGATGAACAGGAACCCGTGGAGGGCTGGATGAACAGGACCACCCGTGGAGGGCTGGATGAGCGATGAGCGGTGGATGGCTGGATGAACAGTGGCCCGTGGAGGGTGGTTGAACAGAGCCCGTGTAGAGGCTGGTTGAGCGATGGCCGGTGGAGTAAGCGGCGGTAGAGGCTGGATGAACAGGAACCCGTGGATGAACATTCGCGGTGGAGGTGGAGGAGGTCGACGGTGGATGAGCGATGGCCGTGGAGGTGAAGGGGTCGACGATGGAGATGAGCAGATGGCCGTGGAGTCCTTTTTGCGGTACGCCACACCCCTCCTGATGAACAGGACCCCGTTTCGACTGTAGCGCTTTAACACAAGTTCGTTTCCTTCGTTTTGCGGTACGCCACACCCCTCCCGATGAACAGGACCCCCGTTTCGACCGTAGGAGGTCAGTTTCCTCCGTTTTGCGGTACGCCATACCCCTCCCGATGAACAGGATCCCGTTTCGAGCGTGGCCGGTCGAACAGAAGGCCGTTTCCTCCGTTGTGCGGTACGCCAGGCCTCGTTTCCATTGGCTGTTCCGTTCAATCCGGTTGGCTCCCACGTGTTCCGTTGCCTTCCGATGAACACGACGCATTCCGTTGCCTCCCCATGAACACGATGACGACGCAGTTTCTCTGTTCCGACCCAGCTATGTACACAAGCCCTGGCCGTACGTATGCGCGAGTAGGCGTTCGCCCGTATGTACGTACGTGGCCGTATTTTCTTTCTTGCACACTGACCGCTGTATGTACGTGTACATGCTACGCGCACGCCTCTACATCGACCAGTATGTACGTACACGTTCGCGACCAGAATGACAACGCTACGTACGCTTCAACCAGGTGGGTCCCGACTGTCAGGCACTTCCTTGCGTGCGAAGATGTAGCTGGTGGGTCCCAACAGTCAGGGGGGCGAATCATTTTTTTGCCCGGACGCACTTCCTTGCGTGCGAAGATGTAGCTGGCAGGTCCCAACAGTTAGGGGAGAAACGTTTTTTTCGTGAAATGCGGCTGCCCGTCCGATGGGTCCCTGCTGTCAGGTGGAGGAATCATTATTTTCCGCGTAATAAGGAGGCACTTCCTTGCTGCGGCCGTGGACCCAGCTGTTAGCCTCTCCACGTATAGTCCACGTCTGATGAAAGCCGTTCCTTGACCAAGTTGACCACGCCGTGCCAAGAGCACCAGGGTGGTGGACGACGGTGAGGCCTAGGAAGGGGATGACGCGGAGCCGGGGAAGACGCGATAGTGGATGCCCACGCGTAGAGAAGTATGGGGGTTCACTTGTTCGTTGCGGTGTGAGGCTGCCGTCGCCGCAGAATAACAGGGGTGTGGGTGAGTAGAGGGATGGCCTGGCCAGCGGTGGGAGTAGTAGGGGACGGTGAGGCCTCCGCGGCATCGCAGTCGGCCACGGGAGGCAGGAGACGTGGCACGACCGGCACTGGTTTGGGCGGCTGGAGCAAGAAGACCAGAGGTTGAAGATGCACTACGGCCGTTGGATGAACATCGTACGGTAACAGGAGCTAGAATCGTTCATATTGACTAAGTTGACAAAGCCCTCCATCCCCGTCAACTTAGTAGGCCCACAAGTCAGCCTGCCACTATCTCGGGTCCCGGCTAGCGTGGGGAGTATTAATTTTTTGTGCGTAATAAGGAGGCACTTCCTTGCGTGCGAAGATATAGCTGGTGGGTTCGATTTGTCGGTATGATAACGTTTCTTTTGCAAAATACAGAGGCCCTTTCGGTGGGTCCCAGATGTCAGGTGGAGGAATCATTATTTTGCGCATAATAAGGAGGCATTTCCTTGCGTGCGGCCGTGGACCCAGCTGTCAGCCTCTCCACGTACAGTCGACTTCAGTTGCATGTCGGTCATTGACCATGTTGACCAGGCCGCGCCGAGAGCATCAAGGTGGTGGACGACGGTGAGGCCTAGGAAGGGAACGACACGGAGCCAGGGAAGACTCGGCAGTTGTTTCCCACGCGGAATGGAGTACGACTGTACGAGGGTTTACTGGTTCGTTTGCCGTCACGCGGAGAATAACAGCAGGTGTGGGTGAGTAGAGGGATGGCTAGGCCGATGGGAGTACGGGCGGGCGGTGAGGCTGCCCAAAGACAGCCGTCATGGGAGGATGGAGCAGCAGTCCCGCCGACGCTTGTTTGAGCGGCCGGAGCAGAAGAGCAGAGATTGAAGAAGCACGGCGATCGTTGGATGGACATCTAACGATCCGCTTGTGCATCAACCTTTTTTTAGGAAAGCCTCGAATCTGTGGAAAATAGCATACAACCCATCTGCCATTATTTCTAATAATTTACAGCCCATTTGCTAATTCTTAAAGGTTTTTTGGAGCCCATATTCTTTTTGTTAGCATTACATCCCATATTGTGGCCACGGTTAAAAAATTATACGAAATTTTGCATATTTCGGTGCGGTCCGAACTGTTTTTAATCCCGAAATTTCGAGTCGCATTCAAACTGATTTTAAAAATAAATGTATATTAATATAAGATCCAACAAATTGTCCACGCATAAAAATCAATGCAATTTAAAATCTTGAAATAGAAATTTGAAACTAATTGCCGGTTTGATGTGTTTTAAAAATGTACAGTCGATTTCTCATTACTGATAGGTCATTTTCTCGGCCAGCCGAATGAAACTCTCCTCGTCTTAAAAGATTTGCAGCCCAACAGGCCTGACAAAGCGACTTACTTGGCAAATCACAAAAAAACTGGGCTGTGACCGTGGACCCAGCTGCGGCCATGGACCCAGCTGCGGCCGTGGACCCAGCTGTCAGCCTCTCCACGTACAGTACTTTTCGATGGAAGTCGGTCGTTGACCACATTGACCACGCCGCGCCGAGAGCACCAAGGCGGTGGACGATGGCGAGGCCTAGGAAGGGGACGACGCGGAGCCGGGGAAGACGTGGCAGTGGATGCCCACGCGGAGAGGAGTACGAGGGTTCACTGGTTCGGTTGTGGTGTGAGGCTGCCGTCGCCGCAGAATAACAGGGGGAGTGGGTGAGTGGAGGGATGGCCTGGCCAGCGGTGGGAGTAGTATGGGGACGGTGAGGCCTCATGGCCAACCTGACCCACGGGAGGCAGGAGCAGGCAGCACGACCGGCGCTGCTTTGGGTGGCTGGAGCAAGGAGACCATAGGTTGAAGAAGCACTATGGCCGTTGGATGGACATCGTACGGTCACTGGAGCTAGAATCGTTCATATTGACTAACTTGACAAAGCCCTCCATCCCCGTCAACTTAGTAGGCCCATAAGTCAGCCACCCACTATGGTGGGTCCCAGCTAGCAGGGGGTATTCATTTTTTTGTGCGTAATAAGGAGGCACTTCCTTGCGTGCGAAGATATAGCTGGTGGGTCCGACATGTCAGCGGGGGAACATTTTTTTTCGCGAAATACGGAAGCCCTTCCCGTGGGTCCTAGCTGTCAGGTGGAGGAATCATTATTTTGCGCGTAATAAGGAGGCATTTCCTTCCGTGCGGCCGTGGACCCAGCTGTCAGACTCTCCACGTACAGTCCACTTCCGATGGATGTCGTTCATTAACCACGTTGAACGACGGCGAGAGCACCAGGGCGGTGGACGACGACGAAGCCTAGGAAGGGAACGACACGGAGCCAGGGAAGACTTAGTAGTTGTTTCCCACGCGGAGGAGTACGAGGGTTTACTGGTTTGTCTGTCGTCCCTGGAGAATAACAGTAGGTGTGGGTGAGTAGAGGGATGGCTAGACCAGCGATGGGAGTACGGTGGGGCGGTGAGGCTGTCTTGGCGGCACATAGCCGCCACGGGAGGAGGGAGCGAGCAGTCCTTGGCGCTTGTTTGAGCGGCGGAGCAGGAAGAGCAGAGATTGAAGAAGACGACGGCCGTTGGATGGATATCCAACGATCCTTTGCTCTCGTGTGCATTATTTCTAATAATGTACAACCCATTTGCTAATTCTTAAGAATTTTTTTGGAGCCCATCTTCTTTTTGTTAGCATTACACCCCATATTGTGGCCACGATTAAAAAGTATACGAAAATTTGCATATTTCGATGCAGTCAACTGTTTTTAATACCGAAATATCGATTCACATTTAAAATATTTTGAAAAATAATTTATATAAATATAAAATCCAAATAATTGTCCACGCATAAAAATCAATGGAATTTAAAATCTTGTAATGAAAAAAAATTGAAACTAATTTCCGGTTTGATGTGTTTAAAAAATGTACAGCCCATTTCTGGGCAAACCGAATGAAACTCTCCTCATCTTTAAAGATTTGCAGCCCGGCAGGGCTGATAAAGCAAGTAGGCCTCGTTTGGATATTTCTTTAAAAAAAATAGAACTGGGCTAGCCATTTTCAGCAAGAAAAAACGACATCTGGGCTCATGATGTGGTAAACATAAATAAAACCGTGGCTAGACGGGCCACAGCCCCCGCACAGCATCGCTGTTACCCTGATCCGTCGCTAAAACTAGTATAAATAACGACTGATTGTTCCTAAAAAAAACTGCGCGACTTCTTTGGGTCCACAGTGTCAGCCGCTCGTAGTGTAATTATCTCGTTTATTGACTACGTTGACAATGGCGTGAGCCCCAGATGTCCAACCATTAGGAAGAACCATATTTTTGGGCTTGTAATATAGAGACACTTGCTTGCATACTGCCATGACGCTGGTGGGTCCCTCATCATCATCCTCTCCACGTCTGATCATCTCCTTGTTCCTCTCGGTTGTTGACGACGTTGACAATGCAAGAGGGCGGCGCACCGCGCATGGCGAGTGAACCAAGGCCGCAAGGCGGAGGACGACGAGGAGGCCTCGGATGGAACGAACATGAGCCGTGGAAGATGCGCCGGTCCAGTCGCAGGCGGAGGGTACTACGAGGGTTGACTGGTTCGGGTGCGGGTGCGTGTTGGGGCTGATGTTGCTGGAGAATAACATGACGTGTGGGGGAATAGAGGGAGGGACTGGCCAACGTTTGAGGGTACGTACGGTAGGGCGGCAGAGGCGCAGCCGACCATGGGAGGCGGAGCAAAGGAGCCGACGGGGTGGTTTGGTTTGGGTGGCTGGAGAAAGAAGAAGACAAGAGATAGAAGATACACGACAGATGTTGGATGTCAATCCAACGGCTGGTAGGCAGAATCGTTTGTTGACTGGCTAGTAAGTCGACACCACCTTGGATAGGCTATTGTCTTTCTCATTCTTGTACTGGATCCACATTGGGAGGATATGTGCATGACACCTAACGGCAACGGCTGCCTCTGATACTAACTTGGCTGACTCTGTAGCATCACGTGGCCTTTTTAAACCTGCCTCAAAATGGATCTCCATTCTTCCTCCTTTAGATTTTGTTAATCTGTCAAGCATTATCCACGATGTACATTTCGCTTGCGCCATGGTGCTAGTTCAACAACGAATATGGAAAGTGTTAGTGTACATCAAACTATGAGAGTACATATAAAGGAGCATGCAAGCGCAACTTGACTCGGTCGGTACCGTCTTGGTGTTGATGCTCATGAGGTTCATCTGATCTTGCCAAGTCTTGTTGTGTCGCCAGTGCTTTGGAAGTAGTGTTAGGTGTGAAGGCAGCTTGGGAACCGCCGCCCGAGCAAACGAACGAGTAACTCGTTGAGATCTTTAGTACAGTTGAAGCGGATCTTTGCGGTGGTGGAGCAGGTGATACTGTGTTTGTAGATTTAGCCGGTGGACTTGGACCTTCTATTGCACTATAAGTACCACTAGAATCTGGACGACAGATCCTTTTTCGTTTCACCCGACGAGTAACACCGTTCCCTACTGTATTTTTTCCTTGCTCTTTTTTGACTTTGCCATGTCAAGCCGTACCCACAACACAAAAGAATAAAATCACTCTTCAGAACTCATTGATGCATGATACAGACAAGCAATACTTTGATGTAAGACAACCGTATGAGGGTGGAATATGTAATAAAAACAGGACGACATGACATATTCACAGCTACGATGTGTAAACTAAGCAGAAGGATTTTCAAGAAAATAGAAGTAATGCAAGCTAGACACCATATGAAAGATGCAACCAATATTACTCTGCCAAGTTAAAAGTGTCTTGTCATAAGTGGCAATTCGAAAAATTAGAAGCAGTACAACGTAGAAATCAATGCAAGATGCAACCACTATCAAACTGCCATGTTAAAAGTGTCCAATCATGAGTGACTAATGCGGGATACACAACAGCAGTACTTTGATATAAGAACATGGTATGATAGATAGATGCAGTGTATTCTAGACACAGAACGCCATGTCATATGCACATGTATAACGTATAAACTCAGCAGGTGCAATTTAATCAAAATAGAAGAAATACAGGCTAGACAACATATGCAACATGAAACCAATTATCACACTGTCAACTTAGAGCAAGCACTGTGATGGTGGAGTACGGAGATGAACTCATCATGTAGACTTGGGACTTCAACTTCATTAGCGATAGCAGCTGACAAATCTAGAGAGTCTCTGTTTGCGTCGGTGCGGAGGACCACCAACATCCCCTAACTTAGTCTTTTCCTTCCTATTTTCTGATATTGCCTTATGAATTCAAAACCACAAGAAGATGAATAAAATTAGCTCTGCATAACTGGCTGATGCATGATACAGACGAACACTACTTTGATGTAAGGCAAGCGCACGATAGGAGGATGGAATATATATAAAAAAGACAATGTTTCATATTCACACATATGATAGGAGGATGGAATATGTATGAAAAAATAGTAAGCAGAAGGCATTTCAACAAAATTAGAAGAAATGAAAGCTAGGCACCATATGAACATGCAACCAATATCACTCTATCAGGTAAAAAATATCTCGTCGTAAGTGCCATTTCAAGAAATTAGAAGCAGTACAAGCTAGAAGATAATGCAAGATGCAACCTACATCACAGTCCCAAGTTAAATGTATCTTATGGGTAAGTGATCGTTGCAGGTATAAGTTGTAAGCTACGAAGATGCAATTCAACATAATCAGAAGCAATACAAACTAGACATCATACGGAAAACGCAACCACATATAACAGTTCCAAGTTAGAGCAAGCACCTGTGATGGTGGAGTAGGGAGATGTGCTCATCATGTACACGTATGTTCTAGAAACAGGAACACGTGTCATATTCACAGGGCATTATGTGTAAAGTAAGCAGATGCAATTCAACAAAGTTAGAAGCAATACAAGCTAGACATCATACGCAACATGCAACCACATATAATAGTGCCAAGTTAGAGCAAGCACCTGTGATGGTGGAGTAGGGAAGATGTGCTCATCATGTACACGTATGTTCTAGAAACAGGAACCGGTGT
The DNA here is from genome assembly GCA_021605145.1 of Aegilops bicornis. NCBI lineage: Eukaryota > Viridiplantae > Streptophyta > Magnoliopsida > Poales > Poaceae > Aegilops > Aegilops bicornis. Next base: position 124,539,527 of record CM038672.1, on the reverse strand, counting down.
CATATTCATAGGCATTTTGTGTAAAGTAAGCAGATGCAATTCAACAAAGTTAGAAGCAATACAAGCTAGACATCATACGCAACATGCAACCACATATAATAGTGCCATTAGAGCAAGCACCTGTGATGGTGGAGTAGGGGAGATGTGCTCATCATCTACACAACTACGTTGACTGTCTAGCCTTGCGTTGTCTTGTGAATCTTGTTGGGAGGATGGCGGAGTAGAATCTGTAGAGAACCTCTGTTTCAGTTGCTCGAAAGGACCACCATCACCCAATGCCTTGCCAATTTCCTTCAGCTTTATTGATTTTGCATTGTGAGGTCAAACCGACAAGAAAAAGGAATATAATTCGCTCTTCGTAACTCACTCATGCATGATCTTGTGAACACTACTCTGATGAAAGGCAAAGTCAAGATACGAGGAAGGAATATGTACGAAAAAATGGACGGCTTGACATATTCACACCTATGATGTGGTAACTAAGCATAAGGCACTTCAACAAATTAGAAGCAACGCAAACTAGACACCATATGAAAGGTGCAATCAATATCACTCTGCCAAGTTAAAACTGTCTCGTCATAGGTGGCGTTCATCAAACTAGAAGCAATACATGCTAGAAATCATATTCAAGACGCAAACCAATATCACACTGCCAACTTAAAGGTGTCCCATCATAAGTGACTGATGCGGGATACACAAGAAGAGTAGTTTCATGTAAAAACATGGTGTGATAGATGATATAGTATGTACCAAAAACAGGAAAGCGTGTCATATTCACACGTATCATGTGTAAGCTAAGCAGATGCGCTTTACACTCATTAGGAGCAATACAAGCTAGACACCATATGCAACATGCAACTAGATATCACTTTGCCAAGTTAGAGCAAGCATCTTGGATGGTGGAGTAGGGAGCGGAGACTTGGACCTTGTAATGCACTATCGGTACAAGGAGAATCGATGCAGATGCTCCGTTTACGTTCTCAGAGGACCACCATCATCGCCTTCCTTACTATTTTCCTTCCTCTTTCTTGATTTTGCTTTGTCAAGTCAAACCCACAAGAAAAGGAATAAAATTTGCTCTTTAGAACTCATTGATGCATGATACTGACGAACACTACTTTCATGTAAGGCAGCCGCATGATAGGAGGATGGAATATGTATGAAAAACAGGACGGCGTGACATATTGACATGTATGATGTATAAAGTGTAAACGAAGCACAAGGTCCTTGAACTTGTTGGAATCAATGCAAGCTAGAAACCATATGAAAGATGAAACCAATGTCACTCTGCCAAATTAAAAGGGTGCCCTAACAAATGTATTTGACCAAATTAGAAGCAATACATGGCAACAGGCTAGAAATAATATGCAATATGCAACGAATAAAGGTGACTCATCGTAAGTGATTGATGCAGGATACAGAAGAGAGGTAGTTTCATGTAAGAACAAGGTTAACACATAAATGTAGTGTGCACCAAAAATAGGAAGGCATGTCATATTCACGGGTATAATGTGTAAACTAAGCAGATGTAATTTACCCTAATTAGAGCATTACAAGCTAGACACCGTATGCAACATGCAACCACATATCACACTGCGAAGTTAGAGCAAACACCTGTGATGGTGGTGTGGGGGAATTGCGGTCATGAACTAGAGAGCTTCATTGGCTATCTTCATTTAGCCTTGCTGTTTCTTGAGAATCATGTGGGGAGGATGACACTGGACTCTTTAAACGAGTATGGCGTCTCACAGTAACCCACTCGGGTGACTGTCTCATCATAAGTGATTGACGAGGGATACAAAAAAGTATTCGTTTGATGTACGAACATGGTTAATAGACATATGTAGTATGTATCAAAAACATGAAGGCATGTCATTATCAAAGGTATAATGTGTAAAGTAAGCAGATGCAATTTAACCAAATTGGAAGCAATACAAGCTAGACACTATATGCAACATGCAACCACATTTGACAGCGAAGTTAAAGCAAGCACACAGGATGGTTGTGTGTCGCAATTGAGATCATCAACCACAGAGCTACATTTACTGTCTCCAACTGCTGACACTGCACCCTTTAGAGCGCTGAAACACTTAGTGCTTATCTTTGAATTACACTCGAGCGACTTCTGTCTTTTCTTTTCAGCATTCATCAACACTGTGTTAGAGTCTGAAATACCCATGCATAAAAAAACAATAGTGTGAGTATGGGTGAAGTGTGTGTACAATTAGTACAGTGTAAAGGTAGCAGATAGCAGGTCCGTGAGAAATAAATGACGGGAGACATATGATAGCTCTACAACATGCATGGCACACTAAATTACTACAGGATTCTATGAAAATAACATTCGACTGAAAACAAATAGGTCAGCCCACTTTTTCTGCACTATCCGATGTACAAAGAACGGGAAGATCGCCTTCATCTACCTCCAACTAGTCAGTGTTGACGATCTTCCTCGAAACGGCAGCGACCACCAGCCCAGTCCCCTGCCTGTGCCCTCCCCTCGACCTCACCGCACCGCCGTGCTTGGCACCACCCCCGGCCATCCATTCAAGCCCCGCCGACCTCTGGATCGGGCGCAAGCAGCTCCTGCGCCCCACACCCCTATGATAGACACCGATGCGCCGCTTCCCGTGAGCAGGCGGACTAGGTGCTCAGCGCGCCTAAGCGGGTGTCGCTTCTTTTAATTGCGGTTCGATTGACCTGAATTGAAATCCGGTAGACTCTTGACCTCTAGCAAAGGTGAAATAGTAAAGGGAGGAAACCTTGTGCATTTAGTATCACGAAGAAGATGCAGTAAGAAGAGCTCAACTAGTTTCTTTTGTGGGTTGAATACGGTGTGAGCAGAGACGTAAGGTTTGCATGAATAAGGAAAGAGGAGTACCTCTTTCTGCTGGCAGTGCTATGTCTTCCTTCTGTTTTTCCAACGATCTTCTTGTGGTTCGCTCGAAACGAGAAGTTGTGGAGGACGGTGGAGCCTTGGACGAACCGATGGCCAAGTTGTTGAGTGTGGTGTGGTGGCCGTCTGTCGGCAGCGGGGAACCAGATCCGAGGCGGCGAATGACGGCGTAGCGGGAACAGCTCCGGTGCGGTGGACGGTTGCGATAGTGGAGCGGCAGCAGTGAGGCGCAGGATGGCATGGTCGGAGTGGTTCTGGTATGGCGCACGCTGGCGTCGGCGTCGTGGAGGCAGCTCTACCTCGGCTTCAGCTGCTAAGTCCTTGAGGGCGTTGCGATTGCGGTCGCGTTGGACGACGACGTCGGGGTACCGGCTCCGGCGTGATGGAGGAGGGCGGCGGTGGATTGGGCGCTATGGGGTGGAGGACGGAGGAGGCTTGGGTTTCGCGGCTGGTGGAGATGGTGTTTTGGCGCCCACGGAGTATGAATGGCGAAACGGAGGGAGGCGAGGAACTAAGGGGGAATAATGTTTCGGTTTGGGACGCGCTTGTTTGAAATTTGGGGAAAGTTACAAACTTTGCCCCCATCTAAAATTTTCGTACATATTACGGGTTGGGGGCATGACAGTAATCTCAGGTGTCCCAAATGTGGGCGGGATAGATTTCGGCCGAGCGCATGGGTGTTTAGGCGCCCACGGCGTATGCATACTTCTTGGAGGCGGTTGAGACTGGCGTCTTGGTGAAGTTACAAACCTACCCCGGTTTAGACCTTTGGACATCGGGCCGATAGGCTACACGGGCCAGAGTCAGGACAGTAATTTCCTACCACCAAACATTAGTCTCACGCGGTTTCGGGTGACCAGAGGCCTATTTGGCGCTTCGTTCAATATTTGGGAGCAGAAGCATTAACGTTTTCGGTTCTCTTGAATTGGACTTCCAGGATTTGTCAAACTTCACAAATCTTTATGCTTGAAAATCCTAAAGCTACGATTATTTTGGAATGGAGGGGGTACATTTGAATATACATTGTACACGAGTATATATTAAAAAATATGCAACTTACCTCAGTTCATGCATGTTTCCAGATATAATCTCCTTGGTTGCAAAAAAAGTTAGACATGCGTATGAATATATATAGCATGTTCAAATGCACAACAAAGATTAATGCCCCCTTTTACATCTGATTTACAAATGCCATTATCTCGGGTTCAAATAGATGAATGCACTTCCTATGAATTCGAATCTTTGAAACCCCCTTTATGTTGAATTCGACATGGATTCTATTTCGTAGCTAGCAATTTGGAATGTGTCCATGCAAGTGACAAATGTATAAAGTGCTTCACACTAACAACATGGAGTGCACTAATTAATGTTTATATATGAATTGCAAAAGCATCCATTGTCTGTATTTCAAACCGCTCTCACTCTATGCATCGATAATATGAAATAAACACATGCACATGCTAGAATTCAATAGAGTATGGGTGTCTGATAGACCGATTTTCGTCCATACGCAATTTGCAAAATTCATGATCTCATCCAAAAATAATAATGCCATTTATATTTTAATTTAATGCGTAGAACCGCCTTTTACATGTAGATGCACTATGCCTCGGCCCGTTCTCACAAACGCGCTATATATCTCTCTATCTACCGCATAAGTGCACACACTTTATATGCATCGGCATTTCTCTTTCACACATGCTCACAATCTCTCTCGGGGTGTCGGGGAGTCCCGCGCACATGCTTTCTCTGTATCTCTCTCTCTCTTTCTGACTACTATGTACCACTCTTTTCACTAATCTCAGTTGGAAAACACTATTTCTCTCACATGCATATATACACACGCACGGTCTCTACTAGCCCTCTATACGCACATATATGTGCCAACGTGTCTCCCGCACGCACATTATCTTTAGGCCTCTCTCGCACACATTCCCCCCAGACACACCTCTCTCTTAGTAGTTGGCAGATATGATTCCATCATATCATTGATGAGATATCCCCGATTGTTAGGCTGGATGGTAATACGAGGCAAAGTTTTACCCTAGTTTGGACCCGTGCAGTTGAGGAAAAAGCCTACTCCCGGTACTGTATATTAGTGATAGGGGTGTGTACAAAGTACACATGAATACCATGCATTGTGTGTGTGTGTGTGTATACTATCGACGAACTAGCCCCCAAGCTTCTATAACATACTGGGGGCCTAGGGTTACAAATCATATATAGTCGGCTTATCACCAGTGGGGATAGAGTCCTCTGTGACTCTGGTAGCTAGCTTTGTGTTGTATGCCGAGTCCTCCACATGGGTCTTCAAATAACGCGTCTCGATCCAACCTATGTGGCGCAGGATGGAACCGACCCATGAGTCCTCATGTTGACCCACCACAACTAGAAATGATGTGCCCACCACACCATACACGCAATCGGCCACTAAGAAAATAAGCATATACAATAGTACAATGTTATACATGAAAGTTAATTGCATGGTGCATCCAAAAATATTTGTTCTGCAGTGTGAATGTTTGTATATTCTTCTAAAATATTAGTCACGGGAAAGAGAAACGAAGGGCATATCTCTCCTTGTCTCCACCGGACATCCCCTCTTTCTACACCACTTTCACGTACGCACACAAACTATCTCTCGGCCCTCTAAAAGTATGCATGCCCACGACACATTCACGTGTGATGGTCACTGTATTTCAAGATAAAGCACTATACGGTCACTGGACTTCAGAATATGCTCATTACGGTCACCGTATACATTCTCGTGGTGATCATACGGTATCTAGCTCACGATATGTCTCTGTATTTTCTTGATGACACTGACGGACTTTGCATTTGATGCGTGCTCCGTATTTTGTTGACGACGGTCATTGTATTTGAAGAGAAAGCACGATATGGCCACTGGACTTCAGAATAAACTCATCACGGTCACCACATATATTTTGTCATGCTAACCAACATGTGGTTGGATGGTTAGGAGGACAGTGGTTTCTCGAGCCCACCAGGGTTAAAGTCCCGGTGCTCGCATTTATCCTGGGTTAATTTCAGTATTTTCCGGTGATGTGCGTTCAGTGGGAGGAGACGTTCCACTCGACTACGAGGCACCTATGGTGACTTCGTAAAATCTCAAGATCATATCTTTGGCTCACTCTCTCGAAGGTGCTCATAGGGGTAGGGTCTGCGTGTGTGCGCTTATAGCGGTGAGTGCTTGCGCGTATATATGAGCCCTTGCGTCTGTACCGTGTTAAAAATATACATGTCATGATTATACGGTCACTGGCTCACCCATACAACTCCGTATTTTGTTGATGACACAACCAATTGACCAGTCAAATGTTCCACGTGGCGCAACTAGTGTTGCACCATCGGAGCGCGTAACCGTGGGGCCCACCTGTCAGCCCGTATATGAAAGAAAGAAATGGTAGTTTGAGTCTGTACTGTGTTAATAAAATACATTTTAGGGTGATCATACGGTCACTGGCTCACCATCAGCTCCGTAATTTGTTGATGAGACGATCAATTGACCAGTCAAACGGTCCAAATTCAGCAGCGCACATTACCATAGGGCCCACCCGTCAGCGCGTATATGAAGGACATAAATGGTAATAAATTAGTGGTCAGTGGGTACTCGAAGTCGTGAGACCTCTGGTTTGCAGTCGCCGGCGGTGGGAGGCGCGTTGATTGGGGGGTGGGGTGGGGATCACTGGAGAAAAAGCTCGGTGCAGGGGGGCTAGAGGGATGGCCGGTGCGGTGGCGGACCGACGGTGGGGAGTGGTTTCGGCGGGCGGGCGGCTGGCTGGTCATGGCGGTGGGGGCCGGCGGTTTGGCCGGTGGTGGCTGGCGGCTCAGGGGGGTGGAGTTTGATGATAAACTGCAGGACCTTGATTTTGTATCCAACGACTGGAAAATCTAATGAACAGAGATGAAAAAGTCAGTCGACTGATGTGTAGCCTCACCCTGCACGTACACATGCATGCACGCAAGACACGCACGCATGCGGGCGTGCAACAGTGACACATACATATACCGAACAAACGCACGGATGCAGGCGTGCAACACTGACACGTACACATGCACTCACGAACACACGCACGTACGCACACATGCATGCAACACTGAAACGTACCCTTGCACGCACGCAACACTCACACGCCTGCATGCACACAGCACACGACGCAAGTCACATGCTCAACCTATACGTGCATGCACGCTTTGTTAAGGACATGGATTGTTACGGGCATTAATCAATCTTATATGTGATAAGCAGAACATTGATGTTTGCAGTGGTCTTTATGAATCACAACGTATCGAACGGGCTATCAACATAGTAGGCTTATCTACATGAAAAGGATGACGTCACACTCAATGAATAATCATCGGTTTATGAAATGCCCGCTTCTGACCGCCCTGGCCCACCAAAGGTTCCTCTGCTGTGCGCTGCCTGTGTTGGGTCACTGACATGCAGGCCATGTACCCAAAGAGCCCACATGTCAGTGGAAGAACAGCGCGGTGTCCTACGTCAGATTCAAGGGCGCCACTCGCTGTACGCCCGGCTGAACACGCCTCCTTGCCGCATTCAAACGCCTCCATGAAACCCGCCCGTGCGGAAGCCGAGAAACCCACTATGGACACATGTCCGTTCATGACCGGGCCGGCATTAAATGCAACGCTGGCCGAGCTCTTCCCGTCCGCCATCTATTTAATCTCCTATTTAAACGAGGCCAAACGCCAGCCAAGAATCGCACACCTCCGCCGCTCCCCTATCCCCTCCTTCACCATTTTGTCCACTCTTACAATGGCTTACGAAGAGTAGTTATTCCGCACAAGCCATTTGTCTAGGTTTGTATCTCTCACACACACCCACGTAGGTGGGGGACGTGCACGAAGAGAAGAGGTGCATGCACAGCGCACGTACTCCCGTCTCTTTCCTAACCACACCCGCGCGAGTACACGGTGGAGCTCATTTCTGTACGAAAAGGCAGCCCACGTGGTAATTTGACCGTGTACTGGTTGTCCACTTGGTGGAGGGAGGATCGTCTACCACGGGTGAACAAACAAATTGCGACTTGACGCGTTATGTTAAAAAAGAGGCAAACCATGTGGGGTCTACCTTAGAGGCAAGGCTCTATACACTGGAGTACTTTTGATGTGTCCCGTCAACTCGCAGAACGAGGAGAGGCTTGCTTAGTACGCCATCTCCCGCGCCCATGGGCGTGGTGGCTCACAGGATGAGGTGAAGCTTGCTTACTAGTAGTAGTACTGTACGCCTTACGCCCGTTCCCTCGCCCACGCGCGCGGTGGCTCGCAGGACGAGGAGAAAACTTTACTACTCCCTCCGTTTACTCCTCGTCCCTACTACCTTTGTTAGAGAGATTATCATATTGTTTGGAATATATATGTCCTTTAGTGCTCCCTCCATTTACTTATACAAGGTCACTATAAAAAAATACATTTTGCATCTATACAAAGCCACAAATAGTAATCGAGACAAAAGTTACTACTCCCTCCTTTCCAGTTTATGGCTCAATTTCAAAATCTCTCCAACCAAGGTAGACGGTGAGTGGTCGAATTAATTTCGTACTCCTAGTTTGCACAAGTAATTAGTACGCTCATTTTTCTCAAGAAGTTATGTTTACCGAGGCATTAATTAGAACGAATGCATGAATGACCACTAAATTTCCATGAACTTCTACATGCATCGGTGAGTTTTCTCTTGACACTGCTTGCATCGGGTGATCTAATGCACCTCGAAATCCAACATGTTATGGTACTACTACTAGTAGTAGAATTGAGACTTATAAAACGGAAAAACAATTTTTTTTTAGATGAGCCCTATAAACCCTAGTGGGTACGTACTCCGTAAAATCAGATTTTCCCAAAACTAAGTCGCTCAACCTTTATTTGCTTGTGTCCCTTCCTGCCTCCTTGCCTTGAACAGACTATGCCAAACTCCCCTGCCTGTCGCGCGGGAAAAGACCCGCCCTCGCCTTTTTTAGTCCGGGTTTGTATCGATGGACCGCGCGAAGCAGCAAAAACCCAAGCCGTGTCTTGTACTCCTCCGTCGGCCTTTCGCTTTCATGAATTCTGTACTTCACATGTCGCCGACATGTGGGACATATAGCAACCGGTCGACGTATCAAGCACCAAATAACGGTGCAGAACAGCGGGGGACGCACCTTTTGCATTCGCCCTTGAGTAGTAGTAATGAGCAATGAGACGTCAAATCACAATGCCGCACCTTCCCAGACAGACGAAGCAACCATTATTTCACACTTCGGTTCGCCATCATCTCAAACCACGTAGTATTGCTTACGCCTCAAGAGGGACACGCGCATCACCTTGGTACATCATGACACGTGGGACCGCATGATGTGCCATGCTCCCCGCCGGTCGCTCGGTAAAATCGCCTCATTTTTACTACTATACTTCCTCTGTATCGGTTTACATGGCATGCACGTCGTTCTAGGTTGAGAATTTAACTGGCTATATATGTGATGAACAATGTATGTTTAGAAACTACATCCGCTTAATAATCCAATGATATACCTTTTTGTGACATAGTAACTCATATTTAGTTAGTCAAATGGATGACCTAGAACTACGTGCACGCCCTATAAACCGAGATGCCTAAAAAACGAACGAAGAGGGTAGTTCAGTACGTATCTTTTTAGATCAATATAGTCGGGATTCACCAAGGAGCAAAACCAAGTGGTAGGCTGCACCTGTCGTGTTGGCGTAGCGACTCAAGCAGGGTCAGTCCGCACACGAAATGGCGATACACTTAACAGGACCCCTTTGGCCGACATGTGGCTCATCCACCATCTTGTTCCACGTGCGATGCACCAAATTACAGTATGGAGCAACGGTTGGAATTGGAGGCACCCCGGTCGTAGCGCCACAGTAGGAGAAAATGAGCGATGAGGGGTCAAATCACAAAGCCCCACCTTTCCCGCATTAAGCTGGACGGACAAAGCAACCATCATTTCACTCTAGGGTGCAAGAGCATAAAGAAAAGAGAAAACCAATGATGCGTGCGGCAGCTACCTAGGGCACCCTAGGGTAGGGGTCTCCACTACAGATTTTTTTTTCAAAGCGCCTCCACTACAAATCGGCTTCTCCCTCGTCCTCTTGAAGAAAACCGATGATGCATGCGGCGGTAGGGTTTGTAGGAGTACTACTACGGCGTGCGGGGCCACGTCATAGTAAACGGGAGAGGGATTGAGTTCGAGTCGATGCCTTAAATATGTGTGGGCCGCTTGGTTTTAGGGGAACGAGGCAGCATTTTGGGTTCAGGGACCAGTGGAGATATAGTACGTACAAAAATTGTGGATGTAGGTTCGATCGAAAGGCAATAATGCATGGGCCCTGCATTTTGATATACCTGGGGCCGTGTGAAATTTTCTACTCTACTCAAAACTAGTAAGGTACACATGCATTGAACGCATGAGATTTCAAAACCAAATTATGAATAAATACACACTATAGCATGTAAGCTTTGAGTCATATATGCATGATGTAGATGTTCGTTTAGTTCTTATACTTCATCTCATTCAAAATCAATTAGTTTTATAAAAATGTTAAGATTCATGGGGTTGTGCATTGTAAAGCATAAAGTAAAAAACAAATAATGGCAATTCATTTAGAAAAAAATCAATTATGATACGGAAGATTCTAGAACAAAGGAGAAGTGCTTGTGTTTTGAGGTTTGTGCATTATGCTTAAGTTCGACCATGGAGTCTTCTAAATTGTACATGTGGAAGATCTGGTGGAATGTTGATGATATCCAACGACCACTAGTGCTCGGATTTTCCATCTCTGCACTGTCGGATTAGCTTCATCCAGCGACCATCTTTCAAGTTATTCGCACACTATATAGTTCTTGTGCCATAGTTGCATGTCTTGGAAAAAAGCTACTATAGTGGGTTGTACTAGCTATTTAGGAATATAAGATGTATACATGGAAGTTGTAGGGAAAGAGATGACATGGAGTATCTCAATCCCTATGAGTAGGGATTGGAAAAGAGATGTCATTTGGTTCACATCATAGGAACTTTTCTATTGAATCTTGTCGGATGTGGGGTTCCGGCAAAACCCTTAAGGTTCGAACTCTGGGGTGCGCGCGAAGTTCTTTCCCTCCTACTGATCCACGCCCCAGCTCGCTAAGATCTCGCGGACGAAATCGACGAACTCGCGACACAGAAAGACACGAGATTTATACTGGTTCGTGCCACCGTTGTGGTGTAATACCCTACTCCAGTGTGTGGTGGTGGATTGCCTCTTGGGCTGATGATGAACAATACAAGGGGAAGAACAACCTCCTGAGGTTGAGGTGTTCTTGTGTTCGGTGTTGCTGAGGGTTGGCTCTCGATCAGATGAGATCAAGTTAAGATGCCCCTACCGTAGTGGCTAGTTCTACTTATATAGGCCCTGGTCCTCTCCCCAAATATTGAGCGGGAAGGGAGCCAACAACGGCGGGCAATTTGAAAGGGGACAGCTAGTACAAGCTATCCTGACAAAAGCGGTCTTTGCCTGCGAAAGGGCTCTAGTGATGACGCCGTCTTGGGCTCCATGGTGACCTCCATCCTGCTGGCCTGCTGGTCTTGGTCTCGTTGCACTGATAGGGAAACCTTTGCCTGATGCCTCGGTACTCCGCGCCTGCGCCTGCTTCCTTAGCACCAAAGAGGAAAACAGGAAACTGCACGCGCTGGCGCCCGCCTGGCACCCGCCTGGTGTCGATCGTCATGGCTCACGTCACGAGAGCCTCGTGAGGTTTGCCCCACCTTGATATCTCCGCTCCTCGCGAGCCTGCTTGGAGAGGCCGCTCCTGAGGAGGTCTTGCATCGTCCGCCTCGCGAGGGTCTTGAATGCCTTGTCGATGAAGATGGGACGTACAGGCCTGCTCGCATACCCACGCCGTGGGCTGCAGGCAGGCAAGTCTAGGGACCCCCGTTCCCAGAACGCCGGCAGTAGGCCCCAGGCCCAAGGTGCGCTCGGGCTTGGCTTCGTGGCGAAGCCAAGGGCCAAGCGCGTAGCGCCGCGGGCCCCAAAAGCCTGCGGCCTCGGTTGACGTGTGGCGGTTGATTGGATGTGGGCGTCTCCACTTCCCCATGCTGCCTCGGCAGCTGCTCGACCTGACAAGTCCCTGTGACATGCAAGGAAAACCATCATTACCTGTGATCGTGGGAGGCGCCGGTTGGCCTTCTTCTGCTATAAATGGGGAGGGGGCGGAGCCCCCGTCGCCCATCTCTTCTCGGTTCACTTGCTTCCTTCTCCTTGCTCCACCGCTAGCAGCAATGGTGCCCATCCGAAGGTTCTCCGCTGAAGAGAACGGAAAGGCCCCCCGCGATGATCCGGGGCCGCTCCCGCCGAAGAAGAGGTCGGTCCATCGTCGCTAAGAAGCGTCGATGCAGGTGGTGATGATGCCTTGGTGCGAGCGACCTCCTCCAGGGTATCCGCGTCCCTTGTACGCCCGAGCTGAGGGCTCAGGAGGGTGGATCGACGAGCGGCGCCGCCCGCGTCGCGCATGTGGTCGCTGCGCGACTGCGATGCATGCCGTTGCTCCTGGAATCCACGCCGCGGATTCCTCGTGCGAGCTTGTGCTATGGGCGATGATGCCCCCAAGCTCCTGGATCCGCTTCCCGCGGTTCTTCTCTGACGTGATGCCGCCGAGGGGGCCTCTCGAGCTCTGGCTGCATCATGCCGACTGCAACACTCCGGCGACTGGAACAGAGGTCGAAGCGGTCCCCTCCAGCAAGATCTTCATGACCCATGGCTGGGGCGAGGTTGCGCGGGTTTGCCGTGCGGAAGGCGCCCTAGCGATCCACTTTGAGTACGACGGTGCCTCCACGCTCTTCTTCAAGGTCTTCGACGCGGAGGGCCGCCGCCTGGAGTGTTGCCCTGGAGGGGAGCGCCAGGCCGACGCATGCTCCGCTCGTGGTTACTCCAGTAGCAGCAGCCCCTGGGAGTCTAGCGACTCTCCTAAGCTTTACAAGACTCCAGATACGAGCGACGACAGCTACGTGCCCCCGAGCTCTCGCCCGGCTCGGAGCAGGGCCACGGCGTCCAGCCGCCACCACCGCTGATCTCAATGGGGTCGGCGCCGGCCTCCTGTGGCCCACTGTTGATGATGGTGTCCGCCACGGGAGGATGTAGATAGGATTCTGATGACCCACAAGTATAGGGGATCTATCCTAGTCCTTTTGATAAGTAAGAGTGTCGAACCCAACAAGGAGCAGAAGGAAATGATAAGCGGTTTTCAGTAAGGTTTTCTCTGCAAGCACTGAAACAGTAGGTGATAGATAGTTTTGTGATAAGATAAATAGTAACGAGCGAAAAGTAAATAAAGTAAATAAAGTGCAGCAAGGTGGCCCAATCCTTTATGTAGCAAAGGATAAGCCTGGACAAATTCTAATAATGAAGAAGGAGCTCCCGAGGACACATTGGGAATTATCGTCAAGCTAGTTTTCATCACGTTCATAAGATTCGCGTTCGGTACTTTGATAATTTGATATGTGGGTGGACCGACACTTGGGTACTGCCCTAACTTGGACAAGCATCCCACTTATGATTAACCCCTATTGCAAGCATCCACAACTACAAAAAGGAGTATTAAGGTAAACCTAACCACAACATTAAACATATGGGTCCATATCAGCCCCTAACGAAGCAACGCATAAACTAGGGTTTAAGCTTATGTCACTCTAGCAACCCATCATCTACTTATTACTTCCCTATGCCTTCCTCTAGGCCCAAATAATGGTGAAGTGTCATGTAGTTGACGTTCACATAACACCACTAGAGGAAAGACAACATACATCTCATCAAAATATCGAACGAATACCAAATTCACATGACTACTAATAGCAAGACTTCACCCATGTCCTCAGGAACAAACGTAACTACTCGTAAAGCATATTCATGTTCATAATCATAGGAGTAATAATATGCATAAAGGATCTGAACATATGATCTTCCACCAAGTAAACCAACTAGCATCAACTACAAGGAGTAATCAACACTACTAGCAACCCACGGTACCAATTTGTGGTTTTGATACAAGATTGGATACAAGAGATGAACTAGGGTTTTGAGAGGAGATGGTGCTGGTGAAGATGTTGATGGACATTGACCCCTCTCGATGAGAGGATGCGTTGGTGATAGCGTTGGTGATGATTTCCCCCTCCGGTGGGAAGTGTCCTGGCGAGAACAGCTCATGAGCCCTAGATTGATTCCGCCAAGGTTCCGCCTCGTGGCGGCGGAGTTTCATCCCGTAAGCTTGCCCATGATTTTTTCCGGGGTAAAAGTGATGATATAGCAGAAGATGGACGCGGAGGCCACGGGGGCCCAGGAGATAGGGGCACGCCCTATGGGGGCGCTCCCCATGTCTCCTGGACAGGGTGTGGGCCCCCTGGCCTATTTATTTAGCTCAGAAATTCTTATAAATTCCAAAAAGTTGTTTCGTGGAGTTTCAGGACTTTTGGAGCTGTGCAGAATAGGTTTCCAACGTTTGCTCCTTTTCCAAAGAAGAATTCCGGTATCGGCATTCCCCTCTTCATGGTAAACCTTGTAAAATAAGAGAGAATAGCCATAAGTATTGAGATATAATGTGTAATAACAGCCCATAATGCAATAAATATTGATATAAAAGCATGATTCAAAATGGACGTATCAACTCCCCCAAGCTTAGACATCGCTTGTCCTCAAGCGGAAGCCGAAATCGAAAAATATGTCCACATGTTTAGAGATAGAGGTGTCGATAAAAATAAAATACGGACATGAGGGCATCATGATCATTCTAATAACAGCAACATATATGGATTTTGTCATATGATTTCCTATGCTCAAGTAATAAGAAATTCACAATGTCAAGTATGGTTCAAAAACTTTATTGGGAACTAACAAACTATACTCTCAGTCATTGAAGCAATTGAAATTTATCGTAACATCGGAAAGAGTCAATAATAGAGCTTTTCAGCAAGCTCACATACTCAACTATCTCGTAGTCCCCTATAATTTTTAACACTCACGCAATACTTGTGGTTATAGAGTTTCAATGGGACCTTTGAGAAAGATAGGGGCTTATTGTGTTGCCTCTCAACGTATTCACCTTTAGGTGATGTCAACAATAATAGCCTATGCCAACTTACATCCAATTGGATATATGTATCATGATCTTTCAAACACGAGGAGCTTGCCAAAGGACAAAAAAAGGGAAAGGTGAGCATCACCTTGACTCAAGCATAAAGTAAAAGATAGGCCCTTCGCAGAGGGAAGCAGAGGTTGTCATGCGCATTTAGGGTTGATGCATAAAGTCTTAGTGCAAAAGAACATCACTTTATATTGCCCCTTGTATGTGGACCTTTATTATGCAGTCTGTCGCTTTTATTACTTCCACAACAAGTTCGTACAAAGTTTATTTTATCTGCAATAATAAGTCATACATATTTATAGAGCAAAATTTATTGCTTGCACCGAAGACAACTTACTTGAAGGATCTTATTCAATCCATAGGTAGGTATGGTGGACTCTCATGGCAAAACTGGGTTTGAGGAAATTTGGAAGCACAAGTAGTATCTCTACTTGGTGCAAGGAATTTGGCTAGCATGAGGGGGAAAGGCAAGCTCAACATGTTTGGAAGGTCAATGACAATATACTTTAACTGAGATGTCGGAAAACATAAACCATTACGTTGTCTTCCTTGGCCAACATCAACTCTTTTAGCATGTCATACTTAATGAGTGCTTCACAATCATAAAATATGTCCAAGATAATATATTTATATGTGAACCCCCCTTTCCTTATCACTTCCTATTAATTGCAACGATGACCAAGGCTACGTTCATCAACTCTCAACAATTTTTATGCCTCATACTTTCTATGTGTGAAGTTATCACTATCCATAAGATCAATATGAACTCTTTTGTTATTTCTACCTTCTCAAGATCATAGCAACATAGCAAAGCCCTTGACTCAACACTAATCTTTATTATAGATAGCACACGGACTAGCTTACATAAAGAGATCACAAAGCAAAACTCAAAACTACTTGATATCAAAACTTCAATCTACTAGATCAAGATACTACTAAAAGGATCAAACTAAATAAAGCGGTAAAGATAGGAGTGTGATGGTGATACGATACCGGGGCACCTCCCCCAAGCTTGGCAGTTGCCAAGGGGAGTGCCCATACCCATGTGATTATTTCTTCGAAGGTGGTGGAGGTGGTGATGATGACGGCTTGTAGTCCGTCTTCCAGGGCATCGGCTCTCCATCATAAAAGGATGATCGAGTCTCGGGGATCCTTAAATCTGCAGCCAAACTCATTCACTTGAATCTATATTCATACTCACAGTTCTGGTTTTGCAGGTCATAGATCTGGGCTTGAAGGTGCTCGATTTTCTCTTGAAGTTTGAAGACGGTTTCCCCAATGACTTCGGCATCCAGCTTGTGGTTGTTGGTGAACTCCGTGATCATCATCTGGTTGGCGTTGAGTCCACGCTCCACCATCCCTTGATACTTGAAAACTTCTTGCTCCACGGCTTGAGCTTTGTCTCCACGCTCGATGCGCCTTGGTCCCTCCACATCGCGGATATGCAGCACCCCGTCACGCACCTCAATGGTTTAAGGATGATGCAGCACCTCCGCGAGATAGGGGTTGATAACTCTCTCGAAAAATTTGTCCTTGGGAGGGCTTGGAGACGACATGATGCTCTAGATCTGAAATAGAAACAGCTCAAAACGAAAACAAAGGATATTTGCGTGATACAGTGGTCAAAACCTTCGGGAATATATATAATGAATTTTTACCGACCAAAATACGTAACATACAAGAAAACGGAGTCCGGGAGGCACACGAGGTGCCCACGAGACAGGGGGCGCGCCCTATAGGGCGCCCTCCTCTCGTGGGAGCCTCGTGTCCCTTCGGACTACTTCTTTCTTCCTAAAATTCTTAAATAATCCAAAACTGATAAAATTGCCATTAGAGTTGTTTTGGAGTCGGTTTACTTACCGTACCACGCACCTATGCCTTTTCGGAGTGCAGGAACGCTCGAAAGTGTCTCTTATGTATTCCTCAGGGGTTATGGTTTCAATAATATTAGTTTCAACATTGATAGGATTACCTGAAATATAATGTTTAATTCTTTGACCGTTTACTACCCTCGGATTTGTGCCTTCGAAGTTGTTGGTTTTTATAGCACGGGCAGCGGACCTCCTCGATAACGTAGGGACCTTCCCATTTTGAGAGAAGTTTTCCTGCAAAAAATCTTAAACAAGAGTTGAACAATAACACATAATCTCCTATGTTAAACTCACTCTTTTGTATCCTCTTATCATGCCAGCGTTTGACTTTTTCTTTGAAAAGCTTGGCATTCTCATATGCTTGGGTTCTCCATTCATCAAGTGAGCTAATATCAAACAACCTCTTCTCACCGGCAAGTTTGAAGTCATAATTGAGCTCTTTAATAGCCCAATATGCTTTATGTTCGAGTTCAAGAGGTAAATGACATGCTTTTCCATAAACCATCTTATATGGGGACATACCCATAGGATTTTTGTATGCAGTTCTATAGGCCCATAATGCATCATCAAGTTTTTTGGACCAATTCTTTCTAGATCTATTCATAGTCTTTTGCAAAATTAATTTGAGCTCTCTATTGCTCAACTCTACTTGACCACTAGACTGCGGGTGATAAGGAGATGCGATTCTATGATTGACATCATACTTAGCAAGCATCTTACGGAAAGCACCATGAATAAAGTGTGAACCACCATCAGTCATAAGATATCTAGGGACTCCAAATCTCGGAAAAATTAACTTCTTTAAGCATTTTAATAGAAGTGTTATGATCAGCACTACTAGTTGGAATAGCTTCTACCCACTTAGTAACCTAATCAACAGCAACTAAAATATGTGTATAACCATTAGAGGCAGGAAAAGGTCCCATATAACCAAAGCCCCAAACATCAAACGGTCCAATAACAAGAGAATAATTCATAGGCATTTCTTGACGTCTACTAATGTTACCTATTCTTTGACATTCATCACAAGATAAGACAAACTTACGAGCATCTTTGAAAAGAGTAGGTGATGCGGAGCATCCCTCACTCATCCCTAAGGACGTGCCTACATCTCCCTCAACACCACCGTGACCCATGACAAGAGGCCGAGATAAGGCTATTGAAGATAAGGTGAACTCGCTCCTCTCCGAACTTCCTATTTCTACCCATGAGACATGGCTACTACCTCATTCAGAAACTCTATGTGTAATCAGGTACATGGAGGTGAGCCGAGGATCTACTACTTGCAAGAGCCAAGACGGCAAGGACCCCGAATATGTCGAAGAAGAAGAAGAGATGCTGCTGAAGCTACAGGACACGGACGTCCGACCCTTTCCGGACGTCCGACGATTCCCAGGACACGGACGTCTGACGCCCTCCGGACGTCCGGAACTTCGTCACCCGAACCAAATCTACGGACGATCGGAGCTGACCCGACGTCCGGACGACATTCACCCGAGCAGAAACTACGGACGACCGACAGACTCCGGACGTCCGGACCCTCCAGAAGCCCCGGACGACCGACCCGCTACGGACGACCGACTCACCGTCAGCAGAGAAGAATCGACGAACGTCCGAACGCGTCCGGACGGCCGGACCTTCCCGAGCCTCCGGACGTCCGACGCCTTCCGGACGTCCGACGCCTGATGTGGGCTAGAGCCCATGTACCCCTTCATTTTGACTTCCATTTGCACTAAGACTATAAGTAGGACCCTCCCATCTCCTAGAGAGGGTTAGCTTAGGTTTAGCTCATGTTTGTGTGAGAGCCTTGCTCATCCACTTGGCTACTTCTCCTCGGAGTTCAGGACCTCTTCGGAGAAGATCCCCCAAGCGGATTCAAGACCCCCTCCAGGGTGGACCCCATCAAGACCTCCTCTCGGAGAAGAACGGCTACTCGTGTATCCTTACCTTTGTTGATCTTGAATCTTGTGCCACCTTATGTGATCGGTGATCTAGCATTTGTGTGACCGATTCCTTGTTGGTTGAGTGTTTCCCCTCGTTCCTCCACGTGTTTCCCTCTTGTTCTTCCGCGTGTTCTTCGTAATCCACTGTAGGATCCTCTCCAACGTGAAAGATCATCCAAGTAGGGTTTCGCCCTACATCATCTTGGTATCATGAGCCACGTTGATCACGTTTTTGGAGCCCCTACCCCTCTTTTTCTAGCTTGATTTTGTTGTGTTCTTGCCTAAATCCAAAAATCCCCACCAAAAATAGCCCCAATTTTTTTTGTGATTTGTTTGTGAGTTGAGATTTTGTTGGATTTGGTCCATGGATTTGTGTTGCTACGTGTGGATCTAGCTTTCCCCACCCTCCCCACCCTTTTCCATCCACCAAACCCCTCGATTTCGACTTCACAATCATCTTCTTCCCCGGAATTCTAGCAGTTCCTCTCCCCGAGCCCGATTTTCGCCCAGGCTCCGGACATCCGGAAAAGGCCGGACGTCCGACGAAGTCCGGACGACCGTAAATTTACGGACGTCCGTAAAACCCTGACCAAACTGAATTCCTTCAGTTCAGACACCACCACCACCCCACATTTCACCACATCTTCCAAACCCATATACATACATCTTCCACGATACTTCCGATGACGATTTTGACACATTTTGGTCCTTGAGATTTTGAGTTGTGGTTTCCCGTATCCTATTGTGTTTCGGCTATCTAGGTACGGTTCGAATTCATCATCACCACCGCTCATCTACATCGACTAGTCATCATCGCAAGGAGGTAACTTCGACGACATCTTTGTCATACCTTGCATTTGCATTGATAACCCACATTGCCTCATTTTGCGTAGCTTACCCATCGAGACTAGCCATTGAGTATTGCCGGCAACGTGACTTGTGCACATTTAGTGATCATACTCCATAGCATACATACCATACCATAGTGGTGCATATCTTGGGATCCACTTGTGTGTCACAAGGTTGTCATAGCATCTTAATTGCTATCTTGGTTCGTGAAGTTTTGCATGAGAAAAGAGCTCAAAAGTGAAAGAGCCACCCAAGCTTTTAAGCAAAGAGGAAAGATAAGCAAAGAGCTTATGAACAAGAACCATAGCATCATACTACATTAAGATTGTTATATTGGATCATCTTGGATCATAACACCGAAATACCATACATATAGCATAATTGGGATAGAGATAGTTGCATTTTTGCCTAGTAGGTTGTGCACAAGTTTGCGTATCCGCCTATTGTACAATCGTGCTAGCGTCTCTCTAGTGTTTTGCAACAAGAGCATCTTGGTGAATTCCACATTTTGGCTCATCTTTGGTTGCATAACCCCATATTATCTATTTGCGTGTGTGTTTCCGCGTACCATATCTTGCTATTGGTCTACTTGTTGCATTTGCAAATTTGTGAACATTTTCCAACATTATTGACGCCACTTAAAATTGCATCAAATTTTGTGCCACCATCCTCACCAAGCCCCACCATAAGCTCTTAGTTGTGTAGGTGTGAGAACCGACAAGGATTGGTACCAATAGTGCTATTTCATTGTCCGCATTTGAGTGAACTTGATTCATCTTCAACATCGGTCAAAGGTACATTGGTATAAGTTCTTTCCGTTCTACCACTCACATTTTGCTTGGAATGATGGATAGGCCAAGTACCTCTACCAACCCACTCTTCATCGAGCAAGACGACGACATGTCATCATACGTCACCAAGAACCACCTCTTTGGTGCACAACGAGCATTGCACCAAGAACAACAAGCAATGAGCGACCGCATCGACAACCTCGCCACCGACTTGCGACTCTCCGAGCAACGTACAAGGGACTACTTCGACAACAAGTTCGACGCTCACAAGCAAGAGAATGATGCAAGAATGGACGAGATCCGCGCCTTGATGAGAAACCGACATCATTCAACGTCTTCATCATCAAGACGGAGCTGCCCGAGTCGACACTCCGACGACTCCTTCTACGACTCAAGTACACCTACATCGAACACTCTTCGTCGTGTCGCTCGACAAGACCGTCATGCATCTCGCAACCCGCTACATGACAAGCATTCGCAAGAGCAAGTTGATGATCAAGTTCCTCGTCCTCAATCAAACCAAGAGGCTTTTTCTCAAGATCAAGAACGACAACGTCTTAAATGCGCCAACAAGAGGAAGAACGAGCATGTCTTCACCAAAGGCGAACAAGGCGCCAAGGCTCAACGTCTTCAACAACAACAACGTGAGGCGCAAGCTCTTGAGGCGCAACGTGCCCTTCAAGAATCAAGTAGAGCCTTTGCCAACCGCAATCGTGAACGGTGCAATCAAGAAGAAGCCCTCCAAGAAGAAATCCAAGAGAGGAACTACCAACCTCATGTACTACGTCAAGTTCCCAAGCCCCTCCACAAGCTCGTCAAGCTCCACCCCAACCTCAAGTTCAACAAGGGCAAGTTGATCATGGTCTTCCTCCGCGCCAAGAGCAACATGAAGATGAGTACAATCCACGTCAAGGACGTCATCATCAACATCGCCAACAACACAATGAAGAACAACGCTACGGGAAGCTAAAATTCACCATGCCCAAGTTCAATGGAAGCAATGACCCCGAAGACTACCTCTCATGGGCATTGAAGGTTGACAAAATCTTCGGTTGCACAACTACGATGAAGCGAAGAAAATCGCTATGGCATCACTTGAGTTCCAAGACTATGTGCTCATATGGTGGGAACAAATCATTGGCGACGACAAGCAAGAGGTGAACCTCCAATCACCACTTGGGCTCAAATGAAGGATGTCATGCGAGCACGTTTTGTGCCATCCTACTACAACCGCGACCTTTTCAAGAAACTCCAACTACTCAAGCAAGGAACAAAGAGTGTTGAAGAATACTACAAGGAAATGGAGATAGCCATGATTCGAGACAATGTCAAAGAAGATGATGAGCAAACTATGGCATGTTTCTTGAATGGACTCAATCATCCCATCAAGAAGATCGCCGACTTCCAACCATACTCAACCCTCATTGAGCTCGTGCATCAAGCTACAAAGGCGGAACGCCAAGTGCAAGATGACTTCAAGTACGCCAAGTACTCATCCAAGACCTACGGTTTCTCCAACAACCAAGCTTCAACGACTCCCCCAACATCTACATCAACCAAACTTTCTTTAAGAAACGACGACAAGTCAAGTTACAAGAAGACTTCGGCAAGTTCAAGTCGTCCTCCTCCTACTACAAGCAACCTCAAGCCGCGTGCTTCATCCTCTACTCCAACCGATGAGACCATCAAGACAAGCTCCTTCAAGTGTTTCACTTGCGGCCGAGGCCACAAGTCATCTGAATCCAACAAGCGCACCATGATCCTCAACGACGATGGCACATATGACTCCATGAGTGAAGAGGAGATGGAAGCTCTTGAGCAAGTGGCCATGCACCGGTGAGTGAACGAAGATGAAGATGACCAAGTCTTTTGTGATGAGGATTCGAGCCCCGCTCTCGTTGTCTCCAAGGTATTGACTCTTCAACATCAACAAGAAGAAGACCAACGATGC
The DNA here is from genome assembly GCA_021605145.1 of Aegilops bicornis. Lineage (NCBI taxonomy): Eukaryota > Viridiplantae > Streptophyta > Magnoliopsida > Poales > Poaceae > Aegilops > Aegilops bicornis. Next base: position 124,517,075 of record CM038672.1, on the reverse strand, counting down.
CACATCTTCCACACAAAAGCCGGCATCAATGGACGGTCCATCAAGGTCATCATCGATGGAGGTAGTTGCCACAACTTGGCAAGTGAAGAACTATGCTCCAAGCTCCAATTGGTAAAGAGGAAGCACCCGCACCCTTACAAGGTTCAATGGCTAAGTGATTCCGGCACTATACGAGTCGAGCATACGGTCCAAGTCTCTTTCAAAATTGGTGCTTATGAAGACACGTTGGAATGTGATGTGGTCCTATGACCGTTTGCCACCTACTTCTAGGTCGACCATGGCAATTCGACCGTGGTGTCATCCACAATGGGCGCACCAATCATTATAGCTTCAAGATGAAAGGGAAGGAATATGTGCTACGACCTATGTCTCCTACTCAAGTGATAGCCGACAAGCAAGCCACGCATCATAGAGAAAAGAGTGAGAAAGTGATCCACCCAAAAGTGAGTGAGAGCCACAAGCTAAATTTGAGAGACTCTTCGCCTAGAGAGAAAAACCTCATTCTATTTGCCACCAAAAGTGAGATGAGAGAAGTGTGTGAGAACCCATCAAGTGTGATGCACTTTGTCCTTGTGTGCAAGGATGGAGAACCAAAAACTAACACCATTCACGAGCTACCTTTGGTGTTTCAATCTCTTTGCAGGAATTTCAAGATGTTTTTCCCGATGAGCTACCTCCGGGTCTACCTCCTCTTCGAGGCATTGAGCATCGAATCGACCTCATACCCGGAGCACCGCTACCAAACAAAGCTCCATACCGCGTCAATCCGGAAGAAACCAAGGAGATTCAACGGCAAGTACAATAACTAATCGACAACGGTCATGTACATGAAAGCTTAAGCCCTTGTGCCGTTCCCGTTATACTTGTGCCTAAGCCCGATGGAAGTTTCCGCTTGTGTTCCGATTGTAGACCTATCAATGCTATTACCGTTCGCTATAGGCATCCCATTCCTCGCTTAGATGACATGCTTGATGAACTTAGTGGAGCCAACTTTTTCTCAAAAATTGATCTTAAAAGTGGCTATTACCAAATCCGCATACAAGAGGGTGATGAATGGAAAACTGCTTTCAAAACCCAGTTGGTTTATATGAGTGGTTAGTGATGCCTATGGGTCTTTCGGAAGCTCCGGTACTTTTGTGCGTCTTATGCATCATGTGCTTCGTCCTTATATTGGAGTATTTGTTGTGGTTTACTTTGATGATATTCTTGTGTTTAGCAAAACCATGAAAGAGCACATCAATCATGTAAAATCTGTGTTGCAAACTCTTCAAAAGGAAAGCCTTTATGCAAACTTGAAAAAATGCACGTTTGGAGTTGACAAAGTGGTTTTCTTGGGTTTTGTAGTATCTTCAAAGGGTGTCCATGTTGATGAATCTAAAATTGAAGCAATTAAAACTTGGCCCCAACCCACCAATTTGCAACAAGTGCGAAGTTTTCTTGGTCTTGCGGGTTTTTATCGTCGCTTTGTGAAAGATTTTAGCACAATTGCCGCTCCTTTGCACGCCTTGAGTAAGAAGAACACTCCCTTTGTTTGGGGAACTTTGCAATCCACCGCTTTTGATGAGCTCAAGTCTTTGCTTACTCATGCTCCGATTCTTGCTTTGCCCAATTTTGACAAAACTTTTGAGGTTCATTGCGATGCAAGTGGTAGGAATTGGCGGAGTTTTGATGCAAGAAAAGCGAGCCATTGCTTATTTTAGTGAAAAACTCTCCGGTGCTCAACTTAATTATCCCATCTATGACAAAGAATTGTATGCTTTAGTGCGTGTGCTACATGTTTGGGAACATTATCTTAGACCTCATGAGTTTGTCATCAATACCGATCATGAAACGCTTAAGTACCTAAAAGGACAAACTAAGTTGAACAAGCGTCATGCCAAATGGAGTGAATTTATTGAATCTTTTCCTTATGTGATCAAGTACATTAAGGGTAAGGAAAATGTAGTTGCAGATGCACTTTCACGCATATGCATGCTTATCACTAAACTTGAATTGAATGTTATTGGTTTTGAGCATATAAAAGACTTGTATGAGAATGATCCTTCTTTTGCTACTCCTTATGCTAAGTGTTTGGCACACACATCTTGGGAGCGATACTAGATATAGGATGATTATATTATGAGTACTAACAAACTTTGCATTCCCGAGTCTTCTCTTCGTTTGCTACTTTTGCAAGAGGCTCATGGAGGCAGACTCATGGGACACTTTGGACGCGACAAGACTTTCGCCACGCTCGCCAACAACTACTTTTGGCCCAAGATGTTCCGCGACGTCCAACGCTTCACCAACCGATGCTTTATATGTTGCAAAGCTAAGTCTAAAGCTCAATCTCATGGTCTTTACATGCCTCTTCCTATTCCATATCATCCTTGGGAAGACATTAGCATGGATTTTATACTTGGTTTGCCTAGAACTCAAAATGGAAAGGACTCCGTGTTTGTTGTTGTGGATAGATTTTCTAAGATGGCACATTTCATTCCTTGCAACAAGATAGACGATGCTTCACATGTTGCAAATCTCTTTTGTAGGGAATTCTTGCGACTCCATGGAGTACCAAAGACAATCGTCTCCGATCGTGACATCAAGTTCTTGAGTTACTTTTGGAAGACCCTATGCGCCAAGCTTCGGAATCAAGCTATTGTTCTCATCCGCATACCACCCTCAAACCGACGGGCCAAACGGAGGTGACGAACCGCACACTATCCACTCTACCCGTGTCTTGATCAAAAAGAACATCAAGGAGTGGGAAGCATGTCTACCCATCGCCGAGTACGCCTACAACCGTGCAAGACATTCGACTACCGGCAAGTCCCCCTTCGAGGTCGTCTACGGCTTCAACCCGTTGTCACCATTGGACATTCTACCTCTTCCTCTACAAGAGCGCACCAACATGGATGCGAGTGAATGGGCAAGCTACATCAAAAAGATACATGAGAAAACAAGAAATGCCATCGACCGACAAGTTCAACGACTAACGACCAAGCTCAACATCAACAAGCAACCCATGGTCTTCAACATTGGTGATCTAGTATGGCTGCACCTTCGCAAGGACCGCTTCCCCAAAGAACGCAAGTCCAAGCTTCTCCCCCGAGCAGACGGACCTTTCAAGGTGCTAGCACGCTTCTAGCGACAACGCCTACAAGATCGACCTACCTCAACACAAGTACAATGTGAGCGACATCTTCAACGTCAAGGACCTTGCACCTTACCATGGAGATGACCCTTTTGATCCGAGGTCGGATCTCTCCCAAGGGGGGGGGGGGAGATGATGTGGAGCATCCCTCACTCATCCCTACGGACGTGCCTACATCTCCCTCAACACCACCGGGACCCATGACAAGAGGCCGAGCTAAGGCTATTGAAGATAAGGTGAACTCGCTCCTCTCCGAACTTCCTATTTCTACCCATGAGACATGGCTACTACCTCATTCAGAAACTCTATGTGTAATCAGGTACATGGAGGTGAGCCGAGGATCTACTACTTGCAAGAGCCAAGACGGCAAGGACCCCGAATATGTCGAAGAAGAAGAAGAGATGCTGCTTGAAGTTCTGGACACGGACGTCTGACCCTTTTCCCGGACGTCCGACGTTTCCCAGGGCACGGACGTCCGACGCCCTCTGGACGTCCGGAACTTCGTCACCCGAACCAAATCTACGGACGACCGGAGCTGACCGGACGTCTGGACCACAATCACCCGAGCCGAAACTACGGACGATCGAGACTCGGACGTCCGGACCCTCCAGAAGCCTGACGACCGACCACACGGACGACCGACTCACCGTCAGCAGAGAAGAATCGACGGACGTCCGAACGCGTCCGGACGGCCGGACCTTCCCGAGCCTCCGGACGTCCGACGCCTTCCGGACGTCCGACGCCTGATGCGGGCTAGAGCCCATGTACCCCTTCGTTTTGACTTCCATTTGCACTAAGACTATAAGTAGGACCCTCCCATCTCCTAGAGAGGGTTAGCTTAGGTTTAGCTCATGTTTGTGTGAGAGCCTTGCTCATCCACTTGGCCCTCGGAGTTCAGGACCTCTTCGGAGAAGATCCCCCAAGCGGATTCAAGACCCCCTCCTAGGGTGGACCCCATCAAGACCTCCTCTCGGAGAAGAACGGCTACTCGTGTATCCTTACCTTTGTTGATCTTGAATCTTGTGCCACCTTATGTGATCGGTGATCTAGCATTTGTGTGACCGATTCCTTGTTGGTTGAGTGTTTCCCCTCGTTCCTCCACGTGTTTCCCTCTTGTTCTTCCGCGTGTTCTTCGTAATCCACTCCAACGTGAAAGATCATCCACGTAGGGTTTCGCCCTACATCAGTAGGCCAATAAAAACCAGATTGTAGTACCTTGTGTGCAGTTCTATCTCCAGCATGGTGTCCTCCATAGGATTCAGAGTGACACTTGCGTAGGATTTGTTCCTGTTCATGGTCAGGCACACAACGTCTAATAATACCATCTACTCCTTCTTTATAAAGGTGTGGATCATCCCAGAAGTAATGTCTTAAATCATAAAAGAACTTTTTCTTTTGCTGGTATGTGAAACTAGGCGGTATATATTTAGCAACAATGTAATTAGCATAATCAGCATACCAAGGAGCAAAGACGAGAAGCATTGACAACCGCTAATTGTTCATCAGGAAAACTATCATTAATAGGCAGTGGGTCATCAAGAACATTCTCTAACCTAGACAAGTTATCTGCAACGGGGTTCTCAGCTCACTTTCTATCAATAATATGCAAATCAAATTCTTGGAGCAAGAGAACCCATCTAATGAGTCTAGGCTTAGCATCTTTCTTTTCCATAAGATATTTAATAGCAGCATGATCAGTGTGAATAGCAACTTTGGAATCAACAATATAAGGTCTAAACTTATCACATGCAAACACAACCACTAAAACTCTTTTTCAGTAGTAGCATAATTTCTTTGGGTAGTATCAAGAGTCTTACTAGCATACTGGATAACATTCAATTTCTTATCGACTCTTTGCCCTAAAATAGCACCTACAGCATAATCACTAGCATCGCACATAATTTCAAAAGGTAAATTCCAATCAGGTGGCTGAACAATAGGTGCAGTGATCAAAGCTTTCTTAAGTGTTTCAAATGCTTCTACACAATCATCATCAAAGACAAAAGGAATATCTTTTGCAATAAATTAGTCGAGAGGCCTAGAGATTTTAGAAAAGTCCTTAATGAACCTCCTATAAAAGCCGACATGACCAAGGAAACTTCTTATACCTTTTATGTCCTTGGGACATGGCATCTTTTCAATAGCATCAACTTTGGCCTTATCAACTTCAATACCTCTCTCGGAGATCTTGTGCCCCAAGACAATGCCTTCATTAACCATAAAGTGACACTTTTCCCAATTCAGACGAGACTAGTGTCTTTGCATCTCTGCAAAACTTCGATCAAGGTTGCTCAAACAATCATCAAAATAGGATCCATAGACGGAGAAGTCATCCATGAATACCTCACAAATCTTTTCACAAAAATCAGAGAATATAGCCATCATGCATCTTTGAAAGGTAGCAGGTGCATTAAATAAACCAAAAGGCATACGTCTATAAGCAAAAGTACCAAAAGGGAAAGTAAAAGTAGTTTTAGATTGATCCATTGCTGACACAGGTATTTGAGAGAAACCAGAATAACCATCTAGAAAGCAAAAATGTGTGTGTTTGGATAGCGTTTCTAGCATTTGATCAATAAAAGGTAAAGGGTAATGATCTTTCTTAGTAGCTTTATTTAACTTACGAAAATCAATTACCATCCTATAACCTGTAATAATTCTTTGCGTGATCAATTCATCTTTATCATTAGGAACAACGGTAATACCTCCCTTTTTAGGGACACAATGGACATGGCTTACCCATTCACTATCAGCAACGGGATAAATAATACCTGCCTCAAGGAGCTTTAGAATCTCCTTTCTTACCACTTCCTTCATTTTGGGATTTAATCGTCTTTGAGGATCTCTAACTGGTTTGGCATCTTTCTCCACTGAAATTTTGTGTTGACATAATGTGGGACTAATGCCCTTAAGATCATCGAGTATATCCAATAGCAGCTCGGTGCTTCTTGAGTTTTCAATAATATTTCTTCTTCTTTCTCTCGAAAGGTTAGCACTAATAATAACAGGATATATTTCTTTTTCATCAAGATAAGCATACTTAAGATTATCAGGTAAAGGTTTAAGTTCAAACACGGGATCACCCTTGGGTGGAGGGGGATCCCCAAGAATTTCAACGGGGAGGTTATGTTTCAGCATAGGTTCTTGTTTAAGGAAAACTTCATCTATTTCTTCCCTTTCCTTCATAAACATATCGTTTTCATGGTCTAAAATAATGTTCTAACGGATCAATTGGAGGAATAGCAATGGAAGCAAGACCAATAATCTCATCCTTACTAGGTAATTCCTCTTCACGGTGTTGTCTACGAAATTTAGAAAAGTTGAACTCATGAGACATATCACCTAGACCAATAGTAACAACATCCTTTTCGCAATCTATCTTAGCATTAACGGTGTTCAAGAAGGGTCTACCAAATATAATGGGACAAAAGCTATCTTGTGGGGAGCCAAGAACAAGAAAATCAGCAGGATATTTAGTTTTCCCACACAAGACTTCAACATCTCTAACAATTCCCATTGGTGAAATAATATCTCTATTGGCAAGTTTAATTGTGACATCAATATCTTCTAACTCAGTAGGTGCAATATCATGCTTAATTTCTTTGTATAAGTCAATAGGTATTGCACTAGCAATAGCACCCATATCACATAAGCCATGATAACAATGATCTCCTGTTTTAACAGAAATAACAGGCATGCCTACCACAGGTCTATGTTTATCTTTAGCACAAGGTTTGGCAATTCTAGCAGTTTAAATCACGTAAATAAATAACATGCCCATCAATATTATCGAGACAAGAGATCTTTAACAATAGCAACATTAGGTTCAACTTTGATTTGCTCAGAGGTGTATAAGTTCTAATATTGCTCTTACGAACAACAGTCGAAGCTTTAGCATGATCTTTTATCCTAACAGGAAAAGGAGGTTTTTCGACATAAGCAGTAGGAATAATAGGATCACTATATGTAATGGTCTTTTCTTCGACTATAATAGGTGCAACTACTTTCACTTCAACAGGAGGATTATATTTAAACCACTTCTCTTTAGGGAGATCAACGTGAGTAGCAAAAGATTCACAAAAAGTAGCTACTATCTCGAGTCAAGTCCATACTTAGCGCTAAATCCACGGAAAGCATCGGTATCCATAAAAGATTTAACACAATCGAACTTAGGTGTCATACGACTCCTTACCATCGTCGGAACCCCAATCTTGAGTTGCATTTAATTCTTTCCAATAAGTCCCATTTGAAATCAATAGTCTTGACATATAAGAACCAAAGACAGGAAGTATCGAGAAGGTTGCGATTATTAAGAGAAAGCCGAGCATAAAAATTCTGAATAATCATTTCCCGAGAGAGCTCATGATTGGGGCATGAATATAACATTGATTTAAGCCTCCCCCAAGCTTGAGCGATGCTTTCTCCTTCGCGAGGCCACAAATTACATATGTAATTACGATCATGATGAACAAGATGCATAGTATAGTGTCGGATTTCGGGTTTCGGCAGACCCTCTAGGTTCGAACTCTGGGGTGCACGCGGAGATCGCACCTCCAACCTACCTACGTCTCGTCGCCTCACAAGGATCTAAACTACACAAAGAACAACACAAAAGACACAAGGTTTATACTGGTTCAGGCCACCATTGTGGTGTAATACCCTACTCTATTGTGTGGTGTGGTGGATTGCCTCTGGGGCTGATGATGAACAGTACAAGGGAAGAACAGCCTCGCGAGGGGCTGTTCTTGAGCTGGTGCGATGAACTACTTGGGGAGTTCAGTCGCCTCTTTCTCTCTCTCTAGATGCCGATGCCCATCCCCTCTACCCTGTGGGTGGCTAGTCCTATTTATAGGCGGAGGCCCTGGGCCTCTCCCCAAATATTGAGCGGGAAGGGTGCCAACAATTGGCCATTTTGAAGGGGAACATCTAGTACACTTATCCTGACTAAAGTTGGTCCTCGCCTACCAAAGACTCTGACGGTGACGCCGGCTTGGGCTCCACGATGACCTCCTTCCTGCCGTTCTGCTGGTCTTGGTCTTGTTGCACCGAAATGGTTGCCTTTCCTGATGCCTTGGCCTGCGCTTGCCTCCTTTGCACCAAAGGGGAAATGAGGACATCATGGCGGTGGCGCCCACCGCGCGCCTCGGTCTTCATGGCTTGCGTCATGGGCACCTCGTGAGGTACCCGCCTTGATCTCTCCGCCTCCTCGTGAGCCAGCTGACGAGGCCGTGCACTGAGGAAGCTTCCTGCCGTCCGCCTCAAGAAGGCTTGGCCCCTCGTGAGGGTCTTGAGCTTGTGTTGATGAAGATGGGCCTTACTGGGCCACCCCTTGAGCCACGCCGCAGGCAGGCAAGTCTGGGTACCCCCATTCCCAGAACGCCGACAGTAGCCCCCGGGCCCAAGGCGCGCCCGGGCTTGGCTTAGCAGAGAAGCGAAAGGGCAAGTGCGAAGCGCCGCGGGCCCCAACAGCCTGCGGCCTTGGGCGTCGCATGGCGGTTGATTGGACGTGGGCGTCCCTGCTTCCCCACGCCTCCTTATTTTGCGCCCAGCTAGGCGGACCCGCAGTTGCACACAGTCATCCCTCTTCTTGCCGCGCTGCCTCCCGCTCTTCCTCCTCTCGAGCTCCAGCTCCTGCTTCCAATCCAATCTCAAATCCTCCCCCTTCATGTCGCCATGGCGCCAACGAAGAAGGGGAAAGGGCGGAAGCCTGTGCCTTCGCCCCGCTCGCCGTCGCCGGCGGCTCCTGCTGTCGATCGGTCGATCATACTCAACCTGGAAGGCTTGGGCATGGTAAGTTCGGCCCTCGCCACCATCTTCAACGAGTGTGGGAGGACGACGGTCTGGCCCGCGTCTCACTTCTCCATTGACAGAATAGTCACCGAGGTCCCGTACTTCGCCAACGCCCTGTGGGCGGGACTGGTTCCCCCCTTTTCTGATTTCTTCAACACCGTACTTTCCCATTACCAGATCCACATGATGCATTTGGGTCCCGAATCCATTACTCTCCTTGCCGTTTTCGCCTTTGTTTGTGAGGCGATGGTCGGCATTCCTCCTTCAGTTGCCTTGCTGCGCCACTTCTTCTCTTTGCGCCTCAGCGACCCCACCCAATGCTCGCGGTGTGTGAGTTTTCTTACCGCGCCAGTAACGGCGGCCTCGGGAATTGATTTCAGCCTTCCCCCGCCTGCGACTGGGTTCCGAGAGCGGTGGTTGTACGTGGACGTTGGAGTGCCCAGCCCCCTGCTCTCGGAGCCTACCTCGCCCGCTATCCCCAATTCGGGCTGGGGCCAGGAGACGCTCACGAGCCCCCGGCTCGTCTTCGTCTGGCGTCGCTTTGCGAACTTGAGGGCGCTTGGTGTGACGGCACCCAAGGTGGTGAAGGAGTTCCTCCTGTGCCGCATTGCCCCTCTCCAGCGCCATTCTCACCGGATGTGGGCCTTCGTGGGGCGCGAAGACCGCATGAGGCTTCAGGAGGAAGATCTGATGCCTGAAGTGCTGAGGAAGGTTCTCATGATCCTGACTGGGGACCCTTCCCCCGGCAGCCTCCGGCGAGAGGGTGCCCTGCTGTACCTTTGCTCGAGCAGGGCCGATTTCGTGAAGCAGATGCCCAGCTTTGACGAATGGGGGCTGCGCCCCGCGGGCCTCATGGGACCTCGTGAGAACCCAGTTGTGGTGGTTGCCCTTCCGGTTGCCCGCGGCGGTCCTTCCTCGAGTGGTGGAGCTGGGAGGCAAGGGCCGCCGGGGGCTGAGGAGGCCGTCGTCGAGACGATGACGCCATGCGGAACTCCTGAGGCGGCAAACCCTGAGGCCGGCCCTGCGGCGGCTGGAGGTGTTGAACCGCGGCTCGCGGCTCCCGTGGCAGAGGCCCCTGAGGCCCCGGCCACCCTTCATGGGGCGGCATCTGGCGGCGTGGGCCAGGGCGATGCCCCCGACGCCGGTCTCATTGGCGCTTCTTCCTCGTCGCAGGCCGACCCTGCGCCCGAGCTCCTAAACGCTTCCGCGTGGACTTCGAGGCTCTCCGAAAGATAAAGGAGGCCTTGGGTGATGATTACCCTTGCCGCCTATTGAAGCGCAGGAAGTACTTCGCCATTGATGAGTAAGCCTTCCCCTTTCTTAGTTCCTTACTTTCCCGTTGCTTCAACTGATCATTGCCCTGCAGGGCCCTTCCTGCCGAGCTCACAGAGATGGCTGAGGAGCCATCCCTCCAGGCCTCGCCCTCTCCACCGTCCCCAGGCGCCCCGGGTTCAAGCACTGCCCTTGTGGTGAGGTCGGTTGGAGAGGTGAGCCATCCTGTGATGCGTCATGATTCTGCGCACCTCACGACCATCCTTCGCGAGCCCTCCCGGGGCATAGCCAACCTGCCCTGGGCTCTTCAATTGGTCATGGACGACGACTGGCTGAGGTCGGTCTTGCGTTCTTCCTTGGGGGACGAACCGGCTCTGGGCCATGCTTCTGGCGAGGCGCGCCCGGCCATCGCGAGGGCGCCAGCCCCCAGCCCCCTGCCCAGAGGGGGAGTGCTGGTCCGTGGCCCTCCGCGCGCGCTTGGGGCGGAGGATGACATGGAAGACGTGCTCGAGCGTGCTCGGGAGCGCCGCGCCCTCCGCCAAGGGTTCCTCCGGAGGGCGGCTGACGCAGTGAGCCAGCTTGGTGTAGAGCTCGCTGACGAGGACGCGCGCCTTGAGGCCGAGGGCCTGCGCCTAGCTGAAGAGAGGCGCAAGCTGAAGGTGGCCGTTGCCCTTGCGCGCCACCAGCGTGACCTCGACAATGAGAAAGCCGAGGTGTCGCTGGCGGCTTCTCGGGAGGCCCGCTCCCGGGCCGTCGGGGAGGCCCGGGAGGCTGACCGGCGGCGCGAGGCTGCGGAGGAGCGGGCGCGGGAGCCTGTGCCCGAGTAACTCCTCGGAGCAGCAGGTGGAGCTGCGTGAGGCGGCTTGCGTCGATGAAGGGGCTTGGCCGACCAGGCGGAGCTCCAGAGACGTGAGGAGGCACTGACGCTGGAAGTTGCCGAGCGCGCCCGTGACCTTGAGCGGCTGGAGACGAGAGAGCGCTTGGTGGCGCAGGCGGATGACGATGTCGCTGCACGGGAGGCCCGAGTCCTGGAAGAAGTTGATCGCCGGGTGGCGGCGGCCCGCTCGAACCTCGAGCGCGAGTTCGAGGAGAGGCTGGAGTTGATTAAGGTCGAAGCAGAAGGCAGGACCGCCTCAAGGCCAAGCTGGATGAAGTGACGCGGCGGGCGGACGCTGCCCGGGCCGCCCTTGGCGCGGCACAGGGGGAGCTGACTTCCTCCCGCGCCGAGGTGCTTCTTCTCCATCAAAGGGTGGACGCGGCTGAGGCCATCGCGCGGCGGAGCGAGGACGAGATACGCCAGCGGCAGACCCTGGAGCACATGCATGGCCCTATGCTCCGCGCGCTTCGGGAAAGAGCTAACACAGCCTTGGGCAACATCTGCGAGGCAGCAGTCGGGGAGCCTCATGAGGTTAACTATGCTGGTAACCTTCAGTTCTTCACCGACGTGGTGACGCAGCTAGAGACTCGGTCGGGCAGAGCCGACAGGTTGGTGGAGGAGAGGAGCCGTGCCCTGCTTGGGCGTGCTTTTTCTCGTGTCTTCAGTCATCTTCAGAACATGGACCCCCACTTTGACTTCGATGCCGCTTATCGCACCGGTGCCCCTGGCCATCCGGGGCAACCTGGCGCATTGGGTGGAAGACAACGTGGATGCCCTCGTCAGGGCCTTCACTACTGATAACGACGGCGTGGTCGTGGTTGCTGATGAAGGCGGCGTGGTGAACGGCCCAGGTGCTGGTGACGGCGACGTAGAAGGTGATGGCGAGGCCAGCGATGCTAGTGACGACTCCGGAGGTGCCTCTGAGGATGCATTGGGGGATTTATCCGATTGACCGCGTGCTGCTCCTATTTTTACCTTGCGCAGAGAGAGTTCGGGCTTGGCCCAGAAGGTTGTTAGAGCATTTTGGGAGGGGGAGCCCGTCGTGTAAAAACTTGCAGTTAGCGTATTTGTAGACATGATATCACCCGTGTGCCTGCGCCAGGCGGCTTGTTTCGTGGCGAGTTGACTGGCTTGTTTACCTTTGACCCGCATGGGCCCCGAGCTAGCCTGCAGAGGGACGTGGTGTCCTGAGTGCCTCCTGAACGAGCCTATTGAACCTGCAAGGAGAACCTCCTGAGAGGGCATGGCGATGGCGATGCAGGCTGCTGGCGCATCTTGGGCTCGACCCGGCTCGCGAGGGGTTCACGAGGGGAGGCGGCTGAGGCTGGATGGACGCAAAGCGGTAACCAGAACGCGAGAGATTGCTCGAACGAGACTAAACACCCCTTCCCCGAACACACACAAGTCTCAAGCTCAAATCCAACTTAAATCCAAGCGGGGAAAAAAGACAACCAAAGGAAAGGCAAAAAGAAGAAGAAAGGCCGCGTCCGGCACCTAGTCTAGTCTTTGACGTCTTCTCACCAGCGCGGAGCTAAGTGCTGCCACTGGGCGTGGGCGGGAGCCCCCGAGGCCCGAGGGCGGCTCTCCGGAGACTCCGGGGCGTGTACATCCCCACTCATTATTACGTGAGAGTGTCACAAGGCGGCGAGCTTCACAGGCACTGGGCCTTCTTCACAGGTACCAGCCTTGCTTCATTGCCAGACGAGGGCCCCGCCTTGCGCCACACTCTATTGCCATCGACGACGGCCGGAGACCGAGGACGCCGCCGATGGGATAGAGCGGTCGCCAGCGGTTCCCCCGACGACCACGGGTCCTCTGCCGGGGGTAGGCCCTGAGGCACCTCCCCGGCAGAGGGCCTACCTCCTGAGGACGCCTTGCTCCAAACGCCACGGTGGTGATGCCGGATCTCGGCCCCTTTCCTGCAGCCCCCGACGCCCTCCTCCTGAGGGGTAGGAAGATGCTGGATTGGGGCACCCATCCGCCGTGACGACCTGTACCTCCTGCGATCCATGGTTAGCGTATGCCTGCTCCTGAGGAATTAGCGGTACCCAATAATCGCTGTCTCCAGCGCGGTTCATGGGGCTTTCCCGGGGCTCCTGAAAGAGCTCATCTTCGGGTGTCTCTTCCCTCCAGCTTGGGCCGAGGAGCGAGCCATGGTCTTCCTCCTGCGCGTGCCCTTGATCCATCATGTGGGCACATACTCTTCTGGGGCCGCCACCCCGAATGCTTCGCTGTAGTGCCCCGCGTGCCACGCAGCCCTGCTCGAGGCGCCAACCTGGGGGTGGTAGCGCGGCGGCCCACCGGGACCATGGGCTGTGGCGAGTCCTCCTTCGCTGGTCGGGGGCAGAGGCGGCGCCGCTGTTAACCCGGTGCTGACGGCCTGGTTGGCGTTGGAGTGGCCTTGGAATCCGCTCGGAGCTGCGCGGGCGCGCGCGGGGCCTCCGCGATCCACCTTGGACCTGAGGGGTGTAGAAGGGGTGAGCCCCCGATGCAGCGAAGCCCAGGAGCTCTGCCACCCGCTCCAACAGCACGTCGTGGCCGCCCTCTAGCAGCCTGCATTGCAGTAGCTCTCGGGCCACCGTGAGCGCGGCCCTTGAGTTCGCCTGCTCCCGTCGGGTGTACGGCACCGTGGCCGCGGCGTGGCTCGAGGCCCTCGCCGCCGACCGCACCTGCCGTGGCGTGAGAGCTGATGTCGCCTTACCGCGTCACCCACGGCCTGCAGCGCCCTGCGGACTGCGGGCCGCCTGTGGCACAGGGTTGAGGTCGCCCTGGGCGAGCGGCTCTGCGCGGGCGGGCCAAGCTGCCCAGGGATCGGGATCGCCCGTTGGGTCGCCGGACATGATGATGACGATGCGACAGGGCGCGGCAGAAGGCGGATTCCGGCGCACCCCTACCGGGCGCGCCAAATGTCGGATTTTGGGTTCCGGCAGACCCTCTAGGTTCGAACTCTGGGGTGCACGCGGAGATCGCACCTCCAACCTACCTACGTCTCGTAGCCTCGCAAGGATCTAAACTACACAAAGAACAACACAAGAGACACGAGGTTTATACTGGTTTAGGCCACCATTGTGGTGTAATACCCTACTCCAGTGTGTGGTGTGGTGGATTGCCTCTGGGGCTGATGATGAACAGTACAAGGGAAGAACAGCCTCGCGAGGGGCTGTTCTTGAGCTGGTGCGATGAACTGCTTGGGGAGTTCAGTCGCCTCTTTCTCTCTCTCTAGATGCCGATGCCCATCCCCTCTACCCTGTGGGTGGCCAGTCCTATTTATAGGCGGAGGCCCTGGGCCTCTCCCCAAATATTGAGCGGGAAGGGCGCCAACAATTGGCCATTTTGAAGGGGAACATCTAGTACACTTATCCTGACTAAAGTTGGTCCTCGCCTGCCAAAGACTCTGACGGTGACGCCGGCTTGGGATCCATGATGACATCCTTCCTGCCGTTCTGCTGGTCTTGGTCTAGTTGCACTGAAATGGTTGCCTTTGCCTGATGCCTTTGCCTGCGCTTGCCTCCTTTGCACCAAAGGGGAAATGAGGACACTGCGTGGGCTGGCGCCCACCTGGCGCCCTCGGTCGTCATGGCTTGCGTCATGGGCACCTCGTGAGGTACCCCGCCTTGATCTCTCCGCCTCCTCGTGAGCCAGCCTGACGAGGCCGTGCCTGAGGAAGCTTCCTGTCGTCCGCCCCGTGAGGCTTGGCCCCTCGCGAGGGTCTTGAGCTTGTGCTGATGAAGATGGGCCGTACTGGGCCACCCCTTGAGCCACGCCGCAGGCCGCAGGCAGGCAAGTATGGGTACCCCCGTTCCCAGAATGCCGACAGATAGAACTTCTGGTGAAATTCCAGCTTCAATCGCTTATAATTCCAAGATCCTGTATCATCACATAACCTATACCATGTCAATGCATCTCCCTTCAAAGATAAAGGGAAGACCTTCCTTTTGACAACATCATCGGGAATACCTGCAAGCTTAAATAATCCAAAAACTTCATCCACAAAGATAAGGTGCAAATCAGGATGCAATGTTCCGTCTCCTGGAAAAGGATTAGCTAGCAGTTTTTCTATCATACCCGAAGGAATCTCAAAGTGAATATTTTCATAAAGTTCAGTAGGTTGAGGAGCATCTCTTTGCTCTTCTGGTTGGGGTGAAGATACCCCAAACAAGCCCTTCAAAGGATTAGTTTCCATAGTGACAAGTAACTGAAAATTTCAGCACACTATATAAATGTTTCCTTACCAAGTTCCACTCACCAAAAGCGCTACACTCCCCGGCAACGGCGCCAGAAAAGAGTCTTGATGACCCACAAGTATAGGGGATCTATCGTAGTCCTTTCGATAAATAAGAGTGTCGAACCCAATGAGGAGCAGAAGGAAATGATAAGTGGTTTTCAGTAAGGTTTTCTCTGCAAGCACTGAAATAGTAGGTGATATATAGTTTTGTGATAAGATAAATAGTAATGAGCGAAAAGTAAATAAAGTAAATAAAGTGCAGCAAGGTGGCCCAATCCTTTATGTAGCAAAGGATAAGCCTGGACAAATTCTAATAATGAAGAAGGAGCTCCCGAGGACACATTGGGAATTATCGTCAAGCTAGTTTTCATCACGTTCATAAGATTCGCGTTCGGTACTTTGATAATTTGATATGTGGGTGGACCGACACTTGGGTACTGTCCTAACTTGGACAAGCATCCCACTTATGATTAAGCCCTATTGCAAGCATTTGCAACTACAAAAAGGAGTATTAAGGTAAACCTAACCACAACATTAAACATATGGGTCCATATCAGCCCCTAACGAAGCAACGCATAAACTAGGGTTTAAGCTTCTGTCGCTCTAGCAACCCATCATCTACTTATTACTTCCCTATGCCTTCCTCTAGGCCCAAATAATGGTGAAGTGTCATGTAGTCAACATTCACATAACACCATTAGAGGAAAGACAACATACATCTCATCAAAATATCGAACGAATACCAAATTCACATGACTACTAATAGCAAGACTTCACCCATGTCCTCAGGAACAAACATAACTACTCACAAAGCATATTCATGTTCATAATCAGAGGAGTAATAATATGCATAAAGGATCTGAACATATGATCTTCCACCAAGTAAAACAACTAGCATCAACTATAAGGAGTAATCAGCACTACTAGCAACCCACAGGTACCAATTTGTGGTTTTGATACAAGATTGGATACAAGAGATGAACTAGGGTTTTGAGAGGAGATGGTGCTGGTGAAGATGTTGATGGAGATTGACCCCCTCTCGGTGAGAGGATTGTTGGCGATGACGTTGGTGATGATTTCCCCCTCCCGGAGGGAAGTGTCCCCAGAACAGTTCCGCCAGAGCCCTAGATTGATTCCGCCAAGGTTCCGCCTCGTGGCGGCGGAGTTTCGTCCCGTAAGCTTGCCCACGATTTTTTCCAGGGTAAAAGTGATGATATAGCAGAAGATGGACGCCGGAGGCCCACCAGGGGGCCCACGATTTTTTCCACGATTTTTTCCATGTCCTGTTCAGGCTCGGCCCCCCCCTATAGGGCGCGCCCCCCTATCTCCATGACAGGGTGTGGCCCCTGGCCTATTTCTTTAGCTCAGAAATTCTTATAAATTCCAAAAAGTTGTTTCGTGGAGTTTCAGGACTTTTGGAGCTGTGCAGAATAGGTTTCCAACGTTTGCTCCTTTTCCAGCCAGAATTCCATTGCCGCATTCCCTCTTCATGGTAAACCTTGTAAAATAAGAGAGAATAGCCATAAGTATTGAGATATAATGTGTAATAACAGCCCATAATGCAATAAATATTGATATAAAAGCATGATGCAAAATGGACGTATCAGATTCCTCTTAGTTCTTGTTTTTAGTTCCCTGCGAAGAATCATGAAGTACCCCGTGGGGGTGTGTAATACAAAAGACGTTACAGACCCTTATATATTCCTTGTTATGAAAATTTGCGAACGCATGTCCTGTTCAGGCTCGGCCTCCCCTTTCCATCCTCACGATAGCTTGTTGCTCTACGCTGACAGGTCCCGGTCCCAGCAGGCTGCGGCCGTCATTGGTATGCTGTGTCGCGTGCCGTGGTCAAGGCCAGGAGGTGAGCGGCCCGAGGTCCAGAAAGAGCCCCTGAGGCGCGATGCTCAGGAGGTCCCCTTAGCGCTCAAGCATCCATGGTAAGGCAAGAAAGGGATGCGACGTGGACGCAACAGGAATGCAGCGAGCGTAACGCCTAGGTTCCATCAACTTAGTTGTTCCGAGCTCGTGGCTTATCTTGGTAGTTCGGGGTCGATCCTCCGCGTTGCACCAGACCTGTGCGCAACCATCTGCAGCGTAGCTAGGTTAGGCCCGTACGGGTCCTCCCCCTTCCAATGCTTTCGCCGTTTCACGTCCTCGTGTCCCGGCCCTCGAGCGAGCTCGGCCATTACCGGTATGCTGTCGCGATGCCGTGGACAAGGCCAGGGGGTGAGGGCTGGAGAGCCAGTAAGAGCTCCTGAGTCGCGATGCTCAGCAGGCCCCCTTTTAACGTGCAAGCGAATTACTTGGAAGAGGTGGGAGCTCGCGGTGCCGCCTGGTGCTATCCTAATGATATTCCTGCGAGCCAGCACAAGGAGAAACACGGTTTTGCCGTTATGGTTGCCAGTCTGCCGCTGGTTGCTCTGTGAGGAGATGAAGGCACTGAGGGCCTGGTGAGGTGATGTGCGCGGGGCGTGCCGCGAGCCAGAGCTCGACCGCTCAGACTTGTCGACGTGGCAGGGATGGACCCATGCACCAACACTGTGCCAGTGGGAGGAGGCCCCGTGGGAGGCAACGATTGAGCATGTGGTAACCATAGGCAGATTAGCATGGAAGGCAAATAATCTTGGGTAA
This sequence comes from Aegilops bicornis, assembly GCA_021605145.1. Lineage (NCBI taxonomy): Eukaryota > Viridiplantae > Streptophyta > Magnoliopsida > Poales > Poaceae > Aegilops > Aegilops bicornis. The sequence continues at coordinate 124,499,147 of CM038672.1, read as the reverse complement.
ATGCAGAAAGATACATGCCACTGGGTCAGGCCCAAGTGGCTTGGGGATGATGCAGCTCGAGGGGCGCCCCCAGCTAAATGAACTTGGAAAATGTCACCTGGCTCTGTTGACGAAGGAGAGTTGGGGCAGCTGAAGGTACACGGCGAAGGAATGGCTCCTCACGAGCCACCGGGGCCCTGAGCCTCCGGAGGCTCTGGGGGCTGCTACGTCTTGAGCTTGCGTTGGTTTTCCCGAAGAGGAGAGGATGATGCAGCAGAGTAGCGTAAGTATTTCCCTCAGTTTTTGAGAACCAAGGTATCAATCCAGTAGGAGGCCACACGCAAGTCCCTCGTACCTACACAAAACAAATAACTCCTCGCAACCAACGCGAATAGGGGTTGTCAATCCCTTCACGGTCACTTACGAGAGTGAGATCTGATAGAGATGATAGATAATATTTTTGGTATTTTTGATATAAAAATGCAAAGTAAAAAGCAAAGAAATAATAAAGCCTAGGAAGATTAATATGATGAAAATAGACCCGGGGGCCATAGATTTCACTAGTGGCTTCTCTCAAGAGCATAGTATTTTATGGTGGGTGAACGAATTATGGTTGAGCAATTGACAAAATTGAGCATAGTAATGAGAGTATCTAGGTATGATCATGTATATAGGCATCACGTCTGAGACAAGTAGACCGACTCCTGCCTGCATCTACTACTATTACTCCACTCATCGACCGCTATCCAACATGCATCTAGAGTATTAAGTTAATGAAAACAGAGTAACACCTTAAGCAAGATGACATGATGTAGAGGAATAAATTCATGCAATATGATAAATACCCCATCTTGTTATCGTTGATGGCAACAATACAATACGTGCCTTGCAACCCTTTCTGTCACTGGGTAAGGACACCGCAAGATTGAACCCAAAGCTAAGAACTTCTGCCATTGCAAGAACTAGCAATCTAGGTGGCCAAACCAAACGGATAACTCGAAGAGACTTGCAAAGATAACTCAATCATACATAAAAGAATTCAGAGAAGATTCAAATATTGCTCATAGATAATCTTGATCATAAACCCACAATTCATCGGTCTCAACAAACACACCGCAAAAAGAAGATTACATCGAATAGATCTCCACGAGAGAGGGGGAGAACATTGTATTGAGATCCAAAAAGAGAGAAGAAGCCATCTAGCTACTAACTATGGACCCGAAGGTTTGAAGTAAGCTACTCACACTTCATCGGATAGGCTATGGTGATGATGTAGAATTAGGTTTTTGGCGTCGTATCTGATCTGTCGGGGGTACGTAGGTATATATAGGAGGAAGGAGTACGTCGGTGGAGCTTCGAGGGGCCCACGAGGCAGGGGGCGCGCCCTAGGGGGGGGGGGCGTCCTCCACCCTCGTGACCGCCTCGTGGCTTTCTTGACGGAGGGTCCAAGTCTCCTGGGTCTTATCTGATGAGAAAATCACGTTCCCGAAGATTTCATTCCGTTCGGACTCCATTTGATATTCCGTTTCTTTGAAACACTGAAATAGGCAAAAAAACAGCAATTCTGGGCTGGGCCTCTGATGTCTACTACACAACCTTCTTCTTGTAGACGTTATTGGGCCTGCAAGTGCACAGGTTTGTAGGACAGTAGCAAATTTCCCTCAAGTGGATGACCTAAGGTTTATCAATCCGTGGGAGGCGAGGGATGAAGATGGTCTCTCTCAAGCAACCCTGCAACCAAATAACAAAGAGTCTCTTGTGTCCCCAACACACCCAATACCATGGTAAATTGTATAGGTGCACTAGTTCGCCAAGAGATGGTGATACAAGTGCAATATGGATGGTAGATGTAGGTTTTTGTAATCTGAAATAATAAAAACAGCAAGGTAACAAGTGATAAACGTGAGCGTAAATGGTATTGCAATGATAGGAAACAAGGCCTAGGGTTCATACTTTCACTAGTGTAAGTTCACTCAACAATAATAACATAGATATATCATATAAAAATCCCTCAACATGCAACAAAGAGTCACTCCAAAGCCACTAATAGCGGAGAACAAATGTAGAGATTATGGTAGGGTACGAAACCACCTCATAGTTATTCTTTCCAATCAATCCGTTGGGCTATTCCTATAAGTGTCACAAACAGCCCTAGAGTTCGTACTAGAATAACACCTTAAGATACAAATCAACCAAAACCCTAATGTCACCTAGATACTCCATTGTCACCTCAAGTATCCGTGGGCATGATTATACGATATGCATCACACAATCTTAGATTCATCCAACCAACACAAAGTACTTCAAAGAGTGCCCCAAAGTTTCTATCGGAGAGTCAAGAACGTGTGCCAACCCCTATGCATAGGTTCCCGATGTCACGAAACCCGCAAGTTGATCACCAAAACATACATCAAGTGGCACAGGATATCCCATTGTCACCACGGATAAGCACGACAAGACATACATCAAGTGTTCTCATAAAAGACTCAATCCGATAAGATAACTTCAAAGGGGAAACTCTATTCATCACAAGAGAGTAGAGGGGGAGAAACATCATAAGATCCAACTACAATAGCAAAGCTCGGGATACATCAAGATCGTGCCATAGAGGGAACACGAGAGAGAACACGAGAGAGAGAGAGAGAGAGAGAGAGAGAGAGAGAGATCAAACACATAGCTACTGGTACATACCCTCAGCCCCGAGGGTTGAACTACTCCCTCCTCATCATGGATAGCGCCGGGATGATGAAGATGGCCACCGGTGATGGGATCCCCCTCGGCAGGTCTTTGGAACAGGGGTCCCGATTGGTTTTTGGTGGCTACAAAGGCTTGCGGCGGCGGAACTCCCGATCTATCTTTTGTTCTGGAAGTTTTAGGGTACATAGGTATATATGGGTGAAAGGAGTACGTCGGTGGGGCTACGTGGGCCCCACGAGGCAGGGGGTGCGCCCGGGGGGGGGGGGGGGTGGGCGCCCCCCACCCTCGTGAGCACCTCCCGTATCTTCTGACGTGGGGTCCAAGTCCATCAGGTGGGTTTCCTTCCAAAAATAACTTCTCCAGTTGATTTCGTTCCGTTTTGACTCCGTCTGATATTCCTTTTCCTCGAAACACTGAAATAGGCATAAAACAGTAAATCTGGGCTGGGCCTCCGGTTAATAGGTTAGTCCCAAAAATAATATAAAAGTGGATAATAAAGCCCAATATTGCCTAAAACAGTAGATAATATAGCATGGAGCAATAAAAAATTATAGATACGTTGGAGACGTATCAAGCATCCCCAAGCTTAATTCCAGCTCGTCCTCGAGTAGGTAAATGATAAAAAAGAATTTTTGATGCGGAGTGATACTTTGGCATAATTTCAATATAAATCTTCTTACTTGTGATATGAATATTCAGATCCGAAAGATTTAAGACAAAAGTTCATATTGACATAAAAAAAATAATACTTCAAGCATACTAATCAAAGCAATCGTGTCTTCTCAAAATAACATGGCAAAAGAAAGTTCATCCCTACAAAATCATATAGTTAGGCTATGCTTCATTTTCGTCACACAAAGATGTTCCCAACTTCTATAACCCCGATGACAAGCCAAGCAATTGTTTCATACTCAAATAATCTCAAACTCTTTCAACCTTTACGCAATACATGAGCGCGAGCCATGGATATAGCACTATGGGTGGAATAGAATATGATGATGGGGATTGTGTGGAGAAGACAAAAAAAGGAGAAAGTCTCACATTGACGAGGATAATTAACGGGCTATGGAGATGCCCATAAATTGATGTCAACATGAGGAGTAGGGATTGCCATGCAACGGATGCACTAGAGCTATAAGTATATGAAAGCTCTACAAAAGAAACTAAGTGGGTGTGCATCCAACTTGCTTGCTCACGAAGACCTAGGGAATTTTGAGGAAGCCCATCATTGGAATATACAAGCCAAGTTCTATAATGAAAAATTCCCACTAGTATATGGAAGTGACAAAATGAGAGACTCTCTATCATGAAGATCTTGGTGCTACTTTGAAGCACAAGTGTGGTAAAAGGATAGTAGCATTGTCCCTTCTCTCTTTTTCTCTCATTTTTTTGGGCCTTTCTTTTTTTGGCCTTGCTTTTTTTTTCGTCCGGAGTCTCATCCCGACTTATGGGGGAATCATAGTCTCCATCATCCTTTCCTCACTTGGGACAATGCTCTAGTAATGATGATCATCACCCTTTTATTTCTCTTACAACTCAACAATTACAACTCGAAACTTAGAACAAAATATGACTCTATATGAATGCCTCCGGCGGTGTACCGGGATGGTGCAATGAATCAAGAGTGACATGTATGGAAAATAATGCATGGTGTCTTTGCACAAATACGATGTCAACTACATGATCATGCAATGGCAATATGACAAAAGTAATGTATGCCATAATAATGATGATGGAAGTTGCATGGCAATATATCTCGGAATGGCTATGGAAATGCTATGATAGGTAGGTATGGTGGCTGTTTTGAGGAAGATATAAGGAGGTTTATGTGTGAAAGAGCGTATCATATCACGGGGTTTGGATGCACGTGAAGTTTGCACCAACTCTCAAGGTGAGAAAGGGCAATGCACGGCATCAAGAGGCAAGCAAATGCGGAAAGGTAAAAGTGCGTATAACCCATGGACTCAACATTAGTCAAAAGAACTCATATACTTATTGCAAACATTTAGAAGCCATCAAAAATCAAGTACTACGCGCAATGCTCCTAGGGGGATAGATTGGTAGGAAAAGACCATCGCTCATCCCCGACCGCCACTTATAAGGATGCACAAGCCAGGTACACTTCATGTTTCAAATTTGTTACACAACTTTAACCATGCTATGGGACTTGCAAACTTCAACACAAGTATTTCTCAAATTCACAATGATCAACTAGCACGACTTTGATATTATTACCTCCATATCTCAAAACAATTATCAAGCATTAAATTTATCTTAGTATTCAATTCACTCAAAAGAAAGTTTCACATATCTTGAATACCAAGTATATTAACATTAAGCAAATTACCATGCTATTAACGACTCTCAAATAATCTAAGTGAAGCATGAGAGATCAAGTTTCTTTAAAACAAATCCACCACCGTGCTCTAAAAGATCTAAGTGAAGCACTAGAGCAAACGACAAACTACTCCGAAAGATATAAGTGAAGATCAATGAGTAGCTAAATAATTATGTAACCATGTGAAAACTCTCCCATTTAATAATTTCATATCTTGGTACTTTATTCAAACAGAAAGCAAAGCTAAATAAAACTACATTGCAAGGATAGCACAACTCAAGTGAAGAAGCAAAAACTTAGGTTCAATCGATACTAGCGATAGTCATTGAAGAAGAAAGGTGGGATGCCAACGGGGGAATCCCGAAGCTTAGATGCTTGAGACTTCTTGAAATAATATCTTGGGGTGCCTTGGGGATCCCCAAGCTTGAGCTTTTGTGTCTCCTTAATTCCTCTCATATCATGGTTTCTCTTTTTATCAAAAGCTTCATTCACAACAAACTCAACAAGAACTCGTGAGATAGGTTAGTATAAACCAATGCAAAACCTTATCATTTTCTACTGTAACAAATCACTAACATTATTATTCAACATTGCATACTAAATGCCTCTGCATATTTAATACTCCTATCCTTAAATAGAATCATTAAACAAGCAAACATATGCAAACATAACAGCAATCTGCCAAAACAGTATAGTCTGTAAAGAATGCAAGATTCATTATACTTCCATAAATCCAAAAATTATGAACTAAAATTCCCAATGTAATAAATTTATCAGAGCTCATTATGCAAAAATATTCAACATTATACCATTCTCTTACTTTTCTAGGTAATTTTTGCAACATCGGTAAACTTTCTGTTTTCAAACAGCAACAAGTATAGTAGCAAAATAAGCATGGCAAAGGCTATCCTTGACCCTTTTTATTGAAACTAGAGATGAAAAACACTGATTTAAATAAAATCAAGCAAATACTAACAAGAGAAAATGACGCTCCAAGCAAAACACATATCATGTGGTGAATAAAAATATAGCTCCAAGTAAAGTTACCGATGAACGAAGACGAAAGAGGGGATGCCTTCCGGGGCATCCCCAAGCTTAAACTCTTGGTTATCCTTAAATATTACCTTGGGGTGCCTTGGGCATCCCCAAGCTTAGGCTCTTTCCACTCCTTATTCCATAGTCCATCGAATCTTTACCCAAAACTTGAAAACTTCACAACACAAAACTTAACAGAAAACTCGTGAGCTCCGTTAGCGAAAGAAAACAAAACACCACTTCAAGGTACTGTAATGAACTCCTTATTTATTTATATTGGTGTTAAACATAATGTATTCCAACTTCTCTATGGTTTATAAACTATTTTACTAGCCATAGATTCATCAAAATAAGCAAACAACACACGAAAAACATAAACTGTCAAAAACAGAACATTCTGTAGTAATATGTAACTAACGCAAACTTATGGAACTCCAAAAATTATAAAATAAATTTGTGGACCTGAGTAATTTGTCTAGTAATCATCTTCAAAAAGAATCAACTAAATATCACTCTCCAGAAAAAAGTTATAGCTAATCTCGTGAGCGCTAAAGTTTCTGTTTTTTACAGCATGATCATAAAGACTTCACCCAAGTCTTCCCAAAGGTTCTACTTGGCACAAACACTAATTAAAACACAAAACCACATCTAAACAGAAGCTATATGTATTATTTATTCCTAAACTGAACCAAAAAGCAAGAAACTAAAATAAAGTTGGGTTGCCTCCCAACAAGCGCTATCGTTTAACGCCCCTAGCTAGGCATTATGATTTCAATGATGCTCACATAAAAGATAAGAATTGAAACATAAAGAGAGCATCATGAAGAATATTACTAGCACATTTAAGTCTAACCCACTTCCTATTCATAGGGATTTTGTGAGCAAACAACTTATGGGAACAAGAATCAACTTGCATAGGAAGGTAAAACAAGCATAACTTCAAAACTTTGAGCACATAGAGAGGAAACTTGATATTATTGCAATTCCTACAAGCACATATTCCTCCCTCATAATAATTTTCAGTAGCATCATGAATGAATTCAACAATATAACCAGCACCTAAAGCATTCTTTTCATGATCTACAAGCATAGAAATTTTACTACTCTCCACATAAGCAAAATTCTTCTCATGAATAGTAGTGGGAGCAAACTCAACAAAATAACTATCATATGATTGAGAGCTAAGATCAAGATGACAAGTTTCATGGTCATCATTATTATTTATAGCATACGTGTCATCACAATAATCATCATAGATAGGAGGCATGCTTTCATCATAATAAATTTGCTCATCAAAGGTTGGGGGATAAAAAATATCATCTTCATCAAACATAGCATCCCCAAGCTTGTGGCTTTGCATATCATTAGCATCATGGATATTCAAGGAATTCATACTAACAACATTGCAATCATGCTCATCATTCACATATTTTATGCCAAGCATTCTCTGTAATTCTTCTTCTAGCACTTTGGCACAATTTTCTTTTCCATCATACTCACGAAAGATATTAAAAAGATGAAGCGTATGAGACAAACTCAATTCCATTTTTGGTAGTTTTCTTTCATAGACTAACTAGTGCTAAAACAAGAAACAAAAAGATTTGATTGCAAGATCTAAATATATACCTTCACTTACCTAGCCTCCCCGGCAACGACGCCAGAAAAGAGCTTGATGTCTACTACACAACCTTCTTCTTGTAGACGTTGTTGGGCACCTGAAATCTGCAGGTTTGTAGGACAGTAGCAAATTTCCCTCAAGTGGATGACCTAAGGTTTATCAATCCGTGGGAGGTGTAGGATGAAGATGGTCTCTCTCAAGCAACCCTGCAACCAAATAACAAAGAGTCTCTTGTGTCCCCAACACACCCAATACAATGGTAAATTGTATAGGTGCACTAGTTCGGCGAAGAGATGGTGATACAAGTGCAATATGGATGGTAGATATAGGTTTTTGTAATCTGAAATAATAAAAACAGGAAGGTAACAAGTGATAAACGTGAGCGTAAATGGTATTGCAATGATAGGAAACAAGGCCCAGGGTTCATACTTTCACTAGTGTAAGTTCTCTCAACAATAATAACATAGATAGATCATATGGCAATCCCTCAACATGCAACAAAGAGTCACTCCAAAGCCACTAATAGCGGAGAACAAACGTAGAGATTATGGTAGGGTACGAAACCACCTCAAAGTTATTCTTTCCAATCAATCCGTTGGGCTATTCCTATAAGTGTCACAAACAGCCCTAGATTTCGTACTAGAATAACACCTTAACATACAAATCAACCAAAACCCTAATGTCACCTAGATACTCCATTGTCACCTCAAGTATCCGTGGGCATGATTATATGATATGCATCACACAATCTCAGATTTATCCAACCAACACAAAGTACTTCAAAGAGTGCCCCAAAGTTTCTATTTGAGAGTCAAGAACGTGTGCCAACCCCTATGCATAGGTTCCCAATGTCATGAAGCCCACAAGTTGATCACCAAAACATACATCAAGTGGCACATGATATCCTGTTGTCACCACGGATAAGCACGGCAAGACATACATCAAGTGTTCTCATAAAAGACTCAATCCGATAAGATAACTTCAAAGGGGAAACTCAATTCATCACAAGAGAGTAGAGGGGGAGAAACATCATAAGATCCAACTACAATAGCAAAGCTCGGGATACATCAAGATCGTGCCATAGAGGGAACACGAGAGGGAACACGAGAGAGAGAGATCAAACACATAGCTACTGGTACATACCCTCAGCCCCGAGGGTGAACTACTCCCTCCTCGTCATGGATAGCGCTGGGATGATGAAGATGGCCACCGGTGATGGGATCCCCCTCCGTAGGTGCTTGAACGAGGTCCCGAGAGGTTTTGGTGGCTACAGAGGCTTGCGGGCGGCGGAACTCCCGATCTATCTTACATTACTGGAAGTTTTAGGGTACGTAGGTATATATGGGTGAAAGGAGTATGTCAGTGGAGCTACGGGGGCCCCACGAGGCAGGGGGGCGCGCCCCCCACCCTCGTGAGCACCTCCCGTATCTTCTGACGTGGGGTCCAAGTCCATCAAGTGGGTTTCCTTCCAAAAATAACTTCTCCAGTTGATTTCGTTCCGTTTTGACTCCGTCTGATATTCCTTTTCCTCGAAACACTGAAATAGGCATAAAACAACAAATCTCGGCTGGGCCTCCGGTTAATAGGTTAGTCCCAAAAATAATATAAAAGTTGATAATAAAGCCCAATATTGCCTAAACAGTAGATAATATAGTATGGAGCAATCGAAAATTATAGATACGTTGGAGACGTATCAGCCTCCGGTTAATAGGTTAGTCCCAAAAGTAATATAAAAGTGGAAAATAAAGCCCAATATAGTCCAAAACAATAGATAATATAGCAAGGAGCAATCAAAAATTATAGATACGTTGGAGACGTATTAGGCATCCCCAAGCTTAATTCCTGCTCGTCCTCGAGTAGGTAAATGATAAAAGAGAATTTTTGATGGGGAGTGCTACTTAGCATAATTTCAATGTAACTCTTCTTAATTGTGGTATGAATATTCAGATCCGAAAGATTCAAGACAAAAGTTCATATTGACATAAAAATAATAATACTTCGAGCATACTAACTAAGCAATTATGTCCTCTCAAAATAACATGGCCAAAGAAAGTTCATCCCTACAAAATCATATAGTTTAGTCAAGCTCCATTTTTGTCACACAAGAATGCTCTCATCATGCACAACCCCGATGACAAGCCAAGAAATTGTTTCATACTTTAGTAATCTCAAACCTATAAACCTTCACGCAATATATGAGCGTGAGCCATGGACATATCACTATGAGTGGAATAGAATATAATGATGGGGGTTATGTGGAGAAGACAAAAAAGGAGAAGGTCTCACATCAACGAGGCTAATCAACGGGCTATGGAGATGCCCATCAATTGATGTTAATGCAAGGAGTAGGGATTAACATGCAACGGATGCACTAGAGCTATAAATGTATGAAAGCTCAACAAAAGAAACTAAATGGGCGTGCATCCAACTTGCTTGCTCATGAAGACCTAGGGCATTTGAGGAAGCCCATCGTTGGAATATACAAGCCAAGTTCTATAATGAAAAATTCCCACTAGTATATGAAAGTGACAACATATGAAACTCTCTATATGAAAAGCATGGTGCTACTTTGAAGCACAAGTGTGGAAAAGGATAGTAACATTGTCCCTTCTCTCTTTTTCTCTCACTTTTTTTGTGGGCTCTTTGGCCTCTCTTTTTTTATTTGGTGGGCTCTTTGGCCTCCTTTTTTTATTTAACCTCACATGGGACAATGTTTTAATTAATGATGATCATCACACTTCTATTTATTTACAACTCAATACTAGAACAAAGTATGACTCTATATGAATGCCTCCGGCGGTGTACCGGGATATGCAATGAATCAAGAGTGACATGTATGAAAGAATTATGAACGGTGGCTTTGCCACAAATACTATGTCAACTACATGATCATGCTAAGCAATATGACAATGACGAATGTGTCATGATGAATGGTATGGTGGAAAGTTGCATGGCAATATATCTCGGAATGGCTATGGAAATGCCATAATAGGTAGGTATGGTGGCTGTTTTGAGGAAGATATAAGGAGGTTTATGTGTGAAAGAGCATATCATATCACGGGGTTTGGATGCACCGGCGAAATTTGCACCAACTCTCAATGTGAGAAAGGGCAATGCACGGTACCGAAGAAGCTAGCCATGATGGAAGGGTGAGAGTGCGTATAATCCATGGACTCAACATTAGTCATAAAGAACTCACATAATTATTGCAAAAATCTACAAGCCATCAAAAACCAAAGCACTACACGCATGCTCCTAGGGGGATAGATTTGTAGGAAAAGACCATCGCTCATCCCCGACCGCCACTCATAAGGAGGACAATCAAATAACACCTCATGTTTCAAATTTGTTACATAACGTTTACCATACGTGCATGCTACGGGAATTGCAAACTTCAACACAAGCATTTCACAAATTCACAACTACTCAACTAGCACGACTTTGATATTATCACCTCCATATCTCAAAACAATTATCAAGCATCAAACTTTTCTTAGTATTCAAGCACTCAAAAGAAAGTTTTACAAATCTTGAATACCAAGCATATTATTATTAAGCAAATTATCATGCTATTTAAGACTCTCAAAATAATCTAAGTGAAGCATGAGAGATCAATAGTTTCTTTAAAACAAATCCACCACCGTGCTCTAAAAGATATAAGTGAAGTACTAGAGCAAAACTATCAAGCTCAAAAGATATAAGTGAAGCACATAGAGTATTCTAACAAATTCCAGTTCATGTATGGCTCTCTCAAAATGTGTGTACAGCAAGTATGATTGTGGTAAACTAAAAAGCAAAGACGCAAATAATACAAGACGCTCCAAGCAAAACACATATCATGTGGTGAATAAAAATATAGCTCCAAGTAAAGTTACCGATGGAAGTGGATTTAAAGAGGGATGCCTTCCGGGGCATCCCCAAGCTTTGACTTTTTGGTGTCCTTGGATTATCTTGGGGTTGCCATGGGCATCCCCAAGCTTAGGCTCTTTCCACTCCTTGTTCCATAATCCATCAAAAAATTTCACCCAAAACTTGAAAACTTCACAACACAAAACTCAACAGAAATCTCGTGAGTTCCGTTAGCGAAAGAAAACAAAAGACCACTTCAACGTATTGTAATGAACTCATTATTTATTTATATTGGTGTTAAACCTACTGTATTCCAACTTCTCTATGGATCATAAACTATTTTACTAGCCATAGATTCATCAAAATAAGCAAACAACACACGGAAAACAGAATCTGTCAAAAACAGAACAGTCTGTAGTAATCTGTAACTAACTCAAACTTATGAACTCCAAAAATTCAGCCAAAATAGGAAGACCTAGGCAATTTGTTTACTGATCAGCATCAATTGGAATCACTATTTTATCACGTTCTGGTGTTTTTTAACAATTGTTTTCGTGAACCGTAAGTTTCTGGAAATTATAGCAAGATCAAATAACTATTATCCAAGAAGATCCTATAGGTTTAACTTGGCACAAACACTAATTAAAACATAAAACCACATCTAAACAGAAGGTAGATGAATTATTTATTACTAAGCAGCAAGGAAAAATATTGGGTTGTCTCCCAACAAGCGCTTTTCTTTAAAGCCTTTTTAGCTAGGCATTGATAATTTTAATGATGCTCACATGAAAGACAAGAATTGAAGCACAAAGAGAGCATCATAAAACACGTGACAAACACATCTAAGTCTAACATACTTCCTATGCATAGGCATCTTATAGAAAAACAAATTATCATAGCAAGCAAAAACTAGCATATGCAAGGAAGCGGAAAAGAACAATAGCATTCTCAACATAACGAGAGGAAATTTAGTAACATGAAAATTTCTATAACCATATTTTCCTCTCTCATAATAATTACATGTAGGATCATAAGAAAATTCAACAATATAGCTATCACATAACATATTCTCAACATGATCCACATGCATGCGAAGTTGACACTCTTCCAAAATAGTGGGATTATCATTAACTAAAGTCATGATTTCTCCAAGCCCACTTTTATCAAAAATTTAAAGATTGAATGTTATCCAAATATGTGGGATCTAAAGTTGACACTCTTCCAAACCCACTTTCAATATTATTGCAAACACTATTATCAATCTTATATTCATCATGGGGCTTAAATAAATTTTCAAGATCATAAGAAGAATCTCCCCAATCATGACTATTGGACATAGCAAAACTAGCATCCCCAAGCTTAGGGTTTTGCATATTATTAGCATAATTTACATCAATAGGATTTATAGTAAAATCATTGCAATCATGCTTTTTATTCAAATATCTATTGTGAGGCACTTCATCACAATTTTCAGATTTACGGATTTCTGGCAAAAGCTTATAAAGATAATCTAGTGCATCCAAATCACTAGGAATTGGTTCATCATAATTGGATCTCTTAAAAAGATTGGCAAGCGGATGAGGATCCATAGATATTAGCTTCTCTGTTTACGAATAAATACTCAACTATTTCAACCAAACGAGCAAACGATCAAAGTAAGACATCAAGGCAAACGAAAAGACGAACAGAAAAAGGGCGAATAAAACGGCAAGGGTGAAGTGGGGGAGAGGAAAACGAGAGACAAATGACAAATAATGTAATGCGAGAGATAAAGGGATTGTGATGGGTACTTGGTATGTTGACTTTTGCGTAGACTCCCCGGCAATGGCGCCAGAAATCCTTCTTGCTACATCTTGAGCTTGCGTTGGTTTTCCCCGAAGAGGAGAGGATGATGCAGCAGAGTAGCGTAAGTATTTCCCTCAGTTTTTGAGAACCAAGGTATCAATCCAGTAGGAGGCCACACGCAAGTCCCTCGTACCTACACAAGACAAATAACTCCTCGCAACCAACGTGAATAGGGGTTGTCAATCCCTTCACGGTCACTTACGAGAGTGAGATCTGATAGAGATGATAGATAATATTTTTGGTATTTTTGATATAAAGATGCAAAGTAAAATAAAAAGGCAAAGTAAAAAGCAAAGCAATAATAAAGCGTAGGGAAGATTAATATGATGAAAATAGACCGGGCCATATATTTCACTAGTGGCTTCTCTCAAGAGCATAGGTATTTTACGGTGGGTGAACGAATTACTGTTGAGCAATTGATGTAATTGAGCATAGTTATGAGAGTATCTAGGTATGATCATGTATATAGGCATCACGTCCGAGACAAGTAGACCGACTCTGCCTGCATCTCATCGCTATTACTCCACTCATCGACCGCTATCCAGCATGCATCTAGAGTATTAAGTTAATGAAAACAGAGTAACGCCTTAAGCAAGATGACATGATGTAGAGGAATAAATTCATGCAATATGATAAATACCCCATCTTGTTATCCTCGATGGCAACAATACCATACGTGCCTTGCAACCCTTTACATCCTTTGGGTAAGGACACCGCAAGATTGAACCCAAAGCTAAGCACTTCTCCCATTGCAAGAACTACCAATCTAGTTGGCCAAACCAAACGAATAATTCGAAGAGACTTGCAAAGATAACTCAATCATAGATAATCTTGATCATAAACCCACAATTCATCGTTCTCAACAAACACACCGCGAAAAGAAGATTACATCGAATAGATCTCCACAAGAGAGGGGGAGAACATTGTATTGAGATCCAAAAAGAGAGAAGAAGCCATCTAGCTACTAACTATGGACCCGAAGGTTTGAAGTAAGCTACTCACACTTCATCGGAGAGGCTATGGTGATGATGTAGAAGCCCTCCGTGGTGGAATCCCCTTCATGAGACTCGGAGCAGGCCCCAAGATGGGATCTCGTGGATACAGAAAGTTGCGGCGGTGGAATTAGGTCTTTGCCTCCGTATCTGATCTGTCGGGGGTACGTAGGTATATATAGGAGGAAGGAGTACGTTGGTGGAGCTTCAAGGGGCCCACGAGGCAGGGGGGCGCGCCCTAGGGGGGGTTCCCTTCACCCTCGTGACTGCCTTGTGGCTTTCTTGACGGAGGGTCCAAGTCTCCTGGGTCTTATCTGATGAGAAAATCACGTTCCCGAAGATTTCATTCCGTTTGGACTCCGTTTGATATTCCGTTTCTTCGAAACACTGAAATAGGCAAAAAACTGCAATGAATTTGGGCCTCCGGTTAATAGGTTAGTCCCAAAAGTAATATAAAAGTGGAAAATAAAGCCCAATATAGTCTAAAACAATAGATAATATAGCACGGAGAAATCAAAAATTATAGATACGTTGGAGACGTATCAGGGGCTCAGGTGGTCCCCTCAGGACCATCTCCATCTCTGCCAGGACGGCGTGGCGCCTGGCCTCCTGAGCCGCTAGGACACGCCGCATGTTGTGCTGATAGGCTGATGACATGGTCGGCAAGCCGAAGGGCATGCGAACGTAGCTGTGTGGTGGACCCTCACAACGGCCTACGCGCGAAGGCCAGAAAGGCTCCTGAGATGTGGCCCTGTTTAGCCCTGGAACGTCGTTGCAGACGCGCAACCCGGCATCCTTGCCTGGATGGGGAACTGCGCCTGGTGAGCGGTGGTCTCCGTGCATGGCCCTTGCGTCTTGCAGTTCCTGAGTGGTCTTGGTGATGAACTCCTGAGTGGTGGGCACTCCTCGCCCTGTGTTCTCCTGAGGGAAACGTGCCGCGAAGCACGCCTCCAAGTGGTGCCCAAGCCTCCCTCATGTTGTTGGCAAGGTATGAGGCCCTCCAGAAGAGAACCCCCGAGCCCCGCCCGAGGAGGGCGCCGGGCGCGCCTTCCTATGCGACGGAGGGAGGCGCCCCTGGAGCGGGCGCTGATCCTGTTGAGGTTCCAGTTACGACGCCATCCTCCCGAGATCCTGCACGGCGCTGCTACTTCTTCTTCTTGGGGAGGGCCTCAGGAGGGCCCTCGCCTTTGCTGTCGGGGTCGTCGATTGCTGCAGCTTGGAAGGCACGCTTGAGGGAGCATACCACATCTCTTTCTTCGCATGGGACCGTGATGATTCCGCCGCTTCCCGGCATCTTGAGGACGTTGTAGCCGTGGTGTGTGACCGCCATGAACTTGGCCAGGGCTGGATACCCAAGGATGGTGTTGTATGGCAGGCGGATGTGCGTGACGTCGAAGTCAATGAGCTCGGTGCGGTAGTTCTTGCATTCCCCGAAGGTGACAGGCAGGCGGACCTACCCTATCGGTGTGGTGGAACCGTCGGTCACTCCTGAGAAAGGCTTGGTGGGCTGAAGCTGGTCATAGGGCACTTGAAGGTTGTCAAATGTGTCGATGGACATGACGTTGAGCCCTGCGCAGCCATCGATGAGGGTCTTGGTGACTTGTACGTTGCTGATGACCGGTGAACAAAGCATCGGGAGGGCGCCAGCGGTGGCTGCGCACTTGAGCTGGTCTGCCGAGTTGAAGGTGATGGCGCACTGGGACCACCTGAGCGGGCGCGTGGCCTCGAGCTTGGGGAGGACTGCATTCACTTCATGAGCAAACTATTTGAAGATGCGCTGAGAGGCTGGGGCCTGGGCTCCACCCAAGATGCAGGCAATAGCGCGAGGCTCCTGTAAGCCCCCAGCCCCCTCTCCTGATGGTGGTCGTCGTTCCTTCTTGGCGGTGGCGGCAGCGGGGGAAGACCGGCGTTGCCCTGAGGACGGTCCTCACGAGGCAGGTCTCTCTAGGCGCCCTCGCGAGGATGATCTTGCCAGCGGTCTTCACGAGGACGGTCGCGCCACTCCTGGCATGATCCGCGGTCGTCCCAGTGTCCGTCGCCACGTCCTCCTCCTCGGCCGTAGCCCCGGTCACTGCGTTCGGGGCGTCGACCGAAGCGTCCTTCGTGAATGGCTCTGAGCTCTTGATAGACACTGGTGTTGTGGGTGTTCAGGTTGTGGAAGGCGCCAAACGGCCGGCTGTTCTTGGATGACTCGGGCTGATCTCTGCCTCACTTGGTGTCCGGCTCCGCTGCGAGCACAGCTGCTTCCTTGCGCTTCACGTCCTTGGCCTTGGCCTTCTTCTCTTCTGCACCCGCAGCTGGCAGCTCGAGGAGGGAAAGGCCCCCCTCCTCAGCTCTGGCGCACTTGGTTACCAGGTTGAACAACTCTTGAGATGTGCACAACTCCTCGTGGATAGCGAGCTCTTCCTTCATCTTGATGTCGCGGACACCATCGGAGAATGCGGAGATGATGGCCTCATCCGTCACCTTGGGGATCTTGAGGCGGGTGTCGTTGAAGCTCTGGATGTACTTCTGGAGGGTCTCTCCTGGTTGTTGCTTGATGCAGTGCATGTCACCCGCGGCCGGCGGGCGGTCGCGAGTGCCCTGGAAGTTGGTGACGAAGCGGTCGCGCATCTCGTCCCAGGAGGAGATCGAGCCATGCGGCAGGTTCAGGAGCCAGGAGCGGGCACCATCCTTGAGAGCCATAGGAAACTAGTTCGCCATGACTTTCTCATCGCCGTTGACCGCTTCGATGCTCAGCTCGTAGAGCTGCAGGAACTCCATGGGGTCGAGGGTGCCGTCGTAGTGAGGAGGCAGATCTGGCTTGAACTTGCCCAGCCAGGCGACGCTACGCAGCTCGGGGGTGAAGGCGTGGCAGTCGGCCGTGGTCGTCAGGGCTCGTCCCGGAGGCGGATCTTGGTCTTGACGAGGCCCACGTGCCGCCACCGCAGGTAGCGCGCGGTCTTGGCGAGGTGGCGCGGGGAGTGCAGGTGCAACTTCTCGCGGCCGAGGAATTTCTTGGCAGCTTCTCTCTTCGCGCGCAGGTGATACGTCTCCAACGTATCTATAATTTTTCATTGCTCCATGCTATATTATCTACTGTTTTAGGCAATATTGGGCTTTATTATCCACTTTTATATTATTTTTGGGACTAACCTATTAACCGGAGGCCCAGCCAGATTTGCTTTTTACGCCTATTTCAGTGTTTCGAGGAAAAGGAATATCAGACGGAGTCAAAACGGAACGAAATCAACTGGAGAAGTTATTTTTGGAAGGAAACCCACCAGATGGACTTGGACTCCACATCAGAAGATGGGAGGTGCTCATGAGGGTGGGGGCGCGCCCACCCCCCCTGGGCACGCCCCATGCCTCGTGGGGCCCCCGTAGCTCCACCGACGTACTCCTTTCACCCATATATACCTACGTACCCTAAAACTTCCAGAACAGAAGATAGATAGGGAGTTCCGCTGCCGCAAGCCTCTGTAGCCACCAAAAACCTCTCAGGACCCTGTTTCGGCACCCTGCCGGAGGGGGGAACCCTCACCGGTGGCCATCTTCATCATCCCGGCGCTATCCATGACGAGGAGGGAGTAGTTCACCCTCGGGGCTGAGGGTATGTACCAGTAGCTATGTGTTTGATGTCTCTGTCTCTCTCTCTCTCTCTCTCTCTCTCTCTCGTGTTCTCTCTCGTGTTCCCCCTATGGCACGATCTTGATGTATCCCGAGCTTTGCTATTGTAGTTGGATCTTATGATGTTTCTCCCCCTCTACTCTCTTGTGATGAATAGAGTTTCCCCTTTGAAGTTATCTTATCGGATTGAGTCTTTTATGAGAACACTTGATGTATGTCTTGCCGTGATTATCTGTGGTAACAATGGGATATCATGTGCCACTTGATGTATGTTTTGGTGACCAACTTGCGGGTTCCGCCCATGAACCTAGGCATAGGGGTTGGCACACGTTCTTGATTCTCCGGTAGAAACTTTGGGGCACTCTTTGAAGTACTTTTATGTTGGTTGGATAGATCTGAGATTGTGTGATGCATATCGTATAATCATGCCTACGGATACTTGAGGTGACAATGGAGTATATAGGTGACATTAGGGTTTTGGTTGATTTGTATCTTAAGGTGTTATTCTAGTACGAACTCTAGGGCTGTTTGTGACACTTATAGGAATAGCCCACCGGATTGATTGGAAAAATTACTTTGAGGTGGTTTCGTACCCTACCATAGTCTCTATGTTTGTTCTCCGCTGTTAGTGGCTTTGGAGTGACTCTTTGTTGCATGTTGAGGGATTGTTATATGATCTATCTATGTTATTATTGTTGAGAGAACTTGCACTAGTGAAAGTATGAACCCTAGGCCTTGTTTCCTATCATTGCAATACCGTTTACGCTCACTTTTACCGTTAGTTACCTTGCTGTTTTATATTTTCAGATTACAAATACCTTTATCTACCATCCATATTGCACTTGTATCACCATCTCTTGGCGAACTAGTGCACCTATACAATTTACCATTGTATTGGGTGTGTTGGGGACACAAGAGACTCTTTGTTATTTGGTTGCAGGGTTGCTTGAGAGAGACCATCTTCATCCTACGCCTCCCACGGATTGATAAACCTTAGGTCATCCACTTGAGGGAAATTTGCTACTACCCTACAAACCTGTGCACTTGCAGGCCCAACAACGTCTACAAGAAGAAGGTTGTGTAGTAGACATCAGCAGGCACCGGGCGCGGTGGATCGCGTCGTGGGGCCGTGCGCCTTGGCGCCAAGGCACCGTCTTGGGGCAGAGGTGGTGGAGGCGCTCCATCAGCCATGTCGCCCGTGGCTGGCGGAGGGCGAGGCAGAGAAAGGGACGGCGTCGGGGAGCCCCCTGCGGTGCAGACAAGCTCGGCGACGCGGTCGAGAGGTCGTCGGCCGGGCGGTAGGGCAGGAGTTCGTTCACCATGTGGAGCGCGGCCTGCGCGCCCATGGGAGTGCGACGTGGGTGGGACGAGGAACCAGCCGGGGTCAGCGATGGAGTGGCGGTGCGGCCGTCCTGCCGCACCGATGGGTGCAGCGAGGATGCTTGCTGCTCATTCCCCGCCGGGCCGGTGGCGGCATTGGTGGCAGGCGACGGGGAACGACGAGGTGGCCTGCCGACGGGAGCCGTCTGAGCAACACGGGCGGTGAGGGCGGCCCGGCGCTCAGCTCGAGCGCGGCGAGCGTCCGGAGCGCCAATCGATGGAAGGGAAGCTACAGCGCATCCCCTACCTGGCGCGCCAAATGTTCGATGTGGGGTTCCGGAAAAACCCTTAAGGTTCAAACCCTGGGGTGCGCGCGAAGTTCTTTCCCTCCTACCGATCCACGCCCCAGCTCGCTAAGATCTCGCAGACGAACTCGACGAACTCGCCACATAGAAAGACATGAGATTTATACTGGTTTGGGCTACTGTTGTGGTGTAATACCCTACTCCAGTGTGTGGTGGTGGATTGCCTCTTGGGCTGATGATGAACAATACAAGGGGAAGAACAACCTCCTGAGGTGGAGGTGTTCTTGTGTTCGGTGGCTAAGGGTTGGCTCTCGATCAGATGAGATCAAGTTAAGATGCCCCTACCGTGGTGGCTAGTTCTACTTATATAGGCCCTGGTCCTCTCCCCAAATATTGAGCGGGAAGGGAGCCAACAACGGCGGGCAATTTGAAAGGGGACAACTAGTACAAGCTATCCTAACAAAAGCGGTCTTCGCCTGCGAAAGGGCTCTGGTGATGACATCGTCTTGGGCTCCATGGTGACCTCCGTTCTGCTGGCCTGCTGGTCTTGGTCTCGTTGCACTGATGTGGAAACCTTTGCCTGATGCCTCGGTACTTCGCGCATGCGCCTGCTTCCTTAGCACCAAAGAGGAAAATAGGACACTGCGCGCGCTGGCGCCCGCCTGGTGTCGATCGTCATGGCTCACGTCACGAGAGCCTCGTGAGGTTTTCCCCGCCTTGATATCTCCGCTCCTCGCGAGCCTTCCTGGAGAGGCCGCTCCTGAGGAGGTCTTGCATCGTCCGCTTCACGAGGCTTGGCCCCTCGCGAGGGTCTTGAATGCTTTGTCGATGAAGATGGGCCGTACAGGCCTGCTCGCATACCCACGCAGTGGGCCGCAGGCAGGCAAGTCTGGGGACCCCCATTCCCAGAACGCCGACAAATCTAGAGATGACATGTATCTCAATTCCTATGAGGAGGGATTAGAAAAGAGATGTAATTTGGTTCATATCATAGGAACTTTTCTATTGAATATATGCTAATGTTTATTTTCCTTTGAAATTATGGGAGTATAGGAATCCATTCATATGAACCAAGTGGCTCTAAAGCTATAGAAATGATATCATGTTTATTTCCTTTGAAATGTGGAGTATATGAATCTATTCCTATGAACCAATTGGATCTAAAGGAAAAATCCTATAAAAATCATATCATATAGAGTTCATATGATATTCCTCCACACCAAAGGATGGTTGAAATTGCTGCAGGTGATACGATGGTCTTTCTTTGTAGACTCCTCCCCATCTTTATAGTTACCTCTCGAAGATGAATGAAATGATATACTACATGTGCAGTTTGGTACACGAAAACTCGGTAAAAGTTTGTGAGGTTTGAATTTTCAATAAAGCTATATGCACTGCGTTTTGGAACGGAGGGAGCATATGGCAGTTTCTAACACTCACGTGGAAGATTTGTGTGTAGGAGGAGTGATTGTTCTGTTAAATGACATGGAAAAACTGCCACTGTTAGATGCCGATCTAACGGTTCTTACGGCGTTCGTCAGGAAAAGGCTTGTGGCGAACGTTTGTCGGATAATGATTTATGAACACATGCATTGCATTGATACGCCCCCTCTCTCTCACGCACACG
Organism: Aegilops bicornis; assembly: GCA_021605145.1. NCBI lineage: Eukaryota > Viridiplantae > Streptophyta > Magnoliopsida > Poales > Poaceae > Aegilops > Aegilops bicornis. Next base: position 124,477,933 of record CM038672.1, on the reverse strand, counting down.
CACCCTCCCAAGTCCTCTCGCACCCACCGTCTATCTGCAGGTAGACGTCACACACATATGTGCTCTTCACACCCTACCCTCAGAACTTCTAAAAGACAAAAGACGTCGCGCACATTTTATTTTAGCTCACACGTCACACACTTATACTATTACTCTTGTGGCGAATGTTCTTTTGGCATAGTATATTGTACTCTCACGAAGAGAAGCACATTTTTTTGAAGTTGGTACAACAAAATCACTCCACTATATATATAAGCAGGAGCCTTAGCGCTTGCTTTACCAGGGTTCCTCTCGTTCACTCTCTCATGCTCTCCAGATCTAAGCAAGACATAGGTGGCCACACTCTCTCTCAGCTCACGGCTGGTCACAAATCCGGCCGGACAACCTCGACCGGGGCAGGGGTGTAGGTCCATCGTTCATGCTTGTCGTCGTGGCGAGGAGGAGACCAACGGCTGCCCATGAAGTCCCGATCGTGACCGTGCCGTTCTCTCGAGAGAGCGCCCGGCTCGGAGGGCCTCCGACCCCTTCTTCCTCTCTGCGGTATTGTGGCCAAGATGCGGCCTCCCGCCGCCGTCTTTGCCACATGCCGACGACCCTTAGGTATATATTCCTTCGAAACCTGCCTTGCTCTACTGCCCCAGCTCCCCACTTGGCTTCGTGTGGATCTTTTTCTACTTCCGTCCACTGTTCCAAAGCCACCTAGATTTTTACTATTATTAGAGGTAAAGCTAGTTCATACAGTCGACTCTAAGAGTTGATTCAAACAGGGAAGAAAGTGGGAAAGCTGTAGCATGAATCTAGGACTTGGTTCTAAGAGGAAACGGGGGAAAGTAGTAGATACTGGCTACCCAACCGGTCTCTTGGTTGAAAATACGAAGAAAGCATGGTGGATGGTGAAGGGTGGGGGGAAGTGATACGTCTCCAACGTATCTATAATTTTTGATTGCTCCATGCTATATTATCTACTGTTTCGGGCAATATTGGGCTTTATTTTCCACTTTTATATTATTTTTGCAACTAACCTATTAACCGGAGGCCCAGCCTGTAATTGTTTTTAGCCTATTTCAGTGTTTCGAAGAAAAGGAATATCAAACGGAGTCCAAAAGACCTGAAACTCCACGGAACCTATTTTTGGACCAGAAGAATCCCATGGAGTACCGGAAGCTCACCAGGGGAGTCTCGGGCTGCCCACGAGGGTGGGGCGCCCATCCCAGGGGCGCCTACCTCGTGGCCAGCCCGAAAGTCCACCGACGTACCTCCTGCACCCATATATACTCTCGTACCCTAAAACTTCTAGAACGGAGATTGGATCAGAAGTTTCGCCGCCGCAAGCCTCTGTAGCCACAAAAAACCAATCGGGGCCCTCTCCGGCACCTGCCGAGGAGGGCCATGATCACCGGTGGCCATGGAGGAGTATCCCGGAGGGGTCTTCATCACCATGAAGGCCAAGGACCAGAAGGTGGAGGCCATGGAGGAAGAAGCACAAGGGGGAGAACCTCTCCTCCTCTCTTCCGGTGGCGCCGGAGTGCCATCGGGAGGGGAATCATCGCCACGGTGATCGTCTTCATCAACATTACCATCATCATCACCATCCTCATCTCTTTTACGCGGCCCACTCTCCCGCACACCGCTGTAATCCCCTACTTGAACATGGTGCTTTATGCCACATATTATGATCCAATGATGTGTTGCCATCCTATGATGTTTTGAGTAGATATCTTTTGTCTTTGGGTTGATTGATGATCTAGATTGGTATGAGTTGTATGTTTTACTTTGATGCTGCCCTATGGTGCTCTCCGTGTCGCGCAAGCATGAGGGATTCCCGCTGTAGGGTGTTGCAATACGTTCATGATTCGCTTATAGTGGGTTGCTAGAGTGACAGAAGCTTAAACCCGAGTAAGAGGGATTGTTGCGTATGGGAATAAAGAGGACTTGATGCTTTAATGCTATGGTTGGGTTTTACCTTAATGATCATTAGTAGTTGCGGATGCTTGCTAGAGTTCCAATCATAAGTGCATATGATCCAAGTAGAGAAAGTATGTTAGCTTATGCCTCTCCCTCATATGAAACTGCAATAGTGATTGCCGGTCTTGTTAACAATTGCCTAGGACAATTCCGCACACCGATCCACCATTATTCCACACTCGCTATTTATATTATTTAGTAATATATTCTAACTTTATGATAACAGCACCTACTTTTATGTTTTAGCTCTCCAATATCATATAAAGCTATCCTCTTCATACCCACAATATAGTTTATTTCTCGTTGCTAGTTGGAAGCAAACGTCCGGTGCACGTAGAGTCGTATCAGTGGCAGATAGGGCCTGAGAGAATATTGATCTTACCTTTAGCTCCTTGTGGGTTCGACACTCCATACTTATCACTTCCACCTTTGGAAAGTGCTACGATGATTCCTTGCACTTGGGGATTATCAAGCTCTTTTCTGGCGCCGTTGCTGGGGAGCAATAGCGTGGGGTTGATATTCTCGTGTGTGCTTGTTTGTTTCCTTCACTAAGTAGATTTTGTTTTTCCTTTTTGTTTCTGTTTATTTGTGGGTGAAACATACAAAAGAAAATTTAAAAATGAAAATACAAAAAAAATTATTACTTGCCTCTCATGCCTAAAAAAGTTTTTCAAAAAGGAGAAGTGATTGGAAAGTTATGCATTGAAGAAGTGAGGGTCGACCTTCAGCACTTGTGTTCATGCTCACGGAAACAATGTAGAATTTTTTCATGGAAGTTTCTATGTAAATAATTATCCCCTTGTATATATTCATTGTATTATAAAAATAATGTGCCAAGCCTTGGTTTTAGGATGATTAGATTGCTTGTTTACTTTGTGCAAAATAAAAACAGAAACTTTGGCTGTAGTGCGTGAATTTTCATTTTTTACCGGAAAGTCAAATGGGTCTGAAACTTTTTGCACATTACTTCTGTACAAATTTTTCAAATTTTCAAATTTATTTTATAATTTTAGGAGTTACATAAGTATGGCAAACTTCCAGATTACTACAGACTGTCCTGTTTTTAACAGATTCTGTTCTGCGTGTGTTGTTTGCTTATTTCGATGAATCTATGAGTAGTATCGGAGGGTATGAACCATAGAGAAGTTGGAATACAGTATATTTAACATCAATACAAATAAATAATGAGTTCGTTACAGTACCTAAAAGTAGTGATTTGCTTTATTACACTAACGGATCTCACAAGTTTTTGTTAAAGTTTTGTGTGGATGAAGTGTCAGAAGGTCGAGGAGCTATCAATATGAGAAGAATAAAGAGAGGAAAGAGTTCAATCTTGGGGATGCCCAATGCACCCCAAGGTAATATTCAAGGAATACTCAAGCGCCTAAGCTTGGGGATGCCCCGGAAGGCATCCCCTCTTTCGTCTTCAAAACTATCGGTACACCTTACTCGGAGCTATATTTTTATTCGTCACATGATATGTGTTTTACTTGGAGAATCATTTTCTTTTGTGAGTATTAGCTAGATTCTATTTATAATAGTGTTTTGCATCTTTATTTTCAATAAAAATTTCAAGGATAGCCTTTACCATGCTTATTTTGCTAGTATACATGTTGCTGTTTGAAAACAGAAAGTTTACCGCTGTTGCAAAAATTCCCTAGAAAAGTCAGAGCATGATATAATGTTGAAACTTTTTTGAATAATGAGCTCTGACAAATATACTACAGTGGGAATTTTCTCTCATAATTTTTGGAGTTAGGGAAGTATTGATACTCTTGCATTCTTTACAGGCTGTACTGTTTTGACAGATTGCTGTTATGTTTGCATTGTTTACATATGTTTGCTTGTTTAATGATTCTATTTGAGGATAGGAGTATTAAATATGCAGAGACATTTAGTATGCAATGTTGAATAATAATTTTAGTGTTTTGTTACAGTAGAAAATGATAAGGTTTTGCATTGGTTTATACTAACCTATCTCACGAGTTCTTGTTGAGTTTGGTGTGGATGAAGCTTTCAATAAAAGAGAAACCATGATATGAGTGGAATTAAGGAGATATAAAAGTTCAAGCTTGGGGATGCCCAAGGCACCCCAAGATAATATTCCAAGAAGTCTCAAGCATCTAAGCTTGGGGATGCCCGTTAGGCATCCCACCTTTCTTCTTCAACAACTATCGGTTAGTATCGGTTGAGCCTAAGTTTTTGCTTCTTCACATGAGTTGTGCTATTCTTGCAATGTCATTTTATTTTGTTTTACTTGCTGTTTTAATAAAATCATTGGATCTGAATTATTGAATTGAAAAAAAGGGACCCTCCCATGGCTAGTTAATTATTTGACTAATCAGCGTCCTTCACTCATATCTTTTGGAGTAGTTTGTCATTTACTCATGTGCTTCATGTATATCCTATGAGTAAATGGGGGAATGAATTGAATGTCATAAATCTGAATTTTTATATGTTTCATATGCTTATAACATGGTTAGTGATGACTTCACACATAGAAAGTATGAGGCATAAAAGTTATTGAGAGTTGGCAAACGTAGTTTTGGTCATCATTGCAATTAATAGGAAGTAATAAGGAAAGAGAGGTTCACATACAAATATATTATCTTGGACATCTTTTATGATTGTGAAGCACTCATTAAGTATGACATGCTAAAAGAGTTGACGTTGGACAAGGAAGACAACGTAAATGGTTTATGTTTTCCGAATCTCAGTTAAAGTATATTGTCATTGACCTTCCAAACATGTTGAGCTTGCCTTTCTCCCTCATGCTAGCCAAATCCCTTGCACCAAGTAGAGATACTACTTGTGCTTCCAAATACCCGTAAACTCAGTTTTGCCATGAGAGTCCACCATACCTACCTATGGATTGAGTCAGATCCTTCAAGTAAGTTGTCATCGGTGCAAGCAATAAAAATTGCTCTCTAAATATGCATGACTTATTAGTGCAGAGAAAATAAGCTTTGTACAAACTTGTTGTGGAAGTAATAAAAGCGAAGGACTGCATAATAAAGGTCCACATACAAGGGGCAATATAAAGTGACGTTCTTGTGCATTAAGATTTTGTGCATCAACCCTAAACGCGCATGACAACCTCTGCTTCCCTCTGCGAAGGGCCTATCTTTTACTTTATGTTTTTGCTTTATGCTTGAGTCAAGGTGATCCTCACCATTCCCTTTTTCATTTTATCCTTTGGCAAGCTCCTTGTGTTTGAAAGATCATGATATATATATATCCAATTGGATGTAAGTTAGCATGGGATATTATTGTTGACATCACCTAAAGGTGAATACGTTGGGAGGCAACACAATAAGCCCCTATCTTTCTCAGTGTCCGGCTGAAACTCCATAACCACAAGTATTGCGTGAGTGTTAGCAATTGTAGAAGACTATATGATAGTTGAGTATGTGCACTTGCTGAAAAGCTCTATTCTTGACTCTTTCTGATGTTATGATAAATTGCAATTGTTTCTATGACTGAGATTATAGTTTGTTAGTTCTCAATGAAGTTTCTGAACCATGCTTGACATTGTGAATAGATTGTTACTTGATCATGAAAAGTTTTATGAGATAAGCTGCTATTATGGCACATATTGATGGTAGAAAAAGTGATTGGAATTATCATTGATCAAACTTAAGCACTTACTAGCATTCCGCATCAAAAATTATGTTTATATCATTTACCTACTCGAGGACGAGCAGGAATTAAGCTTGGGGATGCCTGACACGTCTCCAACGTATCTATAATTTTTGATTGCTCCATGCTATATTATCTACTGTTTCGGGCAATATTGGGCTTTATTTTCCACTTTTATATTATTTTTGTGACTAACCTATTAACCGGAGGCCCATCCGTAATTGCTTTGTTTTTAGCCTATTTGATGTTTTCAAGAAAAGGAATATCAAACGGAGTCCAAAAGACCTGAAACTCCACGGAACCTATTTTTGGACCAGAAGAAGCCCATGGAGTACCTAAGCTCACCAGGGAGTCGGGCTGCCCACGAGGGTGGGCGCGCCCACCCTGTGGGCGCCCCTACCTCGTGGCCAGCCGGAAGTCCACCGACGCACCTCCTGCACCCATATATACTCTCCTACCCTAAAACTTCCAGAACGGAGATTGGATCAAGTTCACGCCGCAAGCCTCTGTAGCCACGAAAAACCAATCGGGGCCCTCTCGGCACCACTTGGGAGGGGGCCATCATCACCGGTGGCCATGGAGGAGTATCCCAGAGGGGTCTTCATCACCATGAAGGCCAAGGACCAGGAGGTGGAGGCCATGGAGGAAGAAGCACAAGGGGGAGAACCTCTCCTCCTCTCTTCCGGTGGCGCCAGAGTGCAATCGGGAGGGGAATCATCGCCACGATGATCGTCTTCATCAACATCACCATCATCATCACCATCCTCATCTCTTTTACACGGTCCACTCTCCCGCACACCGCTGTAATCCCCTACTTGAACATGGTGCTTTATGCCACATATTATGATCCAATGATGTGTTGCCATCCTATGATGTTTTGAGTAGATATCTTTTGTCTTTGGGTTGATTGATGATCTAGATTGGTATGAGTTGTATGTTTTACTTTGATGCTGCCCTATGGTGCTCTCCGTGTCGCGCAAGCGTGAGGGATTCCCGCTGTAGGGTGTTGCAATACGTTCATGATTCGCTTATAGTGTGTTGCTAGAGTGACAGAAGCTTAAACCCGAGTAAGAGGGATTGTTGCGTATGGGAATAAAGAGGACTTGATGCTTTAATGCTATGGTTGGGTTTTACCTTAATGATCTTTAGTAATTGCGGATGCTTGCTAGAGTTCCAATTATAAGTGCATATGATCCAAGTAGAGAAAGTATGTTAGCTTATGCCTCTCCCTCATATGAAACTGCAATAGTGATTGCCGGTCTTGTTAACAATTGCCTAGGACAATTCCGCACACCGATCCACCATTATTCCACACTCGCTATTTATATTATTTAGTAATATATTCTAACTTTATGATAACAGCACCTACTTTTATGTTTTAGCTCTCTGATATCATACAAAGCTATCCTCTTCATACCCACAACATAGTTTATTTCTCGTTGCTAGTTGGAAGCAAACGTCCGGTGCACGTAGAGTCGTATCAGTGGCAGATAGGGCCTGAGAGAATATTGATCTTACCTTTAGCTCCTTGTGGGTTCGACACTCCATACTTATCACTTCCACCTTTGGAAAGTGCTATGATGATTCCTTGCACTTGGGGATTATCAGGAAGTGGACCTATCTTTTGGTTGAAAAAGGAAAGAAAGTGACGGGTGTTGGGGGACAACGCAAATGAGAATGAGCAGGTCTAGATTTCTTGTGCTCACATTGGAAAATGTCGCCGAGGAGATAAAAAATGGGACATATGCAGACATGCTGCCTGAGTGTTTGCCGCTCTCGGCAACCACATCTACCTCATCACTTTATGCCCCTGCTGTCCCTACGCCCATATCGCTACCGTTAATGTAAAATCACATGAAGCATTAAGCAATGCCACCTAATGTCACTATAAGTAATGGTCTAGTGCCATCGATAAATTGAACCAATGCCACCACCATTTTATGAAGTGCTTCTGTCTTGCTTTATTTCCCATGAATTGTGTTTTTGCAGTTACACTTAAATCTCACACCGCTAACATTGCTACATCCCAGTGGAATTTCACAAATTTGATTGCACATTTACTGACCATGTGCTACTCTCATGACAGTAATACTAATGCTATTGTTCTGCATGTTAATCTAGTGGCAGTGTTGATGTGATGTGATGCTACTTACTTAAGGACACTTTCATACTGTCAATCTAGTGCCAATTATAACACAATAGATGCTGCTGTTAATCATACGCCACTGCAAATATCTGTCACTGTTTAAATAATATATTTCGTATTTACGCAAACAGGGATGTTTGTCTCCATATCCTTTCGGGATGTCTGTCTCCGTATCGTTTCTATCCGCGCAATCAAAAGTACACACCTCAGTTTTAGTAGAACTGCGCAAAATGAGATGGCTATCCCTCGTTGCCGCCGTCTAACCACCCATGTTCCAGGTATTCCTACATTGTTAGTAACTAGGTAGAATGACTTTCCGGTTTATAGGCTTATCTCAAAATTTTATTTTTTCCATTTTATAAGGTTCAATTTGGTTGTTCCCCATCACATGTCCAGATTCCAAGGTGAATTAAATCATTGCATGCAAGTATTAAGAGAAAGTTGACCAATGCATGTACTTTATATATGCATGCATGTATTGCAATCAATACATTGGAAAACATAAATTTTTGAGGAAAACAAAAGCATTAATTGGGTGTTCTTGCAAACTACAAAAGGTATTCCACCACTCACCATCTACCTTGGTTGGTGAGATTTTTGAATTGAGCCCTATAAGGCTGGTTGTAATGGGGAGTATCATATATATATACTAGTAGCTTGTATCATGCATATATATGATAGTGTAGCTAGGATACTAGCTAGCTACTTCCGTAACGCATAGTATCATAAGTTAACATCTTAGGTTGCCTTACTAATCACACAAAGTAGTAGTACAACATTTAATATGACACAGTATCATGATATGATACCACATCCTCTCTTGTGTGCCACATCATCCATAATTGAGCCCTATAAGTTGGCATGCATGATACCGCTTATGATAATACCATTACAACCAGCCTAGCTAAACCGGAAAGGAGGGAGTATGAGACTAGCTAGCCACAATGGAGAGTAGTACACTGGTAACATACACATACCCCTAGACTATATATGTTACTACCTTCATAGTGGGTAGTAACATAAGTGTAGTGTCATGCAGAGCTTCGTTTCTTAGGTTACAGACTCATGCATATTGCATTGGGACATGTGATGCTACAATAACTATCAGTTACTGAAACTATCTCTATCCTCATTAACTTATTGCCACATAAGCAAGTTTGCTGAGTTGAAGTCGGTGTTACTGCTGAAGTTACTCCCACTGTGGCTAGTCTGATACTAGCTAGTCGTTTATGATATACTAGCTACGTCACTAAGAGCATGGTTAATAATACAACCAAGGGTCGACTATAAGAAGTTGACATGTCTTATAAGCCAACCTCTTAGCGCGTATGTACAATAATAAGTTTTATATACGTACTAGTTTATCAATAGTTGACCCACCTTACATCCTCACAAAGTGTCTTGGGTCTCCTGTTGCAGCTGGCTCTACTAACCAAGAGCCCGCTTCTCTTCTCTTTCCTCGAACTAATAAGCACATATATATTATTCTATTCCTTATAGCCAGACTACCCATAGAGGGAGTAACATAGGTAGTAACATCACACATATCTAGATAAAATAGATGATGTGGCAAGCAATAAATGAAGAAATGGAGGAAAGTGGATATGTGTGATGTTACTACCTATGTTACTCACCCACAATGGGAGTAACATAGGTAGTAACATCACACATATCTAGATAAAGTAGATGATGTGGCAAGCAATAAATGAAGAAAGAGAGGAAAGTAGTAACATAGCTAGTTACTAGTAGTATGAGTAACATCACATGTACATATCAAGGCAAGATGTGTCTATAGCCTAATAAATGAAGTGTTGCATGTTACCACACATATATGTTACTCCCCACTATAGAGGTAGTAACATAGACTAGTGTAACACATGGGCATGTTACTAGTCTATGTTACTACCCATTGTGGCTAGTCTGAGTAACATCACACATCTCAAGGCAAGATGAGTCTATAGCCTAATAAATAAAGTTTTGCATGTTACTACACATATGTTACTCCCTACTATAGAGGCAGTAACATAGACTAGTAACATTCTATGTTACTACCCATTGTGGCTAGTCTTATGTCACTCTATTGTGTACTTACTTGCTCTAATAATGCATAGTATCATAGAGTAGCTAGTATCATATGTAGTACTTTATTTATATTGTCATGCATGACACATATATAGTAGCATAACATTTATTATGATACGGTTTCATGATATGATACTTAACCCTCTCTTTATTCATTTAATTAATTCTATGACAGCTCATCAAAATTGCCTAGTTGGCATGCATGATACTAGCTATGATACCCCCTTACTATCAGCCTAGCAAAGGTGTACATATCATTTGTGCGTCACTTTGTGAGTTTTCATCCGTTTGTTCGAGAAGCAGGGAGAAGTTTCAAACATTTCGTCATGAGGTGCGGCCACTGGCGTAGGCCTAGTTGGTATTTTAATTGCAGAAAATTCATATGGAGTTCGGACATCATCAAAATCGATGTGTGCCTGTGGCGTGCTCTCACGACCCCGTGGAAAAAAATTGGTAAAGTTTGGCACAAGTTTTGATGACCGCTCCTTCCAAACCGGAGCATCTCACATGAATGATCATGGTTTTCCAAAAGGAGACATGTCAATTCAAACTCCTGTGGCCGGTGACTTCATCGTTTGGCCTCATAAAAATTTCCACGGTACGCAATCACCATTATACCACGGGTTTGATTTTCTGGCGCATTTTAGGTATCGTTAGCTATATTTAAGACTTTTTTTGATATTAACGTGCATTTTGTGCATACAAATAAAATTACAACCAGAACTGCATGTGCTGTCGAAAGGGATGAGGATCGCCGTTCGATCTGGGAGCATCCAACGGTGCAGACGTACGATCTGTGGGGTTTGGGTTCTGGCCAATCAGAAAGCACGACTCAGATCATGGGCGGGGTGGTGGCGGGGTTTGGTCGGCACACGGCTTTCATCAACGAACCGTGTGCTTTTCGCTAACTAGATTGCATATTTTTGTTCACACATACTGTAGTGAGATCGATTGAGTGTGCTACCTCTATGATATAATAATAATAATAACAAAAAATAGTTCATATTCATTGCCTGAGCTGACAGCATATCAAGGTCAACATATTAACGGTTCTTACATCAACAGAAAACCGGGCATAACTCACAAATTCAGTACACGCGACAGTTCTAAATTGAACGAATTAAGTTGCAGGGTAGGCATAAAGACTAGTCTTACGGCTTAATTCCCATGTACATGGGGGAACTGGGATCATTAAGTTGACCCCGAATGAACTTAGGGTTTTTGATGATTTTAAACTTCTTCTCTGTTGCACTGGTGCGTGATCCCTTGGCTGGCAACTCATCAAATTCATCATACTTGTCCTGATCGGCAAAATCGTCGACACCCTCTTCCCATGCATCGCTAAATGGCCGTTCTTATGCAAGGGGTCTTCCACAAAGAAAATCTGGGTAGCATCGCTGGCAAGAATGAATGGGTCCACGTGATATGCCATCGTTGTCCTGTTAACACAGGTCTTCCTGTACTCATCAATCCTTACCTGACCAAGAGGGATCCATGCGCACCTGAATAATGCCACCTAACTTTCACATAGTCAAGCTCCCAAATCTCTTTGGTGGTTCCATAGTATACCCTTTTATCAGCTTCATTTACAGTCATGCATTCTATTCGAACAGAGCTGTTCTGATACAAGGTCTTCTTATCACGTTCTCAGTGTAGAACGTGTATCCATTTATGTCATATGCTTGGTACGCCAGCATCGTAGGTGATGGATTTTGTGCCAACCACGTAGCAATGTCATCGATGGATCCTTGTGCCAAACGATTCTTCAGCCATTCGGCGTAGTTCTTAGTGTGCTCCTTCATCTCCACCTGTGATGAAGGCACCATTGGTAAGAATCTTTGGCGTATCTCTGCCAAGTTTTCTTCGGCATAAGCGATGAGAACTGAGTTGTTAAGCAGTACCGTCAAATGGGCTTTCTCTGCCAATTCTCTGGGTGTAGCCATTTTCTTGCCAGCAAGGACTGGCTGACCTTTTAGCCTTCCCTCATGGCGAGAGAGGGGCAAACCTATAGGTCTTTGTTTCATGTATTTGGTGCAAAACTCAACCACCTCCTCCGCGGTATAACCTTGTAGGATGCTTGCCTCTAGATGGTTTCGGTTCCGACAAAAGCGCTTCAGTATTCCCATGAACCGCTCGAAGGGATACATGTTGCGAAGAAACACAGGACCACAATACTTTATCTCGTCGACAAGGTGCACAGTGAGATGGACCATGATATCAAAGAATGCCGGTGGGAAAAAACATCTCTAGGTTGGACAATATTCTTGCAATATCATCTTGCATATGATCCAACTCTTGGGATCTACAACTTTACGCCATAGTTGGTTGAAGAAATCACAGAGGTCAATGAGTGTGTTTCTTATATCTTTGTCCATCGATTCACGATGGCCACCAGAGGATTTGTGTCAACATTACATGGCAATCATGTGACTTCATGTGTCCCAACTTCATTTTACCTGAGCTCACATCCACGAGACTTCTGATGTTTGCGGAGTAGGAAGAGGGTGTCTTAACTGACAACAAATAGGTGAAGAACTGTGTTGCTTCTTTTGTAATGAAATTGTAACTCTGACGGGCTTTGATGAATTTTTCATCATCTTCAGCTTCACTCTTGCGTTGTGATTGATCAGCAAGCATATCGAGCTGTGAACCATCACCATCCTTTCTTTTACCTTTAATCTAGAGCAGAGTACCAAGGATGCTTTGACAAACGTTATTCTCTACGTGCATGGCATCGATGCAGTGACGTAGACGTAGAATCTCCTAGTAAGATAATTTCCATAACACCGATTTCTTCTTAAACACTTGATCCTTGGGTGTTAGTTTCACCGTCAAAGGGTGGTTCTTGCCAAGCACAACATTAATTTTTTTAGCCATGTTGTGGACCACCACCCCTTCATAGGGTCTTGGGGCTGCAGCTGCCTCTGCTTTACCATCAAATTCAGCTTTCATCTTTCGGTATGGGTGATTTTTCCGTAAGAACCTACGATGACGCAAATACACTGTTTTGTGCGAGTTGGGAAGTCTTCTGCTAGCTGTCCTATCCATGCATGTGACACACCCTACTTCTCCCCTTGTTTTCTGCCCCGATGTGTTGCCTAATGCCGGCATATCTTGAATGGTGTGCACCAGCATGGCATGTAGATCAAAAATCTCCTTTCTGTAAGCATCATAACATTTTTCAATGAGCTCATCTATCCACACTGCCGCCGGTTCTTCTACCAGTAGCTGAAAGTAAATGTCGATGTCATTTCCAGGTTGCTTTGGGCCTTGGATAATCATTGACATCATAATGTATTTTTTCTTCATACTCAACCAAGGAGATAGGTTATATATGCACAGAAGCACCGGCCATGTGCTGTGATTGGTGCTCATATCGCCAAAAGGATTCATCCGCTCAATACACTCCTCGAGCCTTATACTTCTAGGATCCTTGGCAAATTTTTTGAACCTTTTGTCGATTAATTCCCACTGAGCCCCATCTTTCGGGTGCCTCATATACTTATCCGCAATTCGCTCATCATGATGCCACCGCAACCTCTTTACCTCTCTAGGGTTTGCAAACAAACTCCTCAACCTTGGAATTAAAGGCAAGTACCAAACAACCTTGAACGGGACTCCTGTCTTGATCTCGTCGTCCAATTTGTACTTGTCCTTTGCTCTCCTGCGCTTGTATCGTGCATGCTTGCATGTGGGACATGCACGATAATCTTTGTACTCACCACGGTACAATATACAATCATTCACACAAGCGTGTATCTTCTGTACTTCAAGTTCCAATGGGCAAACAATTTTCTTCGCTTCATTCATGCTTCTGGGGAGCACATTATCTTCCGGAAGAATTTCTTTCAAAAGACCTAACATCTCTGTGAAGCCCTTGTTTGATAGACCGTTTGCTTCTTTAAATCTGAGAAGCGCCAGGGTGGACTCAACCTGGAATATTTCTTTTTGCAACCTGGATACAATTCTTTCTTGAAGTCCGCATCAATGGTTGGTAGATCCTTGTACCCAATCATATGCTTATCTGGGCCCTCGAAATCTGCAATCATAGCAGCAAAATCTGGTATATCAAGATCGTCGTCATCTGCGTCAACGTCTTGGTTTTCCAGTGGGTGTTTCGGCTTTCCAGTGTTCCATTGGTAGCTTCACGCCTCTGCCCCGATGTTAGATTCAACATCCATGTGACACTGATCGGGGTTTGGCATCTCACTGCCCTGGGTATCTTCATCCATGACCTCCTCTTCACCGTGGCTGGTCCAACGTGTATATCCATCCATGAATCCCCTAGAGACTAAGTGCATCTGGACATCTGCAACTTCATGTGACTTTGTATCGGCACAATCAGTACATGGACACAGGATGTAATCTGCATCACCAATTCGCCTCATTGTACTTTCAGCCAAATTCATGAACTCTGTCACACCACTGATAAAATCTGTGGTTTTCCGATTCTTCATCCATCGAGATCGTTCCATCTGCAGCACACGAATGGTAATTAAAAACAAAACAACAACATTAATACACGGATTAACTGATGTCCAAAGATGCGTGCATAAATCACAAGGTTTGATTTTAATAATTACTGAGGGTGCTCCATGTTGTTATCTAGACGTGCTATGACAAAAATTAATGGCTAGTCAATTTACACGCAGAGTACTAGTACAACACTACACTTAGGAATTGAATACCTAAATTTAGCCACTCACGAAAAGAATACCTTAATTAATTAGCCGCGTGGCGACCTCCACCCAGCAGACAGACAAGTGCGATGCGGCGGCACGCCGAGACAGCAGGGTCGAGGAGCAAAGCTTAGTGCGGTTGCCGCCTGAAGTTCAACCTCCACTATCCCGCCATCGACCGCGATGGATGTGCTCGAATCACGCCACCGCCGACCGACCGGGGATTGACCTCTTCTCCGGTAGCCGCTGCCCAGGCCGCCGCCACCATCTCTATATGCAGAGCGGCTGTTTTTTTATGGATATCCGCAGAGCGGCTGTTTACATGGTATCTCACCGTAACTCAATTATATGGACAGGGTAGTACATCACATACGGTTATGTAATGGCACCCGTGTCTAACCTACGTTGTCTTCTCACACGGTTTGGTGCGGAAATCGTGTGTGACGTTGTAATACCTAACACAAACGACATGTACAAACAGTGTGCCATATACAACATATATATAGTGCCATTAGTAGTTCCCAACCGTTAGCTTATCTCCACAGTTTCCCCGTTTCCCCCAAATCCCTACATAGCCTCCAAATTCCCTCGCGTGGCGCTGACATTGGGGGAATGTGGATGAGTGGTGCTGATGGTTTCGGTGCGGCTGCTCCTAGTCGTATCGCCGCCATGACGGCGGTCGCCGTCGAGCACTTGCCTATGGTCATCAGAAGGCAGGTGTACTACAGATCCGAATCGTCCTGTCAGGTTCCAATCTATCCCGATCTTTTTTACCATGTCCAAAGTATGGCTCCTTGCCGAATCCGTCCTGAATGACCCCCCCAGGAGAGCGATCTGCCGCTGGATCCAGAGCTTGACTCCTGACTCCCGCAACACGAGTTCGACTTCGAGTTTTGCGCCATCGAGAAGTACCAAAAGCTGAGTTGTGTGCACGGGGACACTCCCGCTCGACGTGTATGCACGGAGGGATTCGACATTGGCAGGCGGTTTCTCAGTTGCCCCTTAGAGGTTAGTGCTAATTAAGTTCATCATTTTACTTCAGTTAATGCCACCGCTCATCTAGAATACTATTTAACATTGGCAAGGATATGAGGCTTGTGCCTTTGTTAACTGGCTTGATGAAGAATGGCATGGCCGGGCTCGGAGTGTTATAACCAAGCTCGCAGAAGATAACGTAAAGCTGAAGAAGAAACTGGCTGATCTGGAATGTACAATCAGTACGATGAAGCAAGAAAGAATCAATCACAGACAACAGATGAAAGCAATAGACAAGAAGGAACTAGCATGTGTAGTTGTGGTTGTCGCATTAGCCATGTTCTATGCGCTGTTTGCAATGATGATTAGGGGTTTTGTTTGACAGTATTGCTAAAGCACATCTAGATGTGCTCTAAGTAATGCACATCTAGGTCCTATATATGCCATTGATGTTACACGAAGATTCGTGCAGATATTTTTCTTTGTCTTTTTCTTTTCCTTTCTAGTTTGATTATTACTGGCTTTATCAATAAGAAGAGCTCAATGTATTGCTTGCCAACTGTCCTACTTCGTTCGTACCAGTATCGGTGCATAATCCCAAAACTCGTTCCTTGTTTTTGTCCTAAAAAAGGAAACCAGCCAAATAGCCAATAGGAGTCCTGCACAACCCCGGGAATTTGGAGCGACTGGGTACAAATAATTACGGTTGATTATATCAACGGTTAGATAATACGTCAACCCCCGCTTCAATCCCCGCTTCAATTGGCAGTTCCTCTTCTCTACATACCCCGCTTAAGTGTCCACCATCTTCATCGTCCCCCGCAGGCCGCGCTACACACTGGCACACACTCTGCAGCCATGTCGAGCGATAGCAAGGACGACAGTTCGGCCAACAGTCTAGCGCCCGATGATAGGTCAACATCGCAATCATCCCGCTCGTCTTCCATGAGTCCGGCGTCGAGCCCAGACCTCTATTATATCCGGTTCATGGAAGGGATGCCGCCTCCGGAGTCGTCAGACGACAACCAGACGGACGAGGAGCCGTTGGAGGACGAAGAAGAGGACGACGATGATGATGAGGAGGAATGGTCGAACGAGGAGGAGGAGGATGACGACAACAACAACGATGACGACAGCGGCGGCGATGAAAAGCCAACGGTCAGCGGCAAGAAGCGTCCTCGCCAAGACGATGTTGCGGGGCCATCCAACAAGAATAACAAGAAGAAGAAGGACTACATTAATAAGATTGTATATATCTTTGTTGATCCTGTCAATCTCATCGCAGACGGTTAGTAATATGTATTCGACAGAGACCTTCTACATTATCGCCAACATGTTGGTTTGTTGAACTGTGTGCCCTGACGAGCACACAATTCACAAAAAAGACCGTATGGGCTGTCTATAATGATCGCACACAATTATGATTACCGACCTGTTTGACAGGTATCACACACATCTTGTTACGCCGAATCGTTTGTGTTCACCTCACTCATCGTAAACGGTTCATCGGAGTGAACTGTATGCCGTATATCGCTGATACGTCTCCAACGTATCTATAATTTTTGATTGCTCCATGCTACTTTATCTATTGTTTTGGACTATATTGGGCTTTATTTTCCACTTTTATATTATTTTTGGGACTAACCTATTAACCGGAGGCCCAGCCCAGAATTGCTGTTTTTTGCCTACTTCAGTGTTTCGAAGAAACGGAATATCAAACGAAGTCCAAACGGAATGAAACCTTCGGGAACGTGATCTTCTCACCGAACGTGATCCAGGAGACTTGGAACCTACTCCAAGAAACGCCAGAGGCGGTCACGAGGGTGGAGGGCGCGCCCCCCTTGGCGCGCCCCCTGCCTCGTGGGCCCCTCGGTGCTCCACCGACGTACTCCTTCCTCCTATATATACCTACGTATCCCCAAACGATCAGAACAGGAGCCAAAAACCTAATTCCACCGTCGTACCTTCCTGTATCCACGAGATCCCATCTTGGGGCCTGTTCCGGAGCTCCGCCGGAGGGGGCATCCACCACGGAGGGCTTCTACATCAACACCATAGCCCCTCCGATGAAGTGTGAGTAGTTTACTTCAGACCTTCGAGTCCATAGCTAGTAGCTAGATGGCTTCTGCTCTCTTTTTGGATCTCAATACAATGTTCTCCCCCTCTCTCGTGGAGATCTATTCGATGTAATATTCTTTTTGTGGTGTGTTTGTTGAGACCGATGAATTGTGGGTTTATGATCCAGCTTATCTATGAATAATATTTGAATCTTCTCTGAATTCTTTTATGTATGATTGAGTTATCTTTGCAAGTCTCTTGAATTATCCGTTTGGTTTGGCCAACTAGATTGGTAGTTCTTGCAATGGGAGAAGTGCTTAGCTTTGGGTTCAATCTTGCGGTGTCCTTACCCGATGTGAGAAAGGGTTGCAAGGCACGTATTGTATTGTTGCCATCGAGGATAACAAGATGGGGTATTTATCATATTGCATGAATTTATTCCTCTACATCATGTCATCTTGCTTAAGGCGTTACTCTGTTTTAACTTAATACTCTAGATGCATGCTGGATAGCGGTCGATGAGTGGAGTAATAGTAGTAGATGCAGAATCGTTTCGGTCTACTTGTCTCAGACGTGATTCCTATATACATGATCATACCTAGATAACCTCATAACTATGCTCGATTCTATCAATTGCTCAACAGTAATTTGTTCACCCACCGTAGAAAATCTATACTCTTGAGAGAAGCCACTA
The DNA here is from genome assembly GCA_021605145.1 of Aegilops bicornis. Lineage (NCBI taxonomy): Eukaryota > Viridiplantae > Streptophyta > Magnoliopsida > Poales > Poaceae > Aegilops > Aegilops bicornis. Next base: position 124,459,695 of record CM038672.1, on the reverse strand, counting down.
GTGAAACCTATGGCCCCCGGGTCTATTCTCATCATATCAATCTCCATCACTTTATTTACTTGCTTTGCTTTTACTTTTTACTTTGCATCTTTATACCAAAAATACCAAACATATTATCTCTATCAGATCTCACTCTCGTAAGTGACTGTGAAGGGATTGACAACCCCTAATCGCGTTGGTTGCGAGTAGCTATCGTTTTGTGCAGGTACGAGGGACTTGTGCGTGGCCTCCTCTTGGATTGATACCTTGGTTCTCAAAACTGAGGGAAATACTTACGCTACTGTGCTGCATTATCCACTCCTCTTCGGGGAAAACCAACGCAAGCTCAAGACGTAGCAAGAAGGATTTCTGGCGCCGTTGCCGGGGAGGCTTACGCAAAAGTCAACATACCAAGTACCCATCACAATCCCTATCTCTCGCATTACATTATTTTCCATTTGCCTCTCGTTTTCCTCTCCCCCACTTCACCCTTGCCGTTTTATTCGCCCTCTCTTTCCCAATCTCCTCCTCTCTTTTGCTTGCCCTTTCGTTTCTCGTTTGGTTGGATTAGATGCTTATTTATTCCTAAACAAAGAAGCCAATATCTATGGATCCTGATCTGCTTGCCAATCTTTTTAAGAGATCCAATTATAATGAACCGATTCCTAGTGATTTGGATGCACTAGATTATCTTTACAAGGTTTTGCCTGAAATCCGTGAAGTGACTCACGATAGATCTTTGAATAAAAAGCATGATTGCAATGATTTTATTATAAATTCTTTTGATGTCAATTGTGCTAATAAGATGCAAAACCCTAAGCTTGGGGATGCTAGTTTTGCCATGTCTACTACTTGTTGGAATAATCATGATTGGGGTGATTTTTCTTATGATCTTGAAAATTTATTTAAGCCCCATGATGAATATGAGATTGATAATATTGTTTGCAATAATATTGAAAGTGGGTTTGGAAGAATGTCAACTTTAGATCCCACATATTTGGAGAATATTCAATCTTGTGAAATTTTTGATAAAAGTGGGTTTGGAGAGGTCATGACTTTAGTTAATGTTAATCCCACTATATCGGAAGAGTGACAACTTTGCATGCATGTGGATCGTGTTGAGAATATGTTTTGTGATAGCTATATTGTTGAATTTTCTTATGATCCTACATGTAATTATTTTGAGAGAGCAAATATGGTTATAGAAATTTTCATGTTACTAAATTACCTCTCGTTATGTTGAGATTGCTATTTTTTCTTTCCGCTTCCTTGCTTATGCTAGTTTTTGCTTGCCTTGATAATTTGTTTGCCTATAATATGCCTATGCATAGGAAGTATGTTAGACTTTAGTGTGTTTGTCACATGTTTTATGATGCTCTCTTTGTGCCTCAATTCTTGTCTTTCTTGTGAGCATCATTGAATCTCAATGCCTAGCTAAAAAGGCTTTAAAGAAAAGCGCTTGTTGGGAGACAACCCAATATTTTTCCTTGCTGCTTAGTAATAAATAATCCATCTAGCCCCTGTTTAGATGTGTTTTTATCTTTTAATTAGTGTTTGTGCCAAGTTAAACCTATTAGATCTTCTTGGGAGATAGTTATTTGATCTTGCTGTAATTTCCAGAAACTTTGTGCTTAGTGCCCGAATTGTTAAAAATCACCCGAACGTGATAAAATATTGATTCCAATTGCTGCTAATCAATAAACAAATTTTCCAGGTCTTCTAATTTTTGTAGAATTTTTTGGGTTCCAGAAGTTCGCGTTAGTTACAGATTACTACAGACTGTTCTGTTTTTGACAGATTCTGTTTTGCGTGTGTTGTTTGCTTATTTTGATGAATCTATGGCTAGTAAAATAGTTTATAATCCATAGAGTAGTTGGAATACAGTAGGTTTAACACCAATATAAATAAAGAATGAGTTCATTATAGTACCTTAAAGTAGTCTTTTGTTTTCTTTCTCTAACGGAGACTCACGAGATTTCTATTGAGTTTTGTGTTGTGAAGTTTTCAAGTTTTGGGTGAATTCTTTTGATGGATTATGGAACAAGGAGTGGCAATAGCCTAAGCTTGGGGATGCCCATGGCACCCCCAAGATAATCTAAGGACACGAAAAATTCAAAGCTTGGGGATGCCCCGGAAAGCATCCCCTCTTTCGTCCACTTCCATCGGTAATTTACTTGGAGCTATATTTTTATTCACCAACATGATATGTGTTTTGCTTGGAGCGTCCTGTATTATTTGCGTCTTTGCTTGTTAGTTTACCACAATCATCCTTGCTGTGCATTCCTTTTGAGAGAGCCATACATGAATTGGAATTTGTTAGAATACTCTATGTCCTTCACTTATATCTTTTGAGCTTGATAGTTTTGCTCATAGTGCTTCACTTATATCTTTTGAGCGTGATTATTTTTGCTCTAGTGATTCACTTATATCTTTTAGAGCACGGTGGTGGATTTTTTTTAAATAAACTTGATCTCTAATGCTTCACTTAGATTAGTTTGAGAGTCGTTAATAGCATGGTAATTTGCTTAATGTTAATATACTTGGTATTCAAGATATGTGAAACTTTCTTTTGAGTGCGTTGAATACTAAGATAAGTTTGATGCTTGATAATTGTTTTGAGATATGAAGATGATGATATTAGAGTCATGATAGTTGAGTAGTTGCGAATTCAAAGAATACTTGTGTTGAAGTTTGCAAGTCCCGTAGCATGCAAGTATGGTGAACCGTTATGTGATGAACTCGGAGCATTATTTATTTATTGATTGTCTTCCTTATGAGTGGCGGTCGGAGACGAGCGATGGTATTTTCCTACCAATCTATCCCCCTAGGAGCACGCGCGTAAAACTTTGCTTTGATAACTTCTAGATTTTTGCAATAAGTATATGAGTTCTTTATGACTAATGTTGTGTCCATGGATTATACGCACTTTTTTCCCATCCTTTCACCATTGCTAGCCTCTCTAATACCGCGCACTTTTCACCGGTATCATACAACTGTAACGCCCTCGATGCGGCTATATCTCCCACGTGTCGAGGCACGACTTAGAGGCATAACCGCATTGAAAGCAATGTCGCAAGTGAGGTAATCTTCACACAACCCATGTAATACATAAGGGAAAGAGATACATAGTTGGCTTCTGATGCCACTTCACACAATACATAAATAAACATCCATCATCGAGTACACTCAAGGTCCGACTACGGAACCAAAATAAAAGAAGATACCCCAAATGCTACACAGATCCCGATCGTCCCAACTGAGCACCACTACTGATCATCTGGAAAAGACACATAGTAACGACCACGTTCCTCGTCGAACTCCCACTTGAGCTCGGTTGAGTCAGCCAGACCGGCATCGTCGGCACCTCGCAACTGTTTTGGGAAGTATCTGTGAGTCACGGGGACTCAGCAATCTCACACCAGCGAGATCAAGACTATTTAAGCTTATAGGAAGGACAGAGTAGCAGAGTGGAGCTGCAGCAAGCGACTAGCAGATATGGTGGCTACTTCGCAAAAGAGAGCGAGAAGAGAAGCAAAGCGGCGGACGTGAAGCTAGTAGCGATCAAGAAGTGATCCTGAACTACTTACGCCGACATAACTCCAACACCGTGTTCACTTCCGGGCTCCGCCGAGAAGAGACCATCACGGTTACACACGTGGTTGATGTGTATTTTTATTTGAGGTCAACTTGGGTTTTCTACAACCGGACATTAACAAATTCCCATCTGCCTCATAACCGCGGGCACGGCTTTGAAAGATATTACCTGCAGGGTGTCCCAACTTAGCCCATTATAAGCTCTCACGGTCAACGAAGGATATTCCTTCTACCGGAAGACCCGATCAGTCTCGGAATCCCGGCTACAAGACATTTCGACAGCAATAAAACAAGACCAGCAAAGCCGCCCGAATGTGCCGACAAATCCCGATAGGAGCTGCACATATCTCGTTCTCAGGGCACACCGGATAAGCGAAGCGTACAGGAACCGACGTAATCCAAGTTGCCCAGGAATGGTCCAGCACGGTGCTCTAGTTTGGACCAACACTCAGAGGAGCATTGGCCCGGGGGTTTAAAATAAGATGACCCTCGGGCTCGCGAAAACCCGGGAAAAGGCTTAGGTGGCAAATGGTAAAACCAAAGTTGGGCCTTCTTTGGAGGAGTCTTATTCAAAGCGAACTGTCAAGGGGGTCCCATAAATCACCCAACCGTGTAAGGAACGCGAAATCAAGGAACATAACACCGGTATGATGGAAACTAGGGTGGCAAGAGTGGAACAAAACACCAGGCATAAGGCCGAGCCTTCCACCCTTTACCAAGTATATAGATGTATTAATTATAGTATATATATATTGTGATATCCCCAACAAGTAAACATGTTCCAACAAGGAACAACATCTCCATGTTCCAACAAGGAACAAACTTCATCTTCACCGCAACTAACAACGCTATAAGAGGGGCTGAGCAAAGCGGTAACATAGCCAATCAACGGTTTGCTAGGAAAGGATGGTTAGGGGCTGACATGGCAATATGGGTGGCATGATATAGCAAGTGGTAGGCATCGCAGCATAGGCATAGCAAAAGAGCGAGCAACTAGCATAGCAAAGATAGAAGTGATTTCGAGGGTATGGTCATCTTGCACGAAATCCATAAGGAAGAAGAACGAGTCCATGAAGAAGAGCGAACGAGAGTAGTCGAGCGAATCCTCACAATCGCAACATTACCGGAACCGAGAAGCAACACGGAAAGAAAAAACAACATGGTAAATGCACAAGCATAAACATGGCACGATCCACAATCAAGTATGATGCATGTCCGGTTTAATGAGGCATGGCATGGCAAAGTGCAACAAACAATACTACAAATTAAGTGGAGCTCAATATGCAACGGGTTGCATATTGACAAAACACCACATTGACATATTTAGTTTGATCTCGTTTAGGTACACAACAATATTAAATGTTTTTAAACATGGCAAGGGTGAAGCATAATTAAACTAACTACTTAGGCAAGTTTAAATGAGGCGGAAATAAGAAACAACAATTCCGGAAAATCCTCATGAGCAATATTTTAGATTCGGTACTGTTCTGCCCTATACACAATTTTAGAGTTGTTAAACAGGAAAATAAAGTCCACCATGTTAAACTAGGCATTTCTCCACCTCAAATACATATAAAGTTTATTAAAAACCAAGCTACGGTTATTTAGTTATGAAATAATTCATTTTAACATGGCCTATTAGCAAAACAATGCAAACATCAATTTAAACATTTTTAACATAGATGAAAGTGGCATATTATTAATCTACACAATTTTTGAGCATTTTACTTATATAAAACATTTTAATCCGATGCACGGTTAATTAATTATTAAATGCATGAAGTGCAAGGACTTTTCTGTAAATCTGCAATCTCAGGAATAATAGCTAAATCGTTCAGGACAGGAAAAAAAACACATGCGGGCCGAATCTGTGTGGCCCAAAGTGCACAGGAGAGGGGGAGGGGTCTTGCTCACCCTGGGCCAAGGCCCGGTCGGAGGTGCGGCCATTGGGGGGTTGAGGAGGCCTTGGGCCTCATGATCGCCCGGGAGGCCTAAGCGTGGGGCACTCGAGCTGGGCCAGGGCGCGCTGGAGTGGAAGCGGTCAACGCGGGCGAGCGGGCTCCTCTGCTCGACAGCAAGCAGAGCCACGACGGCGGCTTGGCGCAGCCGCAGACGGCGCCGGGGACGGGAAAACGGGCGGAGATGGCGCCTAGTCGCCGGAGACGCGCGAGAAGGAGCTCGGGCTCCTGGCCTGGTGGATGAGGGCGCTAGCGGCGGCATGCTCCGGCGAGGGACTTGGCAGGGCGGCGGCGGGACTGAAGAACGGCGCGACGAGGAGGAAGATGGGGATCGGCGCGGAACTCGCAGTGTGCTCGGGAGCCCTCGAGCGGGAGAGGCTGCAGCGCTTGACGGGTCGAGCTCTCCTCGATTTGGAGCGCGGAGGGAGCGGGGAGGCGCTCGGCTGCGGCTCGGGAAGCTTCAGGCGAGGCAGCCGGATCCGTTCGGGAGCAGGAAGGGGCGGCGAGGGAAGAGCTCTGCTCCAGCCGAGCTGGTGGTCGAGGCGATCAGCGGTCGAGGACGAGGGAGAACCGCTGCTGCTTGCAGCGGCACTCGAGGCAAGCGCGATGGCGTTAGTCGGCCTCCTGTGAAGGGGAGCGAGAGAGATTAGAGCAGAGGAGGGAGTAGAAGAAAAGAGACAGGAGAGAAGGGGAAGGTCGAGAACGGCTGGTGGTGGTCGCCGGCAGGTCGAGCTCCTGCTTGAGGAAGGAGGCGCGCGAGGGGCTGGGCTGCTTGGTTGGTCGGGGATGCAAAACGAGGAGGTGGTTGGCTTCGGTTGGTGATTTGGATCGGGAGGGGATTTGGATCCCGAGGGAGAGGAGTGGCGGCGGGAGGATGGGGATGGGACAGCTCTCCTAAAAATTAGGGTTGGACCTTATATTTATATATACATCCGGTGGATTAGGCTAGGGGTATTTAGACCCTCCAATCGAAATCAAACGATCGAGAATAAATAGGTTAGGGAGTCCAATAAACAAAATGGAGATGTTTTATAGACGTTTGGGGATGATCCGGATCCATCGGTAGCAACAGACCGGTTCGGGTTCGGGAAGATTTGGACGCCTTACGAAAGAGGGGTCGAAGGAGAGGGGTCCATGGTGGCGAGAGATATGGCGGTCCAACGAAGGAGCGAGAACCGGTTGGACTCGAAGCGGTCTCTGAAGGCAAGGGGGGGGAAACGCGCCAACTACGTAATGAATGCAATCTTTATGAAAACATGCAAATGCAATGCGCATGATGCCATGAGATGAAATGCACGACAATGAACACAAAGCAAAACAAAAGACAAAAACCCAACCACGAAGGAAATAAAATAACACGTCTCCGGAAAAGGCAAGAGTTGGAGTTACGAATATGGAAAGTTGCATCCGGGGCGTTACAACACTCCACCACTACGAGAGGATCTCGTCCCGAGATCTAGGATGGCACCGGAGGGAAAAGGAAGAGGAAGATAAGCGGTAAAACTAAGTTGCTTCTTCGACAAAAGAATGAAACCAAAGAACCTTGAGAGGTTGAAAAGTTATGAATGACGAGCACAATGAACAAGAAGGAATTGGAACCACTCTGGTTGAAACGAGATAAACAAGAAACAAGGAAGAACAAATTTGGATAGATAAGATGCAAAAAAAAAACTTAGCAGAGATGACACAACACTCCGGTTAGATGGATAAGCACGAAAAGAACACGATCCTCACAATACGAGAAGATGAGTGAAGAGAGCAACATCACAATGCCTTCGAAAGAAAGAATAGAAGATAGATCATTGGAATAACAAAATGGAGAAGAGACTGACAACTTTTGCCACAAATGAACTTGGAAAGCACCCTTCCAAGAAGGTTAGAACGGAGTCGTTGGAAAACCAACAACGAAAAGAATAAGCTAGTTGTGGGCTTATGGAAAACATCTCAAAATTATGAGGTGAGTTTCTGCCACCAACGGAAACAAATGATTGGATTTATATCAACAAGGAGACGAGAAACTTATTTCACCGAGAGGACAAATGAAGAACTTGGGTCATTTATAAGCACCATAAATAGCAACAATCCTTAGGGAATACTTTAGGTGAAATATAGCCCAAGATAACTCCAACAAAGGGATTGATGGATTTAAATATCTCATTCTTGACATCAAGTGAAACATGAAACACGAAGAGAAATTGCCAAGAGTGACATAACACCATCTCAAGAGATAAGGTAGAAAGAATTGCACAACCGAAAGTAGGAAGAAGAATAATTTAGATCATCCAACAAGAAACATGAGAACGCTTGAGAATGAATTAAATCCTTGATGAACCACCATGAAGAAACTCCATAAGAACTCCGGTAAAGAAAAGATGAAAGAAAGAAAATAGAAGTTGAAAACACGGTGAAGCCTTGCGGTGATAAGATGAAGCTTTGAAATGATATAATGAGAAAACTTTGAACTCCGAAAAGAAAAGATGAAGCATCTCGGACCGAGAATGTGATAAGACGAACAAACTCCGGAAAGAAGAGATGAACAACTGAAATCGAGAATTTTGATGAACCTCCGGAATAAGGAATTGAACTTACTCGATGAAACAAGAATAAGAATTACATTATGCTGATCCTTCACCAATTAAATTGATGGCAAGCAATGGATTTGGCATACTACTTATTCTCATTGAAAAATGATTACAGATAGAGATATAAGCGCAAACTTGAGAAGGTATTGATGGAACCACCGGTGGGATTTGGAAACAACAAAAGAATTGATATGATAATGAAGGAAGTGAAATCTTTGAACGAACCACCGTAGAATTGAAAATGAACGTAGCAAAGGCACAATTCACCGTGAAGAATTAGAAAAGCGAATAAAGATGCTTGACAGAATTTAGATACATTAGAGCGAAGAGATCATGAGCTGATTAGATGATATTTCGACGATGCACCGGTGAGATTTGGAAAACAAGAGTTGAACGCTTGAATGAATAATTACGAGATGATGGGCTCAGGAGAATCGAACTGAAAAGACTACTGAAATGCTCGGGTGGGTTAAAAGAATTCTCACAATCAAAAATAATTATGAGAGGATGGCATCAAGCTAGAACCATGAATCTTGAAGAGAATGGAGCAAGATTTAAGATAAACTCTTCTTCGGTTTTCAAAATTCGAGAATGACGACGAGAAACACCACCATGAATTGTTGAGGCACTCCGGAATGAAAATTAGAAAGGTTGAACCAACAATGAAAATAATTTGAAAGATCTTGGAGAAAGACATTTGACTGATGATAACTCATTCTTACGCCAAACTTTGCAATGAATTTGGGAATAGCTCCACGAAAATTAGAAGAGTTAGGTAAGATCACGGGAAAAGACACGTGGGTTAGGGCCCACTCAAAAGAACCACTGTTGAGCGATTGTTTGAAAAGAGAGATTGCACCGATTGAATTAAATGGCTTGAATGAGATAGCATCCTCAAAAGAACTTGAGTGAATTGAGAATGGAAAACTTGAATCTTCAGAGATATCTTCATCACTCGGAACAAATGAATAGCGAGAGGTGAATGATTAATTGGTGCACCGGAATGGGAAAGCATTGTGAAAAGAGGAAAAGGGATACGATCAACACGAAATCTTGAACTAAATCCACGGAGAAGAAAATTAGAATGGAACAATGATAAGGTTGAAGCTTCCTTAGCGTCTTCATGAGAAATCACCGGATAAAACATTAAAGGAAAAGAATGAAGAAACTTCACTCAATAAAATGGATACTTGATTAAGAAATCTGAGTCCTTGAAGAAAAAGGGTGGGAGGGTGGGAAAACAAAAACAACTTGGGTCGGATGGAACAAACACCGTTGAGAAAAAAAAACTTAGAATTGATCTTGCGAATGTTGCAATGATCGGATTTACTTGAAGAGAAGCACGCCGGTTGAGAAAAGAATTGACATGACAAGCTCAGTGATCAAGAAGGATTAGTATTCACATAGCAATATGATAACACCGTTTAGGAAAGGTATGGAATCAACACTTGGCTTCAAGCAACTCGAATACCACAACCGAAAACAAAAGATTGGCTTCTAGAATGAGCGGAACAAACACATGATAGAGATTTCGCCCAAAGTGTTCGTGGTGGGGCCCACACGGGCACGACGTATAGCGGCCGTCACGAATGACAAACAAGACGTCCCCGAATCAGCATAGCCAAGGATTCTTTAAGACGTCTCGCGACCACTGTAAATCGACCGTGAATGGGCGGACCACTAAACTTTGAACCCCAATCTCAAATCATACATCCAGCCGGAAAGAATATCCTGTAAGCTACTAGAATTCCCACCTATAAACTCCGAAACTTTCTGGTTATGCAATCTGGTGTTGGGGATACAGGGGACACAAAATATATCACCCAAACTAACAATACCTAGATCCAAATTGTATCCATCCGTCAACACATAACCAAGAAATCCTCGGAAATCGTGTACCTCGACCTTGAAAAACATCCGTTATACAAGTCATGGCAATACTCCACTTTTCGCCTCGATCTTTGAGCTATCGGGGTTATCTCACCAACAACTGCACAAAAGAGATTTCGATGTCGGCAAAACTCGGGTATTCGAGCTGCAGCGATAAAATTGTGACGACAACACCTCGGAGCTCAACTCCCCGGGACACCGCCACAACCCCTAAATGTCGGGAGGCACCAAGAACAATGTTCTCGCCACAAAACCATCGGAACGATTCCAAGATACCCACGTGATCCTAAAATTTTTTTAGTGAAAATTGAGAAGAGAAGAGTCAAAACTCTCGTCGGGAGACCTCACAGAGCGATTTAAGGGACTGGGAGTAAAAAGAATCCTACTCTCCGATATATATAATCCTAAGACTCAAAACATTTTCCATTCTAGACTCAACAACGCCAAAGAAACAATCAAGTAGGGGGCTCCTAAGTCGGGAAGGCTCGATTACCAACATAGCGCCCTCGATGCGGCTATATCTCCCACGTGTCGAAGCACGACTTAGAGGCATAACCGCATTGAAAGCAATGTCGCAAGTGAGGTAATCTTCACACAACCCATGTAATACATAAGAAAGAGATACATAGTTGGCTTACAGTCGCCACTTCACACAGTACATAAATAAACATCCATCATCCAGTACACTCAAGGTCCGACTACGGAACCAAAATAAAAGAAGATACCCCAAATGCTACACGGATCCCCGATCGTCCCAAGCTGGCACCACTATCGATCATCTGGAAAAGACACATAGTAACGACCACGTTCCTCGTCGAACTCCCACTTGAGCTCGGTTGAGTCAGCTGACCGCATCGTCGGCACTGCAACTGTTTTGGGAAGTATCTGTGAGTCACGGGGACTCAGCAATCTCACACCCGCGAGATCAAGACTATTTAAGCTTATAGGAAGGACAGAGTAGTATAGTGGAGCTGCAGCAAGCGACTAGCATATATGGTGGCTACTTCGCAAAAGAGAGCGAGAAGAGAAGCAAAGCGCGGACGTGAAGCTAGTAGCGATCAAGAAGTGATCTGAACTACTTACGCCGGACATAACTCCAACACCGTGTTCACTTCCCGGGCTCCGCCGAGAAGAGACCATCACGGTTACACACGTGGTTGATGTGTATTTTTATTTGAGGTCAACTTCGGGTTTTCTACAACCGGACATTAACAAATTCCCATCTGCCTCATAACATGGGCACGGCTTTGAAAGATATTACCTGCAGGGTGTCCCAACTTAGCCCATTATAAGCTCTCACGGTCAACGAAGGATATTCCTTCTACCGGGAAGACCCGATCAAACTCGGAATCCCGGACTACAAGACATTTTGACAGCAATAAAACAAGACCAGCAAAGCCGCCCGAATGTGCCGACAAATCCCGATAGGAGCTGCACATATCTCGTTCTCAGGGCACACCGGATAAGCGAAGCGTACAGGAACCGACGTAATCCAAGTTGCCCAGGAATGGTCCAGACGGTGCTCTAGTTTGGACCAACACTCGGAGGAGCATTGGCGGGGTTTAAAATAAGATGACCCTCGGGCTCGCGAAAACCCGGGGAAAAGGCTTAGGTGGCAAATGGTAAAACCAAAGTTGGGCCTTGCTGGAGGAGTCTTATTCAAAGCGAACTGTCAAGGGGGTCCCATAAATCACCCAACCGTGTAAGGAACGCGAAATCAAGGAACATAACACCAGGCATAAGGCCGAGCCTTCCACCCTTTACCAAGTATATAGATGTATTAATTATAGTATATATATATTGTGATATCCCCAACAAGTAAACATGTTCCAACAAGGAACAACATCTCCATGTTCCAACAAGGAACAAACTTCATCTTCACCTGCAACTAACAACGCTATAAGAGGGGCTGAGCAAAGCGGTAACATAGCCAATCAACGGTTTGCTAGGAAAGGATGGTTAGGGGCTGACATGGCAATATGGGTGGCATGATATAGCAAGTGGTAGGCATCGCATGACATAGGCATAGCAAAAGAGCGAGCAACTAGCATAGCAAAGATAGAAGTGATTTCGAGGGTATGGTCATCTTGCACGAAATCCCGCAAGGAAGAAGAACGAGTCCATGAAGAAGAGCGAGCGAGTAGTCGAACGAATCCTCACAATCGCATAACATTACCGGAACCGAGAAGCAACACGGAAAGAAACAAACAACATGGTAAATGCACAAGCATAAACATGGCACGATCCACAATCAAGTATGATGCATGTCCGGTTTAATGAGGCATGGCATGGCAAAGTGCAACAAACAATACTACAAATTAAGTGGAGCTCAATATGCAACGGGTTGCATATTGACAAAACACCACATTGACATATTTAGTTTGATCTCGTTTAGGTACACAACAATATTAAATGTTTTTAAACATGGCAAGGGGTGAAGCATAATTAAACTAACTACTTAGGCAAGTTTAAATGAGGCCGGAAATAAGAAACAACAATTCCGGAAAATCCTCATGAGCAATATTTTAGATTCGGTACTGTTCTGCCCTATACACAATTTTAGAGTTGTTAAACAGGAAAATAAAGTCCACCATATTAAACTAGGCATTTCTCCACCTCAAATACATATAAAGTTTATTAAAAACCAAGCTACGGTTATTTAGTTATGAAATAATTCATTTTAACATGGCCTATTAGCAAAACAATGCAAACATCAATTTAAACATTTTTAACATAGATGAAAGTGGCATATTATTAATCTACACAATTTTTGAGCATTTTACTTATATAAAACATTTTAATCCGATGCACGGTTAATTAATTATTAAATGCATGAAGTGCAAGGACTTTTCTGTAAAACTGCAATCTCGGGAATAATAGCTAAATCGTTCGGGACAGGAAAAAAAAAAACACATGCGGGCGAATCTGTGGCCCAAAGTGCCTGAGAGAGGGAGGGGTCTTGCTCACCACAGGCCAAGGCCCGGTCGGAGGTGAGGCCATTGGGGGTTGAGGAGGCCTTACTGGGCCTCATGATCTGGCCCGGGAGGCCTAAGCGTGGGGCACTCGAGCTGGGCCAGGCGCGCTTGGAGTGGAAGCGGTCAACGCAGGCGAAGCGGGCTCTCTGCGCGGCAACAAGCGAGCCTGACGGCGGCTTGGCGCAACCCTTGAGCCAGCGGGGGGCCAGGGAAAAGCAGGCGGAGATGGCGCCTAGTCGCGAGAGGCGAGAAGGAGCTCGGGCTCCTGGCACGGTGGATGAGGGCGCTAAGCGGCAGCATGCTCCGGCGAGGACTTGGCAGGGCGGCGGCGGGATCAAGAACGGCGCGACGAGGAGGAAGATGGGGATCGGCCTTGAACTCGCAGGTGTGCTCGGGAGCCCTCGGCGGGAGAGGCTGCAGCGCGACGGGTCGAGCTCTCCTCGATTTGGGCCTTGGAGGGAGCGGAGGCAGCTTCGGCTGCGGGCTCGGGGAAGCTCAGGGCGAGGGCAGCGGATCCGTTCGGGGAATGGGAAGGGGCGGCGAGGGAAGAGCTCTGCTCAGCCGAGCTGGTGGTCGAGGCGACAGTCGCGGTCAGGGACGAGGGAGAACCGCTGCTGCTTGCAGCGGCACTCGAGGCAAGCGCGCGCGATGGCGTTGGAGTCGGCCTCCTGTGAAGGGGAGCGAGAGAGAGATTAGAGCAGAGGAGGGAGTAGAAGAAAAAGAGACGGGAGAGAAGGGGAAGGTCAGGAACGGCCTGGTGGTGGTCGCCGGCAGCAGGTCGAGCTCCTTGAGGAAGGAGGCGCGAGGGGCTGGGCTGCTTGGTTGGTCGGGGATGCAAAACGAGGAGGTGGTTGGCTTCGGTTGGTGATTTGGATCGGGAGGGGAGTTGGATCCCGAGGGAGAGGAGTGGCGGCGGGAGGACGGGGATGGGACAGCTCTCCTAAAAATTAGGGTTGGACCTTATATTTATATATACATCCGGTGGATTAGGCTAGGGGTATTTAGACCCTCCGATCGAAATCAAACGATCGAGAATAAATAGGTTAGGGAGTCCAATAAACAAAATGGAGATGTTTTATAGACGTTTGGGGATGATCCGGATCCATCGGTAACGACAGACCGGTTCGGGTTCGGGAAGATTTCGGACGCTACGAAAAGAGGGTCGAAGGAGAGGGGTCCATGACTGGCGAGAGAGATATGGCGGTCCAACGAAGGAACGAGAACCGGTTGGACTCGAAGCGGTCTCTGAAGGCAAGGCGGGGAAATGCGCCAACTACGAATGAATGCAATCTTTATGAAAACATGCAAATGCAATGCGCATGATGCCATGAGATGAAATGCACGACAATGAACACAAAGCAAAACAAAAGACAAAAACCCAACCACGAAGGAAATAAAATAACACGTCTCCGGAAAAGGCAAGAGTTGGAGTTACGAATATGGAAAGTTGCATCCGGGGCGTTACAACAACCACCATATACCTTCCTCAAAACAGCCACCATACCTACCTATCATGGCGTTTCCATAGCCATTCCGAGATATATTGCCATGCAACTTTCCACCGTTCCGTTTATTATGACACGCTCCATCATTGTCATATTGCTAGCATGATCATGTAGTTGACATCGTATTTGTGGCAAAGCCACCGTTCATAATTCTTTCATACATGTCACTCATGTTTCATTGCATATCCCGGTACACCGCTGGAGGCATTCATATAGAGTCATATCTTGTTCTAAGTATCGAGTTGTAATTGTTGAGTTGTAAGAAAAATAAAAGTGTGATGATCATCATCATTAGAGCATTGTCCCAAGTGAGGAAAGGATGATGGAGACTATGATTCCCCCACAAGTCGGGATGAGACTCCGGACGAAGAAAAAGAGGCCATAAAAAAGAGAGAAAAGGCCCAAATAAAAAAAATGAGAGAAAAAGAGAGAAGGGACAATGCTACTATCCTTTTACCACACTTGTGCTTCAAAGTAGCACCATGATCTTCATGATAGAGAGCCTCTCATTTTGTCACTTTCATATACTAGTGGGAATTTTTCATTATAGAACTTGGCTTGTATATTCCAATGATGGGCTTCCTCAAATGCCCTAGGTCTTCGTGAGCAAGCGAGTTGGATGCACACCCACTTAGTTTCTTTTGTTGAGCTTTCATATACTTATAGCTCTAGTGCATCCGTTGCATGGCAATCCCTACTCACTCACATTGATATCTATTGATGGGCATCTCCATAGCCCGTTGATACGCCTAGTTGATGTGAGACTATCTTCCCTCTTTTTGTCTTCTCCACAACCACCATTCTATTCCACATATAGTGCTATATCCATGGCTCACGCCCATGTATTGCATGAAGATTGAAAAAGTTTTGAAAATGTTAAAGTATGAAACAATTGCTTGGCTTGTCATCGGGGTTGTGCATGATTTAAATACTTTGTGTCGGGAAGATGGAGCATAGCCAGACTATATGATTTTGTAGGGATAACTTTCTTTGGCCATGTTATTTTGAGAAGACATAATTGCTTTGTTAGTATGCTTGAGGTATTATTATTTTCGTGTCAATATGAACTTTTGTCTTGAATCTTTCGGATTTGAATATTCATACCATGATTAAGAAGATTTACATTGAAATTATACCAAAGTATCACTCTGCATCAAAAATTCTCTTTTTATCATTTACCTACTCGAGGACGAGCAGGAATTAAGCTTGGGGATGCCTGATACGTCTCCAACGTATCTATAATTTTTGATTGCTCCATGCCACTTTATCTATTGTTTTGGACTATATTGGGCTTTCTTTTCCACTTTTATATTATTTTTGGGGCTAACCTATTAACCGGAGGCCCAGCCCAGAATTGCTGTTTTTTTGCCTATTTCAGTGTTTCGAAGAAACGAAATATCAAACGGAGTCCAAACGGAATGAAACCTTCGGGAACGTGATCTTCTCACCGAACGTGATCCAGGAGACTTGGACCCTACTCCAAGAAGCGCCAGAGGCGGTCACGAGGGTGGAGGGCGCGCCCCCTGCCTCGTGGGCCCCTCGACGCTCCACTGACGTACTCCTTCCTCCTATATATACCTACGTATCCCCAAACGATCAGAACAAGAGCCAAAAATCTAATTCCACCGCCGTACCTTCCTGTATCCACGAGATCCCATCTTGGGGCCTGTTAGGAGCTCCGCCGGAGGGCATCCACCACGGAGGGCTTCTACATCAACACCATAGCCCTCCGATGAAGTGTGAGTAGTTTACTTTAGACCTTCGGGTCCAGAGCTAGGAGCTAGATGTCTTCTTCTCTCATTTTTGATCTAAATACTATGTTCTCCCCCTCTCTCGTGGAGATCTATTCGATGTAATCTTATTTTTGGGGTGTGTTTGTTGAGACCGATGAATTGTGGGTTTATGATCCAGCTTATCTATGAATAATATTTGAATCTTCTCTGAATTCTTTTATGTATGATTGAGTTATCTTTGCAAGTCTCTTCAAATTATCCGTTTGGTTTGGCCAACTAGATTGGTAGTTCTTGCAATGGGAGAAGTGCTTAGCTTTGGGTTCAATCTTGCGGTGTCCTTACCCAAAGGATGTAAAGGGTTGCAAGGCACGTATTGTATTGTTGCCATCGAGGATAACAAGATGGGGTTTTATCATATTGCATGAATTTATTCCTCTACATCATGTCATCTTGCTTAAGGCGTTACTCTGTTTTAACTTAATACTCTAGATGCATCTTTGGATAGCGGTCGATGAGTGGAGTAATAGTAGTAGATGCACAATCGTTTCGGTCTACTTGTCTCGGACGTGATGCCTATATACATGATCATACCTAGATAACCTCATAACTATGCTCGATTCTATCAATTGCTCAACAGTAGTTTGTTCACCCACCGTAGAAAATCTATGCTCTTGAGAGAAGCCACTAGTGAAACCTATGGCCCCCGGGTCTATTCTCATCATATCAATCTCCATCACTTTATTTACTTGCTTTGCTTTTACTTTTTACTTTGCATCTTTATACCAAAAATACCAAAAATATTATCTCTATCAGATCTCACTCTCGTAAGTGACCGTGAAGGGATTGACAACCCCTAATCGCGTTGGTTGCGAGTAGCTATCGTTTGTGCAGGTACGAGGGACTTGCGCGTGGCCTCCTACTGGATTGATACCTTGGTTCTCAAAAACTGAGGGAAATACTTACGCTACTGTGCTGCATCATCCTCTCCTCTTCGGGGAAAACCAACGCAAGCTCAAGACGTAGCAATCACACACACCTTGATTTGGCTGCCCGTTTTTGTTGTTCTATCTCATCACAAACAGTTTGTACAGATCAATCATATGCCCGTCATCGCACACAGAACTGAATTCTCAATCGTGTTTGATCTATCATTCATCGCAAACATTTTGCATCATTTCTGACGGTTTTCATACATCACCGTTTGCGATTATTGCATCGCACACAGTTTCTCGAAGGGTCTCTGATCGTAGTGTCGCGTTAGCAGCATCCTGCAGTAGTGTATGCACGAGTAGAACACAAAGAGTTGTGGGCAGTGATCGTCATACTGCTTACCACCAATGTCTTATTTTTATTTGGCGGTATTGTTGGATGAAGCGGCCCGTACCAACCTTACATGACCACGTTCATGAGACCGGTTCCACCGATAGACATAACTAGTTTTGCATAAAGGTGGCTGGCGGGTGTCTATTTCTCCAACTTTAGTTGAATCGAATTTGACTATGGCCGGTCCTTGTTGAAGGTTAAAACAACAAACTTGATAAATCACCGTTGTGGTTTTGATGCATAGGTAGGAATGGTTCTTACTAGAAGCCCGTAGCAGCCACATAAAACTTGCAACAACAAAGTAGAGGACGTCTAACTTGTTTTTGCAGGGCATGTTGTGATGTGATATGGTCAAGACATGATGTGATATATGTTATTGTATGAGATGATCATGTTTTGTAGAAGTTATCGGCAACTGGAAGGAGCCTTATGGTTGTCGCTTTATTGTATGAAATGCAAACACCATGCAATTGCTTTACTTTATCACTATGCGTTAGCGATAGTTGTAGAAGCAATAGTTGGCGAGACGACCACGACGCTACGATGGAGATCAAGGTGTCAAGCCGGTGACGATGGAGATCATGACGGTGCTTTGAAGATGGAGATCAAAGGCACAAGATGATGATGGCCATATCATGTCACATATTTTGATTGCTTGTGATGTTTATCTTTTATGCATCTTATTTTGCTTAGTACAGCGGTAGCATTATAAGATGATCCCTTACTAAAATTTCAAGGTATAAGTGTTCTCCCTGAGTATGCATAGTTGCGACAGTTCGTCGTGCTGAGACACCACGTGATGATCGGGTGTGATAAGCTCTACGTTCACATACAACGGGTGCAAGACAGTTTTGCACATGCAGAATACTCAGGTTAAACTTGACGAGCCTAGCATGTACAGACATGGCCTCGGAACACTGGAGACCGAAAGGTCGAACGTGAATCATATAGTAGATATGATCAACATAGAGATGTTCACCATTGAAAACTACTCCATCTCACGTGATGATCAGACATGGTTTAGTTGATATGCATCACGTGATCATTTATATGACTTGAGGGATGTCTATCTAAGTGGGAGTTCTTAAGTGATATGATTAATTGAACTTAATTTATCATGAACTTAGTCCTGATAGTTTTTGCATATCTATGTTGTAGCTCCTATATATTTTTATATGTTCCTAGAGAAAACTAAGTTGAAAGATGATAGTAGCAATGATGCGGACTGGGTCCGTGATCTGAGGATTATCCTCATTGCTGCATAGAAGAATTATGTCCTTGATG
Organism: Aegilops bicornis; assembly: GCA_021605145.1. Taxonomy (NCBI): domain Eukaryota; kingdom Viridiplantae; phylum Streptophyta; class Magnoliopsida; order Poales; family Poaceae; genus Aegilops; species Aegilops bicornis. The sequence continues at coordinate 124,440,872 of CM038672.1, read as the reverse complement.
TACTGCTAGGTGACAGATTTATTGAGGAGTAGAAGCAGAGGTTATGAATGTTTGACAAGCTCAGTATGATGACTACTTGATAGTTTAGTGCGCCATGCTTAACGGCTTAGAACCGGGACTTGAAAAATGTTTTGAATGCCACGGAGCATATGAGATGTTCCAAGAGAGTTGAGATTGGTATTTCAGATTCATGCTCGTGTCGAGAGGTATGAGAGCCCTGACAAGTACTTTGCCTAAATGATGGAGGAGAATAGATTTGGCTGTGAGCATGTGCTCAGAATGTCTGGGTACTACAATCGCTTGAATCAAGTGGGAGTTAATCTTCCAGATAAGATAGTGATTGACAGAGTTCTCTAGTCACTATCACCAAGTTACTAGAACTTTGTGATAAACTATAATATGCAAGGGATGACGAAAACAATTCCCAAGCTCTCCGTGATGCTGAAATCGGTGAAGGTAGAAATCAAGAAATAGCATCAAGTGTTGATGGTTAACAAGAACACTAGTTTCAAGAAAAAGGGCAAGGGAAAGAAAGGGAACTTCAAGTAGAATGGCAAGCAAGTTGCCACTCCCGTGAAGAAGCCCAAAGCTAGACCTAAGCCTGAAACTGAGTGTTTCTACTGCAAAGGGAATGGTCACTGGAAGCAGAACTACCCCAAATACTTGGCAGATAAGAAGGATGGCAAAGTGAATAAAGGTATATTTGATATACATGTTATTGATGTATACTTTACTAGTGTTCATAGTAGCCCCTAGGTATTTAATATCGATTCAGCTGCTAAGGTTTGTAACTCGAAATAGGAGTTGCAAAATGAACAAATACTAGTTAAGGGCGAGGTGACGATGTGTGTTGGAAGTGATTCCAAGGTTGATAAGATCACCATCGCACACTCCCTTTACCTTCGGGATTAGTGTTGAACCTAAAATAAATGTTATTTGGTGTTTGTGTTGAGCATGAATATGATTGGATCATGTTTATTGCAATATGGTTATTCATTTAAGTCAAAGAATAATTGTTATTCTGTTTACATGAATAAAACCTTCTATGGTCATACACTCAATGGTTTATCGAATCTCGATCATAGTGATACACATATTCATAATATTGATGCCAAAAGATGCAAAGTTGATAAGGATAGTGCAACATATTTGTGGCACTGCCGTTTAGATCATATTGATGTAAAGCGCATGAAGAAACTCCATGTGGATGGACTTTTGGAGTCACTTGATTATGAATCATTTGATACTTGCGAACCATGCCTCATGGGCAAGATGACTAAAACTCCGTTCTTCGTAACAATGGAGCGAGCTAATGACTTATTGGAAATAATACATACCGATGTATGCAGTCCGTAACAGATGATTCGAGCAGATATGGGTATATCTACTTAATGAAACACAAGTCTGAAACATTTGAAAAGTTCAAAGAATTTCAGAGTGAAGTGGAGAATCATTGTAACAAGAAAATAAATTTTCTACAATCTGATTACGGAGGCGAACATTTGAGTTACGAGTTTGGCCTTCATTTAAAACAATGTGGAATAGTTTTAGAACTCACGCCACTTGGAAAACCACAGCGTAATGGTATATCCGAACGTCGTAACCGTACTTTATTAGATATGGTACGATCTATGATGTCTCTTACCGATTTACAACTATCGTTTTGCGGTTATGCATTAGAGACAACTGCATTCACGTTAAATAGGGAACCATCTAAATCCATTGAGACGACACCATATGAACTATGGTTTGGCAAGAAACCTAAGTTGTCGTTTCTTAAAGTTTGGGGTTGCGATGCTTATGTGAAAAAGTTTCAGCCTGATAAGCTCGAACCCAAATCGGAGAAGTGCGTCTTCATAGGATACCCAAAAGAAATCGTTCGGTATACCTTCTATCACAGATCCGAAGGCAAGATGTTTGTTGCTAAGAATGGATCCTTTCTAGAGAAGGAGTTTCTCTCGAAAGAAGTGGGGTGTGAGGAAAGTAGAACTTGAAGAGGTAACTGTACCTTCTCTCGAATTGGAAAGTTGCTCATCATAGAAAACCATTTCCATGATGCCTACACAAACAAGAGAGGAAGCTAATGACCATGAAACTTCAGATCAAGTTACTACCGAACCTCGTAGATCAACTAGAGCATGTTCCGCACCAGAGTGGTACGGTAATCCTATTCTGGAAGTCATGTTACTAGACCATGACGAACCTATGAACTATGAGGAAGCAATGATGAGCCTAGATTCTGCAAAATGGCTTGAGGCCATGAAATCTGAGATAGGATCCATGTATGAGAACAAAGTGTGGACTTTGGTGGATGAGCCCGATGATTGGCAAGCCATTGAGAATAAATGGATCTTCAAGAGGAAGACGGACGATGATGGTAGTGTTTATATCTACAAAGCTCAAATTTTCGAAAAATGTTTTCGACAAGTTCAAGGTGTTGACTACAAGGAGATTTTCTCACTCGTAGCGATGCTTAAGTTTGTCTGAATCATGTTAGGAATTGCCGCATTTTATGAAATCTGGCAATTGGATGTCAAAACTGCATTCCTTAATGGATTTCTTAAAGAAGAGTTGTATATGATGCAACCAAAGGTTTTGTCGATTCTAAAGGTGCTAACAAAGTGTGCAAGCTCTAGCAATCCATCTATGGAACTGGTGCAAGCATCTCAGAGTTGGAATATACACTTTGATGAGTTGATCAAAGCATATAGTTTTATACAGACTTGCGGTGAAGCCTGTATTTACAAGAAAGTGAGTAGGAGCACTACAACCTTTCTGATAAGTATATGTGAATGACATATTGTTGATCGGAAATGATTTAGAATTTTCTGGAAAGCATAAAGGAGTGTTTGAAAGGAGTTTTTTCAAAGAAAGACCTCGGTGAAGCTGCTTACATATTGGGCATCAAGATCTACAGAGATAGATTAAGACGCTTGATAAGACTTTCGATGAGTACATACCTTGATAAGATTTTGAAGGATTTCAAAATGGATCAGTCAAAGAAGGAGTTCTTTCCTGAGTTGTAAGGTATGAAGTTGAGTAAGACTCAAAATCCGACCACGGCAAAAGATAGAGAGAGAATGAGAGTCATTCCCTATGCCTCAACCATAGGTTCTATAAAGTATGCCATGCTGTGTGCCAGACCTATTGTATACCTTGCCATGAGTTTGTCAAGGGGGTACAATAGTGATATAGGAGTAGATCACTGGACAACGGTCAAAATTATCCTTAGGTACCTAAAGAGGACTAAGGAAATGTTTCTCGGTTATGGAGGTGACAAAGAGTTCGTCGTAAAGGGTTACGTTGATGCAAGCTTTTACACCGATCCAGATGACTCTGAGTCTCAATCTGGAAACGTAATGGAAGTGGGAGCAATTAGCTAGAGTAGCTCCATCTAGAACATTGTAGACATAGAAATTTGTGAAATACATACAAATCTGAATGTGACAGACCCGTTGACTAAACTTCTCTCACAAGCAAAACATGGTCACACCTTAGTACTCTTTGGGTGTTAATCACATAGTGATGTGAACTAGATTATTGACTCTAGTAAACCCTTTGAGTGTTGGTCACATGGGGATGTGAACTATGGGTGTTAATCACATAAAGATGTGAACTATTGGTGTTAAATCACATGGCGATGTGAACTATATTATTGACTCTAGTGCAAGTGGGAGACTGAAGGAAATATGCCCTAGGGGCAATAATAAAGTTGTTATTTTATATTTCCTTAAATTATGATAAATGTTTATTATTCATGCTAGAATTGTATTAAACGGAAACTTGATACATGTGTGGATACATAGAAAAAATGTTGTGTCCCTAGTATTCCTCTACTAGACTAGCTCGTTAATCAAAGATGGTCAAGTTTCCTAACCATAGACATGTGTTGTCATTTGATGAAAGGGATCACATCATTAGCAGAATGATGTGATGGACAAGACCCATCCGTTAGCATAGCATATTGATCGTTCAGTTTTATGCTATTGCTTTCTTCATGTCAAATACATATTCCTTCGACTATGAGATTATGCAACTCCCGGATACCGGAGGAATACCTTATGTGCTATCAAACGTCACAACGTAACTGGGTGATTATAAAGATGCTCTATAGGTACCTCCAAAGGTGTTTGTTGGGTTGGCATAGATCCAGATTAAGATTTGTCACTCCGAGTATAGGAGAGGTATCTATTGGTTATTGACCGGAGAGATGTCTCGGTCATGTCTACATAGTTCTCGAACCCATAGGGTCCGCACGCTTAACGTTCGATGACGATTTTGTATTATATGAGTTATGTGATTTGTGACCAAATGTTGTTCGGAGTCCTGGACTAGATCAAAGACATGACGAGGAGTCTCGAAATGGTCGAGAGGTAAAGATTGATATATTAGACGATGGTATTCGGACACCGGAAGTGTTTCGGGATGCACCGGGTACTTATCGGGTCACCGGAAGGGGCTCCGGGAACTCCCGACAAAATATATGGGCCTTATGGGCCAAGAGGAGAAACACACCAGCCACAAAGGGGCTGGTGCGCCCCTCCCATATGGGCTGGCCAAATTGGAGAAGGAAAGGGGAAGGAGGAAAGGAAAAAGGGAATAGGATTCCCCCTTCCCCCTCTTCCCTTCCTACTCCGAATAGGAATAGGAAAGGGGCGAGGCCGAATTGGGAGGTGCCCAAGTATGATTCCTCCTACTTGGGGCGCCCCCTTGGCTGCCTCTCCTCCCCTCCAACCTATATATATGAAGGGGGGCACCGCTAGAACACACACCAACAATTGTTAGCCGTGTGCGGTGCCCCCTCCACAGTTTACGCCTCCGGTCATATCTTCGTAGTGCTTAGGCGAAGCCCTGCACGGATCACTTCACCATCACCGTCACCATGCCGTCGTGCTGACGAAAGTCTCCCTCGACACTTTGCTGGATCAAGAGTTCGAGGGAAGTCATCGAGCTGAACGTTTGCAGAACTCGGAGGTGCCGTACGTTCGGTGCTTGATCGGTCGGAACGAGAAGAACTTCGACTACATCAACCACGTTGTCAAACGCTTCCGCTTTCGGTCTATGAGGGTACATGGACACACTCTCCCCCTCTCATTTCTATGCATCTCCAAGATAGATCTTGCATGAGCGTAGGAAATTTTTCGAAATTGCATGCTACGTTTCCCAACAGAAACGTTGATTGAATTCAAAAAGGGACTCTTCTATCAGGAGAGCCTCAATGGCTCTAAAGTGGCCCTTTTGGCCGACCATCCTGGGACGCTCCCTTCCTCCGTCGTAAGTGAGAAAAAGGTTCCTTCCTGAAAAAGATGTTCACCTCATGCTGCTCCTAGTATGCTGACTTCTACCCCCAAGGGCCTCAACACAACGCACTAAACACCAGCATGAGCGGCGCCGACTGCATCAGTGCCGAACGGCTGAAGAGCGTCCAAATGTGTGGCGGCAATGGGAGTCACATCGACCGTGCCCATGGCTAAGAGGTAATATGTTCACCATACTTTTTGACATTTTTAGCTGTGAGGGTCACTGCAAGTATTCACAGTCTTCCTCGCCGAGACCTGCAGGAGATATGTAGAGCCACCTTCGTCTGAGGACGTTGAAGAGGTGCAGGGGGTAATCCCAAACCAAAATCTCCGGTTAGGGCCAACGTCAATGCGGAGGTCCCTGCTGCAGACAAACTTCCATGGGATTCCGAGGACATCTCGGTTACCAATTCCGAAGTCGAAAGTGTGATGAATCACCATCGACAGAATGAGTCGCTGTGTCATTCTACGTTTTCTGAACAGGAATTTAACACTCTTAATTCAGTTGACGCGTACCTTGGAGCCGCCTGAGTAGGGCTTGAGGGAGCCACCAAACTTTTGTCAACCAACCTGCAAGTAAGCTATTTGTTTTAATAACCGAATAGAAAACCTTAACCCAGTAGCCCCTAGCCTTAATTTCAGTGAGACGGCCGAGTTAAGGGTATGGATGTGTATAATGTTGGTTTATGGTGCAGATAGCAAGGGAACAAAACAAAAATTTGTCTGAGGACCTTGAGCTAAACCAAACACGGCTGGAGTCTGTGAAGGTCGAACTGGAGGGGGTCAAGAAGTTCATCGGGGAAGCACATGGTGAGTAGTAGACTTAACGAGTCGAATAAAGAATTGTTTGGGATATCCTTTCTAATGAAAGATTGCCCCGTAGCAGCCCAGTCAATAAACCAACTGCAGAAGGACCTGGACGCAACCAGAGAATCCCAAAGGCATGCGGAATCACAGCAAGAAGCCGGCCGCCGTGTACTGCCCTGAAGACATGAGGAAAAGAATAAGCTTAAAGCGGAAAACTAGCAACGAGCAGAAGAAATTGAGAGCTTAAAGGCTCAACTAGCGCACTCCCAGGAGGAAAACCAGAGACTGAGAGCCGACATGTTCGGTAACTGCAATCTAGCTTTGTAATGTGCAGATATATGCAAGATACGAACATGAGAACAACGCCGCATCTTTTGTAGTTCTCCTCACTGGGAGTCCGGAAGAGGAGGTTGGCTCCTACGGTGAGAACCTACTAAAGGAACTATCTGTGCATGAGCGGGCCTGGAAGGCTATGAAGAGCATGTTCAAGGCATTATGGCCGAACGAGGCGGCTCCAGAAGGGATGGCTGATAGTCCATTTTGCATCATGTTTTCCTACTGTTGTTTATAATGTTTTTATACATAATAATGCCTTTTGGAGTATTTATAATGCCTTTCCTCTCATATTATGCAAGGTTTACACAAAGAGGGAGAATACCGGCAGCTGGAATTCTGGACCTGAAAAAGCTACATCATAGTTACCTATTCTGCACATCTCCAAATGAGCTGAAAATTTACGGAGAATTATTTTTGAATATATGAAGAATATTGGAGCAAATAACTATTAGAGGGGGCCCATCAGGTGGGCACAACCCACCTGGGCACGCTAGGGAGCCCAGGCGCGCCCTGGTGGGTTGTGCCCTCCTCGGCCCACCACCGGTGCTCCTCTTCTGGTATATAAGTCATTTTGACATAGAAAAAAATAAGGGGAGACTTTCGGGACGAAGTGCCGCCGTTTCAAGGCGGAACTTGGGCAGGAGCACTTTTGCCCTCCGGCGAAGCGATTCCGCCGGGGGAACTTCCCTCCCGGGGGGGGGGGGGAATCATGGTCATCATCATCGCCAACAACTCTACCATCTTTGGGAGGGCCATCTCCATCAACATCTTCAACATCACCATCTCCTCTCAAACCCTAGTTCAGCTCTTGTGTTCAATCTTTGTACAGAACCTTAGGTTGGTACTTGTGGGTGACTAGTAGTGTTGATTCAATCTTGTAGTTGATTACTATATGGTTTATTTGGTGGAAGATTATATGTTTAGATCCATTATTCTATTTAATACCCCTCTGATCTTGGGCATTATTATTATTTGTGAGTAGTTACTTTTGTTCTTGAGGTCACGAGAGAAGTCATGTTGCAAGTGTGAACTTGATATGTGTTCGATATTTTGATGATATGTATGTTGTGATCCCCTTAGTGGTGTCATGTGAATGTCGACTAAATGGCACTTCACCATATTTGGGCCTAAGGGAATGCATTGTGGAGTAGTTTATGCGCTACTTCATAAGGGACTGATTTGGATCCAAAAGTTTAATGCTATGGTTTGATTTTATCTTAATACTTTTCTCATAGTTGCGGATGCTTGCGAGGGGGTTAATCATAAGTAGGAGGTTTGTTCAAGTAAGAACAACACCTAAGCACTGGTCCACCCACATATCAAATTATCAAAGTAGCGAACACGAATCATACCAACATGACAAAAGTGATATGATGAAATTGCCGTGTATCCTCAAGAACACTTTGCTTATCATAAGAAACCTCTTTTTCTGGTCCTTTGCCACGAAAGGATTGGGCTACCTTGCTTCACTTTATTTACTGGTACCGTTACTTTCTAGTTACAAATTATCTTGCTATCAAACTATTTGTTACTGACTATTTCAGTGCTTGCAGAAAATACCTTGCTGAGAACCACTTATCATTTCCTTCTGCTCCTCGTTGGGTTCGACACTCTTAATCATCAAAAGGACTACGATTGATCCCCTATACTTGTGGGTCATCAAGGCTCTTTTCTGGCGCTGTTGCCGTGGAGTGAAGCGCTCTTGGTAAGTGGAAATTGGTAAGAGAGAATTATTACTACGTGCTGAAATTTATTGTCACTTGTTACTATGGAGAATCATCTTTTGTGGGGTTTGTTCGGGGTATCTTTACCTCGACCGGAACCACAATTAGTTGCCCCTCAACCTACTGCACCTAATATTGGTTATGAAATTCCTTCGGGTATGATAGAACAACTGCTAGCTAATCCTTATGCAGGATATGGAACTAAACATCCTGATATGCACTTAATATATGTGGATGAAATTTGTGGATTATTTAAGCTTGCAGGTTTGCCCGAAGATGAAGCTAAGAAGAAGGTTTTCCCTTTATCTTTGAAGGGAAAAGCATTTGCATGGTATAGGCTATGCGACGATATTGGGATCTGGAATTGGAATCGATTGAAATTGGAATTTCACCAAAAAATCTATCATATGCATCTCGTTCATCGTGATCGGAATTATATATATAATTTTTGGCCTCGTGAAGGATAAAGTATCGCTCTAGCTTGGGGGAGGCTTAAGTGAATTTTATATTCATGCCCCAACCATGAGCTCTCAAGAGAAATTATTATTCTAAATTTTTATGCTCAGCTTTCTCATGATGATCGATCCATTTTTATGCATGCTCGATACTTCTTGTACTGGTTCTTTTAAGAAGAATGTCGGTGTCAAAACCGGCGGATCTCGGGTAGGGGGTCCCGAACTGTGCGTCTAAGGTTGATGGTAACAGGAGACAGGGGACATGATGTTTACCCAGGTTCGGGCCCTCTCTATGGAGGTAATACCCTACTTCCTGCTTGATTGATCTTGATGAATATGAGTATTACAAGAATTGATCTACCACGAGATCGTAATGGCTAAACCCTAAAAGTCTAGCCTGTATGACTATGGTAATGAGTACTTCCCGCTCCGGACTAAGTCCTCTGGTTTATATAGACACCGGGAGTATCTAGGGTTACACAAGGTCGGTTACAAAGAAAGGAATCCATATATTTGATCGCCAAGCTTGCCTTCCACACCAAGGAGAGTCCCATCTGGATAGGGGTAAAGTCTTCGGTCTTTGTATCTTCATAGCCCATCAGTCTGGCCAATGGCTAACAGGCCGGACGCCCGAGGACCCCTTAATCCAGGACTCCCTCAGTAGCCCCTGAACCTGGCTTCAATGACGAGGTATCCGGCGCGCAGATTTGTCTTCGGCATTGCAAGGCGGGTTCCTCCTTCCGAACTCCAAGATAGTCTTCGGACGTAGTGATCGTGTCCGGCCTGTAACACACACACACCACACACAACCGTAGAGAATATAATATTCCATGAGTCCAATCCGCTGACAACTTTTTGCAATATGACATCACGCCCGCCCGGTCATAATTTTGAACTGTTTTCCGTCTGCCGCTCCATGTTTCGAGACGCGGTTGCCATTGGCACGTCTTGTCGAAGCAGAGATCGTGTCCCCTTATTGCGGGATTCTCATCAATACGGGCGTGGGTAACCCAACCATGCCGTTTACACAACCCTTGGGAACAGGCGAGTTTTAAGGCGAGGCGGGAGGCGTTCAATATTCACTGCCTTTATAAGGAGACAAGAATCCCCTTTCTTCACCCACGCCTCCTCTTGCTCTCCGTCCTTCCATTCTCGAGCTCCAGCGCCCAAGTTCCCATCTTCTCCTTCTCAAGGAAGCACTCAATCATGTCCGGATCCGGAGGCCAAGGCAAGTGGATGGTCTCCTCCGTCAAGGAGAAGGACATCACCCAGCTTAGGGCGGCCGGGTATCTGGCGAAAGGAATCGCCCACCGTCTGCCCTCCAAGGGAAAAGTCATCCCCACCCTGAAGCCTATTGAGAGGGTAGTTTTCCTCCCTCACTTCGTTCGAGGATTGGGCTTTCCACTTCACCCCTTCGTCCGCGGACTGATGTACTATTACGCGCTAGATTTCCATGATCTAGCCCCGAACTCCTTCCTCAACATCTTGGCATTTATTGTCGTGTGCGATGCCTTCCTCCACATCCATCCCCACTTCGGCCTATGGCTCAAGGTCTTCAACGTGAAGCCGAAAGTGGTGGATGGTCAACGCTGTAGTCTTGGAGGCGCCATGGTGAGCAAGATGCCCAACGTCACTTGGCCCACAGGCACTTTTGTGGAGACTGTCAAGGAGTGGCAGAAGCAGTCGTTCTACACCATAGAGCCGCGCGGCGCCACTTGGGTGGCGGCTCCCGAGTTTAAGGCTGGAGCCCTAATGCGGCTCACCTCCTGGAAGGAGAAAAGCCCCAACTAGTCGGTGTCAGACGAGCTGATAGCGCTGCAAATGCGAATTCAGAGTATGGTGGATAAAACATCAAGCTCATCAACGTGATCCAAGTGATGCTGGTTCGCCGGATTCTCCCATGCCAAAGCCGAAGCTTCCCTTTATGCGAATTCGATCCGAAGAAGCACCAGACCCTGGGAGGGCTCTTCGGAACTACTGACGAAGATGCATGGAAGTTGCTCTTCAAGGGTAACGAGAAGCCGCCAATCATAGATTAGGACCGTGGGCACGATCACTCCCATCCCGCCAATGAGGTAAGTTCTCCTTTTCTTAAGGCGTACCTTCTACTTGTTTGTTCAAGGAGGATGCCTAACCTTTGTTGTATTTTTTCAGGTGTGGACAGAGAGAGCGGTGCGGATCCATAATTCGGCTCTGCTGCCCGAAGAGCCAGTCATCCCGCTCCTGGCGAAGATGATGGTTCCGGCGCCCTATAGGCCGACGGAAAAGAAGGCCAAGAAGAAGGCCAATGGGGCCAAAGGTGGCCCCCGTTGCAAGGGTGCTTCGGACATGACGTCCGAAGACGAAGTGACCCTTTCCTCCGCCGCTGAGGACGACGACGACGAGGAGGAGGAGGAGGAGGAGAACAACCCTGTCCCTGATGAGGGAAAGAAAAGAGGGCGGCCTCCACGAACCTGGAGGCGGAGATGTCCAAGAAGGGGAAGGGCTCCCTCGCGGATAACTCCGCGTGGGACGTCAATAGATGTCCGGAGCAACGCCCCCGCACTAAGCCTCGGGCTACATCGTAAGTGCTAAGACTCATACATACCCATAAATCTAGCCTCTCCTCTTTGTTGTATTGACATGATTAGTTATGCTATTGCAGTTCGGCCCACGACAGCTCCTAGCAATCCTCGTCATGAGGTTGGTTGGATTCAAAGTTGATGGCCAGCGTGTCACCGCCGACCGCTCACTCCCCCAAGGCCAAGGACGACGCAGAGGTGCTGTCCCGAAGGACTTTCCTAGGCCGGGGAGAGGCTCGGGAGGTGCCAGAAGGGGAAGCCTCCATCGCCGGACACCAGGGGGAGCCAATCCCCATGGAGACTGGTGATGAGGGCCGTATTCAGTTCGCCCTCAGCCAGATTCGATTCCGGAGACCGATATGGCTCCCAAACCCGGCACGCAACCTCCTTCGAAAGAAGGGGGTATGCTTATTCCGCTGGTGACCCCTGTCCATCCAGGGGCACCGGATAATCTGCTGGAAGCGCTGCAAGGCGCTTCCATTGTGGATGAGCACCGTGTTCTTATGGGCACGGTAATTGAAAGGGTTTAGTCCGCCAAGAGCGGACTAACCGAAGCCTGCAACAGCCTGCTGACAGGTTTTGAGGTAAGCGACGCAAAAAGAGAAAATCCCAATATAGACAGTAGCCCCTGAGACACTGTCCGGTGTTCGGAAAGAAAAAGCCGGACAGAGGATCAATCCCTTATTGCAGGAAACTAACTAAATTTGTCTGAAATGAATACGCAGGCGTCGCTGTTGGCCGCAGCCTCGCATACTGCCGAAGTCTCCGGACTGAAGCAGAGACTGGAGCAGGCCGAGGAGGAGCTCGGCCAGGTGAGGAGGCAGCTCCAAGAAAAACAAGGTATGTAATAACCCGTTATATATTCGAAAAAAGGTAAAATGATATGCATTGACCGAAGTGTCATGATATCTATAGAAGCGATGACCGAGGTCGAGGCCCTGAGAAAGGCCCTGGCTGAAGCCAAGGGGAAGGCTGTCAAAGAGCAGGCCGCTCGTAAGAAGCTCAAGGCCCGGGTCAACAAGGTCCAACAAGAGCTCTAGGACGTGGTGAGGAAGTGTGAGACCTTGGAGCGCGATGCGTCGGCTCAAGAGACCGAACTCGCCAGGCTCGTCAGAGCGCAGAGACGGCCCGGAGTGAGGCCCAGGGCGCCCTCTGGGAGATCCAGGAGGCCAGGAAGATCGCGGCGGGTAAGGCATTTAGTATGCAAAGCAAATATGTGAAGAGGAAGTATCTTTTACTAACCCGGATTCGGAGTTCTCCAGGGGCTTTTGTTGATCTGCCACGTAGTGTGTCCGACGCCGTGGAGTTCTTCCGAGCCGAAGAAGGGAGCTCCATAGAGAAGCTGTTCTGGTCGCAATATCTTGCGCCAGAACATCCGGTGCCCTTCACCGATCAGCTAAAACAGCTGGTCGAGCTGCACAGGGTGGCCGAACTGGCCATGAAGGATTTAATAATCCGGCTGTGGCCAGCCGAAGCTATACCCAACAGTTACTTGACCTCGTGAAGCGGCCGGTGGATGCCTCGTCTACCGGACGCCGTCAAGCGGTCCGTCTGCATCGAGGGCGCGCGTATGGCCTTCGCCCGCGTCAAGGTCTGGTGGGCGAAGATGGATGCCGTCAAGATTGTGACCGAGGGGCCACCCAAGGGCAAGGAGCACCGCACACCCGAGCGGTATTTTGGAGACGTCCTGGAGGGGTCTCGTATTGTGGCAACGCAATGTTCGCAAGACATTATCTTTGAATGAATGCATTTGAGTTGCCTCTACCTTGTATGATAAAACAAAGTGGGTTTGTAATATAATGTTTGTTATGTTGAAATTTTTACCTCCTGTGCGGCCGTGTTGTATGAAATCTGAGGGTTGGCCAGTCGTCGGCTTCTGCCCCCACGTAGGAAGTACGGAGGTGTTCGGGATGGAATCTAAACACTCTTGATCCAATTATATGGTCCTTGAAGGAGTTGTTTAGCGCAACGAACCAGGCAATCAGACTATGCGGCTTTAACGCCCTCACTTAGCCATAGGAGTTTGACAATAGAAATGTTGGCGCAGCCCTAGTATCCGAACTAGAGTGCTATAGGCGCCTGATCGGGAAGTACCGATCCTTCGCGTAATGCGGAAGAAATCTCCAACAATTTGCAACTTCCGAAGAGCTGACCGGCTCTCGCCGCATCATGACAGTCAGTTTTCGGCTTTCTCTACTGAGGTGCTCCTTTGGATAAACCAAGGCACAATCACAGTAGTTCCCCCTTTACTACCTTAGCCGATATAGCGGAACGTAAGGTGGCAAGCACAGGAGCCGGGCAACCCAACTATTGACCAAAGACATGATTCAGAGCCAATGCATATAGTGCTAAATTCTGGGTGCCGTACTATACTATAAAAAGTGTTCAGACTTTTGTTGCCGGGGTGCTACGAAGCCCCTGGAAAATATGAAACGTACCAAAGTGTACGGGTGCTACCTGATAAGGTTACCCACAGGATAGAAAAAAGAAAAGAAAACAGAAAGGGTGCAAAGGTGATAAGCTGGGGCATCGTCGTCCGTACCGTCGATGTCTTCGGAGCCATAATCAAGCGTGTCGGTTAAATCCTCGACAATTGCTATGAAGTGGGTGGCAGGTGGGAAGCGACGTTCTCCCTCATCATCAGCCTCCAGTTCAAACCGGACATAGTTCGGCTGTGAGTCCCCCGCTAAGGACAGGTTTTTTAATGAGTTTAGCACATCGCCAAAGGGCGACTGCACAGTTCGGGACCCCCTACCCGAGATCCGCCGGTTTTGACACCGACATTGGTGCTTTCATTGAGAGTTCCTCTGTGTCGTCACCGATAGGCTTGATGGCCTCTTCAATCAACAACGACGCAGTCCTGGGTGAGACTTTTCTCCCGGACAGATCTTCAGATTCGGCGGCCAGACCGCGGGCCAACTCCCTTGGCCATCTGGAGCAGATCGAAAGCTACGCCCCTGGCCGTCAGGTCAGGTTTGGAAGCCTAAACTTCACGGCCGACATCCGCGGGGACTTGATCTTCGATGGATCTGAGCCACAGCCGAGCGTGCCGCGCTGTCACGATGGGCATGACCTAACTCTGCCGCCGGACAGCACCTTGGAGGCCGCCCACGAATCCGCTCCGACTCATAGTCCGGAGCCGATCGCTTGGATCGAGGACGGATGGCTGGACACCGCCTCGAGAGCTGCAACTCCTACGGCGATGGAGCCGAACACTTACCTTGTCCCGCATAAAGCCCATGACTCCGAGGTGCCGGACTCTCTGCCGGACTCCGGACCTCCTGCGCCCTTGCCAGTTGAATCCGATTGGGCGCCGATCATGGAATTCACCGCTGCGGACATCTTTCAGCACTCGCCCTTCGGCGATATCATAAATTCATTGAAGCATCTCTCGCTATCCGGAGAGCCCTGGCCGAACTACGACCATGACGGTTGGGACGCGGACGACGAAGAAATTCAGAGCCCACCCACCACCCACTTCGTAGCCACCGTCGATGATTTAACCGACGTACTCGACTACGACTCCGAAAACATCGATGGTATGGACGACGATGCCGGAGACTACCAAGAACCAGTGCCTACAGGCCACTGGAAGACCACCTCGTCATACGACATATACATGGTGGACACCCCAAAAGATGGGGACGACGAAGAAGCAGCGGAGGCTGATTCCTTAAAGAAACAGCCCAAGCGCCCGGCGTCGGGCGCCGCTCTAAATCCCGCCACGGCAAGAATGGAGATTCCGCACAGGAGATAATAACACCCCGTAAAGTGCCGAAGACAACTCCCTCCAAAGACGATCCAGCGCGGGAGGAGGCAGAAGCAAGCCCTCACGAGAGGGCTACGCATTTAAGAGGTCGAGGATGACAATTACTTACCTCCCTCCGGAGACGAGGCAAGCCTCGGCGACGATGAATTCGTCGTGCCTGAGGACCCCATCGAACAAGAGCGTTTCAGACGTAGGCTAATGGCCACGGCAAACAGCCTAAAGAAAAAGAAGCAACAACTTCAAGCTGATCAAGACCTACTGGCCGACAGATGGACCGAGGTCCTCGCGGCCGAAGAGTATGAACTCGAACGCCCCTCCAAAAGTTACCCAAAACGCAAGTTGCTCCCCCAATTAGAGGAGGCAGCATCACCAGCGCTGTCGGCAGACCGACCACCTCGTGGCCGCGATAGAGAGGCGTGCAAGCCCTCCACCAAAACCGTACCCCGGCATCGCTCAAAAAGCAGGAAGCCACGGGGGAACGCGCCGGACTTGTGAAATATATTGGAGGACAAGGCAAGACAATCCAGATCTATCTATGGATCACGTGGATGCCCCACGACCCACGATGAATACCGTCGCACCGGATACAACTACTCCGGCCGGGACGAACACGGTAAAACGCCTTCTCGAGCTACGCCGTGATATTGCTCAATACGAGGCGCCGCACACCCACTATGCTTCAGCGACGAAGTAATGGATCATCAAATCCCTGAAGGGTTCAAACCCGTTAATATCGAATCCTACGATGGCACAACAGACCCCGCGGTTTGGATTGAGGATTATCTCCTCCATATACACATGGCCCGCGGCGACGATCTTCATGCCATCAAATATCTCCCGCTCAAGCTTAAAGGACCAGCTCGGCATTGGCTTAACAGCCTGCCCGCAGAGTCAATTGGATCTTTGGGAAGACACGGAAGCCGCATTCCTCGACAACTTACAGGCACGCGTAATGCGACCACCGGACGCAGATGACCTAAGCCACATAATCCAGCAGCCGCATTTAATCGGCCAGCAATGACACGGTTCTTAACAAAGAAAAATCAAATCATCGACCGTCCGGATGCGAGAGGCACTCGCTGCCTTCAAACATAACATCCATGACGAGTGGCTGGCCCGACACCTAGGACAGAGAAGCCGAAATCCATGGCAGCCCTCACATCACTCACGACCCGCTTACATGCGGGAGAGGATAGCTGGCTAGCTCGCGAATAACCTCAAAGAAAAAGCGCTGGCAGTCCGGATACCAAGGACCGCAATGGCAGGTTGCGTCGAAACAAAAACAAACGCCGCATTAACGGCGATAGCAATGAGGATACGGCAGTCAACGCCGGATTCCAAGGCTCCAAGCCCGGTCAACAGAAGAAGCCATTCAAAAGAACCACTCCGGGCCCGTCCAATTTGGACCGAATACTCGACCACTCCTGTCAAATACATGGAACCCCCAAAAAGCCAGCTAACCACACCAACAGAGATTGTTGGGTATTCAAGCAGGCAGGCAAATTAATCGCCAAAACAGTGACAAGGGGCTACACAGGCGATGACGAGGAAGAGACCCGGCCGCCCGAACAACAGAGGACAAAAGGGATTCCCTCAAGTTCGGACGGTAAACATGATATACGCAACGCATATTCCCAAGAGGGAGCGGAAGCGTGCACTAAGGGACGATATCTGGCGATGGAGCGATCGCCTAAAACTCAACCCATGGTCCTCTTGCCCGATCACTTTTGATCGAAGAGACCATCCGACCAGTATCCGCCATGGCGGATTCTCCTCATTGGTTTTAGACCCAATCGTCGATGGATTTCACCTCACCAGAGTCCTGATGGACGGCGGCGAGCTGAACACTGCTTTATCGAGGATACGGCGCAAGATGGGCATAGACCCTTCAAGGATTAAACCTACAACGACAAACTTCAAAGGCGTCATACCGGTGTCGAGGCCAGTTATGCGAGCTCGATTACTGGAAGTGGTCTTCGGATCCCGGATAATTTCAAGCGAGGAGTTAATCTTCGACATAGTCCCGTTCATGCGGCTATCACGCTTCTGCTTTCGGACGAACCGCGTTTGCAAAATTCAACGCGGTGCCGCATTATGCATACCTTAAGCTCAAGATGCGGGCCCTCGTGGAGTCATCACGGTCAATGGAAACACGGAACGCTCCCTCCGAAGGAGGAACATAGGCGGCTCTGTGGCGGAAATCTGAGCAGCCTTTTAAGGCAATTCTCGAGTCCGGCCGTTAAACGACCGGACACGACCAAACGCGCCCGGAGCAACATCAACCAAGACCACCTGGCACGTTCCGTGCACGCGTAGCAATGCGGCCCCAACCCCAGCCCTCGCAAAATTGTAAGACAAACTCTCCGCGTACATAATTACGCCTTGGAGATACCATGGGCATAGGGGGAAGGGCACAATCACAACAGACCCAGAGTGCGGTTCGACCACACCAGGGGCTCCCAAGTGTGTCGCTCTTTTTTCTTTTATTTCTCTCTTTTCTATACAGAACTCAGTCCGGCGGCGAACCTGCCGAACTCATGATGCAACAGCCAGGGAAGGACAAAGGCGCGGCGAACACTCAGGTGGTCTCCATCACGAGCATTAAATTTGTTAAATACAACATTCCGCTGCCTACCCTCGGAGAGACGCCTTTAATTCGTCCAATCCCTTGCTTTCCGCACTATTTGTATCATTCCACTGATATCATATCTTTTGAATAAAATGCAGCACTTTTTGCCTATAATTGCATTACTTTATATATATATATATGTTCATTTATTTACATGTTGCACCGTGCATCTTGGTACGACCAAATACACCAGGGGCTTATGTCCTCCGCATTATGGTGTGATAAAGTCCAGACACTTTCACAAGTGCGGCACCCGAACTTATAGCATTATATGAATCGGCTCCGAATCATGTCTTGGGTCAATAGTTGGGTTTGCCCGGCTCCCATGTTTGGCACCTTACGTTCCGTTCTATCGGCTAAGGTAGCACTGGGAGAACCACTGTGATTGCGCCCCGGTTGAGCCGGGTTAACGCCTCAGTGGAGAAAGCTAAAACTGACTGTCATGATAAGGCGAGAGACTGATCGCTGTTCGAGAGGTCCTTTTGGGTCCTTAAAGACCTACGCCGCTTCGAGCGAAGTTCCGGACAATGTCCGATGAAGGCGTGGATAGCGCCCCAATTCGGTCCTCCGAATACTAGGGGCTTCACCGAAATTTAAAATTATAGAATTCTATGGCTAAGTGAGAGTGTTCAAGCACTATAAGTCCGGTTGCCTTGTTCGTTGTGTTGAGCGCCTCCCTCGATGGACCCAAAAATGGGAACTAGAGCGCTCAAGTTTATCCCGAACACCCCAGCACTCGTGGCATGGGGGCTGAAGCCGACGACTTGCCATCTCTCAGATTTAATAAACGGCCGCACATAAGGTAATATTTTAAATTAACAAGCGTTGCTTAGCGCATATGAACAAAGTTTTAAGCGCACAAGATAACACATAGCGAATTCACTCAAAAATTACATCCCTGGGGCACTCATCCGCAATCTTGCGGGCACCCTTCAGACAGCCTTATAGTACAGTTCGAGGCGACGATGTTCCTTGCCCGCTGGTGGCGCGTCGATGATTAGCTTCTCCGCATCCAGCTTGCCCCAATGCACCTTTATGCGGGCAAGGGCCCGACGAGCACCTTCAATACAAAGCGGAGTGCTTGATAACCTCCACCAGGGGCACGCATCCACCAGCCGTCATACGAGGTCAAGTAGCTCGAGCATGGCCTCTCCAGCCACGGCCGGACTATGAGGCCCTTCATGGCCTGCTCGGCCACCTTATGGAGCTCGACCAGCTGCTTCCACTGGTCGCTAGGGGCACGGATGGCCGGCCTCGACATCTTGAGACCGAAAGACCTTCTCCGTTGAGATCCCTCCTCGGCTCGGTAGAATGGCTGACATCGGACAAGCTGCGAGGCAGATCTGCAAGCATACGGAGAGCTCCAAATTCGGGTAAGTAACACGTAATTTACATTCACATGCTTGCTTTGCATGAAAAATGCCTTACCCGCCGCTATCTTCCTCATCAACTCAATCTCCTGAAGGGACTTATGGGCCTCGGCCTTGGCGGTTTTGGCACTTTCGAGGCGAGGCAAGCTCGGACTCGAGTCTTTGAGTCACGCCCAAACTCTCATGCTTTTCCATGAGAGCACGGAGCTCTTGCTGAACCACCGCCACCCGCGCCTCCTGCTTTTCTCGCTCTGCCCGCTCCGTGGCCGCATTGCGTTCGTCACAGACACGGCCTCCTTGTGGTCGCCACCTCGCTCGTGGGCCCCTGCAGTACCCATGTTATCCTTGTTATTTTTGTTGCAACCTAAATCCTTTTCTCAGAAGGTACAAGTTCAAAGTGGTGTTACTCACCTTCTTTGTCCCGAGCTGCTTCTGGCGGCCGAGCTCTTGCCGGACCGCTCGAGCTCCTGCTTCAACGCACCGACCTCCAGCGATCGGTCGACAGAGGTCAGCAGCGCAGACTGCACCCCATATTGACAGAATTTTTGAGCAACCCAGCGTATATATTTATTTCAGCTCCTCAGTCCTGCTTTTCTTTCTGAACACCGAACCGAGCATCAGGCTACTGTCTATGCGGTATTACATTGCATATTTTTAACTTCTTACCTCAAAGCCCGATAGAAGGCTCTGCAGAAGTCGGCCCGCCCTTGGCGAGCTGCACCTTCTGAATCACTGCACTCATAATAGTGCCGTGTTCTTCCTCGATGGAAGCGCTCTGCAGCGCCTCCAACAAATTGCCCGGCGCCTCCGGTTGGACGGAAGCCGCCGGCGTCACAGTCTTGCCTTCGTTCGAAGGGGCCGCCGGCCAGACTCCGGAACCACTGCGGGTTCTGTTGTGGAGTCCGGCGCAAAGTCCGGGAGGACGCCTTGTGGCGCCTCCGGAGCCTCCCCCCGATGGGTCCCTTCTCGGGATCCCACCTCGGCGTCCTTGGTGTCATGGGGGTGGAGGCGGTCGATGGAGTCTACATCCGACGGATCCAACGACCCGCTTCGATGAAGCGGGAGATCATCACTGGCGGACTACATGCAACACGCGGCATTAGAATGACACTATGTGACGCAAAAAGAAATTATAAATCATTCAGGAATCCGGATATTTACGATCTCGCCGGAGGCTGGCCCTTGAAGGCCATTCTTCCTCCCCAACGTTGATGTTGGCGGAGCTGTCCGGGGGAATAGTGCTTCCCCTCTTGGACCCTTCGGCCTCCCCTATTGGGGAAGCCTTCCTCTTCCTCTCTCCCTCCTCTGGGAGAGAGTCCTCTTCCTCCTCCTCATTTTCGGGGGAGGAGTCCGCCCCGGAGTCGTCGGACACCTAAAAACGGGAGCTCTTTCGAGCACCCATGGCCTCCTTCTTGGCCTTCTTCTCCGGCACCACGTGCGGTGCCGGAACCAGCAGCTTCGCTAGACGAGCTTCTACTGGATTTTCTGGCATAGGAGCCGGACAGGTAATCTGCTCCGCCTTCTTCATCCAGTCCTGTCAAAGGAAAAGGGGAAATTAAAACCCGCATAGAGTCAATCTATGAAAAACAAGTGTCCCGTAAAGGGGTAGAACCACTTACCTCGCCGGCTCAAGGCGGAGCGAAATCCGCGATCTTGATCAGCGGATGCGGGGCCGGCGCCCTTGAACAGCACCTTCTAGGCGCCTTCGTACGTCGTGTTGAAGAGCTTGCTCAGTGCCTGGTGCTGTTCCGGATCGAACTCCCATAGATTGAATGCCCGCTCTTGGCATGTGAGAATCCGGCGGACGAGCATGACCTGGACCACGTTAACCAGCCTGAGCTTCTTCACCAGCTTCTTGATGCAGGCTTGGAGTCCCGTCAGCTCCTTTGTACTACCCCACAGCAAACCCTTCTCTTTCCAGGAGGTGAGCTGCGTTGGGATACCAGATCTAAACTCGGGGGCCACCGTCCACTTAGGGTCACGCGGCTCGGTGATATAGAACCACCCCGATTGCCACCCCTTGATGGATTCCACGAAGGCCCCTTCGAACCAAAGGACATTGGGCATCTTGCCCAACATGGCGCTCTGCACTCCGGCTTGAGTGCCCTTCACTACCTTCGGCTTGACATTGAAGGTCTTGAGCCACAAGAAGTGGGGCTGGATGCAGAGGAAGGCCTCGCACACGACGATAAACGCCGAGATGTTGAGGATGAAGTTCGGCGCCAGATCATGGAAATCCAGGCCGTAATAGAACATGAGCCCCCGGACAAAGGGGTGAAGTGGAAAGCCCAGTCCGCGGAGGAAATGGAGAAGAAAGACGACCCTCTCATGGGGCCTGTGTAACATCCCAAAATTCTAAATTTTGGAATGTTATATTAGAAAAATAACTATGCTTGTTGTCTGATTGTTTGTTTGATTGATTGAGTGAAATTGAGTGGAATTTGAAACTTTTGAAAGTTGGATGAGAGGGAATAAAATGACTTTCCCAAAACTATCCCCCTTTTACTTTTTTTGGATCTCAATGAATTCAATTCCATTCCAACACCAAAACCCTAGAGTGAAGATGAAATGACTTCTTCCATTTGAAATGAAGAGGGTTTTGAAAAGATTTGAATTTCATCTGAGAATATTTCAAATTCAAAGCTTTATGCAACTCAATGATTTTCATGAGGGAAGATAAAATGACTTCTTAAATTATATGAAATATGAGTTGGAAGTTAAAAGAATCAAATTGAAAGTCATTTGAAGGTATTTTGAAACTCCCTTCAAATTTGGAATTATTTGGATTTTATTCAAAATTATTTTTCTCCTAAAAATAAATAAATGGAAATATGGGTAAAATGTTTCCCTTCAATGGAAAATTAGGAGGAAATAAATTTGAAGTCATTTTGGTATTTTTAAAATGATTTTTATTGGATTTTATTAGAGCAGAAACACTCTTTGTTTTATTTGAATTTTTGTGTATTTTATTTGAACTTGAAAAATAGTTCATGTTGTAGGAAATCTTTTTCTGATCATTTTGATATATATATGTCCTATATAAAATATTTATATTTATTATGTTTTTCTCTCTGTTTTTATTTTCAAAAAAAAAAATTAGAAAAATACCCAGGTGCCAGCCAGGCCGTAGCCCAACCAAAGACTGGCAGCTCCACCGAGGCCCACCAGGCGTGACCAGCGGCCACCGCCACCAACCCGGCCCGACCGACGCGAAAAGCCTCCCGTCGGTCGACCGACCGAGCAACGCTCCCCCTCACTACCGACGGGTGGACCCCCACCGTCTTCCTCAAGACGCCACCCACAGCGCCGCTCATGAAACCCCATGATCCCGGGATCTCCTCCCGATCCTACCCGATCCGCCTCGCCCAAGTTGCCCCCTATATAAACCCCCTCGACCCCGTTCCCCCCCTCCCTCGCCCCTCGCCCGACCCTCCCTCTCGCCGCTATTGCTGCTTGAAGACCGAGCACGCCGCGCCATTGCCACCATTTCAAGCCACCCCGACCACCTCGAGCTCGCCTGAGTCCACCACCGAACCCCTTGCTCCGCCAAGACCACGGGAGGCCTCCGCCGCCGCCCCCGACCACCGGAGACCCCCGCACCGTCGCCGCCCGAGCCGCCGTCGCCGTCGACGACCGGTAAGTCGCCGGAGTCCACCCCCACCGTCCGATCTAATCTCAACGGTTAGGATTAGATCCCCCGAAGGGGTAGGTTTATTTTAAATAAACCGGTTTAGATCCGGTTTAGTTTGGTTTTAGTTAGGTTAGATTAGACCGGGCCGACTCGGTTTTATTCCGCGTGCGTAGTTTAGTTATATTACGCCGAAGCGTTATATAGGCCCATTAGCCCAGTTTTCGTTTTAGTTTTATTTTTAGTTTTCTATTTTAACAGAATAGTTCAGTTTTGTAAAATTCATATCTTTTAATCTACTTAATATTTTTAAGCGATTCTTTTTTTGTTGGTTTGCAAATTTATTTTAGTTTCTGTAGAAAATATAATTAGTCATGTTAAAATTATTTAAAATTGCCTTATTGTAGATTTAGACAGAATAGTAATTCTGCCATAAAAAGAGTTAGGAAAATTATTTTTTAGTGATTCTTTTTGCCACAACTTTGTTTTGACATTGCCAAACCATAGGAATTTATTTGGGCATTTTAGGATTAATAAAAAAATATTTTTAATCATAATCATGTTATTCTTAATTAATTAACTAGCTACTGCTTTTCTGTTGTTTTACTTAGCAAATAAATTTATTTTTCATGAGAGATAGATTATTCTAGGTTAGTTTCTGTAACTTTAGAGCATGAACTTTTATTTATAATAAATAAAACTTTTATTTTATTTTTCTTACTAGAATTTGCTTTAGGCCTAATAGGAGTTTTATAATAGATTTTAATGTGATTCTTTTTGCTCCTAGTTGCTTGATGAATTCTTTTCTGTTAGGTAGCATAAACCCATGCTTAGGTTCTGTTAAGAAAAATTTTGTAGTGCAAAACTATTTCTTGATTGTTGTTGGATATGGGAAAACTTTGAGTGGATTTCTTTGAGTTTTTCTTTGGGTTTTGGTTCAAGTGCTTTGTGTGTTATGTTAGCATGCTATTATGTTAAGTGGTCATATGTTGTATGCTTATTATGATTTTTGTTTGCCTCGGTAGAATTGCCGGAGTGCGAAGCTTGCTACCACGAGTCCCTAGTTTTCAAAGATCGTCGACAAGAAGGCAAGTTCACTTTGACCATGCTTTCATACCTATGTTTATTGCATTTAGTGGCATCTTTGCAACCACCCCTCAGTAGTGTTATTGAATCCTTGCAGTTGAGTAGTATGCATGAGGTAGGAACCCATCACCCTGTTACCAAGCCCGGACGATATTTTATTTTAATGCTACGCTATAGTAGACGGGGTTTGGTATGAGTGCACGAGAGTGGTGTGAAGAAGGAGGACTCTACGCCAATGACGACAACTCCATGATGGCATCTGCAAGGACGCATCTTCAAGGCCTCAAGACTTCAAGACTCGAGACAAGAATTCAATACACACTACTGGGTGAAGGATGGTTAACGGGCACCTGGAGAAACCAGTGGTTGGCGGGATGCATGGAGAAGCGCCATGACATCTTGCGAAAGCTTCACCCAGACTCAAAGAGACGGAAGAATACTTCATGCCGAAGCTTACCTGTGCAACCGCAAGTCAATATGGGCTCTGGCTTGGTTGACCTTAGTTGTGACTCTGGCTGGGACGGTGCTAGCAGATGTAGAACTACGGTAGGATTGGATGAGCACCGGACGGTGGTCGAGGAACTCTTCGAAGACCATGTTTTGGTCATCTTGTTCTCAAACACCTGAAGTGCGAGAACGTAAAGAGAGGGATCGAATCTTGCGGGTAAAGTGTACAAACCTCTGCAGAGGGTTTAAACCTAATCGATTAGCCGTGTCCCCGATTACGGACAATTTGAGCATCCGGACTTGGATCTATCTCGGAACTCTCAACACCGGATCGATAACTTAATTGTGGGCAACTTATGATGAATTTGGGCTATGAGACATCGGTTGGCGGAACCATGTCATGATAGAAAACTCTATAGTATAGACTTCATTTATTCCTTTGATGTAGGGAAAATAAAACCAGCTTTTACATAAACAAAACTCGAATCTGAGCCACAAAGCCATACCGCATATAGTATAGTTTATCATCTGTTTTCTCTTATTGTGATCTTGCCGGTACATTCAATGTACTGACCTACACGGCTGCAACGTATCATGTTGCAGATATTTCCTCGACGAGTAAGAGTTACGATACAGGGTTACGGTCTACACTCAACCTACCGATGGCATTGATGGGACTCCACACCCGACTATTTGTTTCCTTGTGACTTATGAGGTATATGTCGGTTTTACGTTAATTATACATGTGATTGCACTTTGATATATACATTGATGTACTGTGTGTGCAAAGATACTGATCCGAGGATGGCACAAAGACAACACGTAGGCTTGACCGTTCGAGGTCGGGTCGCTTCTGAGATGGTATCGAGCACATGTTGATCAGAGGACGTGACCCTAGGAAATGACTTAGTAATATGAAGACCCCAACAGAACGACCTTTGTTTTTGTTACTACTCTCGTAACACCTGATTCCTTTTCTTGAACCTTCCTTATTTTCAAACTATAGATGGAGAGCTACATTACGAACAAAAGAGAACACTACGAGAAGGTTCTTGGAGGCCCCTTCCTTGTGGAGCTAGTCATTGCTGAAGTTACCGATACACGAGATCAAGGCAACTAAGAGGACGTCTAGATCGTGGGAGTCAAGACCCAAGTTTTTGGTCGTAAAGAAGACCCCAAGACGGCGGACATCAGCCGGAACTATAAATGGTGATCGTGATATGGGCATCAACACCGCCGTCCATGATGCTATTGCACGTTTATGCTATCGTCATCGTCTTGCACTAAACCCACACTTCTTTGGAAGGATTGGATGGCGAAGTTTGATGGAGCAACTATTGCCTTGACGGAAGTGCAAAAGATGAAGTTCTCCCCCTTTGCTAGTATACAATCGGATCTAGAACAATACATCAAGAATCTTCAGATGGACCTCCTGGAAGCCCTATTTGACAATGAAGCACTACGAGAAGAGGTTGAGACTCAGAGACTGAAGGTAAACAACCTGGAGGAGGAGAACCTCGAGATGTAACCTCCCCATTGTAGCCGACTCTATGTAACCCTAGCCCTCTCCGGTGTCTATATAAACCAGATGGCTTTAGTCCGTAGGACTACAATCACAACAACCCTTACAATCATACCATAGGCTAGCTTCTAGGGTTTAGCCTCCTTGATCTCGTGGTAGATGCACTCTTGTAAACATCCATAATATCAATATCAATCAAGCAGGACGTAGGGTTTTACCTCCATCGAGAGGGCCCGAACCTGGGTAAACATCGTGTCCCTTGTCTCCTGTTACCATCCGCCTAGACGCACAGTTCGGGACCCCCTACCCGAGATCCGCCGGTTTTGACACCGATAGGGCCCATTAACGGCCCATATAAAAATGACGATAATCTAGCCCGACCGAAGTTCCGGCCTGTTAAAGGCCCGTGTATTAGGTCGGCGCATTTACGGCCCGTCCGAATTTCGGCCTGTCAAAGATCCGCATCGTAAATGGGCCACCATTTCGGCCTGCTAAGTCCAGTGGGTTATTTGGCACAATCAGGGCCCAATCTCACTTTCGGTCTATTAAAGGCCCATGTTTTTATGGGATCGAGATATTTACACCTGTAAACGGCCTATTTTTACTGAGGGCCCAAATTATGTTTAGGCTCATAAAGGCCCACTATGGGCACAGGCCTACCGTAAAAAATATGAAAGCTTATGCTGATTTAGGCCCAGATATTTTTAGTGGGCTACATGCCAATTTCGCCCGTAATCGTTTTTAGCCCAATTGTAATGGGCCCGACGAATGTAGGCATGTTGGGCTCCTGTAAGCTTTCGGCCGAATACATTACTAAGATAAACCTACACTAGACAAAAATAGCGTCGTAATTATCGCAGCACGAGGCAACATCATAAATGTTGTATCACAACAAAATAAATTCCAACCATACAACAAAAGGCCTGTTGGCATAAAGTTTACTGATCCTTCCAGATAAAAGCACCATCGGATGTATAGAAGCCTGCATCATTTGACACGAGTGCTAATGTTCGTGCTGTAGAATCTGATGGAGCAAAGACGATCTCCACCTTTTTTCCGCCATTGCTCTTGAACAACGAAGCGAATGTCTGATAGTCTGGTTTCAAAACCATTCATATCCTGACGACATTTCTCAACCACTATTCTTGTTTCCGAAACAACGTCCATTAGGGATTGGACTTGTGTCTGGAGCACAGATATATCACTACATCTAGCAGGAAGATTTTGTTCAAGAGGGCGATTTGGACGAGGTTACCTTGACAACCAACCCGTAATTACGCAGGAAGGTGCTTTTTGCAATCGTTAGTGGAGAGATCTCGACGCATCGCAGCAAGAGGTGACATTGTGCCTCAGAGTAGCCTCGTCACCTTCGGTGGTTGTGGATGTTCAATCATTTGTTCCATAGCTTCCTAAAAGTTTGAACTTGTAGATTAGTGTACCGTATAAGTTACTAATGAGACAAAAACAAACAAAGTAGGTTAAACGTTTATACATAACTTATTTTGGTGAACTCTGTGATACATTAGCATGTATTGTAGTGCCAACTACATAATAAAATCACTTTCGAACATATGTCCATGTAGCATGCCCTCGTATTGTCTATTTCCTCACATTCGTTGACATCTAAGGATAAAGAGACATGGTATAAAGTAGGATGAATATAGTATGACATCATTCATATCATGGGCAAACAGATATAAAACAAACAGGCTATTTTATCATTGTGTGCGCATGTCAACATAACAACTAGATTACAGATCAAGACCAAAAGAATATCCTTCACCTCTTTTAAACCATGTAAGGTGAAATGATACGTTAAGACAACTGTGAATAAAAGTGAATAGAGTAACTGACATTGGCTGCAAACCAAGTAGTTAAATGAACACATCACAGTACCAATCAGTTCAAGGCAGGAGGAGTAAGGACTTACAACATCGGCTTGAACTGGTGTGCTCATGCCCTTCATCTTGCTGGTGTGGCAATCCTTGAAGATTTGCACTGCATTCGGTTCAGGTTCTTTTTGGTCCGCACGGGATTTCGTCTGTATTTGGAACAAGTCAATATAGATAATATAATATGGCACAAAAAAGAAGGAAGTAGTAGCTATTTACAAGAGCCTCGCAGTGTGCAATATAGCTACGAGATCATGTTGTCTGTTGGAATTTCACTTTAGAACGGTTGGTTTTGTTCTTCAAACAGTTAGCCTAGAAGAAGATACACTTGTAAGGCACATACATAAATACAAGTTCAATATGTGGTCCGATCAAATACATATACCTACGATACTTTGGATCGGACCAGTGTTTAACGAGGGCTGTCCGGTCTTCATCTGTAATATATTCCACTTTGGAGATGTTTGGGCGATTTCATTGTTAGCCTTGCCTTCAAAGTGATATTTTCTAAGGTGGTACTGACATCGTCGCAGAAAGTGAAAAACATGAGTGCATGCTTGTTTAGTTGCATCATCTTTCAGATCCAACTTGAACCTCATCTGTTGAAAAAAGAATGTGAGTCTTATTAGGAGGAAGCTAGAAAGTATGGGACAGAGCAAGACAATATTACTAATTGTGATGAATGACATTACTTACGGATAAATGGTCAAGAAAGGTGTTAAACTGGGTATTGTCTTTCTCATTCCTGTACTGGATCCACGTTGGGAGGATACGTGCATGACACCTAACGGCAACGGCTACCTCTGATACTAACTTGGCTAACTCTGTAGCATCACGTGGCCTTTTAAAACCTGCCTCAAAATGGATCTCCATTCTTCCTCCTTTAGGTTTTGTTAATCTGTCAAGCATTATCCCTGATGTCTGTTTCCGCTTGCGTCGTGGTGCTAGTTCAACAACGAATATGGAAAGTGTTAGTGTACATCAAACTGTGAGAGTACATATAAAGGAGCATGCAATCGCAACTTGACTCGGTCAGTACCGTATTGGTGTTGATGCTCATGAGGTTCATCTGATCTTGCCAAGTCCTGTTGTGTCGTGAAGCTTCGGAAGTAGTGTTAGGTGTGAAGGCAGCTTGGGAACTGGCCAGTTCTGGAGCAAACAAAAGAGTAACTGGTTGAGATGCTGGTACATTTGAAGCGGATGATGCAGCTGGTGGAGCAGGTGATACTGTGTTTGTAGATTTAGCCGGTGGACTTGGACCTTCTACTGCACAATAAGTGCCAGAAGAATCTCGACGGTAGAACCTTTTCTGTTTCACCCGACGAGTAACATCACTCCCTACTATATTATTTTCCTTGCTCTTTTTTGACTTTGCCATGTCAAGTTGTACCCACAACACAAAAGAATAAAATCACTCTTCAGAACTCATTGATGCATGATCTGAGACAAGCAATACTTTGATGTAAGACAACCGTATGAGGATGGAATATGTAAGAAAAACAGACGGCATGATGACATATTCACATCTACGATGTGCAAACTAAGCGAAGGATTTTCAAGAAAATAGAAGTAATGCAAGCTAGACACCATATGAAAGATGCAACCAATATTACTACGCCAAGTTAAAAGTGTCTTGTCATAAGTGGCAATTCGAAAAATTAGAAGCAGTACAACGTAGAAATTAATGCAAGATGCAACCACTATCAAACTGCCATGTTAAAAGCGTCCAATCATGAGTGACTGATGCGGGATACACAACAGTAGTACTTTGATGCAAGAACATGGTATGATAGATAGATGTAGTGTATTCTGGACACAGAAAGCCATGTCATATGCACATGTATAACATATAAACTCAGCAGGTGCAATTTAATCAAAATAGAAGAAATACAGGCTAGACAACATATGCAACATGAAACCAATTATCACACTGTCAACTTAGAGCAAGCACCTACGATGGTGGAGTACGGGAGATGAACTCATCATGTAGACTTGGGACTTCAACTTCATTAGCAGTAGCAGTGGCAAATCTAGAGAGTCTCTGTTTGCGTCGGTGCGGAGGACCACCAACATCCCCTAACTTACTCTTTTCCTTCCTATTTTCTGATATTGCCTTATGAAGTCAAAACCACAAGAAGATGAATAAAATTAGCTCTGCATAACTAGTTGATGCATGATACAGACAAACACTACTTTGATGTAAGGCAAGCGCAGGATAGGAGGATGGAATATATACAAAAAATACAGGGTTTCATATTCACATGTACGATAGGAGGATGGAATATGTATGAAAAGCAGTAAGCGGAAGGCATTTCAACAAAATTAGAAGAAATGAAAGCTAGGCACCATATGAACATGCAACCAATATCACTCTATCAGGTAAAAAGTGTCTCGTCATAAGTGCCATTTCAAGAAATTAGAAGCAGTACAAGCTAGAAGACAATGCAAGATGCAACCTACATCACAGTCCCAAGTTAAATGTGTCTTATGGGTAAGTGATCATTGCAGGTATAAATTGTAAGCTATGCAGATGCAATTCAACATAATCAGAAGCAATACAAATTAGACATCATACGGAAAACGCAACCACGTATAACAGTTCCAAGTAAGAGCAAGCACCTGTGATGGTGGAGTAGGGGAGATGTGCTCATCATGTACACGTATGTTCTAGAAACAGGAACACGTGTCATATTCACAGGCATTATGTGTAAAGTAAGCAGCCGCAATTCAAGCTAGAAGCAATACAAGCTAGACATCATACGCAACATGCAACCACATATAATAGTGTCAAGTTAGAGCAAGCACCTGTGATGGTGGAGTAGGGGAGATGTGCTCATCATCTACACAGCTATGTTGACTGTCCAGCCTTGTGTTGTCTTGCGAATCTTGTTGGGAGGATGGCGGAGTAGAATCTGTAGAGACCCCCTGTTTGAGTTGCTCCGAAGGACCACCATCATCCACTGCCGGACTAATTTCCTTCAGCTGTAATGATTTTGCATTGTGAAGTCAAACCGATAAGAAAAAGGAATAAAATTAGCTCTTCAGAACTCATTCATGCATGATACTGACGAACACTACTCGGATGAAAGGCAAACACATGATGCGAGGATGGAATATGTATGAAAAACAGGATGGTGTGACATATTCACACCTATGATGTGGCAACTAAGCGAAGGCATTTCAACAAATTAGAAGCACTTTGCAAGCTAGACACCATATGAAAGATGCAACCAATATCTCTCTTCCAAGTTCAAACTGTCTGTCGTTTCAACAAATTAGAAGCAGTACATGCTAGAAATCATATGCAAGACACAACCAATATCACAATGGCGACTTATAGGTTCCTTATCTTAAGTGGCTGAGGCGGGATATGCAAGAATAGTAGTACGATGTAGAAACAGGAACACATGTCATATTCACAGGGCATTATGTGTAAAGTAAGCAGATGCAATTCAACAAAGTTAGAAGCAATACAAGCTAGACATCATATGCAACATGCAACCACATATAATAGTGCCAAGTTAGAGCAAGCACCTGTGATGGTGGAGTAGGAGAGATGTGCTCATCATCTACACATCTACGTTGACTGTCTAGCCTTGCGTTGTCTTGTGATTCTTGTTGTGAGGATGGCGGAGTAGAATCTGTAGAGAACCTCCGGTTCAGTTGCTCGGAAGGACCACCATCATCCAATGCCTTGCCAATTTCCTTCAGCTTTATTGATTTTGCATTGTGAGGTCATACCGACAAGAAAAGGAATATCATTCGCTCTTGAGAACTCATTCATGCATGATCTTGATGAACACT
Organism: Aegilops bicornis; assembly: GCA_021605145.1. Lineage (NCBI taxonomy): Eukaryota > Viridiplantae > Streptophyta > Magnoliopsida > Poales > Poaceae > Aegilops > Aegilops bicornis. The sequence goes on along the minus strand of CM038672.1, from coordinate 124,409,542 downwards.
ACTCGATGAAAGGCAAAGTCATGATACGAGGATGGAATATGTACGAAAAAATGGACGGCTTGACATATTCACACCTATGATGTGGTATCTAAGCAGAAGGCACTTCAACAAATTAGAAACACTGCAAGACACCATATGGAAGGTGCAATCAATATCACTCTGCCAAGTTAAACTGTTTCGTCATAGGTGGCGTTCATCAAACTAGAAGCAATACATGCTAGAAATCATATTCAAGACGCAAACCAATATCACACTGCCAACTTAAAGGTGTCCCATCATAAGTTACTGATGCATGATACACCAGAAGAGTAGTTTCATGTAAGAACATGGTGTGATAGACAAATATAGTATGTACCAAAAACAGGAAAGCGTGTCATGTTCACATGTATCATGTGTAAGCTAAGCAGATGCAGTTTACACTAATTAGGAGCAATACGAGCTAGACACCATATGCAACATGCAACCAGATATCACACTACCAAGTTAGAGCAAGCACCTGTTGGGGAACGTAGTAATTTCAAAAAAATTCCTACGCACACGCAAGATCATGGTGATGCATAGCAACGAGAGGGGAGAGTGTTGTCCATGTACCCTCGTAAACCGAAAGCGGAAGCGTTAGCACAACGCGGTTGATGTAGTCGTACGTCTTCACGATCCGACCGATCAAGTACCGAACGCACGTTACCTCCGAGTTCAGCACACGTTCAGCTCGATGACGTCTCTCGAACTCCGATCCAGCCGAGTGTTGAGGGAGAGTTTCATTAGCACGACGACATGGTGACGATGTTGATGTTCTACCGACACAGGGCTTCGCCTAAGCACCGCTACAGTATTATCGAGGTGGACTATGGTGGAGGGGGGCACCGCACACGGCTAAAAGATCAACTGATCAATTGTTGTGTCTATGGGGTGCCCCCTGCCCCCGTATATAGAGGAGAAAGGGGGGGGGGGGTGCGGCCGGCCAGGAAGAGGGCGCGCCAGAGGAGTCCTACTCCCACCGGAGTAGGACTCCTCCCTTCCTAGTTGGAATAGGAATCGGGAGGGGGAAAGAGGAGAGAGAGAAGGAAGGGGGGCGCCGCCCCCCTCTCCTTGTCCTATTAGGACTTGGGGGGGGGGGGGCAGGGGCGCGCGGCCCATCCCTGGCCGCCTCGCCTCTTCTCCGTAAAGGCCCACTAAGGCCCATTTACCACCCGGTGGTTCGGTAACCTCCATTACTCGTAAAATCCCGATTTTACCCGGACCACTTCCGATATCCAAACATAGGCTTCCAATATATCAATCTTCATGTCTCGACCATTTCGAGACTCCTCGTCATGTCCGTGATCACATCCGGGACTCCGAACAACCTTCGATACATCAAAACATATAAACTCATAATAAAACTGTCATCGAAACGTTAAGCGTGCGGACCCTACGGGTTCGAGAACTATGTAGACATGACCGAGACACGTCTCCGGTCAATAACAAATAGCGGAACCTGGATGCTCATATTGGCTCCTACATATTCTATGAAGATCTTTATCGGTCAGACCGCATAGCAACATATGTTGTTCCCTCTGTCATCGGTATGTTACTTGCCCGAGATTCGATCGTCGGTATCTCAATACCTAGTTCAATCTCGTTACCGGCAAGTCTCTTTACTCGTTCTGTAATAAATCATCCTGCAACTAACTCATTAGTAGCAATGCTTGCAAGGCTTAAGTGATGTGCATTACCGAGTGGGCCGGAGATACCTCTCCAACAATCGGAGTGACAAATCCTAATCTCGAAATACGCCAACCCAACAAGTACCTTCGGAGACACCAGAGAGCACCTTTATAATCACCCAATTATGTTGTGACGTTTGGTAGCACACAAAGTGTTCCTCCGGTAAACGGGAGTTGCATAATCTCATAGTCATAGAAACATGTATAAGTCATGAAGAAAGCAATAGAAACATACTAAACGATCGAGTGCTAAGCTAACGGAATGGGTCATGTCAATCACATCATCCTCCTAATGATGTGATCCCGTTAATCAAATAACAACTCTTTGTCCATGGTTAGGAAACATAACCATCTTTGATTAACGAGCTAGTCAAGTAGAGGCATACTAGTGACACTCTGTTTGTCTATGTATTCACACATGTATTATGTTTCCGGTTAATACAATTCTAGCATGAATAATAAACATTTATCATGATATAAGGAAATAAATAATAACTTTATTAGTGCCTCTAGGGCATATTTCCTTCAGTCTCCCACTTGCACTAGAGTCAATAATCTAGTTCACATCACCATGTGATTTAATACCAATAGTTCACATCACCATGTGATTAACGCCCATAGTTCACATCGTCATGTGACCAACACCCAAAGGGTTTACTAGAGTCAATAATCCAGATCACATCGCTATGTGATTAACACCCAAAGAGTACTAAGGTGTGATCATGTTTTGCTTGTGAGAGAAGTTTAGTCAACGGGTCTGCCACATTCAGATCCGTATGTATTTTGCAAATTTCTATGTCAACAATGCTCTGCACGGAGCTACTTTAGCTAATTGCTCCCACTTTCAATATGTATCCAGATTGAGACTTAGAGTCATCTGGATCAGTGTAGAAATTTACATCGACGTAACCCTTTACGACAAACCTTTTTGTCACCTCCATAATTGAGAAACATATCCTTATTTCACTAAGGATAATTGTGACGCTGTCCAGTGATCTACTCCTAGATCACTATTGAACTCCCTTGCCAAAATCAGTGTAGGGTATACAATAGATCTGGTACACAGCATGGCGTACTTTATAGAACCTATGGCCAAGGCATAGGGAATGACTTTCATTCTCTTTCTATCTTCTGTCGTGGTCGGGCTTTGAGTCTTACTCAATTTCACACCTTGCAACACATGCAAGAACTCTTTATTTGACTATTCCATTTTGAACTACTTCAAAATCTTGTCAAGGTATGTACTCATTAAAAAAACTTATCAAGCGTCTTGATCTATCTCTATAGATCTTGATGCTCAATATGTAAGCAGCTTCTCCGAGGTCTTTCTTTGAAAAACTCCTTTCAAACACTCCTTTATGCTTTGCAGAATAATTCTACATTATTTCCGATCAACAATATGTCGTATACACATATACTTATCGAAATGTTGTAGTGATCCCACTCACTTTCTTGTAAATACAAAGGCTTCTCCAAAAGTCTCAGATAAAACCAAATGCTTTGATCACACTATCAAAGCGTTTATTCCAACTCCAAGAGGCTTGCACCAGTCCATAAATGGATCGCTGGAGCTTGCACACTTTGTTAGCTCCCTTTGGATCGACAAAACCTTATGGTTGCATCATATGCAACTCTTCTTCCAGAAATCCATTCAGGAATGCAGTTTTGACATCCATTTGCCAAATTTCATAATCATAAAATGCGTGTAACATCCCAAATTTTCAATTTTTGGAATGTTATACATTAGATCATCATGCATATCATATTTTTCTCGCATTTTTCCGATCCTAGAAATTTCAGGCAACTCAAGGACCCTCGGAGAGAGTTGGAAGTTTCATTATTTTCATATTTGGGATTATCCAAATCTTGAAAATAGGATCATTGGATTTATTTAAATTATCTTCATAACATTTTTCCTATAAAAATATTTCGAGAGGGAATAATATGACTTTCCCAAGCAATTAGGAAAAATGAAGATATTATAAATAAACCAAATTTGGTTTTGGAAGATTTATTTTGCTTAGGCAAAATGAGCATTTTAAAAATTTTATGCATGTATATTGTTTTTAAAGTTCATTTTGTTCGACTCATTTTTAGGAGTCGGGGAAAATTTGTTTTAATTAATTTGGAGTTCATTTGATATTTATTTTATTTGTTTTGTTTTAATTTTTTAAAAAAATCGCCCCACTGACGAGGAGGCCCAGTGGCCCAAGCCCGGCCAGGCCAGGCCGGCCGCCCACCTCCGCCTCCTCCCTCGCGGCCGCCACCGCTGGTGATGACCCGCCCGCCTGGCCGCCCGCCGAGTCCCGCCTGGACCCGGCGCACCTGCCCTCCCAAGCCACCCCACGGCCCCCTCCCTTTATATACCCGGCCCCTCTCTCTCACCGCCGCCGCCTCACCACCAGCGCCCGACCCCGTGCCGCGAGAAGCCGCCGCCGCCGTCGCCCCTCGTCGCCGAAGCACGACGTCGCCGAGCCCTCGCCGACCCGCCGAACCCCGCCCCTCGCCCGCCGGCCGGAAACTCGCCGCCCCTCGCCTCCCGACCAGCCGGACCTCGGCCCGCGGAGCCTCGCTGAGCCTCGCCCGGCGAGAGCCACCGAGGTAGCCCTCGCCGATCCGGTTTTCCCCAATAAACCGATCCGCTTTATATAAAAAAAATATGTTCGGTTTTTAAAAAAAACCTAGATTGGTTTTATTTTATTCGGTTTTCTTATTTAATCTAACGTCCACCGAACCATTCGCCCGATGAACGTTCGTTAGATTCGTTCTGTTAACTAACGCTCACTTTTTAACTCGCTCGTCGTTTTTCTTTTTAATCGGAATTAATCCGTTATTTTCCGATTTGATTTCAGATCTGATTTTAAAACTGTTTTATTTCTTGCTCGTTTATCGGAATCAGGTGATTCAAGCGCTCGAGTTTCGTGAACGAAACCACCGTTCCGACTAACCTATTTTCACAGAGTTTTGCTACTGTGAAATTTTGACCTAATTTCAGATTGCTAAACCGAGTCGTTCTCTCGAGTTCCGACTTTCGATGCTTTATTTGATTCGATTCTTTTGCCACCGTGGTTCTTAAGTTGAACTATCTGGTTAGATCTTTTATTCGAGATTTCCTGTGCATTAGATGAGTACTTATTGTATGCTTGTTGTTTGTCTGCGTTAGATCACCGAGTGCGCCGCTTGTTATTTCAATCTCTAGGACTCATGGATCATCGCAAGGCAAGTAACACTTTGATCATACCTTTGCTACTACCCAGCTTTTATTGCATTAGATCAAACCCTCAAACACTTGCATGTTTAGGATCTAATTAAATTGTGGGATGGGAAGTAGATTGAGGTAGTACCTATTACTGTTTACTTATGAAACCTTGGGAGTTACTCCACGTTTGCTTGATTATGCCATGCTATGCTAGTAGACGTGGATTGGGTGAGTGAATATCCATGATGATGTGAGATTGTTAATTAATGGTTTATTTAAGGTGGCAACCTAAACACACATCCGGGTGGATTGAGGCACCTGGTTTCTATCAGATTTGCTCAGTATTTCTTCGGACCGCCACCTGTGCTCTAAGGGATCATGAGATTATTCAAACTAGAAACTTCCGTGTGCAGCCACAAGCCAATTATGGGCTCTGGCGTAGTTGACTAAGTTGTGCGAACTCTTACGGGTAGGCTAGCTGATGTAGGGGATGTAGGTTGGTACGGTCTACCCACATGTAAGGTGCTAGCGCTTACGAAAGACTATGTCTCGGTCATCCGCTTTCTCAAACACCATGTAGTGCGAGAACCAAGCGGAGGCGATCGAGTCTTGTGGGGAAAAGTGCTAAACCTCTGCAGAGTGTATAAACTAATCATGATTAGCCGTGTCCCGGTTATGGAAGAATATTTAGTATCTAGTTCTTGATTATCATGTGAATCTCAACATGTTACTTCTAATAATAAATGTATTGGGTTTTTAATGAGTACTTTTTAATTGGGATTGAGGATGCTGTCAACCATCTTCAATGTTTAACAACCACCATGATAGTTAAATAAAATTATTCCTTTGATGTAGGGAAAAATTGGCTTTTCGCAAAAATGTAACCGTAGAGCCTTACCACCAGCCATATATGCATGTAGTATAGGCCTATTCATTCATTGCTCTTTACGTGTTACATTGCCAGCATATTCCATATGCTGACCCGTTTTCGGGCTACAACTTTTCATGTTGCAGACTTTTCGCATTTACGAGTAAGATGTTAGGTTGTGGTTCTATACTCGGTGATGTCACCGGAGTTGATGGACTCACTCGCTTTCCAAGCCTTCCATTGTTATTATTAGATGGCCTTAAGACATATTATTGTATCAAGTTCCCTTGTGGACAATGATGTAATAAGTGTGTGATTGCTAATCTGCTATAAATCCTTGAAATCTTGTCTTTGTGTCAAGACATCGATCCAGGGATGACATCGAGCATGTGGCGCTAGATCCATTCGGTCCGGTCGCTGACAGAGAATGGTATCGAGCACAGCGACTATAGGACACGACCACTAAGATAAAGCCATAGATCACTACTCTCTTCTCATTTTCTAACTCCTCATCTTTTCTACTCTCTTTAGGATGATTTGACGCGAAGATCAAGTACACCCAACCAGATGAAGGCACACCATTTGGATTTCACTTGAAGGAAGTTACCAAGTACCGAGCATTGGATTACCAAGCTTCACGGAACTTTCAACGCCACTGCTCAAGAGGAGCGCTGGAAGATTCATGCTCACGCCCAGGAAGGACATTCGCCCCAATCACCAAGCCTATAGATAGTGTTTTCAGTGCACCAACTTGGAGTCTGGGAAAGAGCATGGCAGCTCACATCACCATGGGACGCATTGGAGAAGTTTACCAAGAAGACCTCAAGGACACAATCTACCAGATTTGCGGACGCCGAGATGACAAATGGGAAGTCGTCAACACCAAGAAGGATAGATCCATTGCAGCATTTATCCAGGAGTTAAACCCAGCACATTCGGACGCCAGGAGAACCAGATGTGCAATGATATGTTGGAGTTGCAAAATGCAAAAGGAAGGATCATCGAGCTTGAAGAAGAACTCAAGACAACTCGCAAGGACTATATGGACGAGATCGTAGCTCTAGCAAGACACAATAACGATCTTAAGTACGAGATTGAAGAACTCAAGAAGAAGTTGGCGCTCAGGAATGAAGACCAAGATGTCAATCACCCAAGCGACTACATCAACATCGACGACACCGATTCGGATCCAAGCGAACCCGACTTTGAAGACGAAGTCGAGGCGGAACATTATGGAGTCTTCCACCGGTTCAAATTAGTAGAAGTCCCCCACATATTAGTAGTATTTCCTCCATGTAAACATTCTAGTACACGCACTTTGCGATAGTTAGATCGTTGTAAGCCCTTGTTTGATTGAATGAAGTGATTTTGTGTGCATTTGCTCATGTGCATTTGGGTAGTGATTCCTTAGACCTCATTCTATTCTAAATTCTCATCTTTTCTAAACCCATCAGATGCCTCCGAGACGCGACCGGATTTGTTTTCCCGCCAGAGATCACCCAATTGATTCAGAAGAGAATACCCTGATTCAAACATTGGTGCGTAACTGGGCAACAACAACAACAACAACAACCCACCACCACCACCACTGCGGATCATCCGACTCGCTTTCCTTAGACCGAACCCGCGGTGTATTCCAAGAGCACCGAGCCAATTGTAGCAGATGACCGGCTCCGTAAGATAGGAAGGAGCTGACCACTGCAGGATGCACGGATGGAGAAAGAGTGAAGTTTGCAGCAGATCGCCTTGAAGGACCCGCAAGAAAGATGGTGGGAGAATTTCACGACCACTTACCACTGTAGACACCGCCACATGGGATCGGTTTCAAGAAGATTTTCGCACAGCCCATGTTTCAGCAGGAGCTATGGCCATGAAGAAGCGTGGGTTTCGCAACTTACGCCAAGGAGGAAGGACTGTTGGCCAGTACGTGGATGACTTTAGTAAACTAGCACGTTATGCCCCAGATGACGTTGCTACGGATGCAGCTAAGCAGGAGAAGTTTCTAGAAGGACTGAATGATGAGTTCAGCATGCCGTTGATGGTAGCAAGTTTCAACAACTACCAGGAGTTAGTAGACCGAGCCCTCATGATTGAAGGAAAGCAAAGAAAGAATTGAGAACTGCAAGCGGAAGTATGGACAAGGGAAGTATAACTCTGGAGCTCACAGAAACCTCGTTATACCCCTAAATCAGGAATTCAGTTTGACAAGATACCCATGGAGGAGGAAATTCGCATAACCATAACAGCACTAAGAATGGGAACGGAATGGAGGAAGCAGCATGTAATCGCACCAACCCGTCAACACCATCCAAAGTAGACCTAAGTCATGTTACTTGCTTTAAGTGCCGCAAGACTGGGCACTATGCAAATGATCGGCCAGAAGGCCAGAATGGAAATGGCAATGGAAGCTCTGGAAAGAAGCCCAACCCTTTCAATAGAGGACAGGTGAACCACATTGAAGTGGAGGAGGTTGAAGATCAGCCCGATGCAGTAATCGGTAAGTTTTTGGTTAAGTCATTTACTCGCAGTTGTTCTTTTCGACATCAAGCATCGCATTCATACATATCAAGGGATTTGTGGATAAGTACAAGTTACCAACCCAAGCCCTTAGGTCACCCATGCTAGTAACCTCACCGGAGCAGTAGTACATGGCTAGTAAATGGTGTGATCGATTGCCATTAAGGATTGGACCCTATGTTTTCCCCTCGGACCTAATAGTTCTGGAATCCCAAGGATTGGATGTGATATTAGGAATGGATTGGTTATCAAAGTATGGAGGAAACATAGATTGTACCGCAAGGTCAATTTTGCTCACCACACCTGAAGGAAGAAGGATTAAGTACGTATCACGGCACGAGCCGAGGAGAGCACAAGTTAATTGCTTATCAGGAGTGGTACAGGAAGAAGTACCAGTGGTGAAGGATTTTCCTGATGTATTTCCGGAAGAGTTGCCAGGAATGCCACCGGATAGAGACATTGAGTTTTTGATCGAGCTGTTGCCAGGAACAGGCCCTATATCGAAGCGACTGTATAGGATGCCAGCACAGGATTTGGCGGAAATCAAGAAGCAGATTAAGGAACTTTTGGATAAAGGTTTTATACGCCCAAGCTCTTCACCTTGGGGATCACCCGTTTTGCTAGTGGAGAAGAAGGATGGATCGTTAAGAATGGTTGTTGATTATCGTGGATTGAATGAAGTAACAATCAAGAACAAGTACCCACTACCTATGATAAATGACCTGTTTGATCGCTTGCAAGGAGCCAAGGTGTTTTCCAAGATCGACTTGCGATCGTGGTACCATCGATTGAAGATTCGGAGCAGGACATACCCAAGACAGCATTTACCACGAGATATGGACTATACGAGTATACCGTTATGTCATTTGGACCGACTAACGCACCAACCTATTTCATGAACACGATGAACAAAGTGTTTATGGAGTTTTTGGATAAGTTCGTCGTGGTGTTCATTGATGACATTTTGATTTTCTCGAAGAATGAAGAGGAACACAAGGAACATTTGCGATTGGTTTTGGAGAAACCGAGGGAACACCAGGTTGTATGCCAAGTTCAGCAAATGTGAGTTTTGGCTAAAGGAAGTTGGATTTCTCGGACATGTTATTTCCGAAGAAGGGATAGCAGTTGACCCCACGAAAGTTGAGACCGTAACCAAGTGGGAAGCACCAACGACCGTTGGAGAGATTCGGAGTTTCCTTGGACTCGCAGGATATTACCGAAGATTCATTGAGAAATTCTCAAGGATTGCTAAGCCTATGACAGAATTGTTGAAGAAGGAAAATAAATTCATATGGACTGAGGACTGTGAGGCAAGTTTTCAGGAGTTGAAGAAAAGATTGGTTACCTCACCGGTTTGATAACGCGAGATCAAACTAAGGATTATGAGGTGTATTGCGACGCTTCACGTCGAGGACTTGGAGCAGTGCTTATGCAGGAAGGAAGAGTTGTTTCGTATGCTTCACGACAACTTAAGCCTCATGAGTTGAATGATGCCACTCATGATTTGGAGTTAGCAGCCGTTGTGCATGCCTTGAAGACGTGGAGACATTTTCTCATTGGAAATCATTGTGAAGTATATACGGATCACAAGAGTTTGAAGTACATCTTCACACGTATGAAATTGAATCTCGAGACAAAGGAGATGGTTAGAGCTTATCAAGGATTATGACATGAGATTGCATTATCACCCGGGAAGGCTAATGTAAATGGTGACGCATTGAGCCGTAAGAGCCACGTCAATACCCTAATGATGGGAGGAATACCCAATGAGTTAGCCGAGGACCTTCGAGAGCTATGTTTGGAAATAGTTCCGAGAGGCTATGTAGCAGCATTGGAGATTGATCGACACTAATGGACAAAATCAGAGAGGCCGAGAAGGCAGATAAGGAAGTTGCCTCTATAAAGGAGAAAATGAGCAAAGGAAAAGCTAAAGGATTTCGTGAGGACGAGCACGATATCTTATGGTTTGAAGACTGTGTTTATGTGCCCATTGACCCATAGATCAGGAAGTTGATTTTACAAGAAGCCCATGATTCACCCTATTCGAGTCACCCAGGAAATACCAAGATGTATTTGGATTTGAAGAATACTTTACGGTGGACCGGAATGAAGAAGGATATTATGGAGTACGCGTAGCAGTTTGTGATGTATGTCGAAAGTAAAGGCGTAACATCGAAGCCAGCAGGATTGTTACAACCATTGCCGATACCCGAATGGAAGTGGGATAAACTAGGCATGGATTTTATCACAGGATTGCCAAAGACTCGTTCAGGATATGACTCGATTTGGGTCATAGTCGACCGTTTAACAAAGGTAGCTCATTTCATTCCACTCAAGACTACCTATAGCAGTGCTAAGTTGGCAAAGATATACATGACCAGAATTGTGTGCTTACACGGAGTTCCGAGAAGCATTGTATCAGACAGAGGAACCCAATTTACTTCGAAATTTTGGAACCAGTTGCACGAAACATTGGGAACTAGATTGGAATTCAAGAGCTTTCCACCCACGTAATCGATGGATGCACCGAGAGAGTCAATCAGATTTTGGAGGACATGCTAAGAGCTTGTGCCCTAGATTATGGATCTAGCTGGGATGACAATTTGCCGTATGCAGAATTTTCCTACAACAATGCTTACCAAACCAGTTTGAAGATGGCACCTTTCAAGCTTTGTATGGAAGAAGGTGCAGGACACCATTGTTATGGGACGAAACTGGAGATCGTCAGTTGTTCGGACCAGATTTGATTAAGGAGTCTGAACAGAAAGTTAAGTTGATTCGAGACAGGCTCAAGATAGCCCAGTCCTGCATAAAAGAGCTATGCCGATTCAAAGCGCCAGCGATTGAGTATGAAGTTGGAGACAGAGTATATCTCGAGTATCCCGCTTGAGGAGTTAAGCGTTTTGGAGTTAAAGGAAAGTTAGCACCTGCTTCGTTGGACCGTATAAGATTTTGCAACGCATGGGAGAAGTTGCGTATAAGTTGGAATTACCGTAAGGACTGTCAGGAGTTCATGATGTATTCCATGTTTATTAGTTGAAGAGATGTCACACCGAGATAGAAGAGGTAACGTTAAGAGACACAGTAAAATTTGAAGAAATTCAGTTGAAGGATGACTTGACATATGAGGAAAACCGGTTAAGATTCTCGATTATGCCAGCAGAGTTACCCGCAGCAAGGTTATCAAGTTTTGCAAAGTTCAAGGAGCCACCACACCGAGGATGAAGCCACAGGGAAAGAGAGGAAGTTTTGCTCAAGGACCACCCTCACCTATTTTCTAGTTAACCCGAATCTCGAGGGCGAGATTCATCTTAAGGGGGTAGGTTTGTAACATCCCAAATTTTCAATTTGGAATGTTATACATTAGATCATCATGCATATCATATTCTTCTCGCATTTTTCCGATCCTAGAAATTTCACGCAACTCAAGGACCCTCGGAGAGAGTTGGAAGTTTCATTATTTTCATATTTGGGATTATCCAAACCTTGAAAATAGGATCATTGGATTTATTTAAATTATCTTCATAACATTTTTCCTATAAAAATATTTCGAGAGGGAATAATATGACTTTCCCAAGCAATTAGGAAAAATGAAGATATTATAAATAAACCAAATTTGGTTTTGGAAGATTTATTTTGCTTAGGCAAAAATGAGCATTTTAAAAATTTTATGCATGTATATTGTTTTTAAAGTTCATTTTGTTCGACTCATTTTTAGGAGTCGGGGAAAATTTGTTTTAATTAATTTGGAGTTCATTTGATATTTATTTTATTTGTTTTGTTTTAATTTTTAAAAAAAACGCTACACTGGACCGAGGCCCACTGCCCAAGCCAGCCAGCCTGTGCCTGTGCCGCCTGCCCACCTCCGCCTCCTCCTCACTGGCCGCCACCAGCAGTGACCACGCCGCCTGGCCCGCCGCCGAGTCACTTGGGACCAGCGCACCTGCCCCCTCCCAAGCCACCCTTGGCCCCCCTCCCTTTATATACCGTGCCTCCCCCTCTCTCTCACCGCCTTGCCGCCTCACCCGACCACATGACCCCTCCGCCTTGAGGCTTGCGCCGCCGTCGCCCTAAATCGCGCCATTGCCGTCGCCCGGAGCCCCTAGCCCCCGCCGAACCCGCCGCCCCTCGCCGCCCGGCAGCAGGCTTCGCCCGCCCCTCGCCTCCCGACCACGGACCTCCAGGCCAGCGGAGCCTCGCGGAGCCTCGCGGCGAGAGCCACCGGAGGTAGCCCTCACGATCCGGTTTCCCCAATAAACCGATCCGTTTTATTTAAAAAAAAATATGTTCGGTTTTTTTTAAAAAAAACCTAGATTGGTTTTATTTTTATTCGGTTTTCTTATTTAACGAACGTCCACCGAACCGTTAAACCCGATGAACGCGTTCGTTAGATTCGTTACATTATCTAACGCTCACTTTTTAACTCGTTCGTCGTTTTTCTTTTTAATCGGAATTAATCCGTTATTTTACGATTTGATTTCAGATCTGATTTTTAAAACTGTTTTATTTCTTGCTCGTTTATCGAATCGGTGATTCAAGCGCCTGGAGTTTCAGAACGAAACCGCCGTTCGACTAACCTATTTTCACAGAGTTTTGCTACTGTGAAATTTTGACCTAATTTCAGATTGCTAAACCGAGTCGTTCTCTCTCGAGTTCCGACTTTCGATGCTTTATTTGATTCGATTCTTTTGCCACCGTGGTTCTTAAGTTGAACTATCTGGTTAGATCTTTTATTCGAGATTTCCTGTGCATTAGATGAGTACTTATTGTATGCTTGTTGTTTGTCTGCGTTAGATCACCCGAGTGCGCCGCTTGTTATTTGAATCTCTAGGACTCAAGGATCATCAGCAAGGCAAGTAACACTTTGATCATACCTTTGCTACTACCCAGTTTTATTGCATTAGATCAAACCCTCAAACACTTGCATGTTTAGGATCTAATTAAATTGTGGGATGGGAAGTAGATTGAGGTAGTACCTATTACCTGTTTACTTATGAAACCTTGGGAGTTACTCCTACGTTTGCTTGATTATGCCATGCTATGCTAGTAGACGTGGATTGGGTGAGTGAATATCCATGACAGATGTGAGATTGTTAATTAATGGTTTATTTAAGGTGGCAACCTAAACACACATCCTGGGTGGATTGAGGCACCTGGTTTCTATCGAGATTTGGCTCAGTATTTCTTCGGACCGCCACCTGTGCTCTAAGGGATCATGAGATTATTCAAACTAGAAACTTCCGTGTGCAGCCACAAGCCAATTATGGGCTCTGGCGTAGTTGACTAAGTTGTGCGAACTCTTACGGGTAGGCTAGCTGATGTAGGGGATGTAGGTTGGTACGGTCTACCCACATGTAAGGTGCTAGCGCTTCTGAAAGACTATGTCTCGGTCATCCGTTTCTCAATCACCATGTAGTGCGAGAACCAAGCGGAGGCGATCGAGTCTTGTGGGGAAAAGTGCGCAAACCTCTGAAGAGTGTATAAACTAATCATGATTAGCCGTGTCCCCGGTTATGGACGAATCTTGAGTATCTAGTACTTGATTATCATGTGAATCTCAACATGTTACTTCTAATAATAAATGTATTGGGTTTTTAATGAGTACTTTTTAATTGGGATTGAGGATGCTGTCAACCATCTTCAATGTTTAACAACCACCATGATAGTTAAATAAAATTATTCCTTTGATGTAGGGAAAAATTGGCTTTTCGCAAAAATTTAACCGTAGAGCCTTACCACCAGCCATATATGCATGTAGTATAGGCCTATTCATTCATTGCTCTTTCGTGTTACATTGCCAAAGATATTCCATGTCTTGACCCGTTTCGGCTGCAACTTTTCATGTTGCAGACTTTTCGCATTTACGAGTAAGATGTTAGGTTGTGGTTCTATACTCGGTGATGTCACTGGAGTTGATGGACTCACTCGTTTTCCAAGCCTTCCATTGTTATTATTAGATGGCCTTAAGCCATATTATTGTATCAAGTTCCCTTGTGGACAATGATGTAATAAGTGTGTGATTGCTACTCGCTATAAATCCTTGAAATCTTGTCTTTGTGTCAGCATTACTGATCCAGGGATGACACTGAGTACAGAGCGCTAGATCCATTCGGGTCTGGTCGCGACAATGCGGCAATTGCTAACATGATTCGGACAGACTTAAGCATCGCTACGGGTGAGAAGGTCTCATCGTAGTCAATCCCTTGAACTTGTCGAAAACATTTCGCAACAAGTCGAGCTTTATAGACAGTAACATTACCGTCAGTGTCAGTCTTCTTCTTGAAGATCCATTTATTCTCAATTGCTTGCCAATCATCGGGCAAGTCAACCAAAGTCCACACTTTGTTCTCATACATGGATCCCATCTCAGATTTCATGGCTTCAAGCCATTTTGCGGAATCTGGGCTCACCATCGCTTCTTCATTGTTCGTAGATTCGTCATGGTCTAGTAACATAACTTCCAGAATAGGATTACCGTACCACTCTGGTGCGGATCTTACTCTGGTTGACTTACGAGGTTCAATAACAACTTGATCTGAAGTTTCATGATCATCATCATTAACTTCCTCACTAATTGGTGTAGGTGTCGCAGAAACCGGTTTCTGCGATGAACTACTTTCCAATAGGGGAGCAGGTACAGTTACCTTATCAAGTTCTACTTTCCTCCCACTCACTTCTTTCGAGAGAAACTCCTTCTCTAGAAAGGATCCATTCTCAGCAACAAATATCTTGCCTTCGGATCTGTGATAGAAGGTGTACCCAACATTTTCTTTTGGGTATCGTATGAAGACGCACTTCTCCGATTTGGGTTTGAGCTTATCAGGTTGAAACTTTTTTCACATAAGCATTGCAACCTCAAACTTTAAGAAACGTCAGTTTAGGTTTCTTGCCAAACCATAGTTCATACAGTGTCGTCTCAACGGATTTAGACGGTGCCCTATTTTAACGTGAATGCAGCTATCTCTAATGCATAACCCCAAAACGATAGTGGTAGATCGGTAAGAGACATCATAGATCGCACCATATCTAATAAAAAGTATGGTTATGATGTTCGGACACACCATTACACTGTGGTGTTCCAGGTGGCGTGAGTAGTGAAACTATTTCACATTGTTTTAACTGAAGGCCAAACTCGTAACTCAAATATTTTACCTCTGCGATCATATCATAGAAACTTTTATTTTCTTGTTACGATGATTCTCCACTTCACTCTGAAATTCTTTGAACTTCTCAAATGTTTCAGACTTATGTTTCATCAAGTAGATATACCCATATCTGCTCAAATCATCTGTGAAGGTGAGAAAATAACGATACCTGCTGCGAGCCTCAATATTCATCAGACCACATACATCAGTATGTATGATTTCCAACAAATCTATTGCTCGCTCCATAGTTCCGGAGAACGGCATTTTATTCATCTTGCCCATGAGGCATGATTAGCAAGCATCAAGTGATTCATAATCAAGTGATTCCAAAAGTCCATCAGCATGGAGTTTCTTCATGCGCTTCACATCAATATGACCTAAACGGCAGTGCCACAAATAAGTTGCACTATCATTATTAACTTTGCATCTTTTTCCTTCAATATTATGAAAATGTGTATCACCACGATCGAGATCCAACAAACCATTTTCATTGGGTGTATGACCATAGAAGGTTTTATTCATGTAAACAGAACAACAATTATTTCTAACTTACATGAATAACCGTTTTGCAATAAACATGATCCAATCATATTCATGCTAAATGCAAACACTAAATAACATTTATTTTAGGTTCAACACTAATCCCGAAAGTATAGGGATTGTGCGATGATGATCATATCAATCTTGGAACCACTTCCATTACACATCGTCACTTCACCCTTAACTAATCTCTGTTCATTCTGCAACTCCCGTTTTGAGTTACTACTCTTAGCAACTGAACCAGTATCAAATACCGAGGGGTTGCTATAAACACTAGTAAAGTACACATCAATAACATGTATATCAAACATAGCTTTGTTCATTTTCCAATCCTTCTTATCCACCAAATACTTGGGGCAGTTCCGCTTCCAGTGACCAGTCCCTTTGCAGTAGAAGCACTTAGTCTCAGGCTTAGGTCCAGACTTGGGCTTCTTCACTTGAGCAACAACTTGCTTGCCGTTCTACATGAAGTTCCCTTTCTTTCCCTTTGCCCTTTTCTTGAAACTAGTGGTCTTGTTAACCATCAACACTTGATGCTCTTTCTTGATTTCTGATTTCAGCATCATGAAAAGCTCGAGAATCGTTTATGTTATCCCTTGCATACTATATTTCATCACGAAGTTCTACTAACTTGGTGATGGTGACTAGAGAATTCTGTCAATCACTATCTTATCTGGAAGATTAACTCCCACTTGATTCAAGTGATTGTAGTACCCAGAAAATCTGAGCACATTCTCACTGCTTGAGCTATTCTCCTCCATCTTTTAGCTATAGAACTTGTTGGAGACTTCATATCTCTCAACTCGGGTATTTGCTTGAAATATTAACTTCAACTCCTGGAACATCTCATATGGTCCATGATGTTCAAAACATCTTTAAAGTCCCGATTCTAAGCCGTTAAGCATGGTGCACTAAACTATCAAGTAGTCATCATATTGAGCTAGCCAAACGTTCATAACGCGCATACCGCTCCTACAATATGTCTGTCACCTAGCGGTGCATCAAGGACATAATTATTCTGTGCAGCAATGAGGATAATCCTCAGATCATGGATCCAATCTCATCATTGCTACTAACATCTTTCAACTCAGTTTTCTCTAGGAACATATCAAAATAAAATAGGAGAGCTAAACACGAGCTATTGATCTACATAGATATGCTAATACTACCAGGACTAAGTTCATGATAAATTAAAGTTCAATTAATCATATTACTTAAGAACTCCCACTTAGATAGGCATCCCTCTAATCATCTAAGTGATCACGTGATCCATATCAACTAAACCATGTCCGATCATCACGTGAGATGGAGTAGTTTCAATGGCGAACATCATTTATGTTTATCATATCTACTATATGATTCACGCTCGACCTTTCGGTCTCAGTGTTCCGAGGCCATATCTGTTATATGCTAGGCTCGTCAAGTTTAACCTGAGTATTCCGCGTGTGCAACTGTTTTGCACCCGTTGTATTTGAACGTAGAGCCTATCACACCCGATCATCACGTGGTGTCTCAAAGACGAAGAACTTTCGCAACGGTGCATACTCGGAGAACACTTATACCTTGATAATTTAGTGAGGGATCATCTTATAATGCTACCGTCAATCAAAGCAAGATAAGATGCATAAAAGATAAACATCACATGCAATCAATATAAGTGATATGATATGGCCATCATCATCTTGTGCTTGTGATCTCCATCTCCGAAGCACCGTCATGATCACCATCGTCACTGGCGTGACACCTTGATCTCCATCGTAGCATCGTTGTCGTCTCGCCAATCTTATGCTTCTACGACTATCGCTACCACTTAGTGAAAAAGTAAAGCATTACAGGGTGATTGCATTGCATACAATAAAGCGACAATCGTATGGCTCCTGCCAGTTGCCGATAACTCGGTTACAAAACCTGATCATCTCATACAATAAAATTTAGCATCATGTCTTAACCATATCACATCACAACATGCCCTGCAAAAACAAGTTAGACGTCCTCTACTTCGTTGTTGCAAAATTTTACGTGGCTGCTACGGGCTTAGCAAGAACCGTTCTTACCTACGCATCAAAACCACAACGATAGTTTGTCAAGTTGGTGCTGTTTTAACCTTCGCAAGGACCGGGCGTAGCCACACTCGGTTCAACTAAAGTTGAGAACCGACACCCGCCAGCCACCGTGTGCAAAGCACGCGTCGGTAGAACCTGTCTCGGCGTAAGCGTCTGGCGTAATGTCGGTCCGGGCCGCTTCATCCAACAATACCGCCGAACCAAAGTATGACATGCTGGTAAGCAGTATGACTTATATCGCCCACAACTCACTTGTGTTCACTCGTGCATATGACATCTACGCATAAAACCTGACTCGGATGCCACTGTTGGGGAACGTGGTAATTTCCAAAAATTTCCTACGCACACGCAAGATCATGGTGATGCATAGCAACGAGAGGGGAGAGTGTTGTCCATGTACCCTCGTAGACCAAAAGCGGAAGCGTTAGCACAACGCGGTTGATGTAGTCGTACGTCTTCACGATCCGACCGATCAAGTACCGAACGCACGGCACCTCCGAGTTCAGCACACGTTCAACCCGATGACGTCCCTCGAACTCCGATCTAGCCGAGTGTTGAGGGAGAGTTTCATCAGCACGATGGCGTGGTGACGATGTTGATGTTCTACCGACGCATGGCTTCGCCTAAGCACCGCTACAGTATTATTGAGGTGGACTATGGTGGAGGGGGGCACCGCACACGGCTAAAAGATCAACTGATCAATTGTTGTGTCTATGGGGTGCCCCTGCCCCCGTATATAAAGGAGCAAGGGGGGGGGGGTGCGGCCAGCCAGGGGAGAGGTGCGCCAGGAGGAGTGCTACTCCCACCGGGAGTAGGACTCCCCCCTTTCCTAGTTGGAATAGGAATCGGGAGGGGGAAAGAGGAGAGAGAGAAGGAAGGGGGGGCCCCCCTCTCCTTGTCCTATTCAGACTAGGGGAGCGGCGTGCACTCCAGCCCCGCCACCTCTCCTCTTCTCCGTAGAAGGCCCACTAAGGCCCATTTACCTCCTGTGGGGTTCGGTAACCTCCGTTTCTCGTAAAATCCTGATTTTACCCGGAACACTTCCGATATCCAAACATAGGCTTCCAGTATATAAATCTTCATGTCTCGACCATTTCGAGACTCCTCGTCATGTCCATGATCACATCCGGGACTCCGAACAACCTTCGGTACATCAAAACATATAAACTCATCATAAAACTGTCATCGAAACGTTAAGCGTGCGGACCCAATGGGTTCGAGAACTATGTAGACATGACCGAGACACGTCTCCGGTCAATAACCAATTGCGGAACCTGGATGCTCATATTGGCTTCTACATATTCTACAAAGATCTTTATCGGTCAGACCGCATAACAACATACGTTGTTCCCTTTGTCATCGGTATGTTACTTGCCCGAGATTCGATCGTCGGTATCTCAATACCTAGTTCAATCTCGTTACCGACAAGTCTCTTTACTCGTTCTGTAATACATCATCCCGCAACTAACTCATTAGTTGCAATGCTTGAAAGTCTTAATGTAACATCCCAAAATTCTAAATTTTGGAATGTTATTAACAAATAGATAGTTTTGATTGATTGCTTGATTGATTGACTGAAAGTGAGTGAATTCGAAACTTTTTGAAAGTTAAATGAGAGGGAATAAAAGGACTTTCCCAAACTTTCATTTTGCTTTTATGATCTTCGGAATTCAAATTCTTTTCATCACAAAAACCACGGAGAGAAGATGACATGACTTCTTCCATTTATTTAAATGACAAGGGTGTTGAAAATATTTGAATTTCATTTGGAAAATATTTCCAATTCTGAAACTTCATGCAACTCAATGATTTTCAAGAGCGAAGATAAAATGACTTCTTCAAAACATATGAAATATGAGTTGGGAGTTTCAAAGAATTAAATTCAAATTTCTTTTGAATTTATTTTTCAATTTGGAGTTATTGGAGTTTTATTCAAATTAGTTTCTCCAAAAATAAAATATATGGAAAATAGGGTAACATGATTCCCTACCTCAGAAAAATGGAGAGAAATCAATTTGAATTAATTTTGGTATTTTTAAAATGATTTTCAGTGGATTTCATTTGGGCAGAAGCACTCTTTGTTTTATCTGATTTGTGTGTATTTTATTTGAAGCTAGAATAATGTTCATCATGTAGGAAATCTTTTTCTGAAAATTTTGATATATTATATGCCTATATAATATATTTATTTATTTGGTTTTATTATTTTTATTTCGTCTGGAAACCGTTTAAAAAAAACCTCAGCGCCTTGGGCCAAAGGCCCAAGCCGCCAAAGCCACCGGCCGGCCAGGAGGCCAACACCACCACGCGCGCCGCACCAAGGGAGCCAGGGAGCCGCCGCTTCCTTTTCCTAATCCTAGTAGGACTCTTTTCCTACTTCCGTTTATTCCGTATTTGTTTCTAGATCTTTTCTCTCTTGTTTCCTAATCCTAGTCTATTTCTTGTCCCCTACCCCAAGCAAAACCCTCCCCTCCCCAATATAAATACCCAAGCACCCCCCCTCTAACACATCAAACCAACACCTCTCCTCTCCTCCTCCTCCGCAAAGACGCTTGTTGCTTAACGCCGCCGCCGCCATAGCCGCCGCCGCCGCTTCTACACCGCCGCCGCCACCCTACGCCGCCGCCGCCGGAGCCCCTCGCTTCTTTGAGGTACTAGCCCCGCACCGCGTCACCTTTCTTTTCCTCGGTTCGGTTTTTCATAAATCGTTCCGATTTCCGTTCCGGTTTTCTAGATCGGTTTTTCGTTTCGGTTTTCTTTCCGAAACCCTAGATCGGTTTTTCTCACCGGTTTTACTTCCCGGTTTTGTTTAGCAAGCGTTCGACGGACCGTTCGTCCTAACGAACGAGATCACCGGTTTGCTTCGGTTATTGAACGTCCGTTCGTTCAACCGTTCGTTGTTTTCTATCTCATCGGATTTATTCCGCTGTTTTTCTGATAGTGATTTCAGATCCGATCTTCGTTCTAGTTTGTCTTCTCGCTCGTTTATCGGAATCAGGTGATTCAAGCTCCTGGAGTTTCGCTTTGAAACCGCCGCCCAACTAATCAACTTAAACAAAGTTTTGCTATTGTAAAATTTGACTTAGTTTCAACTTGCTAGAACCGAGTTGTTTTCTTCCATCGTTTGACTTTCGTTGCTTTATTTGATTCGATTCTTTTTGCAAACTGTGGTTCTTAAGTTGAACTTTCTGGTTAGATCTTTTATTCGAGATTTACCCGTGCATTAGATGAGTACTTATTGTATGCTTGTTGTTGTCTCGTGATAGATCACCCAGAGTGCGCCCGCTTGTTACTTGAATCTCTAGGTTTCATGGATCCTCAAAGAAGGCAAGTAACACTTGATCATATTTTCTCTACTACCCAGTTTTATGCATTAGATCTATCCTCAAACACTTGCATGATTAGGATCTAATTAAATTGGGGGTTATGGGAAGTAGTTGAGGTAGTACCTATTACCTGCTTTTATTACAAAACCCTTGGGAGTTGCTTCTACGCTTGCTTATTATGCCATGCTATGCTCAGACGTGGATTGGGTTTGAGTGAATATCCATGAAAGATGTGAGATTGATAATTAATGGTTTATCTAAGGTGGCAACTTAAACACACATCTGGGTGGATTGAGGCACTGGTTACTCCAGGACTTGCCTGCCTAGGCACTGGTTTCTGTGACTTGCCTGTTTTTGGGACCGCCACCCAAGCTCAAATGGATCATGAGATTATTCAAACTAGTAACTTCCGTAGCAGCCACAAGCCATTATGGGCTCGGCATAGTTGATTAAGTCGTGTGAACTCTTACGGTGGTAGACTAGCAGATGTAGGGGTTGTAGGTGGTACGGTCTACCCATCGTAAGGTGCAAACGCACGAAAGACTATGTCTCGGTCATCCGTCTCTCAAACACCATGTAGTGCGAGAACCAAACGGAGGCGATCGAGTCTTGTGGGGAAAAGTGCGCAAACCTCTGCAGAGTGTACAAACTAATCATGATTAGCCGTGTCCCCGGTTATGGACATTTTGAGTAACTAGTTCTTGGATTATCCTGTTGATCTCATCACGTTACTTAATATAATTTGTTTGGGTTTAATGAGTACTTTTAATTGGGATTGAGGATGCTGTCAACCATTCTCAATGTTCAACAACCACCATGATAGTTAAATAAATTTATTCCTTTGAAGTAGGGAAAAATTGGCTTTTCGAAAAAACTGTAACCATAGAGCTTTCAACAAGCCATATATGCATGTATTATAGTCTATTCTTTCATTACTCTCTGTGTGTTACATTGCCAAAGATATTCCATGTGCGACCGTTTTCGCCTGCAACTTTTCATGTTGCGAGACTTTTCGCATTTACAGTAAGTGATACATTAGGGTTACGATTTCCTATACTCAACTTTTCCGTTGGTGTTGATGGGAATCCACAACCTTGTTGCTTCCGCTATATTTTGGATTGAGGTAATAGTATTTACGTTACTTTATACATGTGATTTACCTCTGTTATAAATCCTTCGAGTACTGTGTGTCAGCATACCGATCCAGGGATGACACGAAAGCATAGAGACTTGATCCATTCGGGTCGGGTCGCTACACTTAAGTGATGTGCATTACTGAGAGGGCCCAGAGATACCTATCCGACAATCGGAGTGACAAATCCTAATCTCGAAATACGCCAACCCAACAAGTACCTTCGGAGACACATGTAGAGCACCTTTATAATCACCCAGTTATGTTGTGACGTTTGGTAGCACACAAAGTGTTCCTCCAGTAAACGCGAGGTGCATAATCTCATAGTCATAGGAACATGTATAAGTCATGAAGAAAGCAATAACAACATACTAAACGATCGAGTGCTAAGCTAAGGAATGGGTCATGTCAATCACATCATTCTCCTAATGATGTGATCCTGTTAATCAAATAACAACTCTTTGTCCATGGTTAGGAAACATAACCATCTTTGATTAATGAGCTAGTCAACTAGAGGCATACTAGTGACACTCTGTTTGTCTATGTATTCACACATGTATTATGTTTCCGGTTAATACAATTCTAGCATGAATAATAAACATTTATCTTGATATAAGGAAATAAACAATAACTTTATTATTGCCTCTAGGGCATATTTCCTTCAGCACCTTGGATGGTGGAGTAGGGGAGCAGAGACTTGGACCTTGTAATGCACTATTAGTACAAGGAGAATCGGTACAGATGCTCCGTTTATGTTGCTGCTGAGGACCACCATCAGCGCCTTCCTTACTCTTTTCCTTCCTCTTTCTTGATTTTGCCTTGTCAAGTCAAACCCACAAGAAACAGGAATTAAATTTGCTCTTCAGAACTCATTGATGCATGATACTGACGAACACTACTTTCATGTAAGGCAGCCTCATGATAGGAGGATGGAATATGTATGAAAAACAGGACGGCGTGACATATTGACATGTATGATGTATAAAGTGTAAACTAAGCACAAGGTGCTTGAACTTGTTAGAATCGATGCAAGCTAGAATCATGTGGGGAGACACCATATGCAACATGCAACCACATATCACACTGCCAAGTAAGAGCAAGCACCTGCGATGGTGGTGTGGGGGAATTGCGGTGATCAACTAGAGAGCTACGTTGACTATCTTCATTTAGCCTTGCTGTTTCTTGAGAATCATGTGGGGAGGATGACACTACACTCTTTAAACGAGTTTGGCGGCTCACAAGAACTCCACCCGGGTGTTGTCTCATCATAAGTGATTGACGAGGGATACAAAGGAGCATTAGTTTGATGTACGAACATGGTTAATAGACATATGTAGTATGTATCAAAAAAAAGGAAGACATGTCATTATTAAAGGTATAATGTGTAAAGTAAGCAGATGCAATTTAACCAAATTGGAAGCAATACAAGCTAGAGACCATATGCAACATGCAACCACATTTGACGGCTGAAGTTAAAGCAAGCACACAGGATGGTTGTGTGTGGCAATTGAGATCATCAACTGCAGAGCTACGCCATCATCTCCAATCACGACACTGCATCCTTTAGACCCATTGAAACGCTTAGTGCTTATCTTGAATTACACTTGGAGCGACTTACATCTTTTCTTTTCGCATTCATCAACACCGCACTGAGTCTGAAATACCATGCATAAAAAACAGTAGTGCGAGTATGGGTGAAGTGTGTGCACAATTAGTACAGTGTAAAGGTAGCAGATAGCAGGTCGGTGAGAAATAAATGACGGGAGACATATGATAGCTCTACAACATGCATGGCACACTAAATTACTACATGATTCTATGAAAATAACAGTCGACTGAAAGCAAATAGGTCAGTCCATTTTTTCTGCATTGTCCGATGTAAAAATAACGGGAGGATCGTCTTCATCTACCTCCCGCGAGTCAGTGTTGACGATCTTCCTCGAAACACAAGCGACCACCGGCCCAGTATTCCTCCCCTGCCTGCGCCCTCCCCTCGACCTCACCGCCTTTGCCGTTGGCACCGCCCGACCATCCATTCAAGCCCCGCCGACCTCCAGATCGGGCGCAGCAGCTCCTGCACCCCACACCCCTATGATAGACACCGGCGCGCCGCTTCCCGGGGAACAAAGCGGACTAGGTGCTCCGCGTGCCTAAGCAGGTCTTGCTTCTTTAATTATGGTTCGACCGACGAATTGAAATCCAGGCGGCTCTTGACCTCTAGCAAAGGTGAAATAGTAAAAGGGAGGAAACTTGTGCATTTAGTATCACGAAGAAGATGCGAAGAAGCGCTCAACTAGTTTCTTTCGTGGGATGAATACGGTGTGAGCGGAGACGTAAGATTTGCACGAATAAGGGAAGAGGAGTACCTCTTTCTGCTGGCAGTGCTGTGTCCTCCTTCTGTTTTTCCGACAATCTTCTTGTTGTTCGCCGGAAACTAGGAGTTGTGGAGCACGGTGCAGCCTTGGACGAACCCATGGCCAAGTTTTTGAGTGTGGTGCGGTGGCCGTCTGTCGGCGACGGGGAAGCAGATCCGAGGCGGCGAATGACGGCGTAGCGGGAACAGCTCCGGTGCGGTGGACGGTTGCAACAGTGGAGCCACAAGAGTGAGACGCAGGACGGCGTGGTCGGAGTGGTTCTGGTATGGCGCACGTTGGCGTCGACGTCATGGAGGCAGCTCTGCCTCGGCTTCAGCTGCTAAGTCCTTGAGGGCGTTGCGGTTGCGGTTGTGTTGGATGACGACATCGGGGTACCGGCTCCAGCGTGATGGAGGAGGGCGGCGGTGGATTGGCCGCTATGGGGTGGAGGACGGAGGAGGCTGGGGTTTCGCGGCTGGTGGAGAGGGCGTTTTCGTGCCCATGGAGTATGAATGGGGAAACGGAGGGAGGCGGGGAACTAAGGGGGAACAATGTTTCGGTTTGAGACACGCTTGTTTGAAATTTGGGGAAAGTTACAAACTTTGCCCCCATCTAACATTTCGGACATATTCGATTGAGGGTAGGACATTCATGTCAGGTGTCCCAAATGTGGGTGGGATAGATTTCGACCGAGCGCATGGGTAGGCGCCCACGGTGTATGAATGCTTCTCTGGCGTCTTGGTGAAGTTACAAACCTACCCCCGTTTAGACCTTTGGACACCGTGCCGATGGGCTACACGGGCCAGAGTCAGGACAGTAAATTCCTACCACCAAAACATTAGTCTCGCGCGGTTTCGGGTGACCAGAGGACTTCTTGGTGCTTCGTTCAATATTTGGGAGCAGAAGCATTAACGTTTTCGGTTCTCTTGAATTGAACTTTCAGGATTTTTCAAACTTCACAAATCTTTACTCTTGAAAATCCTAAAGCTATGATTATTTTGGAATGGAGGAGGTACATTTGAATATACATTGTACATGAGTATATATTAAAAAATGTGCAACTTACATCAGTTCATGCATGGTTCCGTATATAATCTCCTTGGTTGCAAAAAAAAGTTAGATATGCGTATGAATATATATAGCATGTTCAAACTCACAACAAAGATTGATGCCCCCTTTTACATCTGATTTACAAATGCCATTATCTCGGGATCAAATAGATGAATGCACTTCCTATGAATTTGAATCTTCAAAACCCCCTTTATGTTGAATTCGACATGTATTCTATTTCGTAGCTAGCAATTTGGAATGTATCCATGCAAGTGACAAATGTATAAAGTGCTTCACACTAACAACATGGAGTGCACTAATTAATGTTTATATATGAATTGCAAAAGCATCCATTGCCTGTATTTCCAACTGCTCTCACTCTATGGATCGATAATATGAAATAAACACATGCACATGCTAGAATTCAATAGAGTATGGGTGTCCGGTAGACCGATTTTCGTCCATACGCAATTTGCAAAATTCATGATCTCATCCAAAAATAATAATGCCATTTATATTTTAATTTAATGCGTAGAACTGCCTTTTACACGTAGATGCACTATGCCTCGCCCTGTTCTCACAAACGCGTTATATATCTCTCTATCTAACGCATAAGTGCACACACTTTATATGCATCGGCATTTCTCTTTCACACATGCTCACAATCTCTCTCAGGGTGTTGGGGTGTCTCACGCACATGCTCTTTCTGACTACTATGTACCACTCTTTTCACCAATCTCAGTTGGAAAACACTATTTCTCTCACATGCATATATACACATGCACGGTCTCTACTAGCCCTCTATACGCACATATATGTGCCTACGTGTCTCCTGCACGCAAATTATATTTAGGCCTCTCTCGCACATATAGCCCCCCCCCGACACACCTCTCTCTTAGTAGTTGGCAGATATGATTTCATCATATCATTCGGTAGGATATCCCTGGCTGTTAGGCTGGATGGTAATACAAGGCAAAGTTTTACCCTAGTTTGGATCGGACCCTTGCAGTTGAAGAAAGAGCCTACTCCTGGTACTGTATATTAGTGATAGGGGTGTGTACAAAGTACACGTGAATACCAGGCATTGTGTGTGTGTGTGTGTGTATACTATCGATGAACTAGCCCCCAAGCTTATATAACATACGAAGGGCCTAGGGTTGCAAATCATATATAGTCGGCTTATCACCAGTGGGGATAGAGTCCTCCGCGACTCTGGTAGCTTCGTGTTGTACGCCGAGTCCTCCACATGGGTCTTCGTATACCACGTCTCGGTCCAACCTATATGTGGCGCAGGATGGAACCGACCCATGAGTCTTCATGTTGACCCACCACAACAAGAAATGATGTGCCCACCACACCACACACGCAATCGGCCACTAAAAAAATAAGCATATATAATAGTACAACGGTATCTAGTTCACGATACGCCTCCATATTTTGTTGATGACACTGACGGACTTTGCATTTGATGCGTGCTCCGTATTTTGTTGACGACACTTACGGTCATTGTATTTGAAGCGAAAGCACGATATGGTCACTGGACTTCAGAATAAGCTCATCACGGTCACCACATACATTTTGTCGTGCTAACCAACGTGTGGTTGGATGGTTAGAGGACAGTGGTTTCTCGAGCCCACCAAGGTTAAAGTCCCAGTGCTCGCATTTATCTTGTGTTAATTTCAGTATTTTCCGGTGATGTACGTTCAGTGGGAGGAGACGTTCCACTCGACTACGAGGCACCTATGGTGACTTCGTAAAATCTCAAGATCATATATGCTGGCCCACTCTCTCGAAGGTGCTCATAGGGGTAGGGTTCGCGTGTGTGCGCTTATAGCGGTGAGTGCTTGCGCGTATATATGAGCCCTTGCGTCTGTACCATGTTAAACAAATACATATCATGATTATACGGTCACTGGCTCACCCATACAACTCCGTATTTTGTTGATGACACAATCAATTGACCAGTCAAATGTTCCACGCGGCGCAACTAGTGTTGCACCATCTGGGCGCCAGAATCGTGGGGGTCCACACAGCCCGTATATGAAAGAAAGAAATGGTAGTTTGAGTCTGTACTGTGTTAATAAAACATGAGTACATTTTAGGGTGATCATACGGTCACTGGCTCACCATACAGCTCCGTAATTTGGCGATAACACGATCAATTGACC
Source organism: Aegilops bicornis (assembly GCA_021605145.1). Lineage (NCBI taxonomy): Eukaryota > Viridiplantae > Streptophyta > Magnoliopsida > Poales > Poaceae > Aegilops > Aegilops bicornis. The sequence continues at coordinate 124,381,474 of CM038672.1, read as the reverse complement.
AGTCAAACGGTCCACATTCAGCAGCGCACATTACCATAGGGCCCACCCATCAGCGCGTATATGAAGGACAGAAATTGTAATAAATTAGTGGTCGGGTGGGTATTCGAAGTCGTGAGACCTCTGGTTGGCAGTCATCGGCGGTTGGGGGGGGCCGTTCATTGGGCGGTGGGGTGTGGATCCCCGGAGAAAAAGCTCGGCGGGGGGGAGGGGGCTAGAGGGATGGCCGGTGCGGCGGCGGACCGGCGGTGGGGAGTGGTTTCGGGGAGGGCGGGCCGGCCATGGGCGGCGGGGGCTGGCGGTTCGACCGGTGGTGGCTGGCGGCTCAGGAGGGGTGGAGTTTGATGATAAACTGGAGGCCCTTGATTTCATATCCAACGGCTGGAAAATCTAATGACCAGAGATGAAAAAGTCAGTCGACTGACATGTAGCCTCACCCCGCACGTACACATGCACGCACGCAAGACACGCACGCATGTAGGCGTGCAACATTGACACGTACACACGCACGCATGCTGGCGTGCAACACTGACACGTACACATGCACTCATGAACACACACACATACACACCCATGCATGCAACACTGAAACGTACCCTTGCACGCATGCAGCACTCGCACGCCTGCATGCACACAACACACGACACAAGACACATGCTCAACCTATACGTGCATGCACCCTTTGTTAAGGACATGGATTGTTACGGGTATTAATCAATCTTATCTGTGATAAGCAGAACATTGATGTTTGCAGCGGTCTTTATGGATCACAACGTATCGAACGGGCTATCAACATAGTAGGCTTATCTACATTAAAAATATGATGTCACACTCAATGAACAATCATCGGTTTTATGAAATGCCCGCTTCTGACCGCCCTGGCCCACCAAAGGTTCCTCTGCAGTGCGCTACCTGCGTTGGGTCACTGACATGCAGGCCATGCACCCAAAGAGCCCACACGTCAGTGGAAGAATGGCGCCTTGATGTCCTAGGTCGAGTAGTCGAGGGCGCCACTCGCGGCACGCCCGGCTGAACACGCCTCCGTGCCGCATTCAAACGCCGCCATGAAACCCGCCCGTGTGGAAGCCGAGAAACCCACTCTGGACACACGTCCGTTCATAACCGGGCCGGCGTTAAACACAACGCCGGCCGAGCTCCTCCCGTCCGCCGTCTATTTAATCTCCTATTTAAATGAGGCCAAACGCCGGCCAAGAATCGCACACCTCTGCCACTCCCCTATCTCCTCCACCATTTTGTCCACTCTTACAATGGCTTACGAAGAGTAGTTATTCAAGATCCAAGCCGGCTGGGTAGCCCGCCGTATATGAGCTATGCAGCTCGCTGATCCACCTCCCTCCCCTCGCCCGACGGAGCCAGTTGCCGCCCCAAGCCGGCGCGCTGCTACGTCTAGAGCTTGCGTTGGTTTTCCCCTAAGAGGAGAGGATGATGCAGCACAGTAGCGTAAGTATTTCCCTCAGTTTTTGAGAACCAAGGTATCAATCTAGTAGGAGGTCACGCGCAAGTCCCTAGTACCTGCACAAAACGATAGCTACTCACAACCAACGCGATTAGGGGTTGTCAATCCCTTCAAGGTCACTTATGAGAGTGAGATCTGATAGAGATAATATTTTTGGTATTTTTGGTATAAAGATGCAAAGTAAAAAGTAAAAGCAAAGCAAATAAATAAAGTGATGGAGATTGATATGATGAGAATAGACCCGGGGCCATAGGTTTCACTAGTGGCTTCTCTCAAGAGCATAGATATTCTACGGTGGGTGAACAAATTCTTGATGAGCAATTGATAGAATTGAGCATAGTTATGAGGTTATCTAGGTATGATCATGTATATAGGCATCACGTCCAGAGACAAGTAGATCAAAATGATGCGCATCTACTACTATTACTCCACTCATCGACCGCTATCCGAGGATGCATCTAGAGTATTACGTTAAAAAACAGAGTAACGCCTGTAAGCAAGATGACATGATGTAGAGGAATAAATTCATGCAACATGATTAATAACCCATCTTGTTATCATCAATGGCAACAATACAATACGTGCCTTGCAACCCTTTATGTCACTGGGTAAGGACACCGCAAGATTGAACCCAAAGCTAAGCACTTCTCCCATTGCAAGAACTACCAATCTAGTTGGCCAAACCAAACAGATAATTCGAATAGACTTGCAAAGATAAATCAATCATACATAAAAGAATTCAGAGAATATTCAAATATAATTCATAGATAAGCTGGATCATAAACCCACAATTCATCGGTCTCAACAAACACACCGCAAAAAGAAGATTACGTCGAATAGATCTCCACGAGAGAGCGGGAGAACATTGTATTGAGATCCAAAAGAGAAGAAGCCATCTAGCTACTAGCTATGGACCCGAAGGTGCAAGTAAACTACTCACACTTCATCGGAGGGCTATGGTGTTGATGTAGAAGCCCTCCATGGTGGAGCCCTCTCGTGAGCTCAAAACATGCCCCAAGATGGGATCTCGTGGATACTGAGGAAGTTGCAGTGGAATTAGGTTTTGGCTCCGTATATGGTCTATTGAGAGTGCGTAGGTATATATAGGAGGAAGAATGCGTCGATTGGGCGTCGGGGGGCCCACGAGGTGGGGCGCGCCGAGCGACCTCCACCCTCGTGACCGCCTCTGGCGCTTCTTGGAGTAGGGTCCAAGTCTCTGGATCACGCTTCGATGAGAAGATCACGTTCGAAGGTTTTATTCCGTTTGGACTCCGTTTGATATTACATTTCTTGAAATACTGAAGTAGGCAAAAAAACAACAATTCTGGGCTGGGCCTCAGGTTAATAGGTTAGTCCCAAAAATAATATAAAAGTGGAAAATAAAGCCCATTATAGTCCAAAACAATAGATAAAGTAGCATGGAGCAATCAAAAATTACAGATACGTTGGAGATGTATCACGCGCGGTTCAGCAACTCGCCGCTCCAGGCCAGCTCGACGAGGAGCAGCGCACGGGCGTCGTTGCTGCCGTCCACGCCGCCGTCTCGTACCGCGTCTCCCGTTTCTGTGGCCGAGACTCCCATGCAGGCGGCCACGCCATGCAAGCAGCGACAGAAGCCGGGTGCGCGGAGAGCGACGAGTCGGTGGCCAGCGCATCCGCGTCTGCCGCCATCACCGAGGAGAAGTAGAACACGGGAGGCCGCCGCCGCTTGGGTCCCATGAAGGACACTGCGGAGGCGACGCCGACGTACACAGCATGTGTCTTGCCGGATCCTTTTGTTGCGACGACCTTCGTCGACCCCGCATGGGCTCCACAGAAGAGGGGAATGTTACGATGAACTCGAGCCGGTGCCGGCCATGGCGAAGTAGTCACCAATATTTTGGCTACCCCGGGAAAGATCCAAATAGCCCCTCCCAACAGATTCAAATCCCTCGTTTGCCGTGGAATTTTGCCATGTGTTGTTTGCATGGACTAGCAAGATGCCCGTGCATTGCACGGAACATTGATACGTCTCCAACGTATCTATAATTTTTGATTGCTCCATGCTACTTTATCTACTATTTTGGACTATATTGGGCTTTATTTTCCACTTTTATATTATTTTTGGGACTAACCTATTAACCGGAGGCCCAGAATTGCTGTTTTTGCCTATTTCGATTTCGAGGAAAATGTAATATCAAACGGAGTCCAAACGGAATGAAACCTTCGGGAACGTGATCTTCTCACCGAACGTGATCCAGGAGACTTAGACCCTACTCCAAGAAGTTTCCGGGGAGGTCACGAGGGTGGATGGCGCCACCCCCCTGGGCGCGCCCCCTGCCTCATGGGCCCCTCGGAGCTCCACCGACATACTCCTTCCTCCTAAATATACCTACATACCCCATTAGACCAGATACGGAGCCAAAAACCTAATTCCACTGCCGCAACTTCCTGTATCCACGAGATGCCATCTTGGGGCCTGTTCCGGAGCTCCGCCGGAGAAGGCATCCACCACGGAGGGCTTCTACATCAACACCATAGCCCCTCCGATGAAGTGTGAGTAGTTTACTTCAGACCTTCGGGTCCATAGCTAGTAGCTAGATGGCTTCTTCTCTCTTTGGATCTCAATACAATGTTCTCCCCTCTCTCGTGGAGATCTATTCGATGTGATCTTCTTTTGCGGTGTGTTTGTTGAGACCGATGAATTGTGGGTTTATGATCCAACTTATCTATGAATAATATTTGAATCTTCTCTGAATTCTTTTATGTATGATTGATTTATCTTTGCAAGTCTCTTGAATTATCCGCTTTGGTTTGGCCAACTAGATTGGTAGTTCTTGCAATGGGAGAAGTGCTTAGCTTTGGGTTCAATCTTGCGGTGTCCTTACTCAAAGGATGTAAAGAGTTGCAAGGCACGTTGTATTGTTGCCATCGAGGATAACAAGATGGGGTATTTATCATATTGCATGAATTTATTCCTCTACATCATGTCATCTTGCTTAAGGCGTTACTCTGTTTTTAACTTAATACTCTAGATGCATGCTGGATAGCGGACGATGAGTGGAGTAATAGTAGTAGATGCAGAATCGTTTCGATCTACTTGTTACAGACGTGATGCCTATATACATGATCATACCTAGATAACCTCATAACTATGCTCAATTCTATCAATTGCTCAACTGTAATTTGTTCACCCACTGTAGAATACTTATGCTTTTGAGAGAAGCCACTAGTGAAACCTATGGCCCCCGGGTCTATTCTCATCATATCAATCTCCATTACCTGATTTTACTTGTTTTGCTTTTACTTTTTTACTTTGCATCTTTATATCAAAAATACCAAAAATATTATCTCTATCAGATCTCACTCTCGTAAGTGACCGTGAAGGGACTGACAACCCCTAAGCGTTGGTTGCGAGTTGCTACCGTTTTGTGCAGGTACGAGGGACTTGCGCGTGACCTCCTACTGGATTGATACCTTGGTTCTCAAAAACTGAGGGAAATACTTACACTACTGTGCTGCATCACCCCCCTCCTCTTCGGGGAAAACCAACGCAAGCTCGAGACGTAGCAAGAAGGATTTCTGGGGCCGTTGCCGGGGAGGCCTACGCAAAATTCAACATACCAAGTACCCATCACAATCTCTATCTCTCGCATTACATTATTTGCCATTTGCCTCTCGTTTTCCTCTCCCCCACTTCACCTTTGCCGTTTTATTCGCCCTCTCTTTCGCAATCTCCTCCTCTTTTTCCCTTTGCCTTTTGTTTGCTCGTGTGTTAGTTGCTTGTTTGTCACGATGGCCTTACCTAATTTTGGTGACCTTCACCTTAAAAGGCTAGAAGATATCAAAAACAATGTCAGGAAGTTTATGGTCTTGCAATTTGAGCATAATAATTTCTTTAGAAACGAGCTTAAGGAACAAAAGAGTTTTATGAGTTATATGAATAAAGAGCTCCATGATATGTCCAAAGAATTTGATGGTGTAAGAGCCCAAATTTCTCATCTTGAAAAAATAACCGCTGATATTTCGGATATGCAAGCCACCTTAGTCAATAAGATGGCCGCTAAACCGAATAACTATGAAAATCAAGATGAAGATCTAAAAGTTATTGATGTGTCCCCTATTAAATCTTTGTTTTGCAATATGAATCTTGATGAATCTGAATATGATCTTCCCTTACCTAGAAGGCGTTCTAAAAATTCTGAGTTTTTGGATCTTGATGATGAAATTGATAAAAGTGGGATTGAAAGGAATAAAAATCTAGATATTGCTAAACCCACTATTTTGGATCTCAAGGAATTTAATTATGAAAATTGCTCTTTAATTGATTGTATTTCCTTGTTGCAATCCGTGTTAAATTCTCCTCATGCTTATAGTCAAAATAAGGCCTTTACCGAACACTTATGGATTGCCGACCAAAGATGGCAATACCTAGATCTATCCTTGCCTTTATGCCTAGCTAGGGGCGTTAAACGATAGCGCTTGTTGGGAGGCTACCTAATTTTATTTTGTGTTTTTTGTTTTTGGTTCTGTTTAGGAATAAATAATCCATCTAGATTCTGTTTAGATGTGGTTTTATCTTTTAATTAGTGTTTGTGCCAAGTTAAACCTATTAGATCTTCTTGGAAGATAGTTATTTCATCTTGCTGTAATTTCCAGAATCTTTGTGCTCAGTGCCCGAATTGTTAAAAATCACCAGAACGTGATACAATAGTGATTCCAATTGCTGCTGATCAATAAACAAATTGCCCAGGTCTTCTAATTTTGGTAGAATTTTTTGGGTTCCAGAAGTTTGCGTTAGTTACAGATTACTACAGACTGTTCTGTTTTTGACAGATTCTGTTTTGCGTGTGTTGTTTGCTTATTTTGATGAATCTATGGCTAGTAAAATATTTTATGATCCATAGAGAAGTTGGAATACAGTAGGTTTAACACCAATAAAAATAAAGAATGAGTTCATTACAGTACCTTAAAGTAGTCTTTTGTTTTCTTTCTCTAACGGAGCTCACGAGATTTCTATTGAGTTTTGTGTTGTGAAGTTTACAAGTTTTGGGTGAATTCTTTTGATGGATTGTGGAACAAGGAGTGGCAAGATCCTAAGCTTGGGGATGCCCATGGCACCCCAAGATAATCCAAGGACACCAAAAGTCAAAGCTTGGGGATGCCCGGAAGGCATCCCTCTTTAAATCCACTTCCATCGGTAATTTACTTGGAGCTATATTTTTATTCACCAACATGGTATGTGTTTTGCTTGGAGCGTCGTGTATTATTTGTGTCTTTGCTTGTTAGTTTACCACAATCATCCTTGCTGTACACACCTTTTGAGAGAGCCATATATGATTTGGAATTTGTTAGAATACTCTATGTGCTTCACTTATATCTTTTGAGCTTGATAGTTTTGCTCATAGTGCTTCACTTATATATTTTTGAGCTTGATAATTTTTGCTCTAGTACTGCACTTAGATATTTTAGAGCATGGTGGTGGATTGTTTTAAAGAAACTTGATCTCTCATGCTTCACCTAGATTATTTTGTGAGCCGTTAATAGCATGGTAATTTGCTTAAATGTTAATATACTTGGTATTCAAGATATGTGAAACTTTCTTTTTAGTGCGTTGAATACTAAGATAAGTTTGATGCTTGATAATTGTTTTGAGATATGGAGGTGATAATATCAAAGTCGTGCTAGTTGAGTAGTTGTGAATTTGAGAAATACTTGTGTTGAAGTTTGCAAGTCCGTAGCATGCACGTATGGTTAAAGTTGTGTAACAAATTTGAAGCATGAAGTGTACATGTCTTGTGCATCCTTATGAGTGGCGGTCGGGGACGAGCGATGGTCTTTTCCTACCAATCTATCCCCCTAGGAGCATGCGCGTAGTACTTGATTTTTGATGAATTCTAAATTTTTGCAATAAGTATATGAGTTCTTTTGACTAATGTTGAGTCCATGGATTATACGCACTTTTACCTTTCCGCCATTTGCTAGCCTCTTCGGTACCGTGCATTGCCCTTTCTCACATTGAGAGTTGGGGCAAACTTCGACGGTGCATCCAAACCCCGTGATATGATACGCTCTTTCACACATAAACCTCCTTATATCTTCCTCAAAACAGCCACCATACCTACCTATTATGGCATTTCCATAGCCATTCCGAGATATATTGCCATGCAACTTCCACCATCATCATCATCATGACATGCTTTACTTTTGTCATATTGCCATTGCATGATCTTGTAGTTGACATCGTATTTGTAGCAAAGCCACCATGCATTATTTTCCATACATGTCACTCTTGATTCATTGCACCATCCCGGTACACCGCCGGAGGCATTCATATAGAGTCATACTATGTTCTAGTATCGAGTTGTAATCATTATGTTGTAATCAATAGAAGTGTGATGATCATCATTATTAGAGCATTGCCAAAAAAATAGAAAGGCCAAAATAAAAAGTCCCAAAAATAAATAAATAAAAAGGGCAATGCTACTATCTCTTTTTCCACACTTGTGCTTCAAAGTAGCACCCTGTTCTCCATGTAGTGAGTCTCATATATTGTGCTTCAAAGTAGCACCATGTTTTTCATATAGTGAGTCTCATAAGTTGTCTTGTTCATACTAGTGGGAATTTTTCATTATAGAACTTGGCTTGTATATTCCAACGATGGGCTTCCTCAAAATGCCCTAGGTCTTCATGAGCAAGCAAGTTGGATGCACACCCACTAGTTTTCTTTTGTTGAGCATTCATAGCTCTAGTGCATCCGTTGCATGGCAATCCCTACTCCTTGCATTAACATCAATCGATGGGCATCTCCATAGCTCATTGATTAGCCTCGTTGATGTGAGCCTTTGTCCTTTTTTGTCTTCTCCACACAATCCCCATCATCATATTCTATTCCACTCATAGTGCTATATCCATGGCTCACGCTCATGTATTGCGTCAAGGTTGAAAAAGTGTGAGATTATTTGAGTATGAAACAATTGCTTGGCTTGTCATCGGGGGTATAGAAGTTGGGAACATCTTTGTGTGCCGAAAATGAAGCATAGCCTAACTATATGATTTTGTAGGGATGAACTTTCTTTTGCCATGTTATTTTGAGAAGACATGATTGCTTTGATTAGTATGCTTGAGGTATTATTATTTTTATGTCAATATGAACTTTTGTCTTGAATCTTTCGGATCTGAATATTCATACCATGATTAAGAAGATTTACATTGAAATTATGCCAAAGTATCACTCCGCATCATACATTCTCTTTTATCATTTACCTACTCGAGGACGAGCATGAATTAAGCTTGGGGATGCCTGACACGTCTCCAACGTATCTATAATTTTTGATTGCTCCATGCTACTTTATCTGCTGTTTAGGACTATATTGGGCTTTATTTTCCACTTTTATATTATTTTTGGGACTAACCTATTAACTGGAGGCCCAGCCAGAATTGCTGTTTTTTTTGCCTATTTCAAGATTTCGAGGAAGCAGAATATCAAACGAAGTCCAAACGGAATGAAACCTTCGGGAACGTGATCTTCTCACCGAACGTGATCCAGGAGACTTGGACCCTACTCCAAGAAGTTTCCGGGGAGGTCACGAGGGTGGAGGGCGCCACCCCCCTAGGCGCGCCCTCTGCCTCGTGGGCCCCTCGGAGCTCCACCGACGTACTCCTTCCTCCTATATATACCTACGCATTTTATTAGACCGGATCACGGAGCCAAAACCTAATTCCATCGCCGCAACTTCTGTATCCACGAGATCCCATCTTGGGGCCTGTTAGGAGCTTCACGGAGAGGGCATCCACCACGGAGGACTTCTACATCAACACCATAGCCCCTCCGATGAAGTGTGTGTAGTTTACTTCATACCTTCGGGTCCATAGCTAGTAGCTAGATGGCTTCTTCTCTCTTTTTGGATCTCAATACAATGTTCTCCCCCTCTCTCGTGGAGATCTATTCGATGTAATCTTCTTTTTGCGGTGTGTTTGTTGAGACCGATGAATTGTGGGTTTATGATCCAACTTATCTATGAATAATATTTGAATCTTCTCTGAATTCTTTTATGTATGATTGATTTATCTTTGCAAGTCTCTTCGAATTATCCGTTTGGTTTGGCCAACTAGATTGGTAGTTCTTGCAATGGGAGAAGTGCTTAGCTTTGGGTTCAATCTTGCAGTGACCTTACCCAGTGACAGAAAGAGTTACAAGGCACGTATTGTATTGTTGCCATCGAGGATAACAAGATGGGGTATTTATCATATTGCATGAATTTATTCCTCTACATCATGTCATCTTGATAAAGGCGTTACTGCTTTTTAACTTAATACTCTAGATGCATCTTTGGATAGCGGTCGATGAGTGGAGTAATAGTAGTAGATGCAGAATCGTTTCGATCTACTTGTTACGGACGTGATGCCTATATACATGATCATACCTAGATAACCTCATAACTATGCTCAATTCTATCAATTGCTCAACAGTAATTTGTTCACCCACCGTAGAATACTTATGCTTTTGAGAGAAGCCACTAGTGAAACCTATGGCTCCTGGGTCTATTCTCATCATATCAATCTCCATTACCATATTTTACTTGTTTTGCTTTTACTTTTTACTATGCATCTTTATACCAAAAATACCAAAAATATTATCTCTATCAGATCTCACTCTCGTAAGTGGCCGTGAAGGGACTGACAACCCCTAAGCGTTGGTTGCGAGTTGCTACCGTTTTGTGCAGGTACGAGGGACTTGCGCGTGACATCCTACTTGATTGATACCTTGGTTCTCAAAAACTGAGGGAAATACTTACACTACTGTGCTGCATCACCCCCCTCCTCTTCGGGGAAAACCAACGCAAGCTCGAGACGTAGCAAACATCAAGATGCATTTTTTTACAAACTCCTGCATGCATGCAAGGGATAATTAATGTCCTCCTTTGCTAGTACCACGAGGCAAACACCATTAATATTGCATCGATTAGTGTTAGTGGCCTTGTATATCTGCAAATTGTAATTTTGATAGTGGCCCCTTGTATATAAAAATGGAGGGAGAAAGATGAGAGATAAGGTGAGGAGGAGTGGGCGTGGTGGTGACTGGTGGTCGGACTGGGCGGAGGCATGGGGATGGACGACGCATTATGTCTAGGTTTGTATCTATCTCACACACACCCACATAGGTGGGGGACGTGCACGAAGAGAAGAGGTGCACGCACGGCGCACGTACTCCTGTCTCTTTCCCAACCTCACCCGTGCAGGTACACGGTGGAGCTCATTGCATTTAAAAAGGCAGCCCACATGGTAATTTGGCACGTAATCTGGTTGTCCACTTGGTGGAGGGAGGATCGTCTACCACGGGTGAACAACATATTGCGACTTGACGTTATGTTAAATTAAAAAGAGGCAAACCATGTGGGGCCTACCTTAGAGGCAAGGCTCTATACAACTGGAGTACTTTTGATGTGTCCTGGCCAACTCGCATGAGCAGGAGAAGCTTGCTTAGTACACCGTCTCCCCCGCCCACGGGCGCGGTAGCTCGCAAGATGAGGTGAAGCTTGCTTACAAGTAGTAGTAGTAGTACTACTACTACTACTACTGTACGCCTTTATGCCCGCTCCCTTGCCCACGCGCGTGGTGGCTCGCAGCACGAGGAGAAAATTTTACTACTCCCTCCGTTTACTCCTCGTCCCTACTACGTACTTTGGTTAGTACTCCCTCCATTTACTTATACAAGGCCACTATAAAAAAATACATTTTGCATCTATACAAGGCCACAGATAGTAATCGAGACAAAAGTTACTACTCCCTCCTTTCTAGTTTATGGCTCAATTTCAAAATCTCTCCAACCAAGGTAGGCGGTGAGTGGTCGAATTAATTTCGTAGTTTGCACAAGTAATTAGTACGCCTGCTTTTTCTCAAGAAGTTATGTTTATCGAGGCATTAATTAGAACGAATGCATGAATGACCACTAAATTTCCATGAACTTGTACATGCATTGATTAGTTTCCTCTTGACACTTTGCTATGAGGGTGATCTAACGCACCTCGAAATCCAACATGTAATGGTACTACTACTAGTATAGTAGAATTGAGACTTATCAAACGGAAAAACGAATGTTTTTAGATGAGACCTATAAAGCCTAGTGGGTACGTACTCCGTAAAAACAGATTTTTCCAAAACTAAGTCGCTCCCTTTCATGAATTCTGTAGTATACTCCTCCGTCGTCGATGCTCTCTTTCATGAATTCTGTACTTCCCGTCGCCGATATGTGGGACATATAACAACCGGGTCGACGTGTCAAGCACCAAATAACAGTGCATAACAGCAGGGGGGACGCACCCCACTCGTACCGGCTCAGTAGTAGTAATGAGCAATGAGACGTCAAATCACAATGCCACACCTTCCCAGACGGACGAAGCAACCCATTATTTCACACTTCGGTTCGCCATCATCTCAAACCACGTAATAGTATTTCTTCTACCTCAAGAGGGACACGCACATCGCCTTGGTACATCATGACACGTGGGACCGCATGACAGGCCATGCTCCCCCGCCGATCGCTCGGTAAAATCACCTCATACCCAAGCTTCTATTGCAGGCTACGTTTTTGCGCTCACGGTTACCCACTTGGATGAAAGCAACTTCCCAGCATGTTGGTTGGTGACGCGTGTTTTAATTTGGGATCCTGCTGGGTAGATTTACCTGGTGGCTATAGATTCACGGTGAAAATTTTGTTAACGTGTGTAGCGATTTTGTTGGTGCGGTTAGCGATTTTGGGTGTGTGTGGGTCAGCGTGGTTCGTTGACCTGGTGTTCTAAGGTTTCTTCGGTGGTTATGTACGTGTACGGGCCTCCTTCCTTTCCTGGGCTGCGCGTGCCCTTTGATTGACGTGTGGTGGGCTGCGCCAGCTTTTTGGAAGCCGTTTTACCCTAAAAAAGCGGTGCCGCTCCGATCGTGTGATGTAGCGACTCCTGGTGTTTTTTATCGGCACCGCTTCGATCGTTTAATCTAGAGCCTGTTGTTGCTTCTGATCGGTTGTCGCTGAAATCATGGGCGGTTGATCCCTATCCACACAAGATATTTTGGTTCTCTCTCCGATGATTGCTCCTCATCTAAGTTTCTCTTGAAGGCTTCCATCAAATCCGTGCATGGCTCAACCACCCCTTCGCTGACATATGCGCCTATAAAGACTTGATGGAGCTGCGGCCACAGTCAGGTGTACGAGTTACCGTCGAGTGTAGGCCACCGGCGTACCACGGAAGGGATCAGGGTGTGGTCGTGGCGAGCCTCCAGCAGGCGGCGTACAACGGAGGAGCTACAACGCCGTCACCACACTGCGGAGGCTGCCGCTGGTGCTAATGAGTGTTGCCATAGCCATCTGACCGAGGCTTCCTCCGGTCTGAGTCGTGTTGCTCAAGCGGGAGTGACGCCGGTGCCGTCGTGCGGTATCTATGTCAAATAAGTAATGGCCACCACGGAGCAGCGGTAGCATGTCCAGTCTACTGCCTCTTCCAGCTGACGGCTGCTGCATCGACCTTGCACTTGCCGTTGGCACTTCGATGTCTCCGGTCCGCGTCTTTACCCTTGGAACTGTCACCTTGGGTAGGGTAGCGCCACACAAGGAGGGGTTGCAACTGAAACTCCGCCTCCGCATGAACTGCTTGATGGCGAGTGCGCACGATGGTCGTGTGCTGATCGCTCTCTTGGCGATGCACCTTGCTGTCCCGGCCTGCATGCTGCTGCGTCACCTACGTTCGTGGAAGTAGTTGAGTGCTGCTGCATGGTAGTGGCCTGGTGGGTATATGGGCTTCGTCCGTGTGTGTGTGTGCGCTAGCTAGGTAAGTCCCTGATCTCTCTCTCTCTCTCTCTCTCTCTCTCTCTCTCTCCCGCTCCCTCTCCCTCTCCCTCTCCCTCTCTCCCTCTCCATCTCTCTCTCTCTCTCTCTCTCTCTCTGTATTCCATTATGCATCTCCCCAGGCCGGCAGGCGCTTTCAAGATCAAGAGACAAAAGGTCCTTGCATAAATAGTTTTTGCTTTTGGTGACATGTGATTTCGTACTAACAATTTAGGCATTAGCGCACGTATAATACTGGTTTTGACTCTATGAAGTGTCCCATACATAGTGTGTCTGTGTTTGAAGCGGGACTGCTTCTTTCTGGGCAGCTCAATGGGAATAGGGTGTTTCATCACCATCAGCTAGCGATCCACGATTTTATCCTAAACTACTATTAAATTTACACAAGAGGATCATTTCAATAACAAAAGAAATCTAGCAATGGTTTATAATATCGTGCATATATGTAGGATGTACCAACAGTTCCTATTTTTTAGCTCTATCACGTACCAAAAAATTGAATTGACAAATTCTGAAAAAATATGAAGTATTAAATTATATCATTGAAGAGAATTGTTCTATTTACAAAACTAATGAAGTTGGATCTGCTTAAAGCAAGTATTCACAAGTTAACTTCACTTTCTAGGGTAATTGCATTTTAAATCTTCACAAGAGGGCAAAAACACTACTCTTTTGGATATAATTTAAATAAGATGGAAGGGCTACACACTTCCCATGCCATTTTATGTGTTTTAGATTTTACTTCAGAGAGCCTTCACCAGTTAGTGTTCTAAATTTTACTTTTGAGAGTTTCTTTGGACTGAGGCCACTTTGGAGAGGTAAATTTAGCACAATTGATGGCTGCTTTTCCTCCCCTGTTGACATGTATCTCCTTTCTCTAGATGTGAATATATCAATAAAACAAGGAATTTTTAATATTACTGTCTGACGGAGTTCACAGATTATTCAAGATTTTTGCAGCTATGGAGATCTGACCGGACAGTCTTCTATCCTTCCTCTCAATTAAGATGGGTCTGTATATGAAGTGTAAATATTCAGATATGTTTGTTACCTCCTAACTTCTCTTTACAGATTTATTATCTATGAAATGCATGCAAGCAAGTCCTATCTTACAGACAATTACTCTCTTATAGATAAATCCATTGATTCATGAATTAAATGGCCAGAGATAGGTACACAGTCAAGTGGATTGATACCACTTCAGAGCTCAAAATCCTTCTAACTTCTCTACTAGCTGTATTTTGTTGAAAGCTTTGGTAGAAGAACAATTACTGTTAGTCATTCCATGACATGTATAATTCAAATACCATAGAAGTGAATGGATGGTTCATTTAGTAGAGTATTAGTATGTGATGATTTCTTTTCATTGCATTCAACCAGTTTTATCCTGATATGTGTAGTCCGTTCCCAAAATAATTTCTGAAGTAGCCTTAATAATTATACACCTTCTCTGTGTATTAGTACTTAGTTTTTTGGGGAGCTGGAAGAAGCCAGCTTATCATAACATGTGAAAATAAATTTATTTACCTGCATGTTGCTTTTATCAGTTGACAAAGGTGTTTGTTAAATAGTTAGTTAGGCATCACAGTGAAGCTTGGCGAAGGGACTTCTGGTGAGGCCTGCAAGGCTGGAATCACTGTATGTAAAGTGGTACCCTTCGATGGATATTCATTTGTCAACTAATACATGACCATGCTAGAGAAGCACACACCATGCACATACAAGGACCCTAACAGGTTCTAAATGTGTCTAAATGTGTACATGGACGATCCTTAAATACATGGATGATAATTATTTAAATATCTGGATGATTATTCCGCATAAACAAAGTTATATTGTCATTTTAACACAAGAATCGAGCAGTGTCCCATAACACAAATAGCTACTGCTTGTGTTGAGTTTAATTCCATTCATTAGTTATGGGGCATCAAGAAGAGAAAACACCAATGCAGTGAGACATACCTGCTCCATATAACCATGTGAAAGTAGTAAATCCTTTCACCTTGATGAGGCACTGTGATCAACGGCCTAGCACAAGTATGCCATAGCTCCTTGTATAATGTGTCGCTAGAACTCCCTGCACAAAGGATTCATTATGTGAACTAGGCATAAAATTCAAGGGGCCTTTCACCTTAATTTATAGTGGCAGATTCTAACAGTTGGTCATGAGTTAATGTAGAGAAGCTCAATTCAGGCAGAACAAGCCGAGGAAGCGCACGACAACCCCAAACAGCAAGCGAAGCAAAGAACCGAACATGTGGCACCCGAGGCGCCGGAATTCGCCATCTTCGCCACCCAATCCAACGATACCCGACCAGAATTGAGGAGCGCGGGCTAATATGCTCCCCCCACACGCACCTCCACGAGTCTTTCCCCACTCTGCGGCCATGGCAATGGCCAACGGGGCTCGCATGAGACTACAACGGCGAGCATGAGGCCATGGAGGGGATCAAGCAGCGCGTCACGGCAGTGCAGGTGGCTCACAGGTCGACGGTGGGCAGTGAGTGTTAGCAAAGCTGGTTGCGGCAATGCACCGCCAGGCGGAGGTCGCGCCGCGATGGCGGCTTGTGTGGGCGTGTGAGCGGAGACCTGCGGTGTGGCTACCGCATGCCATAGTGGGGTGCAGTGCAGGGACACACACCAGCAATCCTCCACGACGTGTCGAGCTGCGACCTCCCCTCCTGCCACCTGTGTAGCTCTCGGCGGTGAGCTGGCGATGTCTCTGTGTATAGGAGAGAGGTAGAGAGCGTGATGCGTCACAGTATAATCTTATCTCTTTGGCCATTTTACATTTTAGCACTTATGATTTCCTTTATTCGTAACTAAGTTCTGTAGCTTGCACCTTACTTTTGAGGCACACTTCTAAATGATTTATTTTTATGTATTTTTTAATCATATGGACATGTACAACTTTTTTGGCGTTCCACCACAATCGAATGGTGAAAGAAATGAATGTGGTTATTTGACATAACATGGAGTATGATTTTGGCGTGTCATACTATTTTAAAAAATTGCAAGGTGATTACCAGAGTTATAATAATTATGCACTTCCACATTATTAGAAGGGCTAGAATATACACTGGACCAAAATATTTGCTTTGATTTTACAAAAAGTTGTCTAAATTTAAGAAATATTCATTTTGATTAACTGTTGTGTTGCTGCTATGTATTACTCCCTTCGTTCCGAATTACTTGTCGCAGGTATAGATGTATCTAGATGAATTTTAGTTCTAGATACATCCATTTCTACGACGAGTAATTTGGAACGGAGGGAGTAGTTTATTCTTTGACATCTTTTTTTTGTTTTTGATAGAAATCAACATGACATTATTTGATCTGCTACTTTAACAAATGGAACTTTGAATATGATATCTCACATGAAACATGCCCAGGAATATCGTGATGTAACATCAGAAAAGAGTAGAATATATGGGAGGGCAAAGAGGGAAAATATGCTTGAATGAGAAAATTTATTTCTGTTTTAACTCACAATTGATTGGTCAATTCTTAATGAAATGCATATCATATTGATGCCTCTTTTATTTGTTCAAAATCATTGTTGGATGCACTGTCACTAAGCACCTATAGGTCACATGCAACAATTTGCAAAAGCCATTGCATCATTTCATTACATGTGCCAATCTGGTAGGAGGCTCCACAAGAATGATATAAGCTACAATTGAGTGTAATGTGCCAGGTCTTGGTTGAAAAAAATGGCAATGTATAATTTCCATCTTGCAAGATGAAGCACTCATGTTGATAATAAATGTATCCTTTGCAAATTGTTCCTATGTATGTCTTGCTTTTTTGTGACTACGAAGTTATGACTACAGATTATATGCTCATAAAAGTCTTATTTTTTATCACATGAAAATTATATATATATATATCGACGGGCGCGGCGTGCCGCCGCGCGGGCATGACTAGTTTTTACTATACTTCCTCCGTATCGGTTTACTACATGGCATGCATGTCGTTCTAGGTTGAGAATTTAACTGGCTATATATGTGATGAACAGTACTCTAGCCTTTTAAAAAATGTATACTTTTGTACAGTAGTACTATCGATGGATTGCGCCATGGAGCAAAAACTGAAATTAAAAAAAGGTGGTACATATAGAGAGCGCTCGTCGCCAAATTATGCATATAGTACTATTAAAAAAGCTAGTGCGTGCTTAATTGGGGTGCTAAATTCTATTAAAGAAATACTAGTAGTATGTATATACTGAAGAGTTAAAGTAACGAGAAGAAACATAACATAGTTCTCATTGGGGGCTCAAAGACAACACACCCCTCAAATTAAACTAAGCACACCTGAAATTAAACAATGCAACTAATCCGGTAGACACTACATTACAAGTTTAGAACCACCATGAGCAACGGCACTGCCACCTTACTCGGAGTCCTCGTCCACGTCCTCGACTTCATCCTTGTCCCTCTTCCTCTTGACCGATACTTCTTTGCTTGAACCGCACACTTGGCTGTTGCTCTTCATCCAACCCTTGTAGATATTGAAACAAAGGTAGCCATCCATTGCAGCGTAGTGGATGTGGTCTATATCTAGTACATTCCGCTGCCATGCATGACGATGAAACGTGTAATGAGGTTTCTCCAGTTTACCATACGAAGGATGAACCATGGCTCCTGCCAGGGTCAGCATTGAAGGCTGACGAGAGGGCACCAGCCGATTCTTCTGGAGGTCGAAGGGGTTGCCTACAACGAGGCCGATCCGACCCAGGACTTCTTCGTCGTTCTTAAAGTCTCTGATGAATTTCACTGTTTTGTCCTTGAGGAAGTTATTAAAATCCTGGCACTCAATGTCGGCATGGCATATGTGGTAGACCAAGCAAACGTTATGTACGCAAACCTGGATCACGGCGGGCTTCTTCCTCTCTTTGTCCTTTAGATCATGTGGACTGTGGTGTACTCAACAGGACTGTGGTGTACTCAACATCTAGCCCAGCGACCCACTCATCATCTGAGTTTTCGAACATGCGTCTAAAGCGAGAAAGGCATCCTTTCACCGTCGCGGAAGAACGGGTGTAGATGACGTCGAACTCATCGCCGGTGATGGTTCTAACCTTGTACTCACCGCGATCGTGGAGATTTGGGACGCCATGGATTTGGGAGGAGGTTAGGATTAGTGGAACTGCCGTAATGTGAATGGGCCAGGACGACTAGGAAGCGAACCGCCGTAGTATTGAAGGACGTGCGAGGGGCAGTAGGAGCGAACTGCCAGCGTCTGAGCGAACGAGTGGTAGTGGCTTTCCATTCTCCCATGATACGGGCTTCTGAGAGCCCTTGGGTCTGAGATCAAACGGTTGCATGGCGTGATTCTAGACCTATGGGTGAATATCCTATCCTAGAGGGTTATTCTGCAAATTTTCAGCAACTTAGCATGCGACCGTTTGATCTCAGATCCAAGGGCTGCCAGCAGTCACTCATACTACAACAAGGTTTTGGCTATAAGGTTGGCTATAAGTGTATTTATTTTTATCACTTCTCTCTATCTCTTTCTTCGTACTCCCTCCGTCCCATAATATAAGAACATTTTTGACACTAGTGTAGTGCCAAAAACGTTCTTATATTATGGGACACAGGGTGCCGAGCGCTGTCGGGCCAGGCCCAAAACAGTGCACGGTCACACGCGGCCTTGATCACGCCGTAACTCACCCCGGACCCACCACGTCCCCCACTAACGGCACGCACCGGACGTGGCGTCGTGTGGGAGATCGTGGGCAAGGTCGTGGGGGTTTCTTTATTAGGAAAAGCGGAACGTCCGCCCCCTCTCCCCCCTTATAAATAGGGGAAACAGGGGCCGATCGCCCACCTCGCCATTGCTGTCTTGTGCTCGAAAACCACCGCCGCTCCCCCCTTCTTCTCTAGTGCGAAGAGAGCAGCGCTCCGCCCTCTTTCGCCACAGCACCACCAACGCCGTCGATCTCCTCCACCGCCTCCGCCATGGCTCCGAAAGCCGACAAGGGAAGGGCGTGAAATCGGCGGGCTAGCGGTCGCCTGACTGCGAAAAGGAGCGGGCCATCTTCTCCCGTCAGCTCGACGCAAAGGAGCTGAGGGAGGGGTACTACCTCTTCTGGTCGACGGAGACGCGTGCGCATCCGCGCACGAAGGTACTCCCCGCCACCGCTTTGGAACTAGCCCCAACTGCGTATCCTTTCTTTGCGCTTTTCTTCTATTGCAGGCTCTGCCCCGCCCTTCTCTGAGTTCTTTTGCGACATTATGAACATCTACGGGTTCCGCCTCCTTGATTTCACCCCCAACGCCTTCCTCACCATGGCAGTTTTCGCACATCTTTGCGAAAACTTTGTCGGGATCCACCCAAATGTAGCTCTCTTCCGCCACTTCTTCATGCCCCGCGTTGAGAGAGGGGAGTCGCTTGCCGGAGGGATTGCTTGGGTCTCCAGGGTCGGCAAGAAGGAGGCCTATCTGGAAGGAGAGTTCCATAGCAAGTGGGAGGAGTGGAGAGCCAATTGGTGTTGGATCGTTGAGGAGAACCCGCAACCCTTCACTGCAGTGCGCCAAACCCCAATAGTGCTGTGACAGCGATTGGAGCAACTTGGCGCCGGAAGATGCTAGGTTGAAGATTGTTGTGACCGGATCTTGCGCCTCGTGCTTGCGGACTCACTTGTAGGCGCGATTGGCGCAGATTTCCTTCGCGCCAGACGCTTCCCTTGCAGGAGAGGAGGAGACCTACTTGGGAGTTCCAAAGCGCGGACATCATGAGGCTGCGCCTGGCCTTAACTGGAATTTCACTGTCTTGGAGTTGGATGCGATGCTGCTAGAATTGTTCAAGCACGACCCGATCACCCCGAGTGGTTTAGGTTGCCGAGGGGGTCGCCCCATTGTGCAACAACTCAAGGCCGACCGCATCCGGGCCATGATGCCGTTGTGCGATTCTCATGGGATCGTTCCAACCTGGCAAGAGCCTTTCGACGACATCGTGCGGCAGTTCTTCGACAGCTTGGAAGAAATGCTGATCCGCCCCGACGAGCAGAAGAAGCTCACCCGCGACACCACCGACGAAGAGATGGTGCACATTGCCACAAGGTCGGAGGAGGCGGCAGCAGCTGCTGCCGCTGGCGTCTTCGGGTACACCGTGGAGGAGGCAGATGCAGCAGAGGCGGCAAGCCTTGCGGAGCGAAGGGAGTTCGCTGGTGAGGAAGAGCTTGCCGAACCCGAGGCCGAGTCGGGCGAACCAGCCGAGGGCGCTTCTTCCCCACCATCCAGCGGCTTGCCGCAAACGGAGCCCCCGGCTCCGCCAAAGAGGCGTCTCCGCAAGGCCGGAGACGAGACGGGGCGGCAGACGGGCCCACAGCCGCATCATGCGACGCGCTACCGCTGACAAGCGATGTTGCCGTGGGAGCACCCCACACCGCTATGCGACAAGCGGGCGGGATCTTCCTGTGCCACCGCCGACACCTCCGCCAAGTGGCCAAGAGAGCCCACTCCTCCGCCTCGTCGCACTGGAGGCGAGCCGGAGTTTGATTTCTCCGCGCTCAGCTCCGAGGAGGAAGAAGAAGAGTAAGCTTCAATATTGTGCTTGTATTTCTTCAATTTTGTTGCTTCATCTTGAATCTGATTTGCTTCATTCTGAACTCTTTCCTTTTCAGGACGCTGGCCTAGAGAGCGTCAAAGAGAGCCAAGACCCCGGTGGTCATCGTTGAGGACGATCCACTCGTGGCAACAGGAGGCGCGTCTGAGACCCCCTTGCCAGATCCGGCAACCCTTCCTCAGAGCAGCCCCCAGCACAGCCCCCAGAGTAAGTATGCGGTTTTCTCCTTACTGTTAGGTGTGCATGGGTGCTCCTTCTTCATTGATATCATTTGTCGGGTTGTGTAGGAGCAGAGCAGCCTCATCAGAGGGCCGGAAGCCGCCCGAAATCCTATGTGCTTCGACTCGCCGCCAAGGGAGGATTCTCCGGCAAGGGAGCGTCCTCCGCAAGGAGACTACTCCGACAAGGGACAACACCGGTGATCCTCCGATTGGTCGAGACCATGGCTGCAGATCCCATTGCAGGTAATCCTCTTGCGAAAATTTCCCTTGGGCTTGTTTTCTTCTATTTTTCTTTTGAACATTTGCTTGATTGTTCTTTCTTTGTCCGCCATGTAGCCGATGGAGACCGAGGTCGCCGAGGAGGACGACTGTGCAACACTTCTTGTGAAGCCGTCGTCGTGGAAGAAGAGTCCGCGCCGACGAGCCTGCCAGTGAGGAGGCCACCGAGGCTGCCGCCAGAGCCGGGCGAGGGTCTGGCGATCGACTGACGGCCCCGAGGCCGCAGGAGCGCCAGCGCCATACCCGATCGACTCCCCGCCGCTGTTGCCGCAGCCAGTTCGAAGAGCCCTAGCCCGGCGCCTACTTGAAGGCTGGCGACGGCGTCTTCATCAAACTCCCCTGGGAGTCGAGCTCCAGGGCGCCGGTCGAAGGAGAGACCTTCGACGGAGAGCTGCTCGCCTCATTGGCCGACGCTGGTGGACGCGCCAAGCAGCAGCAGCGGCGAGTCTGAGGAGGAGCAGCTGCTGAAGAAGCTGTTGTCGCTCTACCGCGCCCGACAAGCCAAGTTGGAGTCCCGGGATGCACTTGTCGCGAGGGCGGGAGCAGACATGGAGAAGCATGCAGAAGAGCTCCGGGGCGCCAACCAAGAAGCTCTCCGGAACGTAGCGGAAGAGCGGGGCGACTTCTTGAAAGAGCGCCACGACCTTCATCCTCGAGAAGGCCGCATGAGGAGGAGCAGCGGCTTGCCGCCGAGAAGCTGTCCGCAAGAGGAAAGCGAAGCCGGGCGCAGCGGAAAGTCAACCTGGACAGCCACGAGGAAGAGCTTGTCGCGAGGAGTCACTTGGCGGGGCTCTTAAGGAAGCGAAGGATGCTGCAGCCGCCGAGGCCGCCAAGAAAGAGTTGGAGACGAAGGTGACGCGGAGGCCGATCTCGGAAGAGCGGCGAGGAGCTTGCCGTGCTCAAGCACGAGCGCGAAGGACGCCTACACTCTTGGCGTAGCTGCAGGGCCGTCTCACGATAGGGAGCAAGGAGCTCGGCGCCGCCAAGGATTCCAAGGCAGATCTTGAGCTGAAGGCGACCACTCGACGCAGAGCTGGGCCAGGCGCCAAGGAGCGGGAGGTGGGCCTGTTGGAGCAGATCAAGGCCAACGAGGAGCTGCTGGCGAATGTTGTTGCCACCGAGAGCGCCTTGAGGGAGAGTGTGGAGCACTAGACCGAAGGTCTTGTGGATACTGCTGCCGCCATCCACAATGAGTTGATGGAGCTGGGGATGGTGGATCTCGGATACTCCACCGACGAGCACCTCCAACCCAGCGCCAAGCTTAGCTTATTCTTCAAGGGCGTGGTGACGGGCCTCCAGCGACTCCGGGAAGAGGTCCCAAAGCAGCTGGCCGAGGAATCGCGCCAAATCTGTGCAGGAGCCCTCCAGAAGGTGTTGATGAAGGTGGCCTTCCGCAATCCAGGCCTCAACCTCAACGGCGTCCTCAGATCCTTGCCGCCAGATGCCGATGTGGAGGCGCTCAAAGCCCTTGTCGCACCCATTGTGGACAAGGTGAACAAGATCAAAGCGGGTTGATGGCGACCAGCGTAGACTAGGCCGCCAATTTTATCTTTCCTTGTCATTGATCATGTTCGAACAATTTATTAGATCTGCGACAAGTTATTTTGTAATATAACTCTATCTTAGGCGATGATTGCAATGTTATTTCCTTTACTTGATTCCTTCACGTAAGTGCATCTAGTGCCCTTAGTGATTTTGGTGTATTGAAGACTTATAGGTTAAGTAACTAATGCGTTTGTGAGTGTACACAGGTCTATAAGTCTATGAGGAGTTTGATATTTACAGAGAAAGTCGACCCTCAAAAATGAAGTTCTTCATCGAAGACTTTGATATTCTGAAGACTTTCTGAAGACTTTGAAAGTGAAGAAATTGGTGTGACATTGAAGACTTGGTATTCATTTGAGGAACATGAAGCGTGAAGACTTTTGTTTTCGTAGTTTCATTTTCTCTTTCTTGAGTCATAGGAAACACCGTCTTTGTTAAAGGGGTCGAGGAAATACTAAGGAAAAATTTCCATTTGATGCTCAACTCAAAATCCTACACCTACCAATCCCTTCGAGTGAAGCTTTTGGAAATCTCATACAGATTCAGTCAATTTCTTGATGTGAGAGACGAAGCTCTTCCGGTCATTTGAGGAATTTGTTCGATCGAGGAGTTAGGAATTCGCCAGTCTTGAATTGCCTAGGATGAGGAACATGATAGCCCCGAGGAATTTGAGAGTCAAATTTCCGACCGTTCTTTATCTTCTTGGCGCCACCTGTCCCAAAATATCTTATCCACCTAACGATCATATCATTGAAGGGCATTTATGTCTTATCATGTCGGGCTGCTCCCTAGGCTATAAATAGCCGCCCCTACAACCACCAGCTGGTTGGCTGCTCGAGAGAACTTGACACTTGTCATTTGAGAGCAACCCATCCTCTCAAGACTTTGAGAGAAAATCATCAAGTGAGGAAAAACCCAAGTGAGGAAAAACCCAAAAACCAAACCCCAACAAACCCAAAGTGATTGAGCATCTTGAAGAAATTGATCCTCGTGGATCCGACGCTTGTTACCTTTGAAGACTGTGCTTCTTCCAGACGGTTAGGCGTCATGGTCTAGAGCATCCAAGAGGAATTGTGGATCGCCGAGTGACCAAGTCTGTGAAGGTTTGGAAGTCGCAAGACTTACCATGAGTGATTGACGAGGTCTGTGTGACCTTAGTTCAAGGAGAATACGGTGAGGACTTGGTGTCCCGAGCTGCGTGCTTTCGGATCGGGTGTCCGGACTGTGTCCTCGAGTTTAAATACTCGCCGCTCCAACCAGACGTACAACCGAGACAGCAGTTGGAACTGGTCTACCAAATCACCTGTCTTCACCAACCTAATCGGTTCTATTTCCTCAACCCTTTCATTTCCTCATTCTTGTGTTGAGTATTTGTTCATATCTGTGTTTGAAGACTTTGATCAAGACTTTCTCAATTTCCTCATCTCAATTTCTTGATCTGTTTGTCTTCATCTTGTGTTATCCTGTGATTACGCTTTTCAGACTGTGATTGTCTTCGTTTCATCATGATGACTATGCTTGTAATCTGTTATGCTTACTTCGAGTACTTATTCCGCTGCAAGTAGTTCTTCGCTAAGGAATTTCCTCACCGGCAAATTCCTCAGTGAAGAATTCATAAAAATCGCCTATTCACCCCCCTCTAGTCGATATAACGCACTTTCAAGGCTTGAGAAGGACAAACTTACATTATTGGTGATTTTGGTTTAACCACCTGGAGTTTTAGTTATGTCGACCGCAGGTATGATCAAGGTCTCGGCTGGGTGTCCTACCTTTGATGGTACGGACTACCCCTACTGGAAGAACAAGATGCGAATGCATCTTGAAGCAATTGACAACGATCTACGGTATGTTGTGACAAAAGGTGTTTCCTCACCACACCCTCTCTGAATGATGCTGATGTGAAGAGATTCAAGCAACTCGATTCTCAAGCGAAGAATATCATATGTGGCCATCTGAGCAAAGGTCAGTATGGGAGAGTGAGTGCTTTGGAATCTGCCAAACTCATCTGGGACAGGCTGTCCAAAGTAAATGAAGGTGTTTCAACTCAGCGTGACTCTCGAGTTGATGTTCTTTGGAATCTCTTCAACCGCTTCAAAAGACTCGACAACGAAAATGTTCAACAAACCTTCGATCGCCTCACTGACATCTCAAATGAGCTTCAAGCACTGGGTGCCACTGACATCACCGACCATGAGGTGGTGAAGAAATTGCTAAGATCGCTTGATTCCTCATTTGATACTCCGCACCGATGATACAAGAACGAGCTGACTACAAGTCTCTTGATCCCGCCGATATCCTCGAAAGGCGAAATACTCACGAGTTCCAGCTTGCTTTGAAAAAAGAGATCTCTATGGTTACGGCTATGGAAAAACACGTGCCCTCAAGGCCAAGGTCGTGTCCGAATCGAGAGTGAAGACTACGGTAGTAGCCTAGGAGATCTGAAGAATTTGGCTAGGAGCTAGCACTTTCGTGAAGAAATTCCAGAAATACTCAAGACGTCGACGCTTTTGAAAATCCACAATAAGCAGTGATTCCTCATCTAGAGACTATAACAGAAGACTTAGTCACAAATGCAAGAAAACAGGTCACAAAATCCAAGATTGTCCTCGATGGAAAAGGAATTAAGAAAGAAGAAACACAAGGATTACGCTCGATGACGTGAAGAAGAAAAAGAAATCATCAAAATCTTCATCATCAAAATCCTCAAAACCTTCTTCTCACAAGAAGAGCAGCTCCAAAAAGGCTCGGGCATTCATTGGCAAGGAAATGGACTCGAAGCTGAATCTGAGGAAAATGAGGAAGAGGAGGAGTCTCAAGAATCCGAATCTGGTGTGGCTAGTCCGGCTCTTGCTCTCGCTTTTGTTAGCAAGTCCATCTTCAACATCAAGAAACCGACTCCGCCGACAAGCCCGATGAGGACGATGATGACTACGCTCCCACCTATTGCTTCATGGCAAAAGGTGCTAAGGTACTAAACTTCACCTCCTCACGAATCTAGTGAAAATGAATCGATGAGGATCTCAAGCCCAGCTACTCTAAACTTGCTAAGATTGCTATAAAACAACAAAGGGCTTTTGAGAAGGTTCAAAACATGCTAGATAAGAGTGATGATATGTTAGGTGAAGAAATGGATCGCACTCAAGCCCGATCGAAAATCTTCAGAGACTTCGGTCTAGGCTTGACAACCTTCAAGGTCATCATAACACTCTCTTATCTCGATCATGAGAAACTTTCTTATGAATTTCTTCAAAGAAAGCAAGATCTTGAGAAGCTAAGAGTGAGTTATGAAGATCTTGAAGGAGCGTTGATTCATTACTTGCTCAACAAATCAGCGCTTCTCAAGAAGAATTTGTTCCTCCATGCTTAAAGTGCATTGAACATGAAACTGCTAATTCTTCACCTGAATGTTCAAATGCTTCAACTGTTACAAATTCTTCACCTGCCTCTGCTATCACTAATTCCTCATCTGAGGACATTGCTAGTATCACTGACGATGCAGATCGAAGGAATTGTACATGACAGGCATGTACAAAAGCCTCAAAGGGCATCGACTCTTTGTGATGTGCTTAAAAAGCAGATCCTCAATAGGAACCCTAGGAAAGAGGGCATTGCCTTTGAGAGGAAACTCAATGCGATGGAGCGTATTGGAAGCCCGAGCGGTATCCCAAAACCTCATGGGTTGCTGCAAAGGGACCTCCGATTGATCCATCTACCTTATCTGGTTTTACGTGTGAATTTCCTCATTACTGGCGATGAGTCATTTGACTCAACTATAAACTGTTCAAAAATCAGAATGGTGAAGTATTTGCTAGATATGTTGGCACTAACTGCAGGAACGGTTCCCCTATGAAGAAAATCTGGGTTCCCAAGAAGTGCCTTGAAAGTCTTCAGGTGAATGTCCTCATGACACCACCTGTGAAGAATAGAAACCCCTGATCAAATTCTTCATATGGACCAAATTCTTCATATGGATCCAAGTCCTCATACGGACCAAATTCCTCACGTGGATCAAATTCCTCAAAAGGATCAAAGTCCTCATATGATTATCATCGTGCTAACAACTCGCTTTCGCAGGTAGAGCTAAGGGCTATGAATATGTGCATTATTCTTCAAACCAATATGTTCATAAGTCCTCAAAGAATTTCTCTGCTTATTCATATGCTTACCCTAACCACTCTTATGTGAAACGAAATGGTTTGGCCTCTATGCCACCATTCTCGTATGGTGCTCACAGAATGATGAACTCTTTTCCACCCCTTCAGATGTGGGTGGTGAAGAAAAAGAACTAATCTCTTCTGCAGGGTCAGATCTCCAGACGTGCCTAAACATCTGAAGAATTTGCTGGGGGCCTGACAAAATGCCTGAAAGGACGCAGGCTAATCATGATGAAATGAACTTTCATTTCACACGTCCTCCCATCGCTTATCTGAATACCGATCGATGAAATTCATCTGATGAACTTGATATCATATTCTTCACTGATGAAGTATATGAGATCGTAAGTTGTACTAATTCATCTGCAGGATGATCAACCCAAAGCCACTGAGTTGGTTCTCGATAGTGGATGTACAAATCACATGACTGGTGACAAGAATCTATTGATGGATGCTACCTTATCATCGTCACACATCTGAAGCATATCATCTTTGGCCGACAAAGGCAAAAGTCGGTATTGGGACTTGGTAAGGTTGCTATCTCTAAGGACATGCACATGGACAATGTCATGCTTGTTGAGTCCTTAGGATATAACCTCATGTCAGTCTCAATGCTTTGTGATCTTGATATGGTTGTTATCTTTGGCAAGTATCGTTGTGTTGTGATTATGGAAGCTGACAATTCCAAATTCTTCGAAGGCTTTAGGAGAGGAGACTTGTATATTGTTGACTTCTCTACAGGACCACAACCAGCCGTGTGCCTACTTGCAAAAGCTTCAGAAGGCTGGCTATGGCATCGACGACTTGGTCACGCAGGCATGAGGAATTTGCACACGCTTGCAAAGAAGAAGCATGTCATTGGCATTGAGAATGTCAAATTCCTCAAGGATCACCTATGCGGAGCCTGTGAAGCTGGAAAAATGACCAAGGCCAAGCATCCAGCGAAGACTATCATGACCACTACTCATCCCTTCGAATTGCTTCACATGGACCTCTTTGGTCCCAATCATTATTCAGCTATCGTTAATGAAGCATCACTATATGGCTTTGTTATTGTTGATGATTACTCTCGTTACACATGGGTACACATTGTTACTTACAAAAATCAAGTGCAGGAAGTCTTCAAACGATTTTCCTCGAGGGCTTCAACTAACTTTGGTGTGAAGATCAAGCACATCAGAGTGACAATGGAACCGAGTTCAAGAATTCGGTCTTGATGACTATCTTGATGAACTTGGTATCACTCATGAGTTATCTGCTCCTTATACTCCTCAGCAAAATGGCATCGTGGAGCGCAAGAACAGAACTCTTGTTGAGATGGCTCGCACTATGCTTGATGAATACAAAACGCCTAGTTGTTTCTGGATTAAAGCGATTGACACTGCGTGCCACATCATCAACAGAGTATATCTTCACAAATTCTTCAAGAAGACTGCCTATGAACTCCTCACTGACAAGAAACCTAATGTAAGTTATTTCAAAGTCTTGATTGCTAAATGCTGGATTAGAGATCCTCACCACAACTCTAAATTTGCACCGAAAGCACATGAAGGTTTTATGCTTGGTTACGGAAAGGACTCGCACACCCATGTAGAGTCTTCAACATCGCTCTTCACAAGATTGTTGACACTTTGTAGATGTGTGGTTTGATGAAACTAATGGCTCGCAAAGAGAGCACCTACCTTCCGTGTTAGACGAACCAAAGACCGAGGATTCTATCAGTTCAAGGCAACCGAGGATGTCATTCCTCTTGAAGAAACTGCTGAAGAATTCATTCCTCAGACGTGAAGAACGTCGAGCTGATGCACCAAGATAATGTCAAGAAAATGGTGCCGAGGAAAATGATCAAATTCCTCGACGACAACCAGCTCATCCTCGCGTTGCAAAAGAAGTGCAAGTTGACAAGATCATTGATGACATTGAAGCGCCAGTCCTCTCACACGCTCAAAAGCTTCACATTTATCTAACTTTTGTGGGCACTATGCTTTTGTCTCTATCACTGAGCCCTCTAAGGTAGATGAAGCATTTACGAGCTGGAGTGGATTCAGGCCATGCAAGAAGAATTACATCAGTTCGAGCTCAACAATGTCTAAGGAACTGGTCAAACGTCCAGATCCTCGCAAGCATAATATCATTGGCACAAAGTGGATCTATCGCAACAAGCAAGATGAAAATGGTCTTACGGTGAGGAATAAGGCACGACTAGTAGCTCAAGGCTACACGCAGTTGAAGGAATTGACTTGATGAAACTTTTGCACTGTCGCTAGACTTGAGTCTATTCAGACACTACGCCTATGCTAACCATCACAATATCACTTTATATCAAATGGATGTGAAAAGTGCATTCCTCAATGGTAAGCTTGAGGAAGAAGTATATGTTGCTCAACCCCGGTGTTTTGAAGATCCAAAGAATCCTCGACAAAGTCTTCAGACTCGATAAGGCCCTCTATGGCCTCAAGCAAGCCCTCGGGCGTGGTATGATACATTGAAGGAATTCTTCGTGAAGAATGGCTTCACACCGTTCACTCGATCCTACTCTCTTTACTAAATCTTATGATGGTGAACTTTTGTGTGCCAAATATATGTTGATGATATTATCTTTGGCTGATCTTGACCAACGCTATAGTGATTAATTTGCCTACATGATTAGTGAAGAATATCAAATGTCAATCATGGGAGAGTTGATATTCGTCTTAGGTCTTCAAATTCCTCAACAACACAATGGAATATACATATATCAGGAGAAATAACTCAAAGATGTCCTCAAGAAATTCGCATGCAAGGCGCAAAGGTGTCAAAATTCCTATGCCCACAAAATGGCCATCTATGCAATCGATGAAAATGGTATTGACTTGATCACAAGGTATACCGCTGCATGATTGGTTCCTTATTGTACTTATGTGCATCTAGGCCAGATATAATGCTTAGTGTTTGCATGTGTGCCCGAGTTCAAGCTACACCAAGGAATCACACCATAAGGTTTGTGAAGCATATTCTTCGATATCTAGCTCACACACCAACACTAGGATTATGGTACCCCAAGGCTCTACTTTTGATCTCATTGGATATTACGACTCGACTATGCTTTGGTGATCGTGTGGACCGCAAGTCAACATCTGGTACTTGTCATTTCCTCGGACGATCTTTTGGTCCATTGGTCCTCGAAGAAATGTAACTGCGTATCACCGCTTCATCATGGAAGCTGAATACATTGCTGCTGGCTCGTGTTGTGCTCAATTGCTATGGATAAAGCAAACCCTCAAGGACTACGACATCAACGTGAAGAATGTGCCTCTCTATTGTGACAATGAGAGTGCCATCAAGATTGCTCACAACCCGCTTCAGCACTTTCGAAGACAAAGCACATTCAAATTCATCATCATTTTCTTCGTGATCATGTGTTGAAGGGCGACATCTCCATCGAAAGCACGTGAAGATCAAGAACAGCTAGCTGATATCTTCACTAAGCCCTTGGATGAGAAGAAATTTAGCAAGTTGCGGTGTGAGCTAAATATCTTAGAATCTTCGAATGTTCTTTTAAAAGGACACACATCCTAACACTTATGAAAAATTGATGACTTAGATGTGCAACACATGAAGAAACGTTTTTCTTCAATCAATGAAGAATAACACTCTAAGTGTGAAGAAATTAATGAAGAAATTGATTCTCGTAACCCCACGACAATTGTACGCGGTGTCTGAAATCATCATTCTTATACGGTGGGTCACGCCACCACCAAAGTTGAAATCTTCAATTTGAGTTTTTCCTCGCTTTTGAAATTCTTCGCTTTTTCAAATTCTTCAACTTTGCAAAATCTTCACTATTTCCGTCGTCTTTCTTCATTGGCTATATATATATGGGTTTATGTCCTCTACAGCATTTACTTATGGCTATTTCCTTAAGTCGCTTTTTATGCTAAGTGAATGTGATCGGACCCTTCCCCCTCTATGCTATACTCAACCCAATCCATTCACAAATTCTTCATGTGCGCTCTACTTTGAAACTCGCTCAAAATCTTCACTGTGTCCTTGATTGAAGAAATTGCGAACGGAACTTTAAAACGAATCTTATCCAAACCTTCGCTTTTGCCGCTCAAACCGTTCCGCATCCCATGATGCATTACTTTATTCACCCACGATCAGACACGATCTCCACTACACAAGACGTGGGTGACACATGTCGTGAGAAGGGAAATGGTCAGGGGCATGTTCGTCCTAAATCTTTGGGCGACCCGTTTTTCACCGCGTCTATAAATATCCCTCTCCCCTTCCTCACTCTTTTACTCTGCTCGACCTCTCTCTCTCTCGCTCGAGTTCCTCAAACCCTAGCGCCGCCGCTACTCCCTCTTCGCCGGTGAGGAAAAGCTTCACTGCCTTGACCTCGTCGCCGACGTACTCGCGCCGACCGCGGAAATCTTCACTCCGCCGTCGCCGTAGCTGTCTTCCTCCGCCAAGTTAGGGCGTGGAAGATCTGAGCCGACGAACTTCCCAACTGTTCTTCTCAGTTCGTCGTGTTCTTCACTTCGGTAATTAAAAGTTACTTTTATTACTCGCTTTGATTCTCAAATTTTCTTCAAATTCTTCAAAGGTGTTTATTCCTCAAATCTTCACACATATGAACACCTCAAATCTCTTGACTCGCTTTCTCTAAGCTATGATTTTCTTCAAGATTCCTCAATTGTGTGGATCCTCGATCTATACAACTCGGAACCTAAGACAAAGAACGCTTAGTAAAATTCTTCAAGGCTCATCTGGTCAAATCCTCAAAACTTTTTTTAAAAACCTTCTGAGAACGCATATGACCTCTCCAAATTCCTCGCACCTATACTCTGTTCACAGGTACAAATGTCCGCTGCTGAATCCCTAGGTTCTCATCAACTTAACTCATTTGCAGCGTTCCTCGAAGTAAAACTGCACACTTCTTGAGAGAACTCAATTGTTCAATTTCCTCAATCAAGAAAATGGCAGATGGTAAGAAGCCACAAGGGAGGAAAGAAACACGAGGTTATGACTGCGTTTGAAATCCACGAGGATATATATCTTGACTCATCGCACACCAGATGAAGAAAGCAAAATCAACGCAAGGTGCGTATTCGTAAGATTGAACGGAGATGGGCACGGGAATGGAGGGAATATAGATATGTAACTCCTAAGTACATGAAGAAATTCGCTCTAAATCCCCCATGCCCAAGAGCTCCTTTGGCACTGGCCAAATAGCTGATCCCACAAGCATCAAACGAGGTGAGGACTTTCACGATGAATGGGCTAAACGCCAAGCAAAATTGGCAAAGCAAGCAAAGGAGGCAGTGAAGAAATTCAATGAGGATTACGCACGCTGCTATCGCCACAGAGGTCTCGGTCAAACCGAGGAAATCAATGCAAAATAAGCCTGCTCATAAGCCAAGTGCTTCATCATCTGCGCCCTCACGGCCAAGTTCCTCCGCAGCACCCTCCAAGCAAATTCCTCAAACTGCTGCTGCTCCACCAAAGTCCTCAACAGCTCCGGCTAAAACCTTCAGTTCCTGTGCACCTAGCTACATGTTAAAGGACTGGTGGCTTTTCAATTGCCTCAGGCATCTCTGCAAGTTCCTCAGCAGCTCCCATTTCTTCAACTGGTCCGACTCATCTGAAGACCAAAGCAACAGCTGGACGAGGTCCTCGACCTAGCCCAACGAAGAAAATGGTTGCATTCCATGTGCCATCTGATGATGAGGCATCTGATGAAGAACTCGCGGAAATCATCAGAGACCGTCAAGTAAGGGCCGCTAGAGCCAAAGGTACATCTGTACATCGCTATTGGACCCAAGAAAGTCCTCGACTTTATTGATCTCTCGCACAATGATCCCAATACCCCTCCGCCTCGACCTTCATTTGACACGGACAAAGTCATATGTTGACTCACTTCATAGCTGAAGAAAAATGGAAGTATGAAAAGGCTAGGGAAATCAAAAAGGCTCAATACAGGAAGGAGAAGTTCCTGAAGAAAAACGTTGTCAAGATGACACCTGAGGAGCTTCTCCAGGTCCAGACTGAAATTCAAAACTCAGCAAAAACTTCGATTCATACAATGCTGATTGGCAAGGAGCCAAGGTCAGATTCGTCAACCTGACGAAGAATCTCACAAATGTTGCTGTCCCAATGCAACATGAAATTCCTCAGGCTGTAGCCTCAGCTCAGCCCATCGAAGAAAAATGCCAGCACCGCTGATGACGTTCAGCCTGCTGATGAAAACGTTGATTCCAGGGCTGATGATCCCATTCCAGCCGCTGAAGAAATTGCCAGGGCACCCACTAGTGGTGCGCTTGAAGAAATTGCTCAAGACAGGGGAACTGCATCAGTTGCTCCTGAAGAAACTGAACCAAATTCCTCAGCTCCTCCTGCGCCAACTCCAACTCCAATTCTTCCATCTGCTTCTGATGTGAAGAAAACCAAGGCTGCAGAACGAGCTGCTGTGAAGAAAAGGAAAGCATCAGCTGCGTCAGATTCTTCGGCTGTGAAGAAAATGAAGCCAATGACCAGCTCATTCGAAACTCCCATTGATGTTGTTCCAATTTCCTCCATACCATCAAAGGAAGTTGTTCCTTTTGGAGAAGACTATGAGATCCCAATCGGATCCGATGAAGAACATCAGTCTGCTGCTTCGTCAGAGCAACTTGATGAAGAAATTGAAGTGGATGCCATCCCTTCAACCCCGCTTATTCCCTCATCGGACTATGAAATTTCTCAGGCTGGTCTTTGAGGAAATTGAAGATGAAGATGTGGATATTGGATGCACCACACCAGTTATCAATGATGACTTTTGGGAAAGTCGGCATCCCAATACTCCTCTCTTCACCCCGCTACAACAGATTCCTCGGTCCCTGCACAAACAGTCCGAATCGACTCGAAGAAAATCAACCCAATCGGTTCTGCGGCATGAAGAAATTCCAGCCACTAGTGCTGATGAAACTGCTGCTTCGCTAATCCTCGGGATCGCACTTTTGTTGAGGAACAAGAAATTCCTCAGCCTGAAGAACTTGAATTTACGATTCCTGAGGTGGTGATGCAACTCACTGACACCCCTCTGCCCAAGCAAAAGAATCCGTTCTCAACCAAGCAAAAGTTCAAGGCTGAAGATTTCTTTGCCGAGCACGTATTCTTCACTGAATATAATCCTTATGATTACGCTCGGATTAGGAAGAGGCGCTTACGGACTGCCGACCAAGCTAACTTCTATTCCTCAGTGCTCTTCAACAAGGATAAAATCTTCGATCATGCTCATATTCCTCATGTGGATATGGAGTCACTGCCAGGCTTTGAGCCAGTCCTCAGTGTTCTTCACGACGCAGGACTTCTAAATTTCTGCACTGATATTTGTGACTGGAATGAAGAGCTAATTCTTCAGTTTTATGCAACACTGCACATCACCGGAGACGCTGAAGACGTGAACTCATGGGTCTTAGATTGGATGACCGAAAATACTCACTACAAGGCACCAAAGAACTGAATTGCTTCGTGCCCTACCACTCAGTCCTCCACTTGATGGTGCACGTCGTATCTATGACGAACCAGAACTTACAAATCACTATATGCAAGTGCTGATGAAGCCTTTGAAGCCAAGGCAGGCCCCAAGAACCAAATTCCATGATTTCTTCATGAGGACTCTGGCAAACATTGCTATGTCACCATTTGAGCTGAAGCCTTACGCGCCTTGGATTATGAGATTCATCAGGACAAGGTCTTCACTCAATTACAAGGCTGATACTCTGAACCACTGCAGCTACTTGCCCCGATTGAAGTCCTCAAGCGGACATTTACCTCGAGATGATGACAAGGGCAAGGCTACTGTGATCGATGAAGGCATTCGTCCATTGGATGGACAGTTTAGCAAAGCAGCGTCCTACTCCACCAATGATGACTACGCCACACATGACTCTGCCGCATAAATACCTCGGTCAAGCAAAGTCCTCAAGCTCTGCACCTGTGGTGATGACTGATCGTGAGTTACTCCTCGGTCTTCATCGGAAGGTTGATCGCAATCATAAATGGGTCAAGCGTCGGTTTGGTTCAATTCTTCACAACATGACCTCAACACACAATGCGGTGAAGAAAAACCACTTCTACCTTCATGAAACCTTCAAGCGCTTTTGGGCTGCTCTTTCACCTGTCTACGATGCAGAAGAACTGACTTCAATGGGTCTCAAGGAAGAATTTGACTGGTCTGCACCTCCTCCGAAGAAATTCAAGAAGGTCAAAGTTCCTTCCTTGGTGGCCAGCTCCTATTCTTCATCTCGCGACACTGATGAAAATGAAGACTTGGAAGACACCGCGGCTGGTCCTACTTCAACAAACAACCCCAACAATGCTGGCGCTCCGTCTTCAACTTGAAATTCTTCAAGAGCGTTAGTCCTCAGTTTCGATCCTTTTGGTCATTCGATGACAAAGGGGAGAAATTTGAGTTAGTCTTCAAGCGGGTCTAGTTTTTGTCTATATACCGTATTTTATTAAGTTACAACTCTCGTTCTTCTGAAACCTTTTATTGGATCGAGTTGTAATCTTAAACCCTATGGTGCTTTGATACTTTTGATGCATTATGTTTTTGCACTATGCTTCATAGCAAATCTACTTGTGCTCTGATACTTTATGTGCTATGATTCCTCATGCTGAATTTCATCAAGCACCATATTTCATCATCCATTTCAAATTCTTCATATTATATGTCAAATGCGTGTATGAATTACAAGATATAGGGGGAGATCTCCATGATTCAATTCTTCAAGTGTGCATTGCCTCAAAAGCAAATTCCTCACTATGCACAACATCAGGGTGATTTATTATATATCTTGCAATCAAATGCCTCAGTATCAGTATTTACAATACATATTTTTATCCCGTTGAAAACTTAACCCATATTGTCATCAATCACCAAAAGGGGAGATTGTAAGTGCATCTAGTGCCCCTTAGTGATTTTGGTGTATTGAAGACTTATAGGTTAAGTAACTAATGCGTTGTGAGTGTACACAGGTCTATAAGTCTATGAGGAGTTTGATATTTCTGAGAGAAAGTCGACCCCTAAAAATGAAGTTCTTCATCGAAGACTTTGATATTACGAAGACTTTACGAAGACTTTGAAAGTGAAGAAATTGGTGTGACCTTGAAGACTTGGTATTCATTTGAGGAACATGAAGCGTGAAGACTTTTGTTTTCGTAGTTTCATTTTCTATTTCTTGAGTCATAGGAAACACCGTCTTTGTTAAAGGGGGTCGAGGAAATACTAAGGAAAAATTTCCATTTGATGCTCAACTCAAAATCCTACACCTACCAATCCCTTCGAGTGAAGCTTTTGGAAATCTCATACTGATTCAGTCAATTTCTTGATGTGAGACGAAGCTCTTACAGTCCTTGAGAATTTGTTCGGCCCGAGGAGTTAGGAATTCGCCGGCGAATTGCCTACCTGATGAGGAACATGATAGCCACGAGGAATTTGAGAGTCAAATTTCCGACCGTTCTGTCTTCTTGGCGCCCTGTCCCAAAATATCTTATCCACCTAACGGTCATATCATTGAAGGGCATTTATGTCTTATCATGTCGGGCTGCTCCCTAGGCTATAAATAGCTGCACCCTACAACCACCAGCTGGTTGGCTGCTCCGAGAGAACTTGACACTTGTCATTTGAGAGCAACCCATCCTCTGAAGACTTTGAGAGAAAATCATCAAGTGAGGAAAAACCCAAGTGAGGAAAAACCCAAAAACCAAACCCCAACAAAACCAAAGTGATTGAGCATCACTGAAGAAATTGATCCTGCGTGGATCCGACGCTTGTTACCTTTGAGGACTGTGCTTCTTCCAGACGGTTAGGCGTCATGGTCTAGAGCATCCAAGAGGAATTGTGGATCGTCGAGTGACCAAGTCTGTGAAGGTTTGGAAGTCACCTGAAGACTTACCACGAGTGATTGGACGAGGTCTGTGTGACCTTAGTTCAAGGAGAATACGGTGAGGACTTGGTGTCCTGAGCTGCGTGCTCAGTGACTGGGTGTCCGGGACTTTGTGTCCTCGAGTTTAAATACTCAGCCGCTCCAACCAGACGTACAACTGAGACAGCAGTTGGAACTGGTCTACCAAATCACTGTCTTCACCAACCTAACTGGTTCTATTTCCTCAACCCTTTCATTTCCTCATTACTGTGTTGAGTATTTGTTCATATCTGTGTTTGAAGACTTTGACTGAAGACTTTCTCAATTTCCTCAGCTCAATTTCTTCAGTCTGTTTGTCTTCATCTTGTGTTATCCTGTGATTACGCTTTCTGTACTCTGTGATTGTCTTCATTTCATCATGATGACTATGCTTGTAATCTGTTATGCTTACTTCTGAGTACTTATTCCGCTGCAAGTAGTTCTTCGCTAAGGAATTTCATCACCGGCAAGTTATTTTGTAATATAACTCTATCTTAGGTGATGATTGCAATGTTATTTCCTTTACTTGATTCCTTCCTTTGTACATTTCTGCCCTACGCTTTTAGGGAACTTGTCGGTGCAGGCACCTTTCTTGTCATGAAGTGCGAGTGAGTCGGAACGTCAATTGGCGGTGTCATGCCGCCTCCGACAAGCAACCTTGTCGCGACTAGCTGCAACTCACTTAAGTTGTTGAGCAGACTCGAAACAAAGTAAGGGCGCGACTAGCCGCGAGTTGGTTCCTCCGCGCTCAGGTTTTCCATACAAAGTACTATCGTTCGAGGAAGATAACTTAAAAATTTAAGAACTGATTGCTCAAACTTGGGCAACTTAGCTTTTCATCGTCGCTTCCCGATAAGGCGAAACTTCCTCGAGCAACGCTTAGGCCAACGAAGAGCTCTTGGCGAATCTGTTGCCACCAGGCGCCTTGAGGGAGAGTGTGGAGCACTGGACCGAAGGTCTTGTGGAATCTTCTTTGCCGCCATCCACAACGCAGTGATGGAGCTGGGGATGGTGGATCTCGGATACTCCACCGATGAGCACCTCCAACCCAGCGCCAAGCTTAGCTTATTCTTCAAGGGCGTGGTGACGGGCCTCCAGCGACTCCGGGAAGAGGTCCCAAAGCAGCTGGCCGAGGAATCGCGCCAGATCTGTGCAGGAGCCCTCCAGAAGGTGTTGATGAAGGTGGCCTTCCGCAATCCAGGCCTCAACCTCAACGGCGTCCTCAGATCCTTGCCGCCAGATGTTGATGTGGAGGCGCTCAAAGCCCTTGTCGACCCATTGTGGACAAGGTGAACAAGATCAAGCGGGTTGATGGCAACCGCGTAGACTAGGCCGCCAATTTTATCTTTCCCTTGTCGCTGCTGATCATGTTTAGAACAATTTATTAGATCTGCGACAAGCTATTTTGTAATATAACTCTATCTTAGGCGATGATTGCAATGTTATTTCCTTTACTTGATTCCTTCCTTTGTACGTTTTTGCCCTACGCATTTAGGGAACTTGTCGGTGCAGGCACCTTTGCCTTGCTGAGTCGCGGAACATCAGCAATGACCCTCTTGGCGGTGCCGCCTCCGACAAGCAACCTTGTCGCGACTAGCTGCAGCTCACTTAAGTTGTTGAGCGGACTCGAAACAAAGTAAGGTAGCGACTAGGCTGCGAGTTGGTTCCTCCGCCACAGGTTTTGTCGTCGCTTCCCGATATATGAAACTTCCTCGAGCAACACTTGGTCCATAGTATTATCTTCTCCTTCCCCCACGGGTTAACTTGTGCGCGAGGGAGCCTTCCTTTCTTTGAGAAAAGAGAAAGCAGAGAAAATAAAGTTATGGAGCCCAGCGGCTCGATGTTGCTTACCGGGTGTGGGTGCTGCACAAAGTGTTAGCCAAAACATGCAATAAAATGATGAAAGCATGAATTTGACGAGTTGTGCGCAACACATGAGCTTTACTGATGCACGGGGTCTGCGCCCGGCTTTGTACAAAGGATTACATGCAACAGCGGCAAGACTTGTACAAAAGGTGGTTGCTGGAACAGGTTCCGGCAACCGCGCTTTCACGGGTAAAACTTACGAAGATGCTCAATGTTCCAGGAGTTGCTCACCGGAATGCCATCTTCGGTCTCAAAGCGGACAGCGCCAGCCTAGTGACTTCGTTTCACCCGATAAGGGCCTTCCCACTTCGGCATCAATTTGTTTGAATTCTTGGCGGACTGAACGCACCGAAGAACAAGGTCGCCTTCCTCGAGGCTTCTGTCACTAACTTTGCGGCTATGGTAGCGATGCAAAGCTTGCTGGTAACGAGCAGCTCGTACAGTGACTGAAGGCGATCCTCCTCAAGGAGCGGTAGCGTCATCTTGTCGCAGCTGCTCTTGCTCAAGCTCATCATAAGCAAGCACTCGAGGCGATCCGATATCTGAAGTTCCATGGGGAGAATTGCCTCTGCTCCATAGACTAGAGCAAAAGGTGTCCGGCGGTGGCTCGATTTGGCGTCGTCCCGATCGACCAAAGAACCACCGGCAGCTCCTCAAGCGATTTCTTCTGCACTTGTGCAGCACAGCCGAGATTACGGTCTTGAGCCCGCGCAACACTTCAGCATTTGCCCTCTGCTTGACCGTTGCTTCTCGGATGAGCAACGAAGCAAAGCAGACCTTGGCGCCAAGATCTTGGGCGTAATGCATGAAGGTGCGACTTCAGAATTGTGTGCCGGTGTCGATGATGATCCTGTTAGGGATTCCGAAACGGCAAACAATCGACCTGAAGAACTTGACTGCTGACTGTGCTGTCACCTTCCTCACTGCTTCCACTTCCGGCCACTTTGTGAACTTGTCGATCGCGACGTACAAGTACTCAAAGCCCCCGACAGCTCGGGGGAAGGGGCCGAGGATGTCGAGTCCCCAGACCGAAAATGGCGGGATAAAGGGATCGTCTGGAGAGCTTGAGCTGGCTGGTGTGTCTGCTTGGAATGGAACTGGCACGCTTCACACTTGGTTACTTGTGCAGTTGCATCCTGGAGGGCTGTCGGCCAGAAGAAACCTTGCCGGAAAGCTTTGCCGGCAAGTGCTCTGGCGCCAATGTGGTGGCCACATATGCCTCCATGTATCTCTGCCAACAGCTTTTGTCCATCTTCCCGGCAAATACACTTCAATTTCACACCGTTGAGTCTTCTTCTGTACAATGTGCTGTCGACAAACTGGTACATACTTGACTGCCGGGCTACTCTTTCCGCTTCTTCTTGCTCTTCGGCAAGCTCTCCTGTCTGACGGGAATGGACAATCTGCTGCGCCCATGCTGGAGCTTGCGGCTCGACAACAAGGACTAAAGGCACATCTGCTGCTGCGGGAACATCATCTTCGATGGCAAGAATCTGCGGCTCAGCCGGAGCTTGACGTTCCCCGGCAAGCTTGCCGGAGCAAAACTTGTCGGGAGCGTCTGCTTCAACGAAACAAACCCTGGGGCTTGTCGGAGCAGACTGCCCCTCAGCTCTGTTGGTGTCGATCTTGGGGACCTTGTTGGCGGCGGCTTCGGGAAGCTCTGCCGGAAAGTAGTCACCAGAGATCAACTTCCTCTTCTTGTTCTGTCCAGTTGATGGTGTTATGGTTGGTTGAGTCAGCTTGAGCACAAAAATCCTTGGTTCCACAGGCAACTTAAGTGCAGCGCACTTTGACAGGCCATCAGCAATATCATTACGAGCTCTCGGAACATGTTCCATTTGTAGGCCGTCAAAGTGTTCTTCTAGCTTTCTCACTTCATCAACATAAGCTTCCATCAATGGACTCTGATAATCTTTGTTCACTTGGCGGACGACAAGCTGCGAGTCACCCCTGACAATAAGCTTCCTGATCCCAAGGTCCATTGCGATCCTGAGACCGGCAAGCAAACCTTCATACTCTGCTGTATTGTTGGTTGCTTGCTCCTTGGGAAAGTGCATCTAGACTACGTACTTGAGGTGCTCTCCGGTGGGTGCGACAAGCAGCACGCCGGCACCGGCCCCTTGCAGCGAAAAGGCACCATCAAAGTACATCAGCCACTCTTTGCTTGCTTCCTTGACGGGGATGCTCGTCTCTGGAATTTCTTCATCTTGCGTTGGGGTCCGTTCCGCTATGAACTCTGCCAATGCTCTGCTTTGGATAGTTGAAGTGCTTTCAAACTTGAGGCCAAAGCTTGACAGTTCCAGTGCCCACTCGACAATCCTGCCTGTCGCTTCTGGATTTTGCAGTATCCACTTCAGCGGAAAGCGAGTGACAACTGTGATCTCATGTGCCTGAAAGTAATGGCGCAGCTTTCTCGAGGCCATGAGAAGGCCGAAAAGCAATTTCTGCACACCAGAGTACCTTGACCTAGCCCCCTGCAGAAGGGAACTGACAAAGTAAACTGGGTGCTGCACCATCCTTTTCTGCATCTGCTCATGCGTCTGCGCAGATCCGTCCTTGTCGGGACTAGAGCTTGCCGGCGAAGCCCCTTGCTTGTCGCTGGATGTGTCTGCCGTGGTTGGTAGCTCATCATCCGCCTCCCTCTCCGCTACTAACGCAGCACTAACCACTTGATTGGTTGCCGCTATATATAGCAGCAACTTCTCTTGTGGCTTAGGTGCGATAAGTGTTGGAGTGGAGGGCAGGTACCTCTTTAAGTCCTGCAGCGCAGCCTCCGCTTCGGGAGTCCATTTCATTGGACCTGCCTTTTTCAAAATCTTGAAAAACGGCAGGGCGCGTTCAGCAGACCTAGAGATAAACATGCTGAGAGCAGCCACGCAACCGGCAAGTCTTCGTACATCCTTGACGCGCTTTGGTGCTTCAATCTGCTCAATGGCCTTGATCTTGTCGGGATTGGCTTCAATGGGTGCGACAAGGGCTTTGAGCGCCTCCACATCGGCATCTGGCGGCAAGGATTTGAGGACGCCGTTGAGGTTCAGGCCTGGATTGCGGAAGGCCACCTTCATCAACACCTTCTGGAGGGCTCCTGCACGCGGTCTGGCGCGATTCCTCGGCCCGCTGCTTTGGGACCTCTTCCCGAGTCGCTGGAGGCCCGTCACTCACGCCCTTGAAGAATAAGCTAAGCTTGGCGCTGGGTTGGAGGTGCTCGTCGGTGGGTATCCGAGATCCACCATCCCGACTCCATCATTTCGTTGTGGATGGCGGCGGCGATATCCACAAGACCTTGATGAAACTTCAGCGGCAACATCGCTTGCCGCGGTAGAAACGCGCCACGCTGGCGCCGGCTGTGGGCCCGTCTGCCGCCCGTCTAAATCTCCGGCCTTGCGGAGGCGCCTCTTTAAGCGGAGCTGGGGCTCCGTTTGCGGCAAGTCACTGGATGGTGGGGAAGAAGCGCCCTCGGCTGGTTCGCCTGACTCGGCCTCAGGTTCGGCAAGCTCTTCCTCACCGGCGAACTCCCTTCGCTCGGCACGGCTTGCCGCCTCTACTGCATCTGCCTCCTCCATGGTGTACCAGATGTCAGGGAGGCTGATCGGACCCACGAACACCTTTGGGACCGGCGGACCAAGTCCCTTTTGGTTCGGAGGGGGGCGGAGATCGCACGAAGAGCGGATCGAGGTGAAGCACACGAGCAGTTTTACCCAGCTTCGGAGCTCTCCGGAGAGATAACACTCCTACTGCTCCTTGTCTGATTGTATTGTGTTCTTGCTAGGGAGCGATGAGAGCTACAAGACCTAGCGTGAGAGTGTTGAACACAGGAGGAACTGATCGACGACCAACCGAACCCCCCACGTATGCGCATGGGCCTCTTTCTATATGCTCAAGGGTCT
Organism: Aegilops bicornis; assembly: GCA_021605145.1. NCBI lineage: Eukaryota > Viridiplantae > Streptophyta > Magnoliopsida > Poales > Poaceae > Aegilops > Aegilops bicornis. The sequence goes on along the minus strand of CM038672.1, from coordinate 124,338,729 downwards.
CCGGCGGTGGCGGCGTAGATGAGGGTACAAATGGAAAACAGTAGTTGGTACACCTACTTGAACAAAGGTACTGATGTACCATACCTAACTTTCGACGGCAAGGGACAAAAGCATTAAATGCCCGTCCCTGTCGCCTAAACAGTGCAATAGGGACCGTCAGGAGCGCCACCGTTTGCCACGATGGCAAGCTTGTCAGCGCCGCTTATCGCTGCTCACCGCTGGCTGCACATCCTCTTGACACGCGCGCATGGAATGTTCCCATGGCGACACGTTCATGGGTGAGCAGGAGCGGAGATGAAGAGAGGTTGCCTGCCGTGGCAAGTGCCTTGCCGCGGCTGAATCCTTGTCGCGTCCGGAGGCTTGTCGCTCTCCGAGCCTTCCCGGCAAGCTCCTCTTGCCGGGATCTTGTCTTCTGCGTGCCTTGAGTGGCCTTCCCGGCAAGCTTGTGACGCCCCAAGACCGGAGCTTCAGTTGCCTTCCAGGGTTTCCGAGTTTTGTCGTGCGATTTGTTTTGTTTGTGCATTCATCATGTCATCTCTTGCATTGCATCATCTCATCATGCCATCATATCATTAATTTTCAAAACTCAACTAAATAAATTGTATGGATTTTTTCGATCCATTTAAATCGAGGGAATTCACATGGTGTCTTCTCTTTATAACCTACCCTCCCAATATTATTAGGGAGCTATAATAATTATTCCATTGTTTTGGAATTCATCATAACACACTTGCAAATTTATCCCATGCATTTTCTGCTCCGAGTTGACCTCAAAACCTTGCCAATATTATATCATCATTTTCCGGAGTTCCATCAAAAATCCTTGGGCCATTTTTGTTAAGTTCCTCATATTTTTGTGAGTCCGGGAAAATTGTCCTCGTTCCCAAATTCTTTCCCTAACCCTCTCGTTCTTTTTGTCTCTCTTTATTTATTTTTCTGCTAAATATAAGAGAGAGAGACAGAAGGAGCCCAGCAGCCTGGGCCTCCCAACCTCCCAGCCGGCCCAAGGCCAAGGCCCACCGCCCCACCAATCCCTCCTAACCCTAGCCCGACCTCCACCTCACTCCCATCGATCTCAATCTCTCCCTCTGTTTTCCCCTCGGCGCGTCACCTACCCTCGCTCCCTTCGCCTCCCTCTCGATCCCTTCTCTCCCGCATCGCTCGCTCAGCCCGAACCCCCGCTCGATCCCCTCGGCCTCCTCCTCGAGCGCCTCCTCCACTCCGCCTCCCATGTCCCCGTCGCCCTCGTCAACGACCAGGCCGGACCCCCCCGGTGGCCTCCTCGCCGCCGCCCTCAAACCCCTCGCCGAGGACACGGCCGCCGCTGCGCCTTGCTCCCTTCGGCCGCCAAGCAGCGTCCCGAGCCGCGGCCGTTGCCCGGATCCTTCGTCCTCCGCCATGGCCGCGCCTCCCTGCGCCAAGACCGGCCGCCGTGCCGCCTTGCTCCGTCGCCCGCCTCCCGTGTCTCCTCCCGCCGCGGCCCTGCCGGAGGTGGTGACCCTCGCCGCTCCCTGCGCCCGGTAATCCCTCCGGCCACCAAGCATCTTCAACTCCGGCGCCCCCTGCCTCGGGAAGCCCTGCCCGACGCCATGGCCGCCGCTCCATGGAGTCCCACCGGCTGGACCCGCCGGGAACCAGATGAGCCCCTGCCCGCCTGCGCCTCGTTCGGCGGGGTGGAGAACGTCCTGTTGCCCCTCTCGTTGCTGCGAGACTCGGCAACCGGGGAAGCCCGAGGACGCTTCGTGGTTTTCGCCAAGATCCTCTCCGAACAAACGAGTGACTACTGCGGTGATGCGCCAAGTACCCCCTCGGATGCGTCAAGTTCGACTACTGCAGGGAGCGACTACATCCGAGGTGGATAGCGACAAGTACCCCTCTGGCGAAGACGCCAAGTCCGCTTCGGGATTCTTCAAGTACCGCTACCGTCGACCGAACATCTACGAAAAACGCGTGTACCACTACTTCCCTCGGCGATCATCGCGAGAACGACTACTTCCTCTACTTCCCTCGTTAACGTGAACCACTACTTCCCTCTCTGAAACGCGAACCGTCCCGTTTGATCGATCCGAAGGTATAACCCGAGGCGACCGCGATGAGATGCCCTTGCATGTATGAGATGCACGATATGTTTGCACCGTGATCGAATCATCCTTGCGATGCCCCTCTTTTGCCATGCCACCGTTCCGTGGGAACACGGTATCCGGGAGCACCCCACCATCCTCGCATGTCTCGCTTCCGCCCACTTCCTTTTGCACCGATATCTCCGTGAGCTACGGAACCGATGTGTTGCCGTGGCACCATTTTCGGATTCGTTGCCGTGGCACCCTTTTCATCCGCCACGGTGACTTAATGCTTCATAATGCTCTTGTTAACATTTTCATAAATATTGCATAAACTTGCACATGTCGTCCGCATCATGATAACAACATTTAAATGTTTAAAAATTGTTGTTTGCATTAATTTGCATAATTGCCATGCTAAAATAATTTATTTCATAACTAAATAACCGTTAATCGGATTTAAATAAATTATATATTATATATGTAAATGGGGTAGAAAAATGCCTAGTTTAACATGGTCCACTTTATTTTGCTGTTTAACAACATTAAAATTGTGTTTAGGGCAGATCAGTACCGAATCCATAATTTGCATATGGGGATTTTCCGGAATTGTTGTTTTTTATTTCCGGCCTCATTTAAACTTGCCTAAATAGCTAGTTTAATTATGCTCCACCTCTTGCCATGTTTAACAACATTTAATATTGTTGAGTACCTAATCGGGAGAGAACTAAATAAGTGATGTGGTGTTCCGTCAATATGCAACTTCGTTGCATATTGAGCTCCACTTAACTTGTAGTGTTGTTTGTGCATATTGCCATGCCATGCCTCATTAAACCGGTCATGCATCATACTTGTTTGTGCATCATGACATGTTTATGTGATGGTTGTTTACTATGTTGTTTGTTTCTTTCCGGGTTGTTTCTCTCGTTAGCTTCGGTTTCGTTCCGGAGTTGTGAGGATTCGTTCGACTACGTCCGTTTGTCTTCTTCATGGACTCGTTCTTCTTCCTTGCGGGATTTCAGGCAAGATGACCATACCCTCGAAATCACTACTATCTTTGCTTGCTAGATGCTCGCTCTTTTGCTATGCCTATGCTTCGATGCCTAACACTTGCTTATCATGCCTCCCATATTACCATGTCAGCCTCTAACCATCCTTTCCTAGCAAACCGTTGTTTGGCTATGTTACCGCTTTGCTCAGCCCCTCTTATAGCGTTGTTAGTTGCGGTGAAGATGAAGTTTGTTCCTTGTTGGAACATGGAGATGTTGTTCCTTGTTGGAACATGTTTACTTGTTGGGATATCACAATATATCTTATATTATTAATGCATCTATATACTTGGTAAAGGGTGGAAGGCTCGGCCTTATGCATGGTGTTTTGTTCCACTCTTGCCGCCCTAGTTTCCGTCATATCGGTATTATGTTCCCGGATCTTTGCGTCCCTAACGCGGTCGGGTGATTTATGGGACCCCCTTGACAGTTCGCTTTGAATAAGACTTTTCCAGCAAGGCCCAACATTGGTTTTACCATTTGCCTCACCTATGCCCTTTTTCCCTTGGGTTTAGGAGCCGAGGGTCATCTTTATTTTAGCCCCGGGCCAGTTCTCCTTCGAGTGCTGGTCCAAACCGAAGCGATGTCCGGCGCCGGGCAATCAGGGTTTATGCCAACCCGACGTCTGGCTCATCCGGTGTGCCACGAGACCGAGATATGTGCAGCTCCTATCGATTTGTCGGCACATCCGGGCGGCTTTGCTGGTCTTGTTTTATTGCAGTCGAAATGTCTTGTAGCCGGGATTCGAGACTGATCGGGTCTTCCGGGAGAAGGAATATCCTTCGTTGATCGCGAGAGCTTATCATGGGCTAAGTTGGGACACCCTGCAGGGTTTGAACTTTCGAAAGCCGTGCCGCGGTTATGTGGCAGATGGGAATTTGTTAATGTCCGGTTGTAGAAAACCCGAAGTTGATCTTAACTAAAATACACCAACTTGGCGTGTGTAACCGTGATGGTCTCTTCTCGGCGGAGTTCGGGAAGTGAACACGGTGTTGGAGTTATGCTTGGCGTGGGTTGTTCTAGGATCACTTCTTGATCATAGTTGTTCGACCGTGCTTTTGCCTTCTCTTCTCGCTCTCATTTGCGTATGCAGCCACCATATATGCTAGTCGCTTTGCAGCTCCACCTCACTACCCTGTCCTACCTTTAAGCTTAAATAGTCTTGATCTACATGGTGAGAGATTGCTGAGTCCCGTGACTCACAGATACTTCAAAACCAGTTTGCGGTGCCAATGAAACTGTCAGGCGTCGCTTTGAGCTCAAGGAGGAGCTCGATGAAGACTTTGTGCATTGTGTTGTTTCGTTTCAGGTGATCGGTAGTGGAGCCAGTTGGGACGATCGGGGATCTGTGTAGCATTTGGGGTAGTCTTCTTTTATTTTGGTTCCGTAGTCGGACCTTGATTGTATCTGTATGATGTAATGTTTTACTCATGTATTGTGTGAAGTGGCGATTGTAAGCCAACTATGTATCTCTTTCCCTTATTTATTACATGGGTTGTGTGAAGATTACCTCACTTGCGACATTGCTTTCAATGCGGTTATGCCTCTAAGTCGTGCTTCGACACGTGGGAGATATAGCCGCATCGAGGGCGTTACAAGTTGGTAATCAGAGCCTTCCCCGACTTAGGAGCCCCCCTACTTGATTGTTTGCTGGCGTTGTTGAGTCTAGAACGGAAAATGTTTTGAGTCTTAGGATTATATATCGAGAGTAGGATTCTTTTTACTCCTCGGTCCCTTCGTCGCTCTGGGAGGTATCCTGACGTCGTGTTTTGACTTTTCTCTCCTCAAATTTCACTAAATTTTTTTTAGGATCACGTGGGTATCTTGGAATCGTTCCGATGGTTTTGTGACGAGAACATTGTTCTTGGTGCCTCCTGACATTTAGGGGTTGTGGCAGTGTCCCGGGGAGTTGAGCTCCGAGGTGTCGTCGTCACAATTTTATCGTTGCAGTTCTGGAATACCTGACTTTTACCGACATCGAAATCTCTTTTGTGCAGTTGTTGGTGAGATAACCCTGATAGCCCAGTACTGTGGCGAGTGCGGGAGTATTGCCATGACTTGTATAACGGATGTTTTTCGAAGGTCGAGGTACACGATTTCCGAAGGTTTCTCGGTTATGTGTTGACGGATGGATACAGCTGGATCTAGGTATTGTTAGTTTGGGTGATATATTTTGTGTCCCTGATCCCCAACACCAGATTGCATAACCAGAAAGTTTCGGGAGTTTATAGGTGGGAATTCAAGTAGCTCCTAGAATATCTTTCCGACAGGATGCATGATATGGGATTGGGTAAATCTCTATCATATGTATTTGTTCCGCTTATTACGCAAGTCAAATCCTTTGTTTTTGTTCCGCTTTTGTGGTATTCAAGTTGCTTCAATGTCAAGTGTGGATTCCATACCTTCCTAAATGGTGTTCTCACATTGCTATGTGAATACTAATCCTTCTTGATCAATGAGCTTGTCATGTCAATTCTTTTCTCAACCGGCGTGCTTCTCTTCAAGTAAATCCGATCATTGCAACATTCGCAAGATCAATTCTAAGTTTTTTTTTCTCAACGGTGTTCATTTCATCCGTCCCAAGTTGTTTTTGTTTTCCCACCCTCCCACCCCTTTTTCTTCAAGGACTCAGATTTCTTAATCAAGCATCCATTTTACTGCTGTGAAGTTTCTTCATTCTTTTCCTTTAATGTTTTATCCGGTGAATTCTCATGAAGACGCTAAGGAAGCTTCAACCTTATCGTTGTTCCATTCTAATTTTCTTCTCCGGTGGATTCAATTCAAGCTTTGTCGATCATATCATTTTCCCCGTTTCAAATGCTTTCTCATACCGGTGCACCTATCAATCACTCACTTCTCGCTATTGATTTGTTCTGGAGTGCTGAAGATATCTCCGAAGGCTCGTCTTTTCATTCAAGATCCATTCAAGCTATTTGGGGATTATTATCTCATTCAAGTCATTTAATTCAACGGTGCAATCTTTATTTCAAGCAATCGTTCAACGGTGTTTCTTTTGAGTGGGCCCTAACCCACAGGTCTTTTCCCAGGATCTTACCTAACTCTTCTAATTTTCAGGAGCTATTCCCAAATTCATTGCAAAGTTTGACGTAAGAATGAGTTATCATCAGTCAAATGTCTTTCTCCAAGATCTTTCAAATTATTTTCATTGTTGGTTCAACCTTTCTAATTTTTCATTCCGGAGTGCTTCAATAATTCATGGTGATGTTTCTCGTCGTCATTCTCGAATTTTGAAGACCCGAAGAAGAGTTTCTCTTAAATCTCGCTCCTTTCTCTTCAAGATTCATGGTTTTAGCTTGATGCCATCCTCTCATAATTATTTTCGGTTGTGAGAATTCTTTTAACCCACCCGGAGCATTTCAGGAGTCTTTTCAGTTTGATTCTTCGGAGCCCATCTTCTCAGAATTATTCATTCAAGCGTTCAACTCTTGTTTTCCAAATCTCACCGGTGCATCGTCGAAATATCCTCTAATCAGCTCGGGATCTCTGCGTTCATTTGTATCTAAATCCTCTCAAGTATCTTCGTTCGTTTTCCAATTCTTCCGGTGATTTGTGCCTTTGCTATGTTCATTTTTAATTCTTACGGTGGTTCGTTCAAGATTTCACTTCCTTCTTTATCATATCAATTCATTTGTTGTTTTTCCAAATCCACCGGTGGTTCCATCAATACCTTCTCAAGTTTTGCTGTATCTCTATCTGTAATCATTTTCAACGAGAATAAGTAGTATGCCAAATCCATTGCTTGTCATCAGTTTAATTGGTGAAGGATCAGCATAATGTAATTCTTATTCTTGTTTCATCGAGTAAATTCAATCCCTTATTAGGAGGATCGTCAAAATTCGTGATTTCATTTGTTCATCTTTCTTTCCGGAGTTCCAACTTTTCTCGGTTATACCATTTCAAAGATTCATCTTATCACTGCAAGGCTTCACCTTGTGTTGTCATCTTCTCTTTCTTTTTATCACCCATTTGTTTACGGTGTTCTTCATGGAGGCTCTACATGGTGGTTCCTCAAGGATTCTTTTCATTCTTCAATTGTTCATCAAGATTTCTCGCGGAGTTATGATCCGTCAAGCTATACTCTAAAATAAACATGGTGCTCAACACATATTTTGTTTTGAGGAGTTCAAGTATTCTTCTTCTTGCATTTCGAAGTGCAATTCGTTCTACCTTATCATTTGAGGTGGTGTTATGTCATTCTCGACAATTTGAGCTCGTGTTTCATGATTCACATAGTGTCAAGAATGAGGTATTTTAAATCCATCATTTTCTCTTCGTTCAAGAGATCTTTTCAATCCATCAATCTTTTTGTTGGATTTATCTTGGGTTATATTTCACCTATAGCTTTCCCTAAGGATTGTTGCTTTTATGGTGCTTATAAATGACCCAAGTTCTTCATGTGTCCTCCCGGTGAAATAAGTTTGTCTTATCTTCATTGATCTCAACCAAGCAGTTGTTTCTGTTAATGGCGGGTTGTCACCTCATCATTTTGAGATGTTTGCCATAAGGCCATGACAAGCTTATTCTTTTCGTTGTTGGTTTTTTCCAACAACCCCATTGTAACCATCTTGGAAGGATGTTTCTTTCAAACTCATTTGTGGTAGAAGTTGTCATTTTCTTCTCCATTCCTTTATTCCAATGATCTATCTTCTATTATTTCTGCGGAGGCATTGTGATGTTGCTCTCTTCACCCATCACCTCGTTTTGTCAAGATCATGTTATTTTCTTGCATTATCCATTTAACCGGAGTGTCATGTTTTCATTCGAGTTCTCTCATCTTATCAAGTTTTGCCTGCTTCCTCAACCGGAGAGCTGTTCAAATCTTTCTTACCCCTTCGCCATTCTTTCAATAGTTCCGAGGCAGTGTGTTGTTGATTTCATCAACTATCATCCCATCATCTAAAGTTCATGATTCTAATTCCTTCCATTTTCAGTCGGAGTGCTGCCCAAATTATGTCATTCTTAATCCTACTCTATCTTGTTTCAACCGGAGTGGTTTCGAATTCTTTCTTATCCCTTAAACTCTTGATTCATGTCTTTGCAACCTTCAAGTTCCCATAATGTTCCGTGTTCCTCTTTTTCTAACGGACTGTTCGCAATCTCGTTCATTCCATTGTATTCTTTCTTTCAATTTGCTCAACCTCTCAAGGTTCTTTGGTTTCACTCGTTTGTCGGAGAAGCAACTTTGTTTTACCTCTTCCTCTTCCGTTTTTCTCCGGTGCCATCCTAGATCTCGGGGCGAGATCCTCTCGTAGTGGTGGAGTGTTGTGACGCCCCAAGACCGAGCTTGATTGCCTTCGGGGTTTCCGAGTTTTGTCGTGCGATTTGTTTTGTTTGTGCATTCATCATGTCATCTCTTGCATTGCATCATCTCATCATGCCATCATATCATTAATTTTCAAAACTCAACTAAATAAATTGTATGGATTTTTTTCGATCCATTTAAATTGAGGGAATTCACATGGTGTCTTCTCTTTATAACCTACCCTCCCAATATTATTAGGGAGCTATAATAATTATTCCATTGTTTTGGAATTCATCATAACACACTTGCAAATTTATCCCATGCATTTTCTGCTCCGAGTTGACCTCAAAACCTTGCCAATATTATATCATCATTTTCCGGAGTTCCATCAAAAATCCTTGGGCCATTTTTGTTAAGTTCCTCATATTTTGTGAGTCCGGGAAAATTGTCCTCGTTCCCAAATTCTTTCCCTAACCCTCTCGTTCTTTTTGTCTCTCTTTATTTATTTTTACGCTAAATATAAGAGAGAGAGAAAAGGAGCCCAGCAGCCTGGGCCTCCCAACCTCCAGCCGGCCCAAGGCCAAGGCCCAGCCGCCCCACCAATCCCTCCTAACCCTAGCCCGACCTCCACCTCACTCCCATCGATCTCAATCTCTCCCTCTGTTTTCCCCTCGGCGCCACACCTACCCTCGCTCCCGCTCGCCTCCCTCTCGATCCCCTTCTCTCCCGTGATCGCTCAGCCCGAACCCCGCTCGATCCCCTCGGCCTCCTCCTCGGCGCCTCCTCCCTCCGCCTCCCATGTCCCCGTCGCCCTCGTCAGCGACCAGGCCGGACCCCAGTGGCCTCCTGCCGCCGCCCTCAAACCCTCGCCGAGACACGGCCGCCCGCCTTGCTCCCTTCGGCCGCCAAGCAGCGTCGAGCCGGCGGCCGTTGCCGGATCGCCGTCCTCCGCCATGGCGCGCCTCCTGCGCCAAGACCGGCCAGCCGTGCCGCCTTGCTCCGTCGCCCGCCTCCCGTGTCTCCTCCGCGGCAGCCCTGCCGGAGGTGGTGACCCTCGCCGCTCCTGCGCCCGGTAATCCCTCCGGCCACCAAGCATCTTCAACTCCGGCGCCCCTCGGGAAGCCCTGCCCGACGCCATGGCCGCCGCTCCATGGAGTCCCACCGGCTGGACCCGGCCGGGAACCAGATGAGCCCCTGCCCGCCTACGCCTCGTTCGGCGGGGTGGAGAACGCGTCCTGTTGCCTCTCGTTGCTGCCGAGACTTCGGCAACCAGGGAAGCCCGAGGACGCTTCGTGGTTTTCGCCAAGATCCTCTCCGAACAAACGAGTGACTACACGGTGATGCGCCAAGTACCCCCTCGGATCGTCAAGTTCGACTACACGGGAACGACTACATCCGAGGTGGATAGCGACAAGTACCCCTACGCGCGAAGACGCCAAGTCCGTTTCGGGATTCTTCAAGTACCGCTACCGTCGACCCGAACATCTACGAAAACGCGTGTACCACTACTTCCCTCAGCGATCATCGCGAGAACGACTACTTCCTCTACTTCCCTCGACGAACGTGAACCACTACTTCCCTCTACGAAACGCGAACCGTCCCGTTTGATCGATCCGAAGGTATAACCCGAGACGACCGCGATGAGATGCCCTTGCATGTATGAGATGCACGATATGTTTGCACCGTGATCGAATCATCCTTGCGATGCCCCTCTTTTGCCATGCCACCGTTCCGTGGGAACCCGGTATCCGGGAGCACCCCACCATCCTCGCATGACTCGCTTCCGCCCACTTCCTTTTGCACCGATATCTCCGTGAGCTACCGGAACCGATGTGTTGCCGTGGCACCATTTTCGGATTCGTTGCCGTGGCACCCTTTTCATCCGCCACGGTGACTTAATGCTTCATAATGCTCTTGTTAACATTTTCATAAATATTGCATAAACTTGCACATGTCGTCCGCATCATGATAACAACATTTAAATGTTTAAAAATTGTTGTTTGCATTAATTTGCATAATTGCCATGCTAAAATAATTTATTTCATAACTAAATAACCGTTAATCGGATTTAAATAAATTATATATTATATATGTAAATGGGGTAGAAAAATGCCTAGTTTAACATGGTCCACTTTATTTTGCTGTTTAACAACATTAAAATTGTGTTTAGGGCAGATCAGTACCGAATCCATAATTTGCATATGGGGATTTTCCGGAATTGTTGTTTTTTATTTCGGCCTCATTTAAACTTGCCTAAATAGCTAGTTTAATTATGCTCCACCTCTTGCCATGTTTAACAACATTTAATATTGTTGAGTACCTAATCGGAGAGAACTAAATAAGTGATGTGGTGTTCCGTCAATATGCAACTCGTTGCATATTGAGCTCCACTTAACTTGTAGTGTTGTTTGTGCATATTGCCATGCCATGCCTCATTAAACCGGTCATGCATCATACTTGTTTGTGCATCATGACATGTTTATGTGATGGTTGTTTACTATGTTGTTTGTTTCTTTCCGGGTTGTTTCTCTCGTTAGCTTCGGTTTCGTTCGGAGTTGTGAGGATTCGATTCGACTACGTCCGTTTGTCTTCTTCATGGACTCGTTCTTCTTCCTTGCGGGATTTCAGGCAAGATGACCATACCCTCGAAATCACTACTATCTTTGCTTGCTAGATGCTCGCTCTTTTGCTATGCCTATGCTTCGATGCCTAACACTTGCTTATCATGCCTCCCATATTACCATGTCAGCCTCTAACCATCCTTTCCTAGCAAACCGTTGTTTGGCTATGTTACCGCTTTGCTCAGCCCCTCTTATAGCGTTGTTAGTTGCGGTGAAGATGAAGTTTGTTCCTTGTTGGAACATGGAGATGTTGTTCCTTGTTGGAACATGTTTACTTGTTGGGATATCACAATATATCTTATATTATTAATGCATCTATATACTTGGTAAAGGGTGGAAGGCTCGGCCTTATGCCTGGTGTTTTGTTCCACTCTTGCCGCCCTAGTTTCCGTCATATCGGTATTATGTTCCCGGATCTTTGCGTCCCTAACAGCGGTCGGGTGATTTATAGGACCCCCTTGTCAGTTCGCTTTGAATAGGACTTTTCCAGCAAGGCCCAACATTGGTTTTACCATTTGCCTCACCTATGCCCTTTTCCCTTGGGTACCGGAGCCCGAGGGTCATCTTTATTTTAGCCCCGGGCAGTTCTCCTTCGAAAGTGCTGGTCCAAACCGGCGATGTCCGGCGCCCCACAGGGCAATCGGGGTTTATGCCAACCCGGCCGTCTGGCTCATCCGGTGTGCCCTGAGACCGAGATATGTGCAGCTCCTATCAGAATTTGTCGGCACATCTGGGCGGCTTTGCTGGTCTTGTTTTATTGCTGTCGAAATGTCTTGTAGCCGGGATTCCAAGACTGATCGGGTCTTCCCGGGGAGAAGGAATATCCTTCGTTGATCGCGAGAGCTTATCATGGGCTAAGTTGGGACACCCCTGCAGGGTTTGAACTTTCGAAAGCCGTGCCCGCGGTTATGTGGCAGATGGGAATTTGTTAATGTCCGGTTGTAGTAAACCGAAGTTGATCTTAACTAAAATACACCAACGCGTGTGTAACCGTGATGGTCTCTTCTCGGCGGAGTTCGGGAAGTGAACACGGTGTTGGAGTTATGCTTGACGTAGGTTGTTCTAGGATCACTTCTTGATCATAGTTGTTCGACCGTGCTTTTGCCTTCTCTTCTCGCTCTCATTTGCGTATGCAGCCACCATATATGCTAGTCGCTTGTTGCAGCTCCACCTCACTACCCTGTCCTACCTTTAAGCTTAAATAGTCTTGATCTCGCGGGTGAGAGATTGCTTGAGTCCCGTGACTCACAGATACTTCCAAAACCAGTTTGCGGTGCCAATGAAACCGTCAAAGGCGTGCTTTGAGCTCAAGGAGGAGCTCGATGAAGACTTTGTGCATTGTGTTGTTTCGTTTCAGGTGATCAGTAGTGGAGCCAGTTGGGACGATCGGGGATCTGTGTAGCATTTGGGGTAGTCTTCTTTTATTTTGGTTCCGTAGTGGGACCTTGATTGTATCTGTATGATGTAATGTTTTACTCATGTATTGTGTGAAGTGGCGATTGTAAGCCAACTATGTATCTCTTTCCTTATTTATTACATGGGTTGTGTGAAGATTACCTCACTTGCGACATTGCTTTCAATGCGGTTATGCCTCTAAGTCGTGCTTCGACACGTGGGAGATATAGCCGCATCGAGGGCGTTACAAAGCTCCTCTTGCCGGGGTCTTGTCTTCTTGGTTAAATACTTTGTTCTTGAATGGCTCCAGAGGAACCACGGAGGATCTTGGCGGTGACCAGGCAAGCCTTGCCGCGGGGTGCTGCAACTGCCCGTGCACGAGTTCGGGATACTAGGGTACCCCTACTCTAGTATACCGCGGGGAACTGCACGGTGCCGAGCGCTGTCGGGCCAGGCCCAAAACAGTGTACGGTCACACGCGGCCTTGATCACGCCGTAACTCACCCCGGACCCACCACGTTCCCCACTAACGGCACGCACCGGACGTGGCGTCGTGTGAGAGATCGTGGGCGAGGTCGTGGGGGTTTCTTTATTAGGAAAAGCGGAACGTCCGCCCCCTCTCCCCCCTTATAAACAAGGGAAACAGGGGCCGGTCGCCCACCTCGCCATTGCTGTCTTGTGCTCGAAAACCACCGCCGCTCCCCCCTTCTTCTCTAGTGCGAAGAGAGCGATTACTCCGCCCTTCGCTTCGCCAGCGCCATCAACGCCGTCGGTCTCCTCCACCGCCTCCGCCATGGCTCCGAAAGCCGACAAGGGGAAGGGCGTGAAATCGGCCGAGGCGCAGCGGCTCGCCGCGCTGCGAAAGGAGCGGGCCATCTTCTCCCCTCAGCTCGAGGCAAAGGAGCTGAGGGAGGGGTACTACCTCTTCTGGTCAACGGAGACGCGTGCGCATCCACGCACGAAGGTACTCCCCGCCACCGCTTCGGAACTAGCCCCAACTGCGTATCCTTTCTTTGCGCTTTTCTTCTATTGCGGGCTCTGCCCGCCCTTCTCTGAGTTCTTTTGCGACATTATGAACACCTACGGGTTCCGCCTCCTTGATTTCACCCCCAACGCCGTCCTGACCATGGCATTTTTTGCACACCTTTGCGAAAACTTTGTCGGGATCCACCCAAACGTAGCTCTCTTCCGCCACTTCTTCATGCCCCGCGTTGAGAGAGGGGAGCCGCTTGCCAGAGGGATTGCTTGGGTCTCTGTGGTCGGCAAGAAGGAGGCCTATCACGGAAGGAGAGTTCCGTAGCAAGTGGGAGGAGTGGAGAGCCAATTGGTGTTGGATCGTTGAGGAGAACCCACGACCCTTCATCACAGGCGCCAAACCCCAATAGTGCGCGGCAACGATTGGAGCAACTTGGCGCCGGAAGATGCTAGGTTGAAGATTGCTGTGACCCGGATCTTGCGCCTCAGGCTTGCCGGACTCACTGTAGGCGCAGTTGGTGCAGATTTCCTTCGCCGCCGCATCGCTCCCTTGCAGGAGAGGAGGAGACCTGCTTGGGAGTTCCAAAACGCAGCGGACATCATGAGGCTGCGCCCGGGCCTTAACTGGAATTTCACTGTCTTGGAGTTGGATGCGATGCTGCTAGAATTGTTCAAGCACGACCCCGATCACCCCGAGTGGTTTAGGTTGCCGAGGGGGGTCGTCCCATTGTGCAACAACTCTGCGCTCGACCGCATCCGGGCCATGATGCCGTTGTGCGATTCTCATGGGATCGTTCCAACCTGGCAAGAGCCTTCCGAAGACATCGTGCGGCAGTTCTTCGACAGCTTGGAAGAAATGCTGATCCGCCACGGCGAGCAGAAGAAGCTCACCCGCGACACCACCGACGAAGAGATGGTGCACATTTCCACAAGGTCGGAGGAGGCGGCAGCAGCTGGGCGTCCTTCGGGTACACCGTGGAGGAGGCAGAGGCGGCAAGCCTTGCCGAGCGAAGGGAGTTCGCCGGTGAGGAAGAGCTTGCCGAACCCGAGGCCGAGTCGGGCGAACCAGCCGAGGGCGCTTCTTCCCCACCATCCAGCGGCTTGCCGCAAACGGAGCCGCCGGCTCCGCCGAAGAGGCGCCTCCGCAAGGCCGGAGACGAGACGGGGCGGCAGACGGGCCCACAGCCGCAGCGCCACGTGACGCGCTCTACCGCGGCAAGCGATATTGCCGCGGGAGCACCCCACACTGCTTTCGCGACAAGCGGGCGGGATCTTCCTGTGCCACCGCCGACACCTCCGCCAAGCGGCCAAGAGAGCCCACTCCTCCGCCTCGTCGTGCGGGAGGCGAGCCGGAGTTTGATTTCTCCGCGCTTCTGCTCCGAGGAGGAAGAAGAGTAAGCTTCAATATTGTGCTTGTATTTCTTCAATTTTGTTGCTTCATCTTGAATCTTATTTGCTTCGCTGGACTCTTTCCTTTTCGTGACGCTGGCCCGTGAGAGCGTCGAAGAGAGCCAAGACCCGGTGGTCGTCGTTGAGGACGATCCACCTGCGGCAATAGGAGGCGCTGCTCGAGACCCCTTGCCGGACCAGCAACCCTTCTCAGAGCAGCCCCAAGACAGCCCCAGAGTAAGTATGCGGTTTTCTCCTTCTTTGTTAGGTGTGCATGGGTGCTCCTTCTTCATTGATATCTCGTCGGTTTGTGTAGGAGCAGAGCAGCCTCATCGGAGGGCCCGGAAGCCGCCTCTAAATCCTATCTGCCCGATTACGCCGCCAAGGGAGGATTCTCCGGCAAGGAGCGTCCTCCGGCAAGGGAGACTACTCCGCAAGGGGCGGCACAGTGATCCTCCGATTGGTCGAGACCATGGCTGCAGATCCCATTGCAGGTAATCCTCTTCTTGCGAAAATTTCCTTGGGCTTGTTTTCTTCTGTTTTTCTTTTTGAACATTTGCTTAATCGTTCTTTTCTTTGTCCGCCACAGAGCTGATGGAGACCGAGGTCGCCCGGCGAGGAGGACGCTTGTGGCAACACCGACGTAAGCCGTCGTGGAAGAAGAGGCCGGCGCCGACGAGCCTGCCGGGCGAGGAGGCCATCAGGCTGCCGCCGCAGGAGCCGGGCGAGGGGTCTGGCGATCGACCGACGGCCCCGAGGCCGCAGGAGCGCCAGCGCTACACCGACTGGCCGATTTCCCCGCTGCTGCAGTAGCGTCAGTTCAAGAGCCCCATCCCGGCGCCTACTTGAAGGCCGGCGACGACATCTTCATCAAACTCCCATGGGAGTCGAGCTCCAGGGCGCCGGTCGAAGGAGAGACCTTCGACGGAGAGCTGCTCGCCTCCGCTGGGCTGACGCTGGTGGACGCGCCAAGCAGCAACAAGTAGTCACGAGGAGGAGTTCTTCTTTGAAGCTGCTGTCGCTCTACCGCGCCCGACAAGCCAAGTTGGAGTCCCGGGAAGCACTTGTCGCGAGGGCGGGAGCAGACATGGAGAAGCGTGTAGAAGAGCGCCGGGGCGCCAACCAAGAAGCTCTCCGGAACATAGCGGAAAAGCGGGAGCGACTTGCTGAAGAGCGCACGGCCTTCATCCTCGAGAAGGCCGCAGCTGAGGAGGAGCAGCGGCTTGCCGCCGAGAAGCTGTCCGCAAGAAAGCGAGTGGCGCAGCGGAAAGTCAACCTGGACAGCCACGAGGAAGAGCTTGTCGGCGAGGAGTCACTTGGCGGGGCTCTTAAGGAAGCGAAGGATGCTGCCGCAGCCGCCGAGGCCGCCAAGAAAGAGTTGAGACGAGGCGACGCAGCTGGAGGCTGATCTCGTAAAAGCGGCAAGGAGCTTGCCGCGCTCAAGCACGAGCGCGAGAAGGACGCCTACACTCTTGGCGAGCTGCAGGGCCGTCTCGCTGATAGGAGCAAGGAGCTCGACGCCGCCAAGGATTCCAAGGCAGATCTTCAGCTGAAGCTGACCACTCTGACGCAGATGCTGGACGGCGCCAAGGAGCGGGAGGTGGGCCTGTTGGAGCAGATCAAGGCCAACGAGGAGCTGCTGGCGAACGTTGTTGCCACCAGAGCGCCTTGAGGGAGAGTGTGGAGCACTGGACCGAAGGTCTTGTGGATACTGCTGCCGCCATCCACAACGAGCTGATGGAGCTGGGGATGGTGGATCTCGGATACTCCACCGACGAGCACCTCCAACCCAGCGCCAAGCTTAGCTTATTCTTCAAGGGCGTGGTGACGGGCCTCCAGCGACTCCGGGAAGAGGTCCCAAAGCAGCTGGCCGAGGAATCGCGCCAAATCTGCGAGAGCCCTCCAGAAGGTGTTGATGAAGGTGGCCTTCCGCAATCCAGGCCTCAACCTCAACGGCGTCCTCGAGATCCTTGCCGCCAGATCTTTGATGTGGAGGCGCTCAAAGCCCTTGTCGCACCCATTGTGGACAAGGTGAACAAGATCAAGCGGGTTGATGGCGACCGCGTAGACTAGGCCGCCAATTTTATCTTTCCCTTGTCGCTGCTGATCATGTTCAGAACAAATTATGAGATCTGCGACAAGTTATTTTGTAATATAACTCTATCTTAGGCGATGATTGCAATGTTATTTCCTTTACTTGATTCCTTCCTTTGTACGTTTCTGCCCTACGCTTTTAGGGAACTTGTCGGTGCAGGCACCTTTGCCGCGAGCGCTGAGTGCGGAACGTCAGCAGCCTGCTGGCGGTGCCGCCTCCGACAAGCAACCTTGTCGCGACTAGCTGCACCTCACCTAAGTTGTTGAGCGGACTCGAAACAAAGTAAGGGCGCGACTAGCCGCGAGTTGGTTCCTCCGCGCACAGGTTTTCCATATAAAGTACTATCGTTCGAGGAAGATAACTTAAAAATTTAAGAACTGATTGCTCAAACTTGGGCAACTTAGATTTTCTGTCGTCTGCTTCCCGATAAGGCGAAACTTCCTCGAGCAACGCTAGGCCAACGAGGAGCTGCTGGCGAATGCTGTTGCCACCCAGAGCGCCTTGAGGGAGAGTGTGGAGCACTGGACCGAAGGTCTTGTGGATACTGCTGCCGCCATCCACAACGAGCTGATGGAGCTGGGGATGGTGGATCTCGGATACTCCACCGACGAGCACCTCCAACCCAGCGCCAAGCTTAGCTTATTCTTCAAGGGCGTGGTGACGGGCCTCCAGCGACTCCGGGAAGAGGTCCCAAAGCAGCTGGCCAAGGAATCGCGCCAGATCTGTGCAGGAGCCCTCCAGAAGGTGTTGATGAAGGTGGCCTTCCGCAATCCAGGCCTCAACCTCAACGGCGTCCTCAGATCCTTGCCGCCAGATGCCGATGTGGAGGCGCTCAAAGCCCTTGTCGCACCCATTGTGGACAAGGTGAACAAGATCAAGCGGGTTGATGGCGACCGCGTAGACTAGGCCGCCAATTTTATCTTTCCCTTGTCGCTGTTGATCATGTTTAGAACAATTTATTAGATCTGCGACAAGCTATTTTGTAATATAACTCTATCTTAGGCGATGATTGCAATGTTATTTCCTTTACTTGATTCCTTCCTTTGTACGTTTTTGCCCTACGCATTTATGGAACTTGTCGGTGCAGGCACCTTTGCCGCGAGCGCTGAGTGCGAAACGTCAGCAGCCTGCTGGCGGTGCCGCCTCTGACAAGCAACCTTGTCGCGACTAGCTGCAGCTCACTTAAGTTGTTGAGCGGACTCGAAACAAAGTAAGGGCGCGACTAGCCGCGAGTTGGTTCCTCCGCGCACAGGTTTTCCATACAAAGTACTATCGTTCGAGGAAGATAACTTAAAAATTTAAGAACTGATTGCTCAAACTTGGGCAACTTAGCTTTTCCTCTGCTCTCGCTTCCGATATGAAAAACTTCCTCGAGCAACGCTTGGTCCATAGTATTTTCTTCTCCTTCCCCCCTGGTTAACTTGTGCACGAGGGAGCCTTCCTTTCTTTGAGAAAAGAGAAAGAAGAGAAAATAAAGTTATGGAGCCCAGCGGCTCGATATTGCTTACCGGGTGTGGGTGCTGCACAAAGTGTTAGCCAAAACATGCAATAAAATGATGAAAGCATGAATTTGACGAGTTGTGCGCAACACCTGAGCTTTATCGATGCACGGAGTCTGCATACCGCTTTGTACAAAGGATTACATGCAACAGCGGCAAGACTTGTACAAAAGGTGGTTGCTGGAACAGGTTCCGGCAACCGCGCCCTACGGGTAAAACTTACGAAGATGCTCAATGTTCCAGGATTTGGTCACCGGAATGCCATCTTCGGTCTCAAGGCGGACAGCGCCAGGCCTAGTGACTTGTTTCACCCAATAAGGGCCTTCCCACTTCGGCGTCAACTTGTTTGAATTCTTGGCGGAATGAACGCGCCGAAGAACAAGGTCGCCTTCCTCGAGGCTTCTGGCACTAACTGCGGCTATGGTAGCGACGCAAAGCTTGCCGGTAACGAGCAGCTCAGATGACACGAAGACGATCCTCCTCAAGGAGCAGCGTGTCATCTTGTCGCAGCTGCTCTTGCTCAAGCTCATCATAAGCGAGCACTCGAGGCGATCCGTATACGAGTTCCATGGGGAGAACTGCCTCTGCTCCATAGACTAGAGCAAAAGGTGTCTAGCCAGTGGCTCGATTTGGCGTCGTCCTGATCGACCAAAGAACCACCGGCAGCTCCTCAATCCAGTTTCTTCCACACTTGTGCAGCTCGCCGAAGTTCTCGGTCTTGAGCCCGCGCAGCACTTCATCATTGCCCTCTTTGCTTGACCGCTGCTTCTCGGATGAGCAACAAGCAAAAGCGCAGACCTTTGGCGCCAAGATCTTGGAGGTAATGCATGAAGGTGCGACTTCAGAATTGTGTGTCTTTGTTGTCGGTGATGATCCTGTTAGGGATTCCAAAGCGGCAAACAATCGACCGAAGAACTTGACTGCTGATCGTTGTCACCTTCCTCACTGCTTCCACTTCCGGCCACTTTGTGAACTTGTCGATCGCGACGCATAAGTACTTCGAGCCCCGACAGCTCGGGGAAGGGGCCGAGGATGTCGAGCCCTGCATCAAGATGGCTGTGATAAAGGGATCGTCTGGAGAGCTTGAGCTGGCTGGTGTGTCTGCTTGGAATGGAACTGGCACGCTTCACACTTGGTTACTTGTGCAGTTGCATCCTGGAGGGCTGTCGGCCAGAAGGAACCTTGCCGGAAAGCTTTAACGGCAAGTGCTCTGGCGCCAATGTGGTGGCCACATATGCCTCCATGTATCTCTGCCAACAGCTTTTGTCCATCTTCCCTACAAATACACTTCAATTTCACACCGTTGAGTCTTCTTCTGTACAGTGTGCTATCGACAAACTGGTACATACTTGACTGCCGGGCTACTCTTTCCGCTTCTTCTTGATCTTCGGGAAGCTCTCACATGTCGAAGGAAATGGACAATCTGCTGCGCCCATGCCGGAGCTTGCGGCTTGACAACAAGGACTAAAGGCACATCTGCTGCTGCGGGAACATCGGCTTCCACGGCAAGAATCTGCGGCTCACCGAGCTTGAGCGTTCCTCGCAAGCTTGCCGGAGCAAAACTTGTCGGAGCGCTCGCTTCAATGAAACAAACCCTGGGGCTTGTCGGAGCAGACTGCCCCTCAGCTCTGTTGGTGTCGATCTTGGGGACCTTCTTGGCGGCGGCTTCGGGAAGCTCTGCCGGAAAGTAGTCACCAGAGATCAACTTCCTCTTCTTGTTCTGTCTAGTTGATGGTGTTACGGTTGGTTGAGTCAGCTTGAGCACAAAAATCCCTGGTTCCACAGGCAACTTAAGTGCAGCGCACTTTGACAGGCCATCAGCAATATCATTCTGAGCTCTTGGAACATGTTCCATTTGTAGGCCGTCAAAGTGTTCTTCTAGCTTTCTCACTTCATCAACATAAGCTTCCATCAATGGACTCTGATAATCTTTGTTCACTTGGCGGACGACAAGCTGCGAGTCACCCCTGACAATAAGCTTCCTGATCCCAAGGTCCACTGCGATCCTGAGACCGGCAAGCAAACCTTCATACTCTGCTGTAATGTTGGTTGCTTGCTCCTTGGGAAAGTGCATCTGGACTACGTACTTGAGGTGCTCTCCGGTGGGTGCGACAAGCAGCACGCCGGCACCGGCGCCTTGCAGCGAAAAGGCACCATCAAAGTACATCAGCCACTCTTTGCTCGCTTCCTTGATGGGGATGCTCGTCTCTGGAATTTCTTCATCTTGCGTTGGGGTCCATTCCGCTATGAACTCTGCCAATGCTCTGCTTTGGATAGTTGAAGTGCTTTCAAACTTGAGGCCAAAGCTTGACAGTTCCAGTGCCCACTCGACAATCCTGCCTGTCGCTTCACGGATTTTGCGATCCTCTTCAGCCGTGAAAGCGAGTGACAACTGTGATCTCATGTGCTCGAAAGTAATGGCGCAGCTTTCTCGAGGCCATGAGGAGGCCGAAGCAATTTACGCACACCAGTACCTTGACCTAGCCCCTCGCAGAAGGAACTGACAAAGTACACTGGGCGTTGCACCATCCTTTTCTGCATCTGCTCATGCATCTGCGCAGATCCATCCTTGTCGGGACCAGAGCTTGCCGGCGAAGCCCCCTGCTTGTCGCTGGATGTGTCTGCCATGGTTGCTAGCTCATCATCCGCCTCCCTCTCCGCTACTAACGCAACACTAACCACTTGGTTGGTTGCCTCTATATATAGCAGCAACTTCTCTTGTGGCTTAGGTGCGACAAGTGTTGGAGTGGAGGACAGGTACCTCTTTAAGTCCTGCAGCGCAGCCTCCGCTTCGGGAGTCCATTTCATTGGACCTGCCTTTTTCAAAATCTTGAAAACGGCAGGGCGCTGCTCAGCCAGACCTAGAGATAAACCTCTTTGAGAGCAGCCACGCAACCGCAAGTCTTCGTACATCCTTGACGCGCTTTGGTGCTTCAATCTGCTCAATGGCCTTGATCTTGTCGGGATTGGCTTCAATTCCCGCTGAGATGAAGAACCCGAGAAGCTTGCCGGAAGGGACTCCGAACACGCACTTCTCGGGGTTGAGCTTGAGGTTAATCTTGCGCAGATTTGCAAAGGTCTCATCCAAATCTTGAACCAGAGTTGCTTTGTCCTTGCTCTTGACCACTATGTCATCCATGTAGGCTTGCATTTGCGGCTCAAAAGCGTCATGGACTACCCTTGCAAACGTTGAACCAGCATTCTTCAAACCGAAAGGCATCCGTATGAAACAGTATGTGCCACATGGAGTAATGAATGCGGTTTTCTCCTCATCCTCTTCTGCCATGAAGATCTGATGATATCCTGAGTATGCATCAAGAAATGAAAGCAAACCACATTCTGCCTTGGAGTCAACAATCTGGTCGATGCGCGGCAAGGGAAATGGGTCTTTGGGACAAGCTTTATTAACATCCGTGAAGTCAATACAAAGTCTCCATTTCCCATTTGCCTTGTGCACAACTACAGGATTGGCCAACCACGTAGGATGGAGCACTCCTCCGACAAGGCCTCGCTGCCTCGGTTTCTTGATCTCTTCTGCGATGAATTCTTGACGCCCACTGCTTGCTTTCCCGACTTTACGCTTGACGGGCGCGCAAGATGAGGACAAACGGCAAGACGGTGCTCAATTACTTTCACGGGAACACCGGGATGTCGACAGGTTGCCATGCAAACACGCCGACGTTTCGCCGCAGGAAAGCAACGAGCACGCCTTCCTATTTAGGATCGAGAGAGGCACTGATGGTGAAGGTACCACCAATGCCGTCCTCCTTGGCGGACACCTTCTTGGTCTTTGGCGGAGCTGCCATCGTCTTCTTGCACTTGCCGGTGGAGCTCGATGGTGCGTCCTCGACGGTAGCGCAGCACTCCGAAGAGGTGCGCTTGCCGGAGTGGGCATCAGAGCTCTTGCCGGACTTGGACTTGGTCTTCTTCCCCCCGGGAGCTTCAGCGGCAAGTGACTTGTAATCTGTCGCGGCTGCTGCTTCCCGGTAGATCTTGTCGGCGCAGATAAGAGCATCCTTCTTGTCGCCGTGGACAGAGATGATGCTTATCGGGCCTGGCATCTTGAGTAAGTTGTAGGCATAGTGAGAGGCCGCCATGAATTTGGCGAGTGCTGGACGGCCAAGTATTCCATTGTAAGGCAATGGGAGATCAGCAACGTCGAATGTGACCCTCTCAGTTCTAGAGTTCAGCTCGCTGCCAAATGTTACCGGCAACGTGATCTTCCCCTTCGGCTTGCTCCTTCCCGGATTGATTCCTTGGAATGTGCCAGTCTCTTTGAGCTCATTGTCAGGATCTGAAGCTTCGGAGCACCGCGGAGGAGATCAGGTTTAAGCCGCCCCGCCGTCAACTAGCATCTTGGTGACCTTGAGGTTGCGGATAGTTGGTGAGACCAACATCGGCAAGCACCCGACCGCAGATTATGCGATCAGGGTGGTCCTTAATATCAAAGATGATAGGCGTCTTGGACCACTTCGAGGCTTGCTTGACTCACGAATGGTTCATTGCATTAACTTCCGCATCCACTGCTTGAGTTGGCGGTGGGAAGTATGCAGGGAAGCACCTCCGTCAACGCAGAGGACCTCTGTAGCTTTCTGAAACTCCTGCTCATCGGCGTCGTCATTATCCATATCTTCATCGTCGTCTTCGTCTTCATCCTTGTCGCGGCCGCGAGGAGGCCTGTCTCCTTGCCGCAGCTTGGCCTTGCCGCGGCGTCCTCCCCGGCCGGGACGTTTCTTGCTGGCTCCTCCAACACCTTCCTGGGCCTTCTCCTTGTCGCGCCGCTCGTACTCAGCCTTCTACTGTTCAACAAGCTGCTCTACCTTCTTGCAGCTCTGGAGGTCATGGCCCTTGGTGCGGTGGATCTTGCAGTACTGCTTGCCGGAGCTGTCCTGCTTGTCGGCGGCCGCCACAGACTGGTGGTTGGTGCCAGCGGCAACCTCCTTGCCGGAGCTACCAGCCTTGGCGTTCTTGTCGCCACCTCCGTTGCCGGACTGCTCGACGACTAGCACATCTCTGCCTTTCTTCTTCCTGTTGCCTCGCCACGGCTCTTCTTTCACGGGCGGTCCTTCTTGTCGAGATCCTCGCTTGCATTCTCTCCCGGAGTCTCCTCCTCCTCATCACATGCACACTTGTCGGCCGGGGCGTATAGCTCACCGACGTCTCGATCTTGCACATCGCCATCTCCTCCGCATCCTGCGGTTCCGTGACGTTCGATGGAACGCGCTGATCACCGCTGCGGTGGTGGACATCTGGGATGTTGTGCTGTACATGGCTGAATCTCTGAATATACTTGCGCAGGGGCTCTCCTTCCTTCTGGGCGAGCAGATGAAGGTCGCTTTCTTGGCCATGGGGTTTGTGGCCGCCTGTAAAGGCGCCGACAAACTGATGGCATAAATCTGCCCAAGAAGATATGGAGTTGTCCGGCAAGTGCATGAGCCAGGACCTGACGTTGGGCTTGAGCACCAGCGGGAAGTAGTTGGCAAGGATCTTGTCGTCTCGCCCGCAGCCTGCACCGCGATGGTGTAGATCTTTGAGGAACTCCGATGGATGCGTCTTGCCATCGTACTTCTCCGCACGTGCGGCTTGAAGTTCTTCTTCTTTGGGCCATCGGACTTGCCGCAGCTCACGAGTGAACGCAGGGCAACCTACCGCGTACGGCAAGTCGCCTAGTTCCTCGGCCGCGTGCATGTCAACAGAGGGTCCAGCGCGCTTGTCGGATTGACGTCGCGCTTCTCTTCGACGCTCGATGCGAGTCCGAGCGTCCTCTTACTGTCGATCGTGTAGCACTTGGCGCTGATCGCGATGAACTCGTGGATCCGATGATAAAGTGGAGTCGCTGTCGAGGTGGATCCGACGAGTAGGCGATCTTGGCCTTCGGGGTGGAGAGTGCATGGTGGTTGCACCCCCACCGGTCTCGTCGCCACCGGCTCGCGTTTGGCGTTCCTGTCGCGGCAGCGACGCACTCGGTTGCCGCGGAGCGTCGCTGTTGGCGAAGCCGATGAGACTCTGTATGGTGGCCCTCCATTCGTCGACCTTGTCGGCTGTTGGAGGGTAGTCAAGGAGTAGTTGAGATCTCGCCAGAGCTTCTGCTGGAGTAGTGGGGGGCAATGGTGAACGATGCGAGGAGCGGGATATGCTCGGACTTCTAACTATGTTAGAAGGAGCAGCATCCCGTCCAGGCGACCGTATCTCGCTCGTGCCAGCATGTTGGCACGCACGCTGGTCTTGAGGGTCTCGAGATCCTCCAGCTCGGCCTTTATCCAACGAGCGTATGGTATTGTGAATACCATGACGCTGTTGGTCCCGCTGCTCCTAAGATGGGCGCGGGACATGTACGGACGCCGAGGTTTGCGGCTGTCGCCCTTGACTTGGCGGCGTCACGAACTCCTTCGCCGGCGCCCGTCCTTCGCCGGCGTCTGCTCCACCACCCGCTTTGCTCCGGTGATGGTGGGTTCGACGGTGACGGCTCCACCGCCAAGCCTTCTTCTTCGGTGGCATGTTGATGAAGATGTTGAAGACGATGAAGATGTTGCTCGTGTGAACGCCAGATCAGGTTCACACAGCCTCGACGCCCCCTACCTGGCGCGCCAAAGATGTCGGGGAGGCTGATCGGACCCACGAACACCTATGGGACCAGCGGACCAAGTCCCTTTTGGTTCGGAGGTGGGCGGAGATCGCACGAAGAGCGGATCGAGGCGGGTTAACGAGCAGTTTTACCCAGCGGAGCTCTCCGGAGAGATAACACTCCTACCGCTGCTTGTCGATTGTATTGTGTTCTTGCTAGGGAGCGATGAGAGCTACAAGACCTAAGCGTGAGAGTGTTCGAACACGAGGAATCGATCGACCGACCAACCGAACCCCCTCACGTTGCGCATGGGCCTCCTTTTATATGCTCAAGGGTCTCCGGCAGGTGGCGGCGTAGATGAGAGTACAAATGGAAAAAGCGATGGTTGGTACACCTACTTGAACAGTGTACAGTGTACCATACCTAACTCTGACGGCAAAGGGACAAAAGCATTAAATGCCCGCCCTCGCCGCCTAAACAAAGGCAACAGTGAGGACCGTCAGAGCGCCACCGTTCGCCACGATGGCAAGCTTGTCGGCGCCGCTTATCGCTGCTCACCGGCTGGCTGCACAGACCTCTTGACACTGTGGCGCATGGAATGGTCCCATGGCGACACGTTGGTGGGTGAGCTGGAGCGGAGATGAAGAGCGTTACTGCCGCGGCAAGTGCCTTGCCGCGGCTGAATCCTGTCGTGTCCGGAGGCTTGTCGCTCTCCGAGCCTTCCGCAAGCTCCTCTTGCCGGGTCTTGTCTTCTGCGTGCCTTTGAGTGGCCTTCGGCAAGCTCCTCTTGCCGGGTCTTGTCTTCTTGGTTAAATACTTTGTTCTTGAATGGCTCCAGAGGAACCACGGAGGATCTTAGCGGTGACCGGGCAAGCCTTGCACAGTCTTGCTGTTGCAACTGCCCGTCTGCGAGTTCGGGATACTAGGGTACCCTACTCTAGTACACCGGCGGTAAAAGATGTCGGGGAGGCTGATCGGACCCACGAATACCTATGGGACCGGCGGACCAAGTCCCTTTTGGTTCGGAGGGGGGCGGAGATCGCACGAAGAGCGGATCGAGGCGAAGCACACGAGCAGTTTTACCCAGCCGAGCTCTCCGGAGAGATAACACTCCTACTGCTGCTTGTCTGATTGTATTGTGTTCTTGCTAGGGAGCGATGAGAGCTACAAGACCTAGCGTGAGAGTGTTCGAACCTGGAGGGAACTGATCGACTGACCAACCGAACCCCCTCTACGTTGCGCATGGGCCTCCTTTTATATGCTCAAGGGGTCTCCGACAGGTGGCGACGTAGATGAGAGTACAAATGGAAAAACAGTAGTTGGTACACCTACTTGAGCGATGTACACGATGTACCATACCTAACTCGGACGGCAAGGGACAAAAGCATTAAATGCCCGTCCCTGTCGCCTAAACAGAGCAACAGGGACCGTCGGGAGCGCCACCGTTCGCCACGATGGCAAGCTTGTCAGCGCCGCTTATCGCTGCTCACCGCTGGCTGCACAGCCTCTTGACACGCGCGCATGGAATGGTCCCATGGCGACACGTTGGTGGGTGAGCTGGAGCGGAGATGAAGAGAGGTTGCCTGCCGCGGCAAGTGCCTTGCCGCGGCTGAATCCTTGTCGTGTCCGGAGGCTTGTCGCTCTCCGAGCCTTCCCGGCAAGCTCCTCTTGCCGGGGTCTTGTCTTCTGCGTGCCTTGAGTGGCCTTCCCGGCAAGCTCCTCTTGTCGGGTCTTGTCTTCTTGGTTAAATACTTTGTTCTTGAATGGCTCCAGAGGAACCACGGAGGATCTTGGCGGTGACCAGGCAAGCCTTGCCATGGTGCTCAGAATCGCCTGGCACGAGTTCGGGATACTAGGGTACCCCTACTCTAGTACACCGACAGGTAAAGATGTCGGGGAGGCTGATCGGACCCACGAATACCTATGGGACCGGCGGACCAAGTCCCTTTTGGTTCGGAGGGGGGCGGAGATCGCACGAAGAGCGGATCGAGGCGGCTAACACGAACAGTTTTACCCAGCTTCGAGCTCTCCGGAGATAACACTCTACCGCTGCTTGTCTGATTGTATTGTGTTCTTGCTAGGGAGCGATGAGAGCTACAAGACCTAGCGTGAGAGTGTTCGAACCTGGAGGGAACTGATCGACTGACCAACCAAACCCCCTCTACGTTGCGCATGGGCCTCCTTTTATATGCTCAAGGGGTCTCCGACAGGTGGCGACGTAGATGAGGGTACAAATGGAAAAACAGTAGTTGGTACACCTACTTGAACAGTGTACAGTGTACCATACCTAACTCTGACGGCAAGGGACAAAAGCATTAAATGCCCGTCCCTGTCGCCTAAACAGTGCAACAGGGACCGTCAGGAGCGCCACCGTTCGCCACGATGGCAAGCTTGTCAGCGCCGCTTATCGCTGCTCACCGCTGGCTGCACAGCCTCTTGACACGCGCGCATGGAATGGTCCCATGGTGACACGTTCGTGGGTGAGCTGGAGCGGAGATGAAGAGAGGTTGTCAGCGGCAAGTGCCTTGCATGGCCTGAATCCTTGTCGGCGTCCGGAGGCTTGTCGCTCTCCGAGCCTTCCTGCAAGCTCCTCTTGCCGGGTCTTGTCTTCTGCGTGCCTTGAGTGGCCTTCCCGGCAAGCTCCTCTTGCCGGGGTCTTGTCTTCTTGGTTAAATACTTTGTTCTTGAATGGCTCCAGAGGAACCACGGAGGATCTTGGCTGTGACCAGGCAAGCCTTGCCGCGGGGTTACGCAGAATCGCCTGCACGAAGTTCGGGATACTAGGGTACCCTACTCTAGTACACCGACCGAGCCCTGGGCCTGGGCCGCGACACGGTGCCCGGCTGTCAGGCCAGGCCCAAAAAGTGTCTGATCACACGCGGCCTTGATCACGCCGTAACTCACCCCGGACCCACCACGTCCCCCACTAACGGCACGCACCGGACGTGGCGTCGTGTGAGAGATCGTGGGCGAGGTCATGGGGGTTTCTTTATTAGGAAAAGCGGAACGTCTGCCCCCTCTCCCCCCTTATAAACAGGGGAAACAGGGGCCGGTCGCCCACCTCGCCATTGTTGTCTTGTGCTCGAAAACCACCGCCGCTCCCCCCTTCTTCTCTAGTGCGAAGAGAGCAGCGCTCCGCCCCCTTTCGCCACAGCGCCGTCAATGCCGTCGGTCTCCTCCACCGCCTCCGCCATGGCTCCGAAAGCCGACAAGGGGAAGGGCGTGAAATCGGCCGAGGCGCAGCGACTCGCCGCGTTGCGAAAGGAGCGGGCCATCTTGTCCCCTTAGCTCGACGCAAAGGAGCTGAGGGAGGGGTACTACCTCTTCTGGTCGACGGAGACGCGTGCGCATCCGCGCATGAAGGTACTCCCCGCCACCGCTTCGGAACTAGCCCCAACTTGGTATCCTTTCTTTGCGCTTTTCTTCTATTGCGGGCTCTGCCCGCCCTTCTCTGAGTTCTTTTGCGACATTATGAACACCTACGGGTTCCGCCTCCTTGATTTCACCCCCAACGCCGTCCTGACCATGGCAGTTTTCGCACACCTTTGCGAAAACTTTGTCGGGATCCACCCAAACGTAGCTCTCTTCCGCCACTTCTTCATGCCCGCGTTGAGAGAGGGGAGCCGCTTGCCGGAGGGATTGCTTGGGTCTCCAGGGTCGGGAAGAAGGAGTTCTATCTGGAAGGAGAGTTCCGTAGCAAGTGGGAGGAGTGGAGAGCCAATTGGTGTTGGATCGTTGAGGAGAACCCGCAGCCCTTCACTGCCGTGCGCCAAACCCCAATAGTGCGCGGCAACGATTGGAGCAACTTGGCGCCGGAAGATGCTAGGTTGAAGATTGCTGTGACCCGGATCTTGCGCCTCAGGCTTGCCGGACTCACTTGTGAGGCGCAGTTGGCGCAGATTTCCTTCGGCTGCCGCACGGCTTCCCTTGCAGGAGAGGAGGAGACCTGCTTGGGAGTTCCAAAACGCAGCGGACATCATGAGGCTGCGCCCGGGCCTTAACTGGAATTTTACTGTCTTGGAGTTGGATGTGGTGCTGCTAGAATTGTTCAAGCACGACCCCGATCACCTCGAGTGGTTTAGGTTGCCGAGGGGGGTCGTCCCATTGTGCAACAACTCTGCGCTCGACCGCATCCGGGCCATGATGCCGTTGTGCGATTCTCATGGGATCGTTCCAACCTGGCAAGAGCCTTCCGATGACATCGTCGCGGCAGTTCTTCGACAGCTTGGAAGAAATGCTGATCCGCCTGACGAGCAGAAGAAGCTCACCATGACACCACCGGCGAAGAGATGGTGCGCATTGCCACAAGAGTTGGAGGAGGCGGCAGCAGCTGCTGCCGCTGGCATCTTCGGTACACCGTGGAGGAGGCAGATGGCAGAGGCGGCAAGCCTTGCCGAGCGAAGGAGTTCGCGGTGAGGAAGAGCTTGCGAACCCGAGGCCGAGTCGGGCGAATCCAGCCGAGGGCGCTTCTTCCCCACCATCCAGCGGCTTGTTGCAACGCGGAACCCCGGCTCGCCAAAGAGGCGCCTCATAAGGCCGGAGACGAGACGGCGGCAGACGGCCTGGCCGCAGAAGGCCAGACGCGCTCATCTGTGACAGCGATGTTGCCGCGGGAGCACCCCACACTGCTGCGACAACTGGGGCGGGATCTTCCCAGGCCACCGCCGACACCTCCGCCAAGCGGCCAAGAGAGCCCACTCCTCCGCCTCGTCGCGCCGGAGGCGAGCCGGAGTTTGATTTCTCCGCGCTCAGCTCCGAGGAGGAAGAAGAAGAGTAAGCTTCAATATTGTGCTTGTATTTCTTCAATTTTGTTGCTTCATCTTGAATCTGATTTGCTTCGTTCTGAACTCTTTCCTTTTCAGGACGCTGGCCCAGAGAGCGTCGAAGAGAGCCAAGACCCCGGTGGTCGTCGTTGAGGACGATCCACCCGTGGCAACAGGAGGCGCGTCTGAGACCCCCTTGCCGGACCGGGCAACCCTTCCTCAGAGCAGCCCCCAGCACAGCCCCCAGAGTAAGTATGCGGTTTTCTCCTTACTATTAGGTGTGCATGGGTGCTCCTTCTTCATTGATATCTGACTGTCGGTTTGTGTAGGAGCAGAGCAGCCTCATCAGGAGGGCCCGGAAGCCGCCCCCGAAATCCTATCTGCTTCGACTACGCCGCCAAGGGAGGATTCTCCGGCAAGGGAACGTCCTCCGGCAAGGGAGACTACTCCGGCAAGGGACAGCACCAGTGATCCTCCAATGGTCGAGACCATGGCTGCAGATCCTATTGCAGGTAATCCTCTTGCGCGAAAATTTCCCTTGGGCTTGGTTTCTTCTGTTTTTCTTTTTGAACATTTGCTTGACTGTCCTTTCTTTGTCCGCCACAGAGCCGATGGAGACTGAGGTTGCCGGCGAGGAGGACCTTGTGGCAACACCGGCAAGCCGTCGTGGAAGAAGAGGTCATACCGACGAGCCTGCCGGGCGAGGAGGCCACCGAGGCTGCCGCCACAGAGCCGGGCGAGGTCTGCAGCGATCGCCTTGACGGCCCCGAGGTCGCAGGGAGCGCCAGCGCTACACCGACCGCCGACTCCCCGCCCATTGCTGCAGTAGCACAGTTCGAAGAGCCCCAGCCCGGGCGCCTACTTGAAGGCCGGCGACGACATCTTCATCAAACTCCCATGGGAGTCGAGCTCCAGGGCGCCGGTCGAAGGAGAGACCTTCGACGGAGAGCTGCTCGCCTCCGCTGGGCTGACGCTAGTGGACGCGCCAAGCAGCAGCGTGGCGAAGTTCGAGGAGGAGCAGCTTGAAGAAGTTCTTGTCGCTCTACCGCGCCCGACAAGCCAAGTTGGAGTCCTGGGAAGCACTTGTCGCGAGGCGGGAGTAGACATGGAGAAAGCGTGAGAAAGAGCTCCGGCGCCAACCAAGAAGCTCTCCGGAACGTAGCGGAAGAGCGGGAGCGACTTCTTGAAGAGCGCACGGCCTTCATCCTCGAGAAGGCCGCGAATCGAGGAGGAGAAGCGGCTGTCGGCGGAAGCTGTCCGCGAGGGAAAGCGAGTTGGCGCGGAAAGTCAACTGGACAGCCACGAGGAAGAGCTTGTCGCGCGTGAGGAGTCACTTGGTGGTGCTCTTAAGGAAGCGGGCGATGCTGCCAGAGCCGCCGAGGCCGCCAAGAAAGAGTTGGAGACGAAGGCGACGCAGCTGGAGGCCAGTCTCCGTAAGAGCGGCGAGGAGCTTGCCGGCGCTCAAGCACGAAGCGTGAGAAGGACGCCTACACTCTTGGCGAGCTGGTGGGGCTGCCTCGCTGATAGGAGCAAGGAGCTCGACGCCGCCAAGGATTCCAAGGCAGATCTTCAGCTGAAGCTGACCACTCTGACGCAGACGCTGGACGGCGCCAAGGAGCGGGAGGTGGGCCTGTTGGAGCAGATCAAGGCCAACGAGGAGCTGCTGGCGAATGTTGTTGCCACCCAGAGCGCCTTGAGGGAGAGTGTGGAGACCTGGACGAAGGTCTTGTGGATCTGCTGCAGCCATCCACAACAAGTCGATGGAATCGGGGATGGTGGATCTCGGATACTCCACCGACGAGCACCTCCAACCCAAAGTGCCAAGCTTAGCTTATTCTTCAAGGCGTGGTGACGGGCCTCCAGCTGACTCGGGAAGAGGTCCCAAAGCAACTGGCCGAGGAATCGCGCAAAATCTATGCAGAAGCCCTCCAGAAGGTGTTGATGAAGGTGGCCTTCCGCAATCCAGGCCTCAACCTCAACGGCGTCCTCAGATCCTTGCCGCCAGATGCCGATGTGGAGGCGCTCAAAGCCCTTGTCGCACCCATTGTGGACAAGGTGAACAAGATCAAGCGGGTTGATGGCGACCGCGTAGACTAGGCCGCCAATTTTATCTTTCCCTTGTCGCTGCTGATCATGTTCAAAACAATTTATTAGATCTGCGACAAGTTATTTTGTAATATAACTCTATCTTAGGCGATGATTGCAATGTTATTTCCTTTACTTGATTCCTTCCTTTATGCGTTTACGCCCTACGCTTTTAGGGAACTTGTCGGTGCAGGCACCTTTGTCATGCCGCCGAGTGCGGAACGTCAACGTCAACTGGCCGGGCGGTGCCGCCTCCGACAAGCAACAACCTTGTCGCGACTAGCTGCAGCTCACTTAAGTTGTTGAGCAGACTCGAAACAAAGTAAGTAGCGACTAGCCATGAAGTTGGTTCCTCCGCGCACAGGTTTTCCATACAAAGTACTATCGTTCGAGGAAGATAACTTAAAAATTTAAGAACTGATTGCTCAAACTTGGGCAACTTAGCTTTTACGTAAATGCGCTTCCGATAAAGGCGAAACTTCCTCGAGCAACGCTTGGTCCATAGTATTATCTTCTCCTTCCCCTGGTTAACTTGTGCGCGAGGGAGCCTTCCTTTCTTTGAGAAAAGAGAAAGAAGAGAAAATAAAGTTATGGAGCCCAGCGGCTCTATATTGCTTACCGGGTGTGGGTGCTGCACAAAGTGTTATCCAAAACATGCAATAAAATGATGAAATCATGAATTTGACGAGTTGTGCGCAACACATGAGCTTTACTGATGCACGGGGTCTGCGCCCGGCTTTGTACAAAGGATTACATGCAACAGCAGCAATACTTGTACAAAAGGTGGTTGCCGGAACAGGTTCCGCAACCGCGCTTCACGAGTAAAACTTACGAAGATGCTCAATGTTCGAGTTGCTCACCAGAATGCCATCTTCAGTCTCAAGGCGGATAGCGCCAGTGCCTAGTGACTCGTTTCACCCGATAAGGGCCTTCCCACTTCAAGGCCAACTTGTTTGAATTCTTGGCGGACTGAACACGCCGAAGAACAAGGTCGCCTTCCTCGAGGCTTCGGCACTAACTGCGGCTATGGTAGCGATGCAAAGCTTGCTGGTAACGAGCAGCTCGTGATAAATGCTCCTGAAGGCGATCCTCCTCAAGGAGCAGCGTCATCTTGTCGCAGCTGCTCTTGCTCAAGCTCATCATAGCGAGCACTCGAGGCGATCCGTATACGAGTTCCATGGGAGAATTGCCTCGCTCCCATAGACTAGAGCAAAAGGTGTATGCGGCGGTGGCTCGATTTGGCGTCGTCTGATCGACCAAAGAACCACCGGCAGCTCCTCAATCCAGCTTTCTTCTGCACTTGTGCAGCTCGTCGAGATTCTGGTCTTGAGCCCGCAAGAACACTTCAGCATTTGCCCTCTGCCTTGACCGTTGCTTCTCGGATGAGCAGCGAAGCAAGCAGAACCTTGGCGCCAAGATCTTGGGCGTCTTGCATGAAGGTGCGACTCAGAATTGTGTGTGCCGTTGTCGGTGATGATCCTGTTAGGGATTCAAAGCGGCAAACAATCGACTGAAAGAACTTGATTGACTGTCTTGTCACCTTCCTCATTGCTTCCACTTCGGGCCACTTTCGAACTTGTCGATCGCGACGTACAAGTACTCAAAGCCCCCGACGCTTCGAAGGGGCCGAGGATGTCGAGCCCCAGACGAAAATGGCGGGGATAAAGGGATGCGTCTGGAGAGCTTGAGTTGGCTGGTGTGTCTGCTTGGAATGGAACCGCACGCTTCACACTTGGTTACTTGTGCGATTTGCATCACGGAGGGCTGTCGGAAAGAAGAAACCTTGTCGGAAAGCTTTGCTAGGCAAGTGCTCTGGCGCCAATGTGGTGGCCACATATGCCTCCATGTATCTACGCCAACATGACTTTTGTCCATCTTCGGCAAATACACTTCAATTTCACACCGTTGAGTCTCCTTCTATACGGTGTGCTGTCGACAAACTGGTACATACTTATTTGCCGGGCTACTCTTTCCGCTTCTTCTTGCTCTTCGAAGCTCTCTGTCTGAAGGAAATGGACAATCTGCTGCGCCCATCTTTGGAGCTTGCGGCTCGACAACAAGGACTAAAGGCACATCTGCTGCTGCGGGAACATCAGCTTCCACGGCAAGAACTCGCGGCTCGGCCGAGCTTGGCGTTCCTCGGCAAGCTTGCGGAGCAAAACTTGTCGGGAGCGTCGCTTCAGCAGAAACAAACCACAGGGGCTCGTCGGAGCAGGCGCCCCTCGGCCTGTTGGTGTCGATCTTGGGGACCTTCTTGGCGGCGGCTTCGGGAAGCTCTGCCGGAAAGTAGTCACCAGAGATCAACTTCCTCTTCTTGTTCTGTCCAGTTGATGGTGTTACGGTTGGTTGAGTCAGCTTGAGCACAAAAATCCATAACAAGCTCTACCGAAGGTCTTGTGGATTGCATCTGGACTACGTACTTGAGGTGCTCTCCAGTGGGTGCGACAAGCAGCACGCCGGCACCGGCGCCTTGCAGCGAAAAGGCACCATCAAAGTACATCAGCCACTCTTTGCTCGCTTCCTTGACGGGGATGCTCGTCTCTGAAATTTCTTCATCTTGCGTCGGCGTCCATTCCGCTATGAACTCTCGCCAATGCTCGCTTTGGATAGTTGAAGTGCTTTCAAACTTGAGGCCAAAGCTTGACAGTTCAAAGTGCCCACTCGACAATCCTGCATGTCGCTTCGGATTTTGCAGATCCTCTTCAGCGGAAAGCGAGTGACAAGCTGTGATCTCATGTGCACGAAAGTAATTGCGCAGCTTTCTCGAGGCCATGAGGAGGCCGAAAGCAATTTCTGACACCGTAGTACCTTGACCTAGCCCTCGCAGAAGGGAACCGACAAAAGTAAACTAGGCGCTTGCACCATCCTTTTCGCATCTCGCTCATGCGTCTGCGCAGATCCGTCCTTGTCGGGACCAGAGCTTGCCGTGAAGCTCCCCGCTTGTCGCTGGATGTGTCTCGCCGTGGTTGCTAGCTCATCATCCGCCTCCCTCTCCGCTACTAACGCAGCACTAACCACTTGATTGGTTGCCGCTATATATAGCAGCAACTTCTCTTGTGGCTTAGGTGCGACAAGTGTTGGAGTGGAGGGCGATACCTCTTTAAGTCTGCGGCGCAGCCTCCGCTCGAGTCCATTTCATTGGACCTGCCTTTTTCAAAATCTTGAAAAAGCGGCGGTATGCGTTCAACAGAACCTAGAGATAAACCTCTTTGAGAGCAGCCACGCAACCGCAAGTCTTCGTACATCCTTGACGTGCTTT
This sequence comes from Aegilops bicornis, assembly GCA_021605145.1. Lineage (NCBI taxonomy): Eukaryota > Viridiplantae > Streptophyta > Magnoliopsida > Poales > Poaceae > Aegilops > Aegilops bicornis. Next base: position 124,303,711 of record CM038672.1, on the reverse strand, counting down.
GGTGCTTCAATCTGCTCAATGGCCTTGATCTTGTCGGGATTGGCTTCAATTCCCCGGCCGAGACCACGAAGAACCCGAGAAGCTTGCGGAAGGGACTCAACACGCACTTCTCGGGGTTGAGCTTGAGGTTAATCTTGCGCAGATTTGCAAAGGTCTCATCCAAATCTTGAACTGAGTTGCTTTGTCCTTGCTCTTGACCACTATGTCATCCATGTAGGCTTCTACATATATGTGCATTTGCGGCTCAAAAGCGTCATGGACTACCATTGCAAATGTTGAACCAGCATTCTTAAAACCCAAAGGCATCCGTATGAAACAGTATGTGCCACATGGAGTAATTAATGCGGTTTCTCCTCATCCTCTTACGCCATGAAGATCTGATGATATCCTGAGTATGCATCAAGAAATGAAAGCAAATCACATCCGGCCGTGGAGTCAACAATGTCGGTCGATCTTGGCAAGGGAAATGGGTCTTTGGTACAAGCTTTATTAACATCCGTGAAGTCAATACAAAGTCTCCATTTCCCATTTGCCTTGCGCACAACTACAGGATTGGCCAACCACGTAGGATGGAGCACTCCTCTAACAAGGCCTGCTGCCTCCGGTTCTTGATCTCTTCTGCGATGAATTCTTGACGCTCCGCGCTTGCTTCACGACTTTACGCTGACGGGCGCAGATGAGGACAAGCGGCAAGGCGGTGCTCAATTACTTTCACAGGAACACCGGGGATGTCAGACGGTTGCCATGCAAACACGTCGACGTTCGCCCGCAGGAAAGCAACGAGCTCGCCTTCCTATTTAGGATCGAGAGAGGCACTGATGGTGAAGGTACCACCAATGCCGTCCTCCTTGGCGGACACCTTCTTGGTCTTTGGCGGAGCTGCCATCGTCTTCTTGCACTTGCCGGTGGAGCTCGATGGCCCACGAACACCTATGGGACCGGTGGACCAAGTCCCTTTTGGTTCGGAGGGGGGCGGAGACCGCACGAAGAGCGGATCGAGGCGAAGCACACGAGCAGTTTTACCCAGCTTCGGAGCTCTCCGGAGAGATAACACTCCTACTGCTGCTTGTCTGATTGTATTGTGTTCTTGCTAGGGAGCGATGAGAGCTACAAGACCTAAGCGTGAGAGTGTTCGAACTGGAGGAACTGATCGACCGACCAACCAAACCCCCACGCTATGCGCATGGGCCTCCTTTTATATGCTCAAGGGTCTCCGGCTGTGGCGGCGTAGATGAGGGTACAAATGGAAAAACAGTAGTTGGTACACCTACTTGAGCGATTATGCGGTGTACCATACCTAACTCGACGGCAAGGGACAAAAGCATTAAATGCCCGTCCTCGCCGCCTAAACAAAGGTCTGTGAGGGGACCGTCAGTGGAACCACCTTTCGCCACGATGGCAAGCTTGTCAGCGCCGCTTATCGCTGCTCACCGCTGTCTGCATAGCCTCTTGACACGCTCTCATGGAATGATCCCATGGCGACACGATGGTGGATGAGCTGGAGCGGAGATGAAGAGAGGTTACTGCCGCTGCAAGTGCCTTGCCGGCGGCTGAATCCTGTCGCATCCGGAGGCTTGTCGCCTTCTCCGTGCCTTCCCGCAAGCTCCTCTTGCCGGGGTCTTGTCTTCTTCGTGCCTTGAGTGGCCTTCCCGGCAAGCTCACATTGCCGGGGGCCTTGTCTTCTTGGTTAAATACTTTGTTCTTGAATGGCTCCAAAGGAACCACGGAGGATCTTAGCGGTGACCAGCAAGTCTTGCAGCTGGTGTCAGAATCGCTCTGGCACGAGTTCGGGATACTAGGGTACCCCTACTCTAGTACACCGACACAGGGAGTACTAGTATTTATTGCATTTGCCAAGGAGTGACCTCTTCCAATGAAATGGTGTTGCTAAGTTTGCTTCATTTAATAAGCTATAGACTCAAAATTGTCTTTTCACCTAGGTAGTACACGCGCTTAGCACTGTTTCTTCCTTGGGTCACCAAACTATTCTCTCTCTTCTTGATTAACTTGCCACATCAGACTTTATGCCTATGTGGCAAGCTTAAGCACCTGTAGGAGCAAGTAAAAGTAAGTACAATAGTGCGCTTTACATGGCATTTTGCATATGTGGAGGAAAGAGGCAAGGAAAAAGTGGAGAAGTGGGCTCTCATGCAAGAGCCAGCCTCTACTACATGGTGGAGCATTGGGAGAGGCACCTATATGGAGGTGGTCAGGAATCGGAGACTCACGCCCGGTCGTGGCGCTTGATTAAAATGATAATGGCAAGTCAAATCATGGGGCCCCACCTATCCAGCAGTAACTCGCTGTCAAATCACACAGCCCTACATTTGCAGCAGCCTACTCCCTCGTCTTCTGCGTCTCTGTCGAACCGACTAGGCAGAACTGCCCCGCCTACCACGCAGGAAAAGCCTCGCCCTCGACTTTTAAATACAACTACATCCGCTTAAGAATCCAATGATATACTTTTTGTGACATAGTAACTCATATTTAGTTAGTCAAATGGATGACCTAGAACTACGTGCAGGCCCTATAAACCGAGACGCCTAAAAATAAAAAATCGAGACGGAGAGGGTAGTTCAAAGACGTATCTTTTTATATCAATAAACTCCGGATTCGCAAAGGAGCAAAACCAAGTGGTAGGCTGCTCCTGTCGTGTTGGCGTAGCAACTCAAGCATGGTCAGTCCGCACACGAAATGGCGACACACTTAACAGGACCCCTTTGGCCGACATGTGGCTCATCCACCGTCTTGTTCCACGTGCGATGCACCAAATTACAGTTCGGAGCAGCGGTTGAAATTGGAGGCACCCCGGTCGTAGCGCCGCAGTAGTAGAAAAATGAGCGATGAGGGGTCAAATTACAAAGCCCCACCTTTCCCGCATTAAGCTGGACGGAGGAAGCAACCATCATTTTACTCTAGGGCACAAGAGCATAAAGAAAAGAGAAAACAATGATGTGTGCAGCAGCTACCTAGGGCACCCTAGGGTAGGGGTCTCCACTACAGATCCCTTTTTTTTTTCTTGAAAGCGCCTCCACTACAAATCGGCTTCTCCCTCGTCCTCTTGAAGAAAACCGATGATGAGTGCGGCGATAGGTTTTGTAGGAGTACTATGGCGTGCGGGGCCACGTCATAGTAAACGGGTTCGAGTCGACGCCTTAAATATGTGTGGGCCGCTTGGTTTTACGGGAACGAGGCCGCATTTTGGGTTCGGGGACAAGTGGAGATATAGTAATGCATTACAAAAATTGTGGACGAGGTTTATTACCGAAAGGCAATGATGCATGGGCCCTGCATTTTGATATACCCGGGGCGCGTGAAATTTGCTACTCTACTCAAAACTAGTAAGGTACACATGTATTGAGCATGAGATTTTGAAACCAAATTATGAATAAATACACACTATAGCATGTAAAGCTTTGAGTCATATATGCATGATGTAGATGTTCGTTTAGTTCTTATAGTTCATCTCATTCAAAATCATTTTGTTTTATAAAAATGTTAAGATTCATGGGGTTGTGCATTGTAAATCATAAAGTAAAAAACAAATAATGGCAATTCATTTAGAAAAAAATAATAAATTGTGATACAGAAGATTCTAGAACAAAGGATAAGTGCTTGTGTTTTGAGGTTTGTGCATTATGCTTAAGTTTAACCATGGAGTCTTCTAAGTTGTACATGTGGCAGATCTAGTGGAATGTTGATGATATCCAACGGCCAGTAGTGCTCGGATTTGCCTATCTCTGCACTGTCGGGTTAGCTTCATCCAGCGACCATCTTTCAAAGTTATTGGCACACTATATAGTTCTTGTGCCATAGTTGCATGTTTTGGAAAAAAGCTACTAGTGGGTTGTACTATCTATTTAGGAATAGAAGATGTATACATGGAAGTTGTAGGGAAAGAGATGACATGGAGCATCTCAATTCCTATGAGCAGGGATTGGAAAAGAGATGTCATTTGGTTCACATCATAGGAACTTTTCTATTGAATCTAGAGATGACATGTATCTCAATTCCTATGAGGAGGGATTAGAAAAGAGATGTAATTTGGTTCATATCATAGGAACTTTTCTATTGAATATACGCTAATGTTTATTTTCCTTTGAAATTAAGGAGTATAGGAATCCATTCATATGAACCAAGTGGCTCTAAAGCTATATAAATGATATCATGTTTATTTCCTTTGAAATATGGAGTATATGAATCTATTCCTATGAACCAATTGGCTCTAAAGGAAAAAATCCTATAAAAATCATATCATATAGAGTTCCTATGATATTCCTCGACACTAAAGGATACTTGAAATTGCTGCGGGTGATATGATGGTCTTTCTTTGTAGACTCCTCACCCATCTTTATAGTTACCTCTCGAAGATGAATGAAATGATACATACATGGTATTCTACATGTGCAATTTGGTTCACGAAAACTCGGTAAAAGTTTGCAAGGTTCGAATTTTCAATAAAGCTATATGCACTGCATTTCGGAACGGAGGGAGCATACGGCAGTTGATAACACTCACGTGGAAGATTTGTGTGTAGGACGAGTGGCTGTTCTGTTAAATAACATGGCAAAACTGACACTGTCGGATGCCGATCTAACGGTTCTTATGGCGTTAAATCAGAAAAGGCTTGTGGCGAATGTTTGTCGGATAATGATTTACGGACACATGCATTGCATTGATACGTGCTCCCCTCTCTCTCACGCACACGCACCCTCACGAGTCACGACTCTCCCGAGTCCTCTTGTAGACTCGCACGTCGCACCCACCGTCTATCTGCAGGTAGACGTCACGCACATATGTGCTCTTCACACCCTACCCTCAGAACTTCTAAAAACAAAATATGGCGCACACATTTTATTTTAGCTCACACGTCACACACTTATACTATTACTGTTGCGGTGAAAGTTTTTGGGCATAGTATATTGTACTCTCAGGAAGTGAAGCGGTGCACACACGCACTAGTTCTCTCACACCCACTCGCGGGTACACGTAGGAGCGCATTTTTTTGAAGCTGGTACAACAAAATCACTCCACTATATATAAAAGCAGGAGCCTTAGCGCTCGCTTTACTAGTGTTCCTCTCATTCACTCTCTCATGCTCTCCAGACCTAAGCAACATATAGGTGGCCACACTCTCTCTCAGCTCACGACTGGTCACAAATCTGGCCGGACAACCTCGACCGAGGCAGGGGTGTAGGTGCATCGTTCACGCTGTCGTCAACGGCGAGGGAGGAGACCAATGGCTGCCCGCGCGTCCCGATCGGCGGCCGTGCCGTTCTCTCCGAGAGAGCGCCGGCTCAGGAGGGCCTCCGACCCCTTCTTCCTCCCTGCGGTATTGTGACCAAGATGCGGCCTCCTGACACCGTCTTTGCCACAAGCCGACGACCCTCAGGTATATATTCCTTCGAAACCTGCCTTGCTCTCATCGCCCCAGCTCCCTTCGTGTGGATCCTTTTCTACTTCCGTCCATTGTTCCAAAGCCACCTAGACTTCTACTATTATTAGAAGTAAAGCTAGTTCATCTGATCGACTCAAAGCGTTGGTTCAAACAGGGAAGAAAGTGGGAAAGCTGTAGCATGAATCTAGGACTTGGTTCTCGGAGGAAACGTGGGAAAGTAGTAATATCATCCTTTGTTTAAATAACCGTATTTCGTATTTGCGCAAACAGGGATGTCTGTCTCCATATCGTTTCGGGATGTTTGTCTCTATATCGTTTCTATCCGCGCAATCAAAAGCACACACCTCAGTTTTAGTACAACTGCGCAAAATGAGAAGGCTATCCCTCGTTGTCGTCGTCTAACCTCCCGTCTTCAAGGTATCCCTACATTGGTAGTGACTAAGGTAGAATGACCAACGCAATCTAAAAGAAGCTGATTCGTACGTTTTACTTCCTGATTGCAGTGCAGGGACGAGTGAAAACAACTGCATCCTAGTCCGGAATGCACTTTCTACCAGTTCATCCATGGACCGAGGACTAGCTGGCACGGCTGCACGGCAGTTTTTTGGACAGGTGCGCGGACAAGAGGCATTGTGGTCTGCTTATTTCTAGAAATAGCGGTGCTTAAATTTAGTGGAATGCACAAGCATTTCAGCTGGTCAGTACACTGCATGGTTCAGTTCACTATTCCAGCTAAGACCACAATTATAATTGGTTATTCTGGAATGAGAGAACCTAACCCTGGATGGTGGCAACAAGAAAAACCAGAGTGAACTCCGGAAATTTAAGCACAGGGAGGCCCTTTGCTCGGAAGAAGCCTTGCTTGTTTTTTCCTGATTTGTAAACCTTCTCACAACTTTGTCTTTTGCTGTGAACTAGTATATGTTTGTTATGTTCTATGAATCAATGAGATGTATAAAATTGCTTAACTTATGCTTTTCAAGTTTTTTATGAAGACGAGTTTCATGTGAGTGTTCCACATGAGTATTTGGACTAAGCGTGTGAATGTTTGGAATTTATTACATTGTGGCCTCAATTAACTGCATGAACCACTGTAACAAGATACATAGTTGCTTATATGTCAGACAGCAGATTGTTGATTGTTAGATGGTCGGTAGCCTAGTGTTGAAGCGAGCTGAGCCAATGTGCCGTGTTTTCCACAACTACTTACATGTGGGGTGGCACCAACAGTGTTTACAAGTACTTATGTATACGTCAGCGCACGGTTCTCGAACGAGTGCTCTATTTCATCAAAACACACACTGCTCGTATGATAAACCGTGACAACTTATGTCTTACCATGCCATATTCATGAAAAAACTAGTGAGAACGCATCTGTTTCGGCAACAATTACGATGGTTCTCACATGATTCACGGGCACACAAAAGTAGCTGCAGTTCCCATAGACAGATTCAAACAGAGTACTAGCTCCAGAGGGGTCAATAACAGGCAAGGTTCGGATAATTAGACACAATCCAAACTACTTTAAACACTATCTGGGGCAACTATTTCATGCCTCGGTCTAATTTGGGCTGGACACAAGACGGACCTTGCCATGAACATCATCGAGGACGTCCCGTAGCAGCTCAATCCTGTGAACCTTCATGAAGACAACCTTGTGGCCTTGCCACTGATAAACTTGTTTGTGGAGGCATGCCATGTCATCTTCCTGCGTAAGCTTGACAAGAACAGTATGCCTCACAATCGAAGGAGTAGCTTTGAACTTCTTGTGCTTCAAAGACACCTGGACAACACGCTCGACAACAGTGAGGCTGGAATACAACTCTTCATTGGTATAACCGCAAATGGCTTCCAGGATCCAACAGCCTAAGCACTCTGTTTTCCCAGTGCGTATATTCAGGTCGTCCGCCTCATAGCGAGTGACATGTACAACCACACAATCCTTGGCTGCATCAGGGCTCTAATTGAAACAGAAACAAATTCTGAATTACTTTTTAGTATAAGAAGCACAAGTTATTTAAACCACTATGTATAGCATGGCATCGAAGCTAATAAAATTTTGCATTATTAATCACCACATACTTCCTTTTCAAAAAAATCACCACATACTTAGATGAAAAACCGCAATCGAGATCAGCAAAGAAGGAAATCACCTTGGGCAGCTTTCGGGGGGCACATCCTCGAAGGGGGAACACTGCTCCTGCAGTGCCACGGGGGTTGTAACCTCAAACGGGGTGTTGACCATCTCAGTAGTGGCCGTGAGCGCATCTAGGGTCGCCTCGGTGGTGGCCTCCATCTTCTTGGAGCTCTCTGTCTCGTGGGGATCAGCCTCACGCGTCTGCTCCAATATCTGCAGATCTTTGCCTGGTTCTCCTTGGTCCATCATGAAACTGACGAATACTAGGAGACCACTGAAAGGAAAACACAATCGCAATGACAATGAAACAAAAAAGAGAGTGAGTATCGGTTACTGCTTTGCAAAAGTTCTTTTTTGTTTCTCTGAACAAAAATATACCAACATCACGGATCCGCTTACCTTCCCTTCATTCGGAGAGAAGAACAGTGGCAGATGTGAGTGTTGCCTTTCTTGAAGACGGTGAGGGAGAAGGGGATTCAGTGAAGAGTAAAATGATGGTTGCTTCGTCCGTTAAACTTAGACTGCGGGGAGGTGGGGTTTTGTGATACGACGGCTCGTTCTTGCCCAGGCCTTCTGACCGGGGTGACTCTCACTTTGCATACTGCCTTCTAATTTGGTGGATGGCATTTGGGCCCTTGGCGCTGCATGGCCCGCATGTCGGTGAACAAAAGTATAACGACATTCAAGAGAGGGAGACGTTTCAATGACCTAGGAGGAGCGAAGCGGTAGAGTGTCTCCACTGTACTAGTAGTAATTGTTTTTACGGGTAGCTGTAGAGTGTCTCCACTATACTAGTAGTAATTGTTTCTCACGGGCCCAAGACAAAACAGCCCATCCACACTAGTAAATATTAAAATCAATTCAAAAGCCCATATATTTCTTGAATGAGAGGCGCTACCCACACCCAAAGACACTTGCCCCCAAAACCTCGGTGCTCTTCTTCCTCCTTGCTCCCACCCACCTCACGTCATTTCGCTCCACTCGTACCCCAAATTCCTCACCTCACTCCTACATAAAACCCCAGCTCCCCTTCTTCCTCACTCCCTCTGAGAAAACCCCATCTCCCCTTCTTCTTCGCTCACTACAACTAGGCTCGTCATTCGTTACTCTGCTCAAATCCGTGGCCTTGACGCGACGCCTCGAGGAAAATGGAGTCGGCTGACCCTGGCGCCAAGAAGGCGAGGCTCCCGCCAATGACGCTTTGTTGTAGATCCCGCACCCGGCAGCGCGGGGAGAAGCGGCGACTCTGCCACCACCGGATCCCAGGAACCCGTAGAATCTCGGGTGGACCACATCAGCGTAATCCCGGACGCCGTCCTTGGGGAGATCATCTCACTTCTCCCCACCAAGGATTGCTGCCGCACCGAAATCCTCTCAATTCGGTGGCGCCCTCTATGGCGCGCCGTGCCCCTTAATCTCGACTGTCGTCAGCTATCTCTCTTCAATGATTTTGAAATCCCAGAGCCATCATCTCCTCCCACCAGGGCTCCGTTCAAAGCCTCTGCATCCCGTCATGCTACCTGAGCAAGCATACCATGCCACACGGTGGGCCTTTGGCTGAAATCCTGAATTCATAGAACTATATCTGCTTGAGTTCTAGTATTCCCCTGGACATCACATACCACATACCGAACGCCATGAACTTGTGCCCTCAGCACCGATGTCCATCTCGCGGTTTTCGTCCTCTCTCCACACCGCCACCTTTGCGCAGTGCTACCTACCAGACAATCTGGTACTAAACCTTTGACTCCCATTTCTCAAGAAACTTTCACTTGTGCGGGTTCGTATATCGGAGGCCTCATTGCACATCATCATCCACTCTAGTTGCCTTGTGCTGGAGTGCTTGGTGCTTGTTTTCACAGTTAGAATTGGTTATCTCCAAATAAAGTCGCCTAACCTTGTAAGAATTGGAATTTCTTTTGACGGAAGGCAGCTCATCATCCAAGATGCCCCTTCACTTCAAAGGTCGATCCTTGATTCTAGTTATTCACCGTTGCAAATAACCGTCCTCTTTGTGCCTAAACTGGAGACCTTGGGTGTAATACATGATCTCTGTGCTCATTTCAATATGGTGTTTGGCTCCACAGTTCTTCAGGTACTTTATATTATCATCTACACTTGTAACCATAATCTGCATTTTAAATTTCTATGCATAATTTATATATCATCTTGGAGTACACATTTTGTACTAATATTATGTTCTATGCTCAATGAAGAGTTTCTCCATGGATGGCCTATCAATGGTGCTGGATTCTGTCAAGATCTTATCCAAATGAATAGTTTTGATCTGAACAAGATTATTGGCTTGCTGCACTGCTTTCCATGTCTGGAGACGTTGTATATAAAGGTGATAATTTCACGCACATTGGAAGCCCGCATATAGTGTACTAGAATTAACCATTCAGCTGTTGCTCTTTCGACACTCTTCTTTTAGATCTTAAATGTTTTCAATCTTCATGTCTATTTAGGCAACAGGACGGGGTAAGAAAGTTATAACCGGTGGATTCGTAAGCATCGGGATTTTCTCACTTCTCATGAGATTCGATTGAAGACAATAACACTAGAATGATATGTAGCCAACCATGCAAACACAAGATTTGTCACATTCTTCTGCCGAATGCGAGGTTACTATTGTCCATCGTGCTTAAGTTTATCGGCAACATGGTTTTGACGGATGGGTATGTCGAAGAGCAAAAAAGGAGTTTTAGGTGGGCAAAAGAGCTTCTGAACGTGCCGGGCTTCTATTTACAACATATTGTGGTCATAATCCAGTAAATTTTACGACCCAAGATGTTCATTATATGGACCTGACCGATCCATTTGAGTGTGACTGCCGAAAATAGTGCTGGAGTTAGATGTTGTTGCCCTTTTCAATCTGTGTTTTTTGTGAACCTGATGAACAATTAACCCTCATGCTTTTGTATAGTTTGTAAGCTGGAGTTAGATGTTCCTGCCCTTTTCAACTCGGCTGTGACTGTCATATTTTCTTTGAAACAAGGCAAATGGCTTGCCATTCGTTTAATATAAAGTGAAATATTGTAACAAATCCCAACCAAGGGAAATAACATCACTCTCGCCGGCTGCTTGAGCTCACTGTGCATTACAGAAGCCAAGTGATTAGCCCCCACCAGCACCCACAAACTTATTTCGAACTAGCACATCAAATGGGCTATAAATTTTCATAGGAAAGGCCGCATGACCATGACAGATTTGGATTCTGACATTTGGGACCCGCGAGGAAATAGCATATCCAAGGTGGTGTCGACTTACTAGCCATTCAACAAACGATTCTGCCTACCAGCCGTTGGATTGACATCCAACATTTGTCGTGTATCTTCTATCTCTTGTCTTCTTCTTCCTCTAGCCGCCCAAACCAAATCACCCCGTCGGCTCCGCCTGCTCCCGCCTCCCATGGCTGGCTGCGCCTCCACCGCCCTACCGTACGTGCCCTCCAACGTTGGCCAGTCCCTCCCTCTATTCCTCCACACGTCCTGTTATTCTCCGGCGACGTCAGGCCCAACACGCACCCGCGCCCGAACCAGTCAACCCTCGTACTCCCCTCCGCCTGCGACTGGACCGGCGCATCTTCAACGGCTCCTGTTCGTTCCGTCCGAGGCCTCGCCGTCGTCCTCCGCCTTGCGGCCTTGGTTCGCTCGCCGTGCGCGGTGCGCCGCCCTCTTGCGTTGTCAACGTCGTCAACAACCGAGAGGAACAAGGAGATGACTGTACGTGGAGAGGATGACACTAGGGACCCACCGCATCATGGCGATGACGCAAGCAAGTGCCTCTATAGTACGAGCCCAAAAATATGGTTCCTCCTAATGGTTGGACATCCGGGGCTCACGCCATTGTCAACGTAGTCAATAAGCGAGAATTACACTACTGACGGATGACACGAGGGACCCAGCAGGTCGCAGCTTTTTTTGAGGAACAAGCGGTTGTTATTTATACTAGTTTTAGCGACGTGATCAGGGTAACAACGGGCTGTGGGGTCAGAGTCTGGCCTAGCCAGGGTTTTATTTATGTTTACCACATCATGAGCCCAAATGTGTTTTTTTCTTGCTGAAAATGGCTAGCCCAGTTCTATTTTTTTTAAAGAAATACCCAAACAAGGCCTACCTGCTTTATCGGCCATGCTGGGCTGCAAATCTTTCAAGACGAGGAGAGTTTCATTTGGTTTGCCCAGAAATGGGCTGTACATTTTTAACACACATCAAACCGGGAATTAGTTTCAATTTTTTTTCATTACAAGATCTTAAATTCCATTGATTTTTATGCGTGGACATTTGGATTTATATTTATATAAATTATTTTTCAAAATAGTTTGAATGTGAATCGACATTTCTGGATTAAAAACAGTTGACCGCACCGAAATATGCAAAATATCGTATACTTTTTAACCGTGGCCACAATATGGGGTGTAATGCTAACAAAAAGAAGATGGGCTCCAAAAAAAATCTTAAGAATTAGCAAATGGGCTGTACATTATTAGAAATAATGGCATATGGGTTGTATGCTGTTTTCCACAGATTTGAGGCTGACTTGTGCGCCTACTATAGGTTGACGCGTATGCTTTCAGAAAAAAAGGTTGACACACATGCAACGCCCTATCAACTTAGTCAACACACGAGAGCAGTGACTGTTGGATGTCCATCCAACGGCCGTCGTGCTTCTTCAATCTCTGCTCTTCATGCTCCAGCCGCTTAAACAAGCGCCAGCGGGACTGCCTGCTCCCTCCTCCCGCGGCCGGCTATCTTGCCACAAGAGGCCTCACGGCCCCATCGTACTCCCATCGTTGGCCTAGCCATCCCTATACTCACCCACACATGCTGTTATTCTCCAGCGACGGCAAACGAACCAGTAAACCCTCGTACTCCTCCGCGTAGGAAACAACTGTCGAGTATTCCCTGGCTCCATGTCGTTCCCTTCCTAGGCCTCGCTGTCGTCCACCGCCCTGGTGCTCTCGGCGCGGCCTGGTCAACGTGGTCAATGAACGACATCCATCGGAAGTGGATCAGACGTGGAGAGGTTGTGATTGGGTCCACGGCCACACGCAAGGAAATGCCTCCTTATTACGCGCAAAATAATGATTCCTCCACCGACAGCTAGGATCCTGATGAGGGCCTATGTATTTCACGAAAAAAACGTTCCCCCCGCTGACAGGTCAGACCCACCAGCTATATCTTCGCACGCAAGGAAGTGCCTCCTTATTACGCCCAAAAAAATGAATACCCCCTGCTAGCTGGGACCCACCATATTATTGGGCTGACTTGTGGGCCTACTAAGTTGACGGGGACGGAGGGCTTTGTCAACTTAGTCAATACTCCAGTGACCATATGATGTCCATCCAATGGCCATACTGCTTCTTCAACCTCTGGTCTTCTTGCTCCAGCCGCCCAAAGCAGCGTCGGTCGTGCCGCCTGCTCCTGCCTCCCGTGGCCGGCTGTGCTACCGCGGAGGCCTCCCCGCCCCCACACTACTCCCACCACTGGCCAGGCCATCCCTCCACTCACCCACACCCCCTGTTATTCTGCGGCGACGACAACCTCACACCGCAGCCGAACCAGTGAACGCTCGTACTCCTCTCCGCGTGGGCATCCACTGCCGCATCTTGCCCGGCTCCGTGTCGTCCCCTTCCTAGGCCTCGCCGTCATCAACCGCCGTGGTGCTCTCGGCGCGGCATGGTCAATGTGGTCAACAATCGACTTCCTTTGGAAGAGTACTGTACATGGAGAGGCTGACAGCTGGGTCCATGGCAGCCGCAAGGAAGTGCCTCCTTATTACGCGGAAAATAATTATTCCTCCACCTGACAGCGGGGACCCACCGGCCGGGCCACTAGTATTTTGCGAAAAAATCGATTCCCCCTGGCTGCTGGGACCCACCGGACGGGCCACCGCATTTCGTGAAAAAAAATTCCCCCCGCTGTCAGCTCGGACCCACCGGAAGTGCCTCCTTATTACACACAAAAAAAATGAATACTCCCTCGGCTAGCTAGGACCCACCTTGGTGGGAGGCTGACTTGTGGGCCTACTAAGTTGACGGGGACGAAGGGCTTTGTCAACTTAGTCAATATGAACGATTCTAGCTCCAGTGACCGTACGATGTCCATCCAACGGCCGTAGTGCTTCTTCAACCTCTGGTCTTCTTGCTCCAGCAGCCCAAAGCAGCGCCGGTCATGCCGCATGCTCCTGCCTCCCGTCGACGGCTGTGCTGCCGTAGAGGCCTCACCACCCCCTACTATTCCCACCGCTGGCCAGGCCCTGCAGCGACGGTAGCCTCACACCGCAGCCGAACCAGTGAACCCTCGTACTCCTCTCCGTGCGGGCTTCCACTGCCGCGTCTTCCCCGGCTCCGTGTCGTCCCCTTCCTAGGCCTCGCCGTCGTCCACCACCGTGGTGCTCTCCGCGCGGCGTGGTCAACGTGGTCAAGGAACGACTTCCATCGGAAGAGTACTGTACGTGGAGAGGCTGACAGCTGGGTCCATGACCACAGCCCAGTTTTTTTGTGATTTGCCAAGTAAGTCGCTTTGTCAGGCTTGTTGGCCTGCAAATCTTTCAAGACGAGGAGAGCTTTCATTCGGTGGCGAGAAAATGGCCCATCGATAATGAGAAATGGGCTGTACATTTTAAAACACATCAAACCGGCAATTAGTTTCAAATATCTTTTTTTCATTTCAAGATTTTAAATTACATTAATTTTATGCATGGAGAATTTGTTGGATTTTATGTTGATATACATTTATTTTAAAATCAGTTTGAATGTGATTGAAATTACGGGATTAAAAACAGGTCGGACCCTTTTGAAATATGCAAAATTTCGTATAATTTTTAACCGTGGCCACAATATGGGCTGTAATGCTAACAAAAGAATATGGGCTCCAAAAAACCTTAAGAATTAGCAAATGGGCTGTAAATTATTAGAAATAATGGCAGATGGGCTGTATGCTGTTTTCCACAGATTTGAGGCTTTCCTAAAAAAAAGGTTGACGCACAAGCACTGACTGTTGGATGCCCATCCGACGGCCGTCGTGCTTCTTCAATCTCTGCTCTTCCTGTTCCAGCCGCTCAAACAAGCGCCGGAGGGACTGCCTGGTCCCTCCTTCCCGCGGCCGGCTGTGTTGCCGTGCAGGCCGCACCGCCCAACCGTACTCCCATCGCTGGCCTAGCCATCCCTCTACTCACCCACACCTGCTGTTATTCTCCGGCGACGGCAGATGAACCAGTAAACCCTCGTACAGTCGTACTCCCCTCCACGTGGGAAACAACTGCCGAGTCTTCCCTGCCTCCGTGTCGTCCCGTTCCTAGGCCTCGCCGTCGTCCACCGTCGTGGTACTCTCGGTGCGGCGTGGTCAATGTGGTCAACGACCGACTTCCATCGGAAGAGTATTGTGCGTGGAGACGCTGACAGCTAGGTCCACGGCCGCAGCAAGGAAGTGCCTCCTTAATACGCGCAAAATAATTATTCCTCCACCTGACAGTGGGGACCCACCGGACGGGCCACCGTATTTCGTGAAAAAAACGTTTTCCCCCTGACTGCTGGGACCCACCAGCTACACCTTCTCACACAAGGAAGTGCGTCCGGGCAAAAAAAACAAAATGATTTGGCCCCCTGACTGCTGGGACCCACCAGCTACATCTTCGCACACAAGGAAGTGCCTGACAGTCGGGACCCACCTGGTCGAAGCGTACGTAGCGTTGTCATTCTGGTCGCGAACGTGTACGTACATATATATCTTGGTGGATGTAGAGGCGCCGCGTGTCATAGTAGAGGCGTGGGCGTGTCGTAGTAGACGCGCGACGTAGCATGTACACGCACGTCAGCGCCGTGGTGCAAGAAAGAAAATATGGCCACATATGTGTACATACGGGCGGGGTCTCGAATGCCTACTCGCGCATATGTACGGCCAGGGCTCGTGTACATGGCTGGGTCGGAACGGAGAAACAACGTCGTCGTCGTGTTCATGGGGAGGCAACGGAATGCGTCGTGTTCATGGGGAGGCAACGGAATGCATCGTGTTCATCGGGAGGCAACGGAGTGCGTGGGAGCCAACCGGCTGGGTCAGAACAAAATGCGTGGTCGTGTTCATCAGGAGGGCTTGGATGGAACAGGCGATGGAAACGAGGCTTGGCGTACCGTAGAACGGAGGAAACAGCCTTATGTTCGACCGGCCACGTTCGAAACGGGATCCTGTTCATCGGGAGGGGTCTGGCGTACCGCAAAACGGATGAAACGGACCTCCTACGGTTGAAACGGGGGTCCTGTTGACCGGGAGGGGTGTGGCGTACCGCAAAACAGACGAAACGGACCTCCTACGACCAAACGGGGTCCTGTTCGCCGGAGGGGTGTGGCGTCTTGCAAAGCAGGACTCCATGGGATCTGTTCATCTCCACCGTTGTCCTCCTCCAGCCTCCACGGGCTACCGTCGACCTCCTCCAGCCTCTACGGGCTCCTGTTCATCCAGCCTCCACCGCGCGCTACTCCACCGGCTACTGTACAACCACCCCTCCACCGTCTACTGTTCATACAGCCCTCCACACCACGGGGTCCTATTCAACCACCCCTCCATGGGCACCCCTCCACCGTCTACTGTTCATCCAGCCCTACACACCACGGGGTCTATTCATCCACCCCTCCACGGGCACCCCTCCACCATCTACTGTTCATCCAGTCCTCCACCACACCACGTGGTCCTGTTCATTTAGAGGCAACGCCATCACTCACTGTTCATCCAACCCCCCCCCCCCCGCAACACTCACTGTTCATCCTAGAGGCAGCATCGACCGGCTTCAGTTAGCAGCAGTAGCGAAGGAATCACTCGATCGGGTTCAGTTAATAGCCATCGATCGATCGCTCGGGTTCGATAACGCGTAACTGCGGTCTGCAATCGCTCGGGTTCAGTTAGAGCCCCACGCCTCGCTCGGGTTCAGTTAGAGCCAATGCCTCGCACACACGCGCGTACGTGTACGAGAGAAACGCGCATCACTCGGCCCCCAACCTCCGACCGTAACCGGGAACTCCCCGAAATTTTCCTCGCCCTCGCTTCTACCATTGTTTTTCCGTCATGGACGGCCCAAAGAATGTCATGCAGCTGCATCTCCGGCCTGCCCAGGACGAAAAGCCCATTTTCTGTCATGATTTTTTGTCATAGAAGTGGGAGCCCACCACATCTATGATGATACCGGGTTTTGTCACAATTATCGTCATAGAAGTGTCATATGTATGACATAATTTTTTTCGTTCGGCCCAAAATGTCACGGATGTGTCTTTTTTTGTAGTGAATATTAGAGCACCTAAACTTGCTGAACAAATTAAAGTAGACCTAGTGTTGCTTTTGTTAAAGATCTCTTGGTAGAAAATATTGATGGGCATGTTGTTTACTCCTGCGATGAAGCTGCTAGAATTGCCAAACCCGATGAAAAGATAAACATAGACCTGTTGTTGGTATGCCTATTGTCTCAGTTAAAATAGGAGATCATTGTTATCATGGTTTATGTGATTTAGGTGCTAGCGTGAGTGCTATTCCTTTTACCCTATACCAAGAAATTATGAATGACATAGCACCTGCTGAAATAGAAGACATAGATGTTACTATTAAACTTGCTAATAGAGACACCATCACACCACTTGGGATTGTTAGACATGTTGAAGTCTTGTGTGGTAAAATAAAATAACCTACTGATTTTCTAGTTCTTGGTTCCCCACAAGATGACTTCTGTCCCATTATCTTTGGTAGACCTTCCTTGATCACTGTCAATGCTACTATAGATTGTCATAAACAAACTGTTAGTGGTAGCTTTGGTGATGCGTCTCATGAGTTTATTTTTCTAAGTTTAATAGACAACCTCACAAGAAAGAATTACCTAGTAAGGATGAAATAATTGGTCTTGCTTCTATTGTCGTGCCTCCTACTGATCCACTAGAACAATATTTGCAAGAATGAAAGAAATGAGATAGATAAAATTTTCTTTGAACAACGACCTCTGCTCAAACATAATTTTCCTTTTGAAACTCTAGGAGGTCCTCCTCCACCTAAAGGTGATCCTGTGTTTGAATTAAAACAATTGCCTGACACTTTGAAATATGTTTATCTTGATGAGAAAAAGATATATCCTGTTATTATTAGTGCTAACCTTTCAGAACATGAAGAAGAGAGATTATTGAAAGTTCTAAAGAAACACCGAGCTGCTATTGGATATACTCTTGATGATCTTAAGGGTATTAGTCCCACTCTCTGTCAGCAGAAGATTAATATGGAACCTGATGCTAAACCCGTTGTTGATCATTAACGATGTTTGAATCCTAAGATGAAAGAAGTGGTAAGACCTGAAATATTAAAGCTTCTAGAAGCAGGTATAATCTATCCCATAGCTGATAGTAGATGGGTGAGTCCCGTTATTGTGTCCCTAAGAAAGGAGGTATTACCGTTGTTCCTAATGATAAAAATGAACTCATTCCACAAAGAATTGTTACTGGATATAGACTGGTAATTGATTTTAGAAAATTAAATAAAGAAACTAGAAAAGATCATTACCCTTTGCCTTTTATTGATAAAATGCTAGAAAGATTATCAAAGTACACGCACTTTTGTTTTCTTGATGGATATTCTTTTTTTTCTCAGATAGCTGTTTCATGACCTGATCAAGAGAAAACCACCTTTACTTGCCCTTTTGGAACTTATGCTTATAGACGTATGCCTTTTGGTTTATGCAATGCACCTGCTACCTTTTAAAGATGTATGACCACTATATTATCTGATTTTTGTGAAAAGTTTGTTGAGGTTTTCATGGATGATTTTTCTGTATATGGATCTTCTTTTGATGATTGCTTAAGCAACGTTGTTCGAGTTTTGGAGAGATGTGAGAAAACTAATCTTGTCTTGAATTGGAAGAAGTGCCACTTTATGGTTAATGAAGGTATTGACTTGGAGCATACAATTTCTGAACGAGGTATTGAAGTGGATAAAGCTAAAGTTGATGCAATTGAGAAAATGCCATGTCCTAAAGATATTAAAGGTATTCATAGTTTACTCGGTCATGCTGGTTTCTATAAGAGGTTTATTAAAGACTTCTCTAAAATTTCTAGGCCTCTTTAAAATCTTTTACAAAAGGATGTTCCATTTGTTTTTTATGATGATTGTGTAGAAGCCTTTGAAACACTTAAGAAAGCCTTAACTTCTGCACCTATGTAAGTGCATCTAGTGCCCCTATGTGATTTTGGTGTATTGAAGACTTATAGGTTAAGGGACTAATGTGTTTATGAGTGTACACGGGTCTATAAGTCTATGAGGAGTTTGATATTTACAGAGAAAGTCGACCCCTAAAAATGAAGTTCTTCGACTGAAGACTTTGGATTTCTGAAGACTTTCTGAAGACTTTGAAAGTGAAGAAATTGGCGTGACCTTGAAGACTTGGTATTCATTCGAGGAACATGAAGCGTGAAGACTTTTGTTTTCGTAGTTTCATTTTCTCTTTCTTGAGTCATAGGAAACACCGTACTGTTAAAGGGGGTCGAGGAAATACTAAGGAAAAATTTCCAATTAATGCTCAACTCAAAATCCTACACCTACCAATACTTTCGAGTGAAGCCATTGGAAATCTCATATAGTTCAGTCATATTCTTCAGTGACAGAGACGAAGTTTTTCTGGTCTCTGAGGAATTTGTTCTGACTGAGGAGTTAGGAATTCGCCAGTGCGGATTGCCTACACAGTGAGGCAAAATATCTACCCACCTAACGGTCATATCATTGAAGGGCATTTATGTCTTATCATGTCGGGCTGCTCCCTAGGCTATAAATAGCCACCCCCTACAACCACTAGCTGGTTGGCTGCTCCGCGAGAAACTGACACTTGTCATTTGAGAGCATCCCATCCTCCGAGGACTTTGAGCGAAAATAATCAAGTGAGGAAAACCCAAACCCAAACACCTACAAACCCAAGTGATTGAGCATCACTGAAGAGACTGATCATGTGTGGATCCGATGCTTGTTACCTTTGAAGATTGTGCTTCTTCCAGACGGTTAGGCGTCATGGTCTAGAATCCAAGAGGAAATTGTGGATCGCCAAGTGACCGAGTTTGTGAAGGTTTGGAAGTCACCTGAATACTTACCACGAGTGATTGGGCGAGGTCTGTGTGACCTTAGCTGAAGGAGAATACGGTGAGGACTGTGTGTCCGGGACTGTGTGTCCTCAGGTTTAAATACCTAGCCGCTCCAACCAGACGTACAACTGAGACAACAGTTGGAACTGGTCTACCAAATCATTGTCTTCACCAAGCTTACTGGTTCTATTTCCTCAACTCTTTCATTTCCTCATTACTGTGTTGTGTGCTTGTTCATATCTGTTTGAAGACTTTGACTGAAGACTTTCTCAATTTCCCCAGTTCAATTTCTTCATTCTATTTGTCTTCATCCTGTGTTATCCTGTGTTTATGCTTTCTGTACTCTGTGCTTGTCTTCATTTCATTATGATAATCATGCTTGTGTTCTATTATGTTTACATATGAGTACTTATTCCGCTGCAAGTAGTTCTTCGCTAAGGAATTTCCTCACCCGCAAATTCCTCAGTGAAGAATTCATAAAAAATCGCCTCTTCACCCCCCTCTAGTCGATATAACACACTATCAATTGGTATCAGAGCAAGGTACTCCCTTGTTCTGTGTGATTTTGGTTTAACCGCCTGGAGTTTTAGTTATGTCGACCGTAGGTATGATCAAGGTCTCTGCCGGGTGTCCTACCTTCGATGGGACGGACTACCCCTACTGGAAGAATAAGATGCGAATGCATCTTGAGGCAATTGATAATGATCTCTGGTGTGTTTTGGAAAATAGTGTTCCCTTAGTCACACCTTCTCTGAATGCTGCTGATGTGAAGAGATTCAAGCAACTCGATTCTCAAGCAAAGAATATCATATGTGGCCATTTGAGCAAAGGACAGTATGGTAGAGTGAGTGCTTTGGAAACTGCTAAGCTTATTTGGGATAGGCTGTCCAAAGTCAATGAAGGAGTCTCAGCACAGCGTGACTCTCGAGTTGACGTTCTTCGCAATCTCTTCAACCGCTTCAAAAGAGTCGACAATGAATTTTTCAACAAACCTTTGATCGCCTCACTGTCATCTCAAATGAGCTTCAAGCACTTGGTGCCACTGACATCACCGACCATGAGGTGGTGAAGAAATTGCTGACATCGCTTGATTCCTCATTTGATACTCACTGTGATGATACAAGGCGTCTTTGACTACAAGTCACTTGATCCCGCTGATATCCTCGAGAGGCTAAATACTCATGAGTTCCAGCTTGCTGAAAAGAGAGATCTCTTTTCTTCGAGCTATTGCAGATCACGTGCCCTGAAGGCCAAGGCAGTTTCTGAGTCTGAAGATGAAGATTCTGGCAGCAGCCTTGGTGATCCTGAAGAACTGAGCCATGAACTAGCACTGCTCATGAAGAAATTCCAGAAGTTCTCAAGACATGGTCGCTTTGGAAAACCATCAAGGAGCAATGATTCCTCATCTAGTGACTATAAGAAGAGGCTATGCCACAAATGCACGAAACCTGGTCACTACATTCAAGATTGTCCTCAGTGGGAAAAGGAATCAAAGAAGAAGAAATACAAGGATTACAGTTCTGATGATGCGAATAAGAAGAAGAAATCCTCAAAGTCTTCATCATCAAAATCCTCAAAGTCTTCATCTCACAAGAAGAGCAGCTCCAAGAAGGCTCGGTCATTCATTGGCAAGGAAATGGACTCTGAGGCTGAATCTGAAGAAAATGAGGAAGAGGAGGCATCTGAGGAGTCCAAATCTGGTATGGCGAGTCTAGCTCCCGCTACTGCATTCGTCAGCAAGTCTATCTTCAACTCTCAAGAAAATAGCTTCACCAACAAGGCTGATGAAGGCAATGATGACTACACTCCCACCTATTGCTTCATGGCAAAGGGTGCCAAGGTACTAAAATATACCTCCTCTGAATCAAGTGAAAATGAATCTGATGAAAACCTCAAGCCCAGCTACTCGAAACTTGCTAAGATTACTGTGAAACAACAAAAGGCTTTTGAAAAGGTTCAAAACATGCTAGACAAAAGTGATGATATGTTGGGTGAAGAAATGGATCGCACTAAAACCTCGACTGAAAATCTTTAGAGACTTTAGTCTAGGTTTGACAACCTTCAAGGTCATCATAACACTCTCTTATCTGATCATGAGAAGCTTTCTTATGAATTTCTTCAAAGAAAGAAAGATCTTGAAAAGCTAAGAGTGAGTTATGAAGATCTTCAGAAGGAGCACGATTCATTACTCGCTCAACAAATCAGCGCTGCTCAGGAAGAATTTGTTCCTCCATGTTTGAAGTGCATTGAACGTGAATCAGCTAATTCTTCACCTGAATGTTCAAATGCTTCTAATGCTCAAAATTCTTCACCTATCTCTGCTATCACTAATTCCTCATCTGAGGACATTGCTAATATCACTGATGATGCAGGGCTGACGGAATTGTACATGACAGGCATGTAGAAAAGCCTCAAAGGGCATCAGACTCTTTGTGATGTGCTTAAAAAGGAGATCCTCAACAGGAACCCTAGGAAAGAGGGTATTGCCTTTGAGAGGAAAATCAATGCTGATGGAACTTATTGGAAACTTGAGCAGTACCCCAAAACCTCATGGGTTGCTGCAAAGGGACCTCCGGTTGATCCATCTAACTTATCTGGCTTTACATGTGATTCTCCTCATTCTGCTGATGGCTCATTTGACTCCAACTATAAACTGTTCAAAAATTAGAATGGTGAAGTATTTGCTAGATATGTTGGCACTAACTGCAGGAACGGTTCCCCTATGAAGAAAATCTGGGTTCCCAAAAGATGCCTTGAAAGTCTTCAGGTGAATGTCCTCATGACACCACCTGTGAAGAATAGGAACCCCAGATCAAATTCTTCATATGGACCAAATTCTTCATATGGATCCAAGTCCTCATACGGACCAAATTCCTCACGAGTATCAAATTCCTCAAAAGGATCCAAGTCCTCATATGAACATCATCGTGCTAACCCCTCTGTTTCGCAGGGAAGAGCTAAGGGCTATGAATATGTGCATTATTCTTCAAACCATTATGTTCATAAGTCCTCGAAGAATTTGTCTGCTTATTCATATGCTTATCCTAACTCCTCTTATGTGAAACGAAATGGACTGGCTTCTATGCCACCTTTCTCGTATGGAGCTCGCAGAGTGATGAACTCTTTGCCACCCCTTCAGATGTGGGTGGTGAAGAAAAAGAACTAATCTCTTCAGCAGGTTCAGGTCTCCAGACGTGCTTAAACGTCTAAAGAATTTTCTGGAGACCTGAAATTTCCTGAAAGGACGCAGGCTAATCATGAAGAAATGAACCCTCATTTCTCACGTCCTCATTCTGCTTTATCTGTTCTTTTACTTGATCTGATGAAATTGATGTCATATTCTTCACTGATGAAGTATATGAGTTCATAAGTTGCACTAATTCATCTGCAGGATGATCAAATCAAAGCCAATGAGTGGGTTCTCGATAGTGGATGTACAAATCACATGACTGGTGACAGGAATCTATTGATGTATGTTCCCTTATCTCCATCGCATCTGAAGCATATCATCTTCACTGACAAAGGCAAAAGTCAGGTATTAGGTCTAGGTAAGGTTGCGATCTCAAAGGATCGACACATGGACAAAGTCATGCTTGTCGAGTCCTTAGGATACAACCTCATGTCTGTCTCAATGCTATGTGATCTTGATATGGTTGTTGTCTTTGGCAAGTATCGTTGTGTTGTGATCATGGGAGCTGACAATTCTAAAGTCTTCAAAGGCTTTAGGAGAGGAGACCTGTATATTGTTGATTTCTCTACAGGACCACAACCAGCCATATGCCTACTTGCAAAAGCTTCAAAGGCTAGTATGGCATCGACGACTTGGTCATGCAGGCATGAGGAATTTGCACACGCTTGCGAATAAGAAGCATGTCATTGGCATCGAGAATGTCAAATTCCTCAAGGATCACTTATGCGGAGCCTGTGAATGGAAAGATGACCAAGGCCAAACATCCAGCGAAGACAATCATGACTACCACTCGACCATTTGAATTGCTTCATATGGATCTCTTTGGTCCTAACCATTATTCTGCAGTTACAAATGATGCATCTGTATATGGCTTTGTTATTGTTGATGATTAATCTCGATACACATGGGTACATATTGTCACTTACAAACATGAGGTGCAGGAAGTCTTCAAACGATTTTCCTTGAGGGCTTCAACCAACTTTGGTGTGAAGATCAAGCACATCAGGAGTGACAATGGAACTGAGTTCAAGAATTCTTGTCTTGATGACTATCTTGATGAACTTGGTATTACTCATGAGTTATATGCTCCTTATACTCCTCAACAGAATGGCGTCGTGGAGCACAAGAACAGGACTCTTGTTGAGATGGCTCGCACTATGCTTGATGAGTACAAGACGCCTCGTCGTTTCTGGTTGATGCAATTGATACTGCTTGCCACATCATCAATAGAGTACATCTTCACAAATTCTTCAAAAAGACTGCATACGAACTCCTCACTGACAAGAAACCCAATGTGAGTTATTTCAAAGTCTTCGGTGCTAAATGTTGGATTCGAGATCCTCATCACAACTCTAAATTTGCACCGAAAGCACATGAAGGCTTTATGCTTGGTTACGGAAAGGACTCGCACACCTATAGAGTCTTCAACAACGTTCACCACAAAGTTGTTGAAACTGTAGATGTGCGGTTCGATGAAACTAATGGCTCGCAAAGAGAGCACCTACCTTCTGTGATAGATGAACTAGCACCTGAGGAAACTATCAAGTTGAAGGCTACTAAGGATGTCATCCCAACGAAGAATGTGTTGAAGAATTCATTCCAGAACATGAAGAACGTCAAGCTAATGCACCTGAAGAAAATGCTGCTGAAGAAAATGGTGATCAAATTCCTCGACCACAACCAGCTCATCCTCGCATGGCAAATGAAGCGCAAATTGAGAGAATCATCGATGCCATTGAAGCACCAGGTCCTCTCACACGCTCAAGAGCCTCACATTTATCTAACTTTTGTGGGCACTTTGCTTTTATCTCTATCACAGAGCCCACTAAGGTAGATGAAGCATTTCTGGAGCCTGAGTGGATTCAAGCTATGCAAGAAGAATTACACCAGTTCAAGCTCAACAACGTCTGGGAACTGGTCAAACGTCCAGATCCTCGCAAGCACAATATCATTGGCACAAAGTGGATCTACCGCAACAAGCAAGATGAAAATGGCCTTGTGGTGAGGAATAAGGCACGACTTGTAGCTCAAGGCTACACACAGGTTGAAGGAATTGATTTGATGAAACTTTTGCACTGTTGCTAGACTTGAGGCTATTCACATATTACTTGCTTATGCTAACCATCATGACATCATCTTATATCAAATGCATGTGAAAAGTGCATTCCTCAATGGTAAGCTTGAGGAAGAAGTATATGTTGCTCAACCCCCAGGTTTTGAAGATCCAAAGCATCCTGACAAAGTCTTCAAACTCAATAAGGCCCTCTATTGCCTCAAGCAGGCCCCTTCGGTGTGGTATGATGCTTTGAAGGAATTCCTCATGAAGAAAGGCTTCAAACCCGGTTCACTCGACCCTACCCTTTTCACTAAATCCTATGATGGTGAATTGTTTGTGTGCCAAATATATGTTGATGATATCATCTTTGGCTGTACTGAACAACGTTAGATTGACGAATTTGGTTATATGATGAGAGAGGAATATGAAATGTTTATGATGGGAGAATTGAAATTCTTCTTAGGTCTTCAAATTCGTCAACAGCGCAATGGCATATTCATATCTCAGGAGAAATACCTCAAGGACGTATTGAGGAAATTCGGCATGCAAGATTGCAAAGGCGTCAAAATTCCAATGCCCACAAATGGCCATCTATGCACTGATGAAAATGGTATTGACTTCGATCAAAAGGTATATCATTCCATGATTGGTTCTTTATTCTACTTATGTGCATCTAGGCCAGGTATTATGCTTAGTGTTTGCATGTGTGCCCGATTTCAAGCTATACTAAAGGAATCACACCATAAGGCTGTGAAGCATATTCTTCGATGTATAGATCACACACCAACACTTGGATTATGGTACCCCAAGGGCTCGGCTTTTGATCTCATTGGATATTCAGACTCTGACTATGCTGGTGATCGTGTGGACCGCAAGTCAACATCTGGCACATGTCATTTCCTCGGAAGTTCTTTGGTCTGTTGGTTCTCGAAGAAACAGAACTACGTATCACCATCTCGCTTTGAAGCTGAGTACATTGCTGCTGGTTCTTGCTGTGCTCAATTGCTATGGATGAAGCAAACTCTCAAGGACTACGGCGTCAATGTGAAGAATGTGCCTCTCTTCTGTGACAATGAGAGTGCAATCAAGATTTCTCACAACCTAGTTCAGCACTCGAAAACAAAGCACATTCAGATTCATCATCATTTTCTTCGTGATCATGTGTTGAAGGGCGACATTTCGATTGAGCATGTGAAGACTGAAGAACAGCTAGCCGATATCTTCAAAAAGCCCTTGGATGAGAAGAGATTTAGCAAGTTGCTGTGTGAGCTAAATATCTTAGAATCTTCGGATGTTCTTTGAAAAGGACACCCATCCTAACACTTATGCAAAATTGATGACTTAGATGTGCAACACATGAAGAAACATTTTTCTTCAAATCAATGAAGACTAACACTCTTAACAAAGAATTTGATTCTCAGAGCCCTACGACAATTGTACGCGGTGTCTGAAATCATCATTCTTATACGGTGGGTCACGCCACCACCCAAAAATTGAAAATCTTCAATTTGAGTTTTTCCTCTTTTTGAGATTCCTCAGTTGTTCAAATTACTTCAACTTTGCATTGTCTTCACTATTTTTGTCGTTTTTCTTTATTGGCTATATATATATATATACATATATATATATATACACATATATATATATATATATATGAGTTTATGTCCTCTACAACATTCACTTATTGCCATTTCTTCAAGTTGCTTTTTCTGCTAAGTGAATGTGATCGGACCCTTCCCCCTCTATGCTAAAATCAACCTAATATATTCACAAATTCTTCATTTGCGTTCTATTTGAAACTCGTTCAAAATCTTCACTGTGTCCTTGTCAGCTGAAGAATTTGCGAAGGAACTTTTAACTCATCTTATCTAAATTTTCGGCTTTGCCGCTCAAACCGTTCCACATTCCATGATAACAGTTATCTATTCACCCACAATCTCTCATGATCGCCACCTCTTAGTATGTGGGTGACACATGTCAAGCGAATGAGGAAGGTCAGGGGCACGTTCGTCCAACTTCTTTGGGCGAACAGTTTTTCACCGTGCCTATAAATACCCCTCCCCTTCCTCACTTTTCTTTTACTCCGCTCGACCTCACTCGAGCTCGAGCTTCTCAAACCCTAGCGCCGCCACTACTTCATCGTCGCTGGTGAGGAAGAGCTTCACTGCCTCGACCTCATCGCCGTCGTACTCGCGCCGGCTGCAGATTTCTTCACTCCGCCGCCGCCATAGCTGTCTTCCTCTGCCGAGTTAGGGCGTGGAAGATCTGAACTGACGAACTTCACATCTACACTTCCCAGTTCGTCATGTTCTTCGTCAAGGGTAATTAAAAGTCACTTTTACAGCCCTCTTTGATTCGAATGATTTCTACAAAATCTTCAAAGGTGTTTTTATTCAAATCCTCACACACTAAAGCACCTCACATGTCATCTAATCTTGATTCGTTTCTCTAAGCAATATTTTTCTTCATGATTCCTCAATTGTGTGGATTTTTGATCTGTACAACTCTGGAACCTAAGACAAAGAACGCTTAGTGAAATTCTTCAAGACTCATCTGGTCAAATTCCTCAAACTTGTTCTTTTTGAAAAACCTTCTGAGAACGCATATGAACTCTCCAAATTCCTCGCAACTATACTCTGTTCACAGGTACACATGTCCACTGCTGAATCACTAGGTTCTCATCAACCTAACTCATTTGTAGCGTTCCTCGAAGAAAAGTTGCACACCTCTTCAGAAAATTTAGTTGTTCATATTCCTCAGCTGAAGAAAATGGCTGATGGAAAGAAGCCACAGAAAGGAGGAAAGAGGCCTGAGGTCAATACTGCCTTTGAGATACCTGATGACATATACAAGGAGTATTGCACTCCTGATGAGGCCAAGTTTGGCAAGGAGGACAAAAATCAGCGCAAGGTGCGCATCCAAAGAATAGAGAGGAGATGGGCAAGGGAGTGAAGGGAGTACAGGTATGTCACTCCCAAGTACATGAAGAAATTCACTCTAAATCCTCCATGCCCAAGACCTTCGTTGGCAACTGGCCAAGTAGCAGATCCCACCAGCCTCAAGCGCGGTGAGGACTATCCTGACGAATGGGCCAAGCGCCAGGCCAAGTTAGCCAAACAGGCAAAAGAAGCAGTGAGGAAATTTAATGAAGACTCCGCTGCTGCTGCTGCCACTGCTGAGGCCTCTGCAAGCAAGCCAAAGAAGGCCATGGCAAAGAAGCATGCTCATAAGCCAAGTGCTTCATCCTCAATGCCCTCACGGCCAAGTTCCTCAGCAATGCCCTCACGGCCAGATTCTTCAAAGCCCTCACGGCCAACTCCTGAAGCTGCTCCAGCTCCTCCAAAGTCCTTAGCTCCTCCACCAAAGTCCTCAGCTGCTCCGTCCAAATCCTTAGCACCTGTGCATCTCGCCACGTGCCAAAGGACAACAAGCATGTCTATTGCACCAGGAGCTTCTGCTAGTTCCTCAACTGCACCAAATTCTTCAACTGGACCCTATCTGCTGAAGACAAAGGCCACTGCTGGACGAGGCTCTCGCCCAAGTCCTCACAAGAAGCAGGTCGCCTTGCAAGTGCTATCTGGTGAAGACGAAGCTGATGATGAGGAACTTGCCGAAATCATCAGAGACAGGCAGCTCAAGGCCGCTAGAGCCAAAGGCACAAATGTGCCTCTTCTTTTGGATCCCAAGTTGATCCTTGATTACATCGATCTCTGGCACAAGGACCCCAACACTCCTATGCCTGATTTCAAGCTGACTCCTGGCCAAAGTCATATCTTGTTGCCTTCATCCAAGAAGAAAAATGGAAATTTGAAAAGGCCAGGCAGATCAAGAAAGCTCAATACAAGATGGAGCGCTTCCTGAAGAAAAACGTTGTCTCTATGACAACTGAAGAACTTGTCACTATTCAATCAGAGATCAAGAAACTCAATAATGAATTTGACGTATACCGTGTTGACTGGCTTGGAGCCAAAGTCAGGTTTGTGAAAAGTTCACTTCCAATGTTGCAGCCCCAACACAACAAGAAAATCCTCAGGCTGAAGCATCTGCTCAGCCGACTGAAGAAAATGCGAGCACCGCTGATGACATTCAGGCTGCTGAAGAAACTCAAAGTACCAGGACTGATGACTGCATTCCAGCCGCTGAAGCAATTGCCAAGGCAACCTCTAGTGTTGCGCCTGAAGAAATTGCCAGGACAGCTGAAGTTTCAACCGCTGTGCCTAAAGAAAAATGAAGAAATCAGGGCAACTGCATTAGTTGTGCCTAAAGAAATTGAACCAAATTCCTCTGCTCCTCCTGCTCCTACTCCAACTCCAATCCTTCCATCTGCATTAGATGTGAAGAAGACCAAGGCTGCAGAGTGTGCAACTGTGAAGAAAAGGAAGGCATCAACTTCATCAGATTCTTCAGCTCCGAAGAAGATGAAGCCTTTGACCAGATCTTTTGCAAATCCAATTGATGCCATTGCAGTCTCATTCATGCCATCAAAGGACCTTGTTCCTTTTGATGAACAATAAGTGATTCCAAGTGAATCAAATGAAGAGATTCCTTCTGCTGCTTCGTCAGAGCAGTTGGATGAAGAAATTGAAGCGGATGCAATCCCTTCAACCCCAACAGTTTCATCGCCTATGCCTCAGTTCACTGCTGAAGAGGCCGGCGTTGAAGAAAAGAGTGAAGATGAAGATGTGGACATTGGGTGTACAACACCAGTGCTGAATGACGACTTTTGGGAAAGTCAGCACCCCAATTCTCCTCTCTTCACTTCACTGCAACAAATTCCTCAGTCCCCTGTCAACACTGAAGTACTAATGGGATCTGAAGAACCTCGTGCAACCCCGTCCGCCCATGAAGATATTCCAGCGACTAGTGCTGCTGAAAATGTTAATGAAGAAGTAAAAATCCAGGATGCCACTGAAGAAGAAGCTGAAATTCCTCAGCCTGTGGAACCCGAGATTGCGATTCCTGAAGTGATGATGCAATTGACTGATACTCCTCAGCCCAAGCGAAAGGATCCATTCTCGAAGAAACAAAAATTCAAGGCTGATGACTTCTTCAGCGAGCACGTGTTCTTCACTGATTATAATCCTTATGACTCTGCTCGTCTTAGAAGGAAGTGCTTCTGGACTGCCAGCCAAGCAAACTTTTATTCGTCAATGCTCTTCAACAAGGACAAAGTCTTCGACCACGAGCATATTCCTCACGTCAACATGGAGTCCATGCCTTGTTTTACTACAGTTCTCAGTGTGCTTCATGATGCAGGCCTCCTCAACTTTTGCACGGATATTTGCGATTGGAATGAAGAACTCATTCTTCAATTCTATGCAACCTTGCACATCACAGGCGATGCTGATGATATCAACTCTTGGGTGTTGGACTGGATGACCGAAAATACTCACTATAAGGCACCGACCTCTGAATTGCTACACGCCCTGCCCATTAGTCCACCCATTGAAGGAGCTCACTGCCTGTACCAAGAGCTAGAACTGACTGCTCATTACATGAAAGTGCTTATGAAGCCTCTGAAGCCAGGTCATGCCCCAAGGACCAAAATTCCTCGTGAAGGAATTGCTGAATGTACCAAGAACCGTCTATCGCATTCTGACGAAGACTATGTGTAACATCCCAAATTTTCAATTTGGAATGTTATACATAGGTCATCCAGGCATATCATATTTTATTGCATCTTCGTTCCGCAATCCTCGAAATCCTAAGCAACTCAAGGACCCTCGGAGAGAGTTGGGGACTTTCCGGTTTTCATATTTGATTTTTATCAAATAGCAAAAACGAGGATTTTTTATTTTAATTATTTTTCTCTCTGAAAAATATTTCATAATAAAATAAATGAGGGGAGATAATATGATTTCTTTAAAACAATTGAAATATTGGAGGAAAAATGTTAAAATCATCTGTTGGATTTTATTTGATTTTTTATTTGGATTTTATTTGCATTAGAAAAATTGCACGTTTTCAAAATTGCATTTTAGGGCCAAGAAAATGTTCATCTCGTTCGAAATATTTCATTTAGATGGTGAAAATTTGTTTTGGCATTTTTAGGATTTTTATTTTTTTATAGGGTTTATTTTCTGTCGGTGGAATATATTTTTAAAAATAAACTCTCCCATGGGTGAAGCCCACCGAGCCATTAAGCCCACCGCGCACCGCCTCCTCATGGCCACCGTGCTTGCACGGACGCCGAGGAGAGTCCGGCTCAGAACTCTCCCCGGGGCCCCCTCGCCCAAGCCAAGCCGCCTTTAAATCTCCGTCATGAGCCCCCCCCCCGCTAGCCCAGCCCTTGACAGCCGCCGCCGCCGCCACATCGCTTCCCTGCCGAGCCCGCCGCCCATAGCCGACCCGCCCGAGCCACCTCGACAAGGTACCGTGCCGATCCGAGCCGCCGGTTTTTTTAAACCGTTCGGTTTTTTAGAAACCCTAGTTTTCGTTTTTTTCTAAATATATTGGTTTTTCTCTGGTTTATTTATTTAGCGGACGTTCGTCCGTACGTTCGTTTTAAAGAACGGTAGTTCACCGTTAGTTACAGCTAGCGAACGTTCGTTCGTTAGTCTGTTCGTTAGTTTTTCTTTTTTTCGGATTTATTCCGCGAATTTTTCTGATCGTGATTTCTGATCCGATCTTAGTTTCTGTTTATCTTTTCGCTCGTTAGTCGGAATCAGGCGATTCAAGCGCCTAGATCTTCGTCTCGAGACCCTCTTTCTGTCTAAACAACTTAAACAAGATTTTGATACTGTAAAATTTGACCTTAGTTCAGATTAGTAAGAGGATCTTGTTTCTTTCGCCGTTTGAGTTTCGTTGCTCCGTTTTGTTTGATTCTTTTTGCGAACCGGAGTTCTTAAGTTGAACTTTCTGGTCAGCCTCGTTTATTTGAGTTTTGCTTGTGCATCTGTGCTTGTTGCTTATGTATGTTATTATTTGCTTGCGATAGAATTCCCGGAGTGCGAAGCGTGTTACTACGAGTCTCTAGGATTCGCGGATCGTCAGCAAGGCAAGTAACACTTTGATCATACTCTTTTCATACCCAGTTTTTATGCATTAGCTCAATCCTCAAACATTGCATGGTTAGGATGTCATTAACTTGTGGGTTGGGAAGTAGTAGTTGAGGTAGAACCTATTGCCTGTTACTATCAAACCCTTGGGAGTTACTTCTATGTGTTGCTTATATTGCTATGCTATGCTCGTAGACGTGGTTGGGTTTGAGTGAGTCCATGACAGATGTGAGATTGTTAATTAATGGTTTAATTTAAGGTGGCAACTTTAATACACATCTGGGTGGATTGAGGCACTGGGAACCCAGTGTTGTTTGTTTTATTTTGGAAATCCGGGGTACCCGGCGATCTTCCTAAGCACCGCCACCTGTGCTCAAAGGAACTGAGATTATTCATGCTAGAAACTCGTGTGCAGCCACAAGCTACTATGGGCTCTAGCATAGTTGAGTAAGTTACATGAAGCTCTTGAAGAGGTAGATCAGCAGGTAGTAGGTTTTGTAGGTTTGGTATGGTCTACCGGGAGTAGAGAGTTAATGTTTCTGAAATACTATGTCTCGGTCATCCGTTTCTCAAACACCATGTAGTGCGAGAAATCAACGGAGGCGATCGAGTCTTGTGGGGAAAAGTGCGCAAACCTCTGCAGAGTGTACAATCTAATCATGGTTAGCCGTGTCCCAGGTTATGGACAATTTTGAGTATCTAGTACTTGAGTTATCACATGTATCTCATCACTCTTAATTAATATTGTTGGGTTGTTAACTACTTTAATTGGGATTGAGTTCGGGTTATACCTTCTCAATGTTTCAACCACCATGATAGTTAAATAAAAATCTATTCCTTTGTTGTAGGGAAAATTGGCTTTTCGCAAAACTACAACCATAGAGCTTTCCACCAGCCAAATATGCATGTAGTGATAGCATTATTCTGTTCCTGCTCTATTGTGTTATATTGCCAGCATATTCCATGTGCTGACCCGTTTTCAGGCTGCAACGTATTATGTTGTAGACTTTTCAGACAAGGAGTAAGGTTCGTTAGGTCGTTGCCGTGCAGCTCAGCTATGCCGTTGGAGTTGATGGACTCACTTTATCTTCCAAGCCTTCCGCTGTTATCGCATTAGATGGCCTTAAGCCATATTATTGTAATAAGTTCTCTTTTGAGACATTCGATGTAATAAGTGTGTGATTGCTACTCTGTTATAAATCCTCGAGTACTGTGTGTGGCAGCATTACTGATCCAGGGATGACACTGGAACACAGAGACTTGACCATCTGAGGTCGGGTCGCTACAAGGTGGTATCAAAGCACACGCCGAGTGTAGGGCACGACCACTAAGATAAACCATAGGTCACTCTTGTCTACTCATTTCTGACTCCTCTCCATTTTTCCACTCTTTAGGATGACGGAGATGAAGAACAAGTTTTAACCGGGTGAAGACACACCTTTTGGACGCCACTTGAAGGAAGTCACTAGGTACTTGAACATTGGAGTACCAAGCTTCACCGGGACGTACAATGCCACCTTACCAGAAGAGGAGCGCTGGATGATTCAAGTACAAGTTCCAGGAAGGACGTTCTAGCCAACTTCTAAACCCATGGAATTTTCTTTCGAAGCACCCACATGGAGTCTAGGCAAGAGCATGACAACCCACATTACCTTGGGACGCATTGGAGAAGTCTACAACAGAGAGCTTAAGGACACCATCTATCAAATATGTGGGCGCCGAGACGAGCAATGGGAAGTAATCAGCACCAAGAAGGATAGATCCATTGGAGCTTTCATCCAGGAGCTAAACCAGCACATTCGACGCCAGGAGAACCGGATGTCTTGTAGACATGATGGAGTTGAAGAAGGCGAAGACCGGGATCATCGAATGGAGGAAGAACTCAAGTTTACACGCGATGGATATGAGGAGGAAATCAAGACACTACTGGAGAAGAACGACGACCTAGTTAAGAACATCAGAGTATTCATGGGAGGACCATCACCGGAAGAAGAAGACGATGACCCCACTTGCCCGGACAACTACATCATCATCGATGACACTGATTCCGATCCAAGTGATGATGACTACAAAGACGAAGCTGGAGCAGACATCATGGAGTCTTCCACCGATCAAAATTCCTAGATGACCACCATATAGTAGTAGTATTTTCCCCCATGTATCTAATAGTAGTTGAGCACTTTTGCGATAGTCCTAGACCATTTGTATACCCTTGCTTGATTGATTGAGTGAAATGATTGTGTTTGCCTCATGCGCATATGGGTAGTGTTTTCTCATTAGACCTTTTTCTATTCTAATCTCTTCCATCTAAACCCATCAGATGCCTCTGAGATGTGACACCGGTTTTGTTTTCCCACCGGAGCTCACCCAGTTGATCCAGCAGCAAAATGCTTTGATGCAATTGCTAGTTCAGAACCAGGGCAACAACAACAACAATAACCCGCCGCCAGTGGAAAATTTAGCTTTGTTTCACGAGGTTACAACCGCGGTGTTTTCCAAAGAGCACCGAGCCAATAGTTCTTGATGATTGGCTACGCCCGTATTGGAAGGGAGTTAACCACTGCAGGATGCACAGATGCTGAGAAGGTGCGCTTTGCAGCACATCAATTGGATGGACCAGCAGCCTCATGGTGGGAGAATTACACGGCTACTTTTCCCATAGCCAATGTTACTTGGGACCAGTTTCAGCAAGCTTTTCGCACGGCCCATATCTCAACTGGAGCCATGCAGATGAAGAAGCGTGAGTTTTGCAACTTACGCCAGAGGAACCGTACTGTGTCTCAAAGACGTGGGCCGAAGTTAGCAAGTTATCACGCTATGCCCACGATGACGCGTGGCTACAGATGCCGCCAAGGTAGGAGAAGTTTATGGAAGGGCTGAATGATGAGAAGAGCATGCAGTTGAACGTGGCAACTTTCAACAACTAACAGGACTTCGAAGACAAGGCCATTATGATTGAAGGAAGCAAAGACAAATTGAGAGCCGTAAGAGGAAGTATGGACAAGGGAAGTATAATTCAGGAGCTCAACAGAAGCCCCGCTTAACCCCGAACTCGGGAGGACTTGTTCATAACCATGGAGGTCACAACCATACTGGAGGAGGATCGCATAACCACAATGGTGCTAAGAATGGAAATGGAAACGGAAATGGGAGCGCTGGGAGGAAGCCCAATCCATTCAACAAAGGACAAGTGAACCACGTTAACATGGAGGAAGTTGAAGAGCAGCCGGACGCGGTGATAGGTAAGTTTTTGGTTAAGTCATTTACCGCTCTTGTTCTTTTCGAAATCTTGGTGCATCGCATTCGTACATATCAAGGGGATTTGTGGATAAGTTTAAGCTACCAACCCAAACCCTTAGGACCCCTCTTTTAGTGAGCTCGCCTGGAGCAGAGTACATGGCTAGCCGATGGTGCAGCCAGATACCCCTAACCATTGGCACACATGTTTTTCCGTCTGACCTAATTATCTTGGAGTCGCAAGGATTGGATGTGATATTAGGTATGGACTGGATGTCAAAGTATGGAGGAAGCATTGACTGTGCTAGCAAATCAATTTATCTTACCACCCCGGAGGGAAAAGGATTAAGTATGTATCTAGGCATGTGCCTAGGAGGAGCCAAGTGAATGCCCTCACGGGAGTTGTTCAGGAGGAAGTACCGGTAGTAAAGGATTTTTCGGATGTTTTCCCAGTGGAGTTACCAGGCATGCCACCGGATCGAGACATCGAATTTTTGATAGAACTATTACCAGGTACAGGGCCAATATCCAAGAGACCCTATCGGATGCCCGCAAATGATCTGGAGGAAATTAAGAAACAGATCAAGGAGTTGTTGGAGAAAGGTTATATTCGAAGGAGTTCATCACCTTGGGGAGCCCCAGTACTTTTGGTTGAGAAGAAGGATAAATCCCTGAGGATGGTTGTTGATTACCGAGCCTTGAATGAAGTAACGATTAAGAACAAGTACCCACTGCCGATGATCAATGATCTGTTTGATCAGCTGCAAGGAGCCAAGGTGTTTCGAAGATCGATCTACGATCGGGATACCATCAGTTGAAGATTCGAGAGAAGGATATACCAAAGACAGCGTTCACCACGCGGTATGGATTATATGAGTATATGGTCATGTCGTTTGGACTGACTAACGCCCCTGACTATTTCATTAGCATGATGAACAAGGTGTTCATGGAGTATTTGGACAAGTTTGTTGTGGTGTTTATTGATGACATTATGGTATACTCGAAGAATGAAGAGGAGCACAAGGAGCACTTGCGTTTAGTTCTCGAGAAACTCAGGGAACACCAGTTATACGCCAAGTACAGCAAGTGCGAGTTTTGGTTGAAGGAAGTTGGATTTCTTGGGCATGTTATATCAGGAGAAGGTATAGCAGTGGACCCCAAAGAAGGTTCGATCCGTCCGAATGGTTGGCACCCACTTGATTGGCGAGATCCCGATTTCCTTGGACTCGCAGGATATTATCGGAGATTCATTGAGAATTTTTCCAAGATTGCTAAGCCAATGACTGAATTGCTGAAGAAGGATACTAAGTTTAAATGGACAGAATATTGCGAGGCAAGTTTTCAGGAGTTGAAGAAACGTTTGACTACAGCCCCAGTGCTAACATTGCCAGATATACATAAGGCGTTTCAAGTGTATTGTGACGCCTCACGCTTGGGACTTGGATGTGTGCTTATGCAGGACGGAAAGGTTGTTTCGTATGCCTCACGACAACTGAAGACCCATGAGTTGAACTATGCCACGCATGATTTGGATCTAGCAGCCGTAGTGCATGCATTGAAGACCTGGAGACATTATCTTATTGGAAACCGTTGTGATGTGTACACAGATCATAAGAGTTTGAAGTACATTTTCACACAGAAGGAGTTGAACCTTAGGCAGAGGATATGGTTGGAGCTTATAAAGGATTATGATATGAAGCGGCACTATATCACCCAGGAAAGGCCAATGTCGTAGCAGACGCTTTGAGCCGGAAGAGTTACGCTAATATCCTTGAAAGTAAGGGATTGCCGAAGGAGTTAGCTGAAGATATCATGGAACTTCGGTTGGAGATTGTTCCAAGAGGTTTCATTGCAACAATGGAAGTTCAGTCTACATTGTTGGACAAGATTCGAGAAGCTCAGAAGGAAGACAAAGAGATTGCTGAGATAAAGGAGAAGATGAGCAAAGGGAAGGCCAAAGGTTTTCGTGAGGACGAGCACGACACCTTATGGTTTGAGGACTGAGTTTATGTGCCCAATAACCCAGAGATCAAGAAGTTAATACTTCAGGAGGCTCATGACTCACCATACTCGATACACCCCGGAAACACCAAGATGTACATGGATTTGAAAGAGCGTTTTTGGTGGAGTGGTATGAAGAAGGATATTGCCGAGTATGTAGCCGTATGTGATGTATGTCCGAGAGTGAAGGCAGAGCATCAGAAGCCAGCAGGACAGTTACAGCCTATGCTGATACCCGAATGGAAGTGGGATAAACTTGGCATGTACTTTATCACTGGACTACCCAGGACCAAGGCTGGATATGACTCAATATGGGTAGTAGTGGGTCGCTTGACCAAAGTGGCTCACTTCATCCCAGTGAAAACAACTTATACAAGTGCAAAGTTGGCCAAGATATATATGTCCAGGATTGTATGTTTTCATGGAGTTCCGAGGACCATCGTATCAGATAGAGGAACACAGTTTACTTCAAAGTTTTGGCATCAGTTACACCAGACCCCGGGTACGAGATTGGAGTTCAGTACAACATTTCACCCTTGAGCAGGATGGGCCAGGACAAAGAGAGTCAACCAGATTCTGGTGGACATGTTGAGAGCCTGTGCGCTAGATTATGGATCTAGTTGGGATGACAATTTGCCTTATGCAGAGTTCTCATACAACAATAGCTACCAGGCCAGTTTGAAGATGGCACCGTTCGAAGCTCTGTATGGACGCAGATGCAGAACACCACTGATGTGGGATGAGGTAGGAGACCGACAGCTGTTGTCGGATTTCGGATTCTGGCAGACCCTCTAGGTTCGAACACTAGGGTGCGCGCAGAGATCTCGCCTTCTACCTACCTGCACCCCGCCGCCTCGCTAGGATCTAAGCTACGAAAAGAACAACACAAGAGACACAAGGTTTATACTAGTTCGGGCCACCATTGTGGTGTAATACCCTATTCTAGTTTGTGGTGTGGTGGATTGCCTCTTGGGCTGATGGTGATGAACAATACAAGGAAGAACATCCTCGCGAGGGTCTGTTCTTGGCCGGGGCGATGAACTGCTAGGAGGACTTCAGTCGCCTTTCCCTGTCTCTTTTGGGATGCTACTCGATGCCTCTGTCAATCCGAGATCTTCCTATCCATCCCCCCTATCCTGTGGGTGGCTAGTCCTATTTATAGGCAAAGGCCCTGGGCCTCTCCCCAAATATTGAGTGGGAAGGGCGCCAACAATTGGCCCTGTTGAAGGGGAACATCTGGTACACTTATCCTGACTAAAGTTGGTCCTCTTTGTCAAAGGCTCTGGTGGTGGCCTGCTTGGGCTCCACAATGACTTCCTTCTTGCCGTTGTGGCGGTCTTGGTCTTGTTGCACGAAATGGATGCCTTTGCTTGATGCTCTCGCTGCGCTTGCTCCCTTTGCACCAAAGAGGAAAGGAGGACAGCTGCGGGCTGGCGCCTACTGGCGCCCTTGGTAAATCATGGCTTGCGTCATGGGGGCCTCGTGAGGTACCCGCCTTGATCTCTCCGCCTCCTCATGAGCCACTGATAAGGCCGTGCACGAGGAAGCTCCTGCCGTCCGCCCAGCAATCTGGCCCTCGCGAGGTTCTTGAGCTTGTGTTGGTGAAGATGGGCCGTCTTTGGGCCCCTTTGAGCCACGCTTGAGCCGCAGCGAGCAAGTCTGGGACCCCGTTCCCAGAACACCGACAGTAGCCCCCGGGCCCAAGGCGCGCCCGGACTTGGCCGAGCAGAGAAGCAAAAGGGCAAGCGCGAAGCACCGTGGGCCCTAACAGCCTGTGGCCTTGAGCGCCGCGTGGCGGTTGATTGGACGTGGGTGCCTTAGCAACCTCGTGAGTCGATAAAGGAGCGGCATCTGTCTAGGCTTTGCTTCCCTTGCTTTCTCCGGTTGCTGCTCAGATCCCCTTTCTTGCGCCTTTCCTTCCTGCGTCCGAAATCTTCAGATCTACTTCGACCGCGCGCCCTAGCAAGACATGGCGCCTCGCCAGACCCCGGCCGGAGCTTGGTACTCGCCCGCCTTGGACTCGCCGAACGTGTCGGAGGCGAGCCTTGCCCGGGTGCGCCAGATGGTGGCGGCGCAAGGCATCGACGGGGCGAAGGTGTTCAAGGCCGGCTCCGCCCTTCCTGAGGGCCAAGGGGGCACCTTCTATCCGCTCTTCGTAAGCACCATTGCTGCCGGCCTGGTGCCTCCCTTTTCCGAGTTCTTCTTCTCTGTCCTCCGCCATTACAAACTACAAGCTCTGCATCTCCACCCCAACTCTGTTCTTCTTCTGGCGATCTTCGCCTACTATTGTGAGGCTCACGTCGGGGTGCAACCCTCAGTGGCCTTGCTGCGTCACTACTTATCCCTCCGGATATCTCGTGGTCCCATCTCCGCGTGCGCGAGCTTTGTCGCGTATGGTAGCTCCAATGCCATCTCGAACCCCAGGAAGAGGATCGAGGGCTTCAGGAGCAAGTGGGTCTTGGTAGATGTTGGGCGCATCCACCCTTGGCTGATCCTGCCCACGGAGCACCCCACGAGCTCTGACGATTGGTCTCGAGCGGAGCTCGTGGACCCCCGCGTGAGGCTGGTGTTGGAGAAGATGGACGCGGATCTGAGGCCGGTCAGCAAGGCGGCGGCGAAGCTGACCGGCGCATCGCTGCTGAGGGAATTCCTGGAGCACCAGCTGGCTCCGCTTCGTTAGTATGCACTTCCGCTGTGGAGGCCCCGCCCTAGGCCCGCGGTCTTGGCCGATGAAGATCTTGCTACGGTCCTCCAATCTTTGCTCGGGGGCGACGTGGCGAGGTTGGAGGGCGCTCCTGTGCCCCTGTTCCTCCGAGACGATTGGGAGCAGGCAGTGGAATCCATGCCCGTCTTCAACGGGGACGGGCCCGTGCCCGCGGAGGTTCCCGAGGGCCCGACGGCCCTGGCGACGGTGGACGTGTCCTCCGATGACTCCAACAAAGAGAAGGAAGAAGAGGAGCGGGAAGGAGGGCTTGACTCCGAGGCGACCAACGGAGAGTCGAGGGCTCCCCTCCTCCGGCGCAGGTCCCGCGTTCTCCGTCTCTCACCGAGCGACGACGACGAGGATGATGACGAGCAGGGCGGCGGGAGCTTGCCCCCGATCCCGAAGAAGGACAGGACCGGGCTGGTCCCCCGCGGTCTGCCCCGGCCCCGAGGCGATCCGTAGGAGCGCCTTCTGCTCCCGAGCTCCTTGAGGCTGATCCTTGCAGCCGGCTCTCGGGCTTCAAGTATGGCCGGAGGTTGCTCGAGCTCGCGAGCGACGACCAGTAAGTGCTTGATTCCTGTCTTATTTCTTGTTTTGTCGCTGAGGCTTGATGTCTGCATCTATTGGCTAGGCTGGCGCCCGCGGCAAAGAAGCCGAAGGGATCTCCTGAGGTTCCGTCTCGGGCAGCGCCTCTCCCCATGAAAGAAGGTGACCGCAAGGCACGGGCCTCTCCTGCCCAGTCGTCCCCGCGAGGCCTGGCTGAGCCGGCTGGGGCGAGCTCAGCCCCCACGGCCCAAGCAACTCTTGAGGTGCCCTTGCCTGATGCCGCCACCACAGCCGTTGGGGCGCAGCAGGCCCCGCCTCAGGATACTGTGGTCACGCTGCCGCCTTCTCCTCCTACCCCACCGACTGCTATCTCTCCGACTCCTCCTACTGTTCTGGATCGTGCTGCTGCCGAACTGGACCGGCTGCGGCAGGATCTTCTGGGCGCCGACCCTCGTTTAGTGGTCGGGCGCTTGGAGCTGGCTTCTGGCTGGATTCGCTCCGACGCTTCGATTCAGGCGGCGCTAGTCCAGGCCTCGACGGCTTGCGACGAGGAGAAGCAG
Source organism: Aegilops bicornis (assembly GCA_021605145.1). Classification (NCBI taxonomy): domain Eukaryota; kingdom Viridiplantae; phylum Streptophyta; class Magnoliopsida; order Poales; family Poaceae; genus Aegilops; species Aegilops bicornis. The sequence continues at coordinate 124,262,787 of CM038672.1, read as the reverse complement.
GCCGTCCTTGGGGCAAAGGCTGCTCGTGACGCCGCCTTGGGGGAGGTGGCCGATGTCCGAGGTCGCTGCAAGGCGCTGGAGAGCGAGCTGCAGGGCCTGCGGGACCAGCTCGCCAAGGAGCCCCTCCTTCGCCAAGAGCAGGAGGAAGGCATGAAAGCTCGCGAGGCGGCCGTAAAGGACCGGGACGCCAAGCTCAAGAAGCGCCATGACCGCCTAGGCGCGCTGGAGCAAGAGTTGGAGGCGAGGAAGGTCGAGCTGGACGGTAGGGCACGGGTTCTTTCCAAGGATCGCGTGGCCTTCACAAAGATGGAGGTGAAGGCTCACACCTTGCTGAGGACGCTTTATGACAGCGGCCTGGAGAGCCCGCTGGCCGGCGCCGAGGACGGCCCCGCCAAGCTGCTTCCCTTCCTGGTTCGCGCTCTTGAAGATGTCACCCTTGGCCTTGGCCCTACGGCTGAGGCCGAGGCGCGTGTCTTGTCTTCTGCAGCGCTGACGCGGGTCCTTACCCACATCTACCTTTGCGATCCCAACGTCGACCTCGACAGCCTGCTGGAGCCAGCGAGCGGCGAGCTTGCCGCTGCCGCTGCTGAGGCTGTGAAGGGTCGTGCGGAGGCTCTGCTGGGGAAGTTCCAGGCCTTCAGCACCAAGCCGAAGCGGGGCGCTGCCGACCCTGCGGCTCCACAAGGCGAACCCGCTCCACGCAACTCCACCGCCGACAAATGACTCCGTTGTGGCTCCTGTCCTGCTTTTAATTCCTGCACATGTATCATGCCTCGGGGAGGCGTTTAAACTTGCATTTGGTGTTGTAATAATAGTTATGGACTGTAATATTTGCTTTTGAATTCCTTGATATTTGCGCTTTTCCTTCCTACTTGCTTATGTTCTACGCTGGCAGAGCCCGGCCCCGCGCATACCTCAGCCGCCGTTAGCCCCGACCGGAAACCAGGACGGGACCAAGGAGTTAGGGGCTACGTGACAAGTTAGGCTCCTGAGTCGCGATGCTCAGGAGTCCCCCTTGGCACACGAACAACAAGTAGGGAGGTGAGATGTGATGGTGGATCTACCGTTCTACGTCTGCAAAGCCCGGCCCCGCGCATACCACAACCGCCGTTAGCCTTTCGGAACTAAGGAGTGAGGGGCTACGTGACCAGTTAGGCTCCTGAGTCGCGATGCTCAGGAGTCCCCCTTGACGCTCAAACGGCCTTCATACCTTGGCTCCGCTCGGGGAGGGACGCGCGACGAACCAGGCCCGAGGGGCCTGGCTGGGTGGCGTGCGTCTGGGCGTGACCCAGGCGCAGCCCCCGTGCCCAGCCCCCTCGCGCGGCACTCCCGAGGGGAGGCGTTGCGATGAGGCCAGACACTGAGCTCTGGGCTCCCTGAGGTTGATGCGGCCGGGGGCCACCCTCAGTTGTTTATCACCAGCGCGGAGCATAGCGCTTCCGTATGTGTACGGGCATAGCCGCTCCTCGGCAGTGTCGTCAGCCAGCGCGGAGCATGGTGCTTCCAGCAGTGCGTGGGAGGCGCCCCTCGGGAGGAGCCCCGAGGCGTGTCTGGCCCATACGACACGTGGCTGGCACGGTAGGGCCTGACGAGGTGTATCTGGGCACCCATGAGCCAGCGCGGGACTCACGAGGCCCTACCTCAAGGCGGGTTGCGCCTGGCACTGGGCCTTAACTTGTGATGTGTTCCTGCAAATTTGGTTAGATGCCGACGCTCTACGTCCTCGGGTCCCGGCCCTCGAGCTGGTCTCAGCCGTCGCTGGTATGCCAGGTCGCGATGCCGTGGACAAGGCCAGAGGGTGAGGGCTGGAGAGCCAGTAGGAGCCCTGAGTCGCGATGCTCAGGTACCCCCCCTTTAACATGCATGCGGTCGACAGGAATGAAGAAGAGGTGCCGTGGACTGGCATCAAATAACAAGCATGGTGGGTCGAACGCATGACCCGAAATAAACGCAAGAGGGATACATGCCGCTGGGTGTGGCCTGAGCGACTTGGGGATGACGCAGCCCGAGGGGCGCCCCCAACAAAGTAAGCTAGGAACATGAACTAAAAGGGATACACGCCGCAGGGACGGACCCACACGGCCTGGGAATAATGCAGCCCCGGGGGCGCCCCTCGCGAGGCCCCTCGCGAGGGTCTTGAGCTTGTGTTGGTGAAGATGGGCCGTGCTGGGCCCCCTTTGAGCCATGCCGCAGGCCGCAGGCAGGCAAGTCTGGGGACCCCCGTTCCCAGAACGCTGACAGCTGTTTGGACCAGACCTGATCAAGGAGTCTGAAGAGAAATTTAAGCTAATACGAGATAGACTGAAGATTGCTCAGTCCAGGCAGAAGAGTTATGCAGACACAAAACGCAAGGAGGTAACCTATGAAATTGGAGACAGAGCATATCTGCGAGTATCACCCTTGCGAGGAGTGAAATGTTTTGGAGTTAAGGGAAAATTAGCTCCGAGATTTGTAGGACCGTATCGTGTTTTGGAACGGATGGGAGAAGTTGCCTACAAGCTGGAGTTACCTGAAGGATTGTCAGGAGTTCACGATGTGTTCCACGTCTCACAGTTGAAGAAGTCTCATGCTGAGATGGCCGATATACCACTAAGAGATACAGTACTTCGAGGCGATTCAGTTGGACAAGAATTTGACTTATGAGGAGAAGCCAAGAAGATTCTTGACTTTGCCGGCCGAGTCACCCTTGACAAGGTTATTAAGTTTTGCAAAGTTCAGTGGAGCCACCATTCCGAGGAGGATGCCACCTAGTAACGAGACGATGATAGTCGCAAGGACCTCCAGCTCCTATTTTCTTGCCAGCCCGAATCTCGAGGACGAGATTCATCTTAAGGGGGGTAGGTTTGTAACATCCCAACTTTTCAATTTGGAATGTTATACATAGGTCATCCATGCATACCATATTTTATTGCATCTTCGTTCTGCAATCCTCGAAATCCTAAGCAACTCAAGGACCCTCGGATGGAGTTGGGGATTTTCCGGTTTTCATATTTGATTTTTATCAAATAGCGAAAACGAGGATTTTTTATTTTAATTATTTTTCTCTTTGAAAAACATTTCATAATAAAATAAATGAGGGGAGATAATATGACTTCTTCAAAACAATTGAAATATTGGAGGAAAAATGTTAAAATCATTTGTTGTATTTTATTTGATTTTTTATTTGGATTTTATTTGCATTAGAAAAATTGCACGTTTTCAAAATTGCATTTTAGGGCCAAGAAAATGTTCATCTCGTTCTAAATATTTCATTTAGACGGTGACAAATTGTTTTGGCATTTTTAGGTTTTTATTTTATATTATAGGGTTTATTTTCTGTCGGCCGAGTATTTAAAAAAAACTCTCCCGCGCTTGACTGGGCCGAAGCCCATCCGAGCCAGGTCGGCCCACCCCGCGCACCGCCTCCCCTCGCGCACGCGCCGCCGTGCTTGGCACGGACGCCGAGGAGAGTCCGGCTCGGACTCCTTCCCGGGCGCCCGCTCGCCCAAGCTAGCCCCCCCTTTAAATCTCCGCCGCCCGAGCCCCACCACCACCCGCCACCGCCCTTGTGAAGCCGCCGCCGCCTCCACCGCCACGCCGCCCGCCGCCGCCGCTTACCGCCCGTGGCGTCGTCGAAACCCGCCGCCCATAAGCCGCCGCCCCGCCGCCGACCCCGCCCCGCCGGAGCCACCTCGACGAGGTACCACGCCGGTCGGAGCCGCCGTTTTTTTAAACCGTTCGGTTTTTTTAGAAACCCTAGTTTTCATTTTTTCTAAATAGATCGATTTTCTCCGATTTATTTATTTAGCGGACGTTCGTCCGTACGTTAGTTTTAACAAACAGTAGTTCGCCGTTAGTTACAGCTAGCGAACGTTCGTTCGTTAGTCTGTTCGTTAGTTTTTCTTTTTTTCGGGTTTATTCCGCGAATTTTTCTGATCGCGATTTCTGATCCGATCTTAGTTTCTGTTTATCTTTTCGCTCGTTAGTCGGAATCAGGCGATTCAAGCGCCTAGATCTTTGTCTCGAGACCCTCTTTCTGTCTAAACAACTTAAACAAGATTTTGATATTGTAAAATTTGACCTTAGTTCAGATTAGTAAGCGGATCCTGTTTCTTTCGCCGTTTGAGTTTCATCGCTCCGTTTTGTTTGATTCTTTTTGCGAACCGGAGTTCTTAAGTTGAACTTTCTGGTCAACTTCGTTTATTTGAGTTTTGCTTGTGCATCTTTGCTTGTTGCTTATGTATGTTATTGTTTGCTTACGATAGAATTCCTGGAGTGCGAAGCGTGTTACTACGAGTCTCTAGGATTCACGGATCATCAGCAAGGCAAGTAACACTATGATCATACTCTTTTCAAACCAAGTTTTTATGCATTAGCTCAACCCTCAAACATTGCATGGTTAGGATGTCATTAACTTGTGGGTTGGGAAGTAGTAGTTGAGGTAGAACCTATTGCCCTGTTACTATCAAACCCTTGGGAGTTACTTCTACGTGTTGCTTATATTGCTATGCTATGCTCGTAGACGTGGTTGGGTTTGAGTGAATCCATGACAGATGTGAGATTGTTAATTAATGGTTTAATTTAAGGTGGCAACTTTAATACACATCTGGGTGGATTGAGGCACCTGGGGAACCCAATGTTGTCTGTTTTATTTTTGGAAATCCCGGGGTACCCAAGTGATCTTCCTATGGACCGCCACCCAGGCTCAAAGGGAACTGAGATTATTCATGCTAGAAACTTCGGTGTGCAGCCACAAGCTACTATGGGCTCTAGAATAGTTGAGTAAGTTACGTGAAGCTCTTGAAGAGGTAGATCAGCAGGTAGTGCGTTTTGTAGGTTTTGTATGGTCTACCCGGAGTAGAGAGTTAATGTTTTTGAAAGACTATGTCTCGGTCATCCATTTCTCAAACACCATGTAGTGCGAGAAATCAACGGAGGCGATCGAGTCTTGTGGGGAAAAGTGCGCAAACCTCTGCAGAGTGTACAATCTAATCATGGTTAGCCGTGTCCCCGATGATGGACAATTTTGAGTATCTAGTACTTGAGTTATCACATGTTTCTCATCACTCTTAATTAATATTGTTGGGTTGTTAACTACTTTAATTGGGATTGAGTTCGGGTTATACCTTCTCAATGTTTCAACCACCATGATAGTTAAATAAAAATCTATTCCTTTGTTGTAGGGAAAAATTGGCTTTTCGCAAAACTATAACCATAGAGCTTTCCACCAGCCAAATATGCATGTAGTGATAGCATTATTCTGTTCCTGCTCTATTGTGTTATATTGCCAGCATATTCCATGTGCTGACCCGTTTTCGGGCTGCAACATATTATGTTGTAGACTTTTCAGACGAGGAGTAAGGTTCGTTAGGTCGTTGCCGTGCAGCTCAGCTATGCCGTTGGAGTTGATGGACTCACTTTATCTTCCAAGCCTTCCGTTGTTATCGCATTAGATGGCCTTAAGCCATATTATTGTAATAAGTTCTGTTTTGAGACATTCGATGTAATAAGTGTGTGATTGCTACTCTGTTATAAATCCTCGAGTACTGTGTGTGTCAGCATTACTGATCCAGGGATGACACTGGAACACAGAGACTTGACCATCTGAGGTCGGGTCGCTACACTATGAGTCCAATCAAAGGCCTCGACTCGAATGATGAAGAAGTTGTAGGCATCATGAAGAATCTGCTGTTCAATATCATGCATGGCATTCGTGTCAACTATCATGATTTCTTCATGAGGACTCTGGCTAATGTTGCACTCTCTCCGTTTGAGTTGAAGCCTTATGCACCTTGGATTAAGAGATTCTCAGAACAAGGTCTTCACTCAACTACAAGGCTGACACTCTAAACCATTGCAGCTACTTGCCCCCAATTGAAGTCCTCAAAAGGACATTTTCCTCAGCTGATGAAAAGGGCAAGGCCGCTGCTGTTATAGATGAAGGCATTCGTCCATTCGATGGTCAGTTTCGCAAAGCTGCATATTATTCCACCAATGATGACTCTGCCACTCATGATTCTGCTGCTAATGCATCCAAGCCTACTCCTCAAGCCATAGCTCCAAGAGTGATGACTGACCGTGAGCTGCTTCTTAGTCTTCACCAGAAGGTGGATCGAAACCATAAATGGGTTAAGCATCAGTTTGGTTCTATTCTTCACAACATGACTGCTACACATAATGCAGTGAAGAAAAACCATTACCACCTCCATGAAGTCTTCGGTCGCACCTGGGCTATTCTGCCACATGTATATGATGAAGAAGATCTGAAGAAAATGGGTCTCAAGGAGGATTTTGACTGGTCTGCACCCCCACCGAAGAAATACAAGAAGGTCAAGGTTCCTTCCTTGGTGGCAAGCTCCTATTCTTCATCACGCAACACCAACGAGTATGAAGACTTGGACGACACTGCAGCAGGCCCTATAACAACAAATTACCCCAACACCGCTGGCGCTCCTTCATCAACTTGATATTCTTCAGGGGCGTTAGTCCTCATTTTCAATCCTTTTGGTCATTCGACGACAAAGGGGGAGAAAATTGAGTTAGTCTTCAAGAGGGTCTACCTATATGGGCGTTTTTTGCTAAGTTACAACTCTCGTTCTTCTGATGACTTTGCTGGATCGAATTGTAAACTTAAAATCTATGGTGGCCTGATACTTTTGCTGAGATTTTCTGCATGCTTATTCCTCGTTATGTTTATGCGCGCTTGCTGAATTTCATCAGTCACCATATTTCATCATGCATTTCAAATTCATCATATTATATGTTAAATGCTTGTATGAATTACAAGATATAGGGGGAGATCTCCATGATTCTACTGTTCAAGTGTGCATTGCTTCAAAAGCAAATTCCTCACTATGCACATCTTCAGGGGGAGCTCTTCTATATCTTACAATCAAATTCCTCAATCTCAGTATTTACACATCATATGTTTATCCCCATTGAAAACTTAACCTATATTGTCATCAATCACCAGAAAGGGGGAGATTGTAAGTGCATCTAGTGCCCCTTAGTGATTTTGGTGTATTGAAGACTTATAGGTTAAGGGACTAATGTATTTATGAGTGTACATAGGTCTATAAGTCTATGATGAGTTTGATATTTACAGAGAAAGTCGATCCTTAAAAATGAAGTTCTTCGGTTGAAGACTTTGGATTTTTTAAGACTTTCTGAAGACTTTGATAGTGAAGAAATTGGTGTGACCTTGAAGACTTGGTATTCATTCGAGGAACATGAAGCGTGAAGAATTTTGTTTCCGTAGTTTCATTTTATCTTTCTTGAGTCATAGGAAACACCGTACTATTAAAGGGGGTTGAGGAAATACTAAGGAAAAATTTCGAAGTGATGCTCAACTCAAAATCCTACACCTACCAATACTTTCGAGTGAAGCCATTGGAAATCTCATATAGTTTAGTCATATTCTTCAGTGACAGAGACGAAGTTCTTCTGGTCTCTGAGGAATTTCTTCTGACTGAGGAGTTAGGAATTCGCCAGTGTAGATTGCCTACACAGTAAGGAACATGATAGCCCTGAGGAATTTGAGCCTCAAATATCCGACCGTTGATGTGCTATGCGCTAGCTGTCCCAAAATATCTACCCACCTAACGGTCATATCATTGAAGGGCATTTATGTCTTATCATGTCAGGCTACTCCCTAGGCTATAAATAGCTGCCCCGTACAACCACTAGCTGGTTGGCTGCTCCGAGAGAAACTGACACTTGTCATTTGAGAGCATCCCATCCTCTGAGGACTTTGAGCGAAAATCATCAAGTGAGGAAAACCAAAACCCAAACACCTACAAACCCAAGTGATTGAGCATCACTAAAGAGATTGATCCTGCATGGATCCGACGCTTGTTACCTTTAAAGACTGTGCTTCTTCCAGACGGTTAGGCGTCATGGTCTAGAATCCAAGAGGAAATTGTGGATCGCCGAGTGGCCGAGTTTGTGAAGGTTTAGAAGTCACCTGAAGACTTACCACAAGTGATTGGGTGAGGTCTGTGTGACCTTAGCTCAAGGAGAATACAGTGAGGACTGTGTGTCCAGGACTGTGTGTCCTCAGGTTTAAATACCTAGCCGCTCCAACCAGACGTACAACTGAGACAACAGTTGGAACTGGTCTACCAAATCATTGTCTTCACCAAGCTTACTGGTTCTATTTCCTCAAATCTTTCATTTCCTCATTACTATGTTGTGTGCTTGTTCATATCTGTTTGGAGGCTTTGACTGAAGCCTTTCTCAATTTCCCCAGTTCAATTTCTTCAGTCTGTTTGTCTTCATCCTGTGTTATCCTGTGTTTACGCTTTCTGTACTCTGTGCTTGTCTTCATTTCATTATGATGATCATGCTTGTGTTCTGTTATGTTTACATCTGAGTACTTATTCCACTGCAAGTAGTTCTTCGCTAAGGAATTTCCTCACCCGCAAATTCCTCAGTGAAGAATTCATAAAAATCGCCTATTCACCCCCCTCTAGTCGATATAACGAACTTTCAACCTATTGTTCAATCACCTGATTGGAACTTGCATTTTGAAATTATGTGTGATGCTAGTGATTATGTTGTTGGTGCTGTTCTAGGACAAAAGAGTTGATAAGAAACTAAATGTTATTCATTATGCTAGCAAAAATCTAGACAATGCCCAAAGAAATTATGCTAATACTAAAAAAGAATTTTTAGCAGTTGTGTTTTCTTGTGACATATTCAGATCTTACATTGTTGATTTTAAAGTTATTGTTCACGCAGATCATGCTGCTATTAAATATCTTATGGAAAAGAAAGAGGCTAAACCTAGACTCATTAGGTAGGTTATCTTGCTACAAGAATTTGATTTACATATAACTGATAGAAAAGGAGTCGAGAACCCCGTAGCTGATAACTTATCTAGGTTAGAGAATATCCTTGATGACCCACTACCCATTGATGATAGCTTCCCTGATGAACAATTAGCTGCAATAAATGTTTCTCATAACACTCCTTGGTATGCTGACTATGCTAATTATATTGTTGCTAAATACATACCACCTAGTTTCACATACCAACAAAAGAAAAAGTTCTTCTATGATTTAAGACATTACTTTTGGGATGAACACATCTTTATAAAGGAGTAGATGGTATTATTAGACATTGCGTACCTGAGGATGAACAGGAACAAATCCTACGGAAATGTCACTCTGAAGCTTATGGAGGGCATCATGCAGGAGATAGAATTGCTCACAAGGTATTGCAATCTGGTTTCTATTGGCCTACTCTCTTCAAAGATGCCCGTAAGTTTGTTTTATCTTGTGATGAATGTTAATGAATAGGTAATATTGGTAAGCATCAAGAAATACCTATGAATTATTCACTTGCTGTTGAACCATTTGATGTTTGGGGTTTTGACTATATGTGACCTTTTCCTTCCTCTAATGGGTGTACACATATTTTGGTTGCTGTTGATTACGTTACTAACTGGGTAGAAGCTATTCCAACTAGTAGTGTTGATCATAACACTTCCATTAAAATGCTTAAAGAGGTTATTTGCCCAAGGTTTGGAGTCCCTAGATATTTAATGACTGATGGTGGTTCACACTTTATTCATGGTGCTTTCTGTAAAATGATTGCTAAATACGATATTAACCATAGAATTGCATCACCCTATCATCCTCAATCTAGTTGTCAAGTTGAACTTAGCAATAGAGAAATAAAACTAATATTACAAAAAACTGTTAATAGGTCCCGAAAGAATTGGTCTAAGAAATTGGATGAGTCACTTTGGGCCTACCGAATAACATATAAAAATCCTATGGGTATGTCTCCCAATAAAATGGTTTGTGTAAAAGCTTGCCATTTGCCTCTTGAGTTAGAACATAAAGCATATTGGGCAATTAGAGAACGCAACTATGGTTTCAAACTTGCTGGTGAAAAGAGGTGATTTGATATTAGCTCATTAGATGAATGGAGAACCCAAACTTATAAATATGCCAAGTTATTTAAAGAAAAAGTTAAAAGATGGCATGCCAAGAAAATACAAAAGCGAGAATTCAAAGTTGGAGAATATGTTCTATTGTACCACTCTCATTTCAGATTATTTGCAGGAAAACTTCTCTCTAAATCGGAAGGACCATATATAATCAAAGTGGTTTACTGCTCTGGAGCTATCAAAATAAATAATGCCGAAGGTACTAACCCAAAGGTGGCCAATGGGCAGAGAATTAAACACTATATCTCAGGTACGCCTATTAATGTTGAAAGCAATATTATTCAAACTATGACACCAGAGGAACACATAAGGAGACCTTCCGGAACACTCCAGATTAATTAAAAAGGAGGAGGTACCTGATACGGTAAGTAAACGGACTCCGAAAAATCCGCAAAAATATTTTCTGTCAGTTTTGGAATATATTAGAAATTAGGAAAATAAGAAACAACCAGGAAGACACCCGAGGAGGGCACAAGACACCAGGGCGCGCCAAGGTCCCCTAGCGCCCAGGTGGGTTGTGTCCACCTCAGGAACCTTCCCAACTCCGTTTTCCTCTCGTTTGCTTGTTTCTCAAGATAAAAAAATCTTTATATACCCCCCCGCCCGAACGTATTGACCACCGTATCGCGGAGAAATCTTCCGTTCTTCTTTCTTGCTAATTTCTGGCAGATCTGAAAATATGTCATCTAAAGATTCGGGAGAGGATTGCCCAGTTTCTTATCAGCCTTTGGATAAAAATATCTTCAACGACACCTATCCCTATATATGGTTCACCGATGAGGAAGATGAAGATGAACCAGTTCCCCCTCGTTTCAAGCAGGAAAGCAAGGAGGCATTATGAAGAGGGTAATAAAGCTTGAGATGGAGAACGAGGAGTTGAGGATAGATAATTTTACCCTTCGATGCAAGCTGGATAAGAAGGATACTACCTCATGACCACCACCACCTTCTTCATCACCAAAGGAGACTTGAGTTCATGGTATGGACAATCCCCTTGGCTTGTGCCAAGCTTGGGGGAGGTGTCTCGGTATCGTATCACCACCTCTATCTTTGCCTTTATCTATTTTAGTTCAATCTTTAGTTTCCTATGATTTAGTTGAATAAAAGTTTTAGCTTGATCCTTTATTTTTGAGTATTTGCTTAGTGATCTATCTATCGATGTAATCGTGTGCCAGATATATAATAAAGAGTAGTTTGGGTTTTGTTTCTTTACTTTTATGTCTTAATAAAAGGAATGGAAAATAAATGAAAAATATCATATGCTAATCTTATGGTAAGTAATGACATCACATAAGGAAAAGTATAAGTGGTGAAATTTATTGGAGATTGACAAACATAGCATTAGTCAATGATGCAACTCATGAAAGAATTAATAAGGGAAGAGAAGATTCACATGCAAATACACTATCTTGGACATCTTTTATGATTGTGTGCCCCCATTAAATATGTTGTGTCAAAATAGTTTACGTTGGACAAGGAAGACAACATAATGATTTATGTTTGTTCATATTCACATAGAAGTTATATGGTCATAGATCCTTTAACATGTGGTGCTTGCTCAATATTTTTCCTAGCCAAAAATTCTGCACTAAGTAGAGATACTACTTGTGCATCCAAAACCCTTAACCCACATCTTATTTTGAGAGTCCACCATACCTACCTATGGATTGAGTAGGATCCTTCAAGTAAGTTGTCATCGGTTCAATAAGGCAATCACAATTGCTTCTAAATGTGTGTTGGATCATTTAGTGTAAGAGAAAATTGAGCGTTGTACGAACTTGTGATGGCAAAGTAATAAAAGCGACAGACTGCATAATAAAGGTAGCTATCATAAGGGGCAATATAACGTGCCGTTCTTTTGCATTAAGGGATTTGGCATACAAACAAATAAGCGCATGAAAACCTCTGCTTCCCTCTGTGAAGGGCCTATCTTTTACTTTTATGCATTTACTTTTATGAAGAGTCAAAGTTTTCTTCCCTATTCCTTTTTATTTTTCACTTTTTGCAAGCATCATGTGGCAAGGAAAGATCTAGGCACATATATCCCATTGGATATGAGTAGGCATGAGTTATTATAGTTGACATCACCCTTGAGGTGAATACGTTGGGAGGCTAAACTATAAGCCCCTATCTTTCTATGTGTCCGGTTGAAATTTTTTGTTCATGGGTACGATGTGAGTGTTAGCAATCATAGAAGATTAAATGATGGTTGAGTCTGTGGACTTTCCTAAAGGCTCCGATACGTGACCCTTCCTGAAAATATGATGAATTGTAGTTGCAAAGTTGACTCAGAACATAGTTTGTTGGTTTTCAATAAGATTTATGCTTTATACTTCAATGTGTTGATGAATTGTTACTTGTTCATGAGAAGTTATATGATAAAAGTTATTTGATAAAGTTTTATGTGAAAGTTCTTTGTTGTTATAATATCATGCATGATGCTTCTATGTCCGTATTTTGTTTTTATCGACACCTCTCTCTCTAAGCATGTGGACATGTTTTTCGATTTTGGTTTTGGCTTTAGGACAAGCGAGGTCTAAGCTTGGGGGAGTTGATACGTCCATTTTGCATCATGTTTTCCTACTGTTATTTATAATGTTTTTATACATAATAATGCCTTTTGGAGTATTTATAATGCCTTTTCTCTCATATTATGCAAGGTTTACGCAAAGAGGGAGAATACCGGCAGCTGGAATTTTGGACCTGAAAAAGCTACGTCAGAGTTACCTATTCTGCACATCTCCAAATGAGATGAAAATTTACGAAGAATTGTTTTTGGAATATATGAAGAATACTGGAGCAAATAACTACCAAAGGGGGCCCACCAGGTGGGCACAACCCGCCTGGGCGCGCCAGGGAGCCCAGGCGCGCCCTGGTGAGTTGTGCCCTCCTCGGCCCACCTCTGGTGCCCCTCTTCTGGTATATAAGTCATTTTGAACTAGAAAAAAGATAAGGGGAGGACTTTCGGGATGAAGCGCCACCATCTCGAGGCAGAACTTGGGCATGAGCACTTTTGCCCTCCGGCGAAGCGATTCCACCAGGGGGACTTCCCACCCGGAGGGGAAAATCATCATCATCACCAACAAGTCTCCCATCTTTGGGAGGGACATCTCTATCAACATCTTCAATAGCACCATCTCCTTTCAAACTGTAGTTCATCTCTTGTGTTCAATCTTTGTACCGGAGCCTTAGATTGGTACTTGTGGGTGACTAGTAGTGTTGATTACATGTTGTAGTTGATTACTATATGGTTTATTTGGGGGAAGATTATATGTTCAGAGCCATTGTACTATTTAATACCCCTCTAATATTGAGCATGATTATTATTTGAGAGTAGTTACTTTTGTTCTTGAGGTCACGAGAGAAGTCATGTTGCAAGTAATCATGTGAACCTGATATGTGTTCGATATTTTGATGATATGTATGTTGTGATTCCCTTAGTAGTGTCATGTGAACGTTGGCTACCTGGCACTTCAGCACATTTGGGCCTAAGGGAATGCATTGCGGAGTAGTTATTAGATGATGGGTTGCTAGAGTGATAGAAGCTTAAACCCTAGTTTATGCGCTACTTCGTAAGGGACTGATTTGGATCCAAAAGTTGAATGCTATGCTTAGATTTTATCTTAATACTTCTCTCGTAGTTGCAGATGCTTGCGAGGGGGTTAATCATAAGTAGGAGGTTTGTTCAAGTAAGAACAACACGTAAGCACCGTTCCACCCACATTTTAAATTATCAAAGTAGCGAACACGAATCAAACCTACATGACGAAAGTGATATGATGAAAATCCCGTGTACCCTCAAGAACAGTTTGCTTATCATAAGAGACCTTTTTGGCCTGTCCTTTGCCACAAAAGGATTGGGCTACTTTGCTGCACTTTATTTACTGTTACCGTTACTTGCTTGCTACAAAATATCTTGTTATCAAACTATCTATTACCTACTATTTCAGTGCTTGCAGAAAATACCTTGCTGAGAACCACTTGTCATTTCCTTCTGCTCCTCGTTAGGTTCGACACTCTTACTTATCGAAAAGACTATGATTGATCCCCCATACTTGTGGGTCATCAATGGTAGAGCTGGCTAACCGATTTAAAGTAGCTTGGCCCCATTTGAACTATGGAAGATATCCGCCTGCCAAGAGGGAGCGCGGGAGGCTTGGGAGATGGTCAAGACCCGCTTTACCAAGCTTAATCCAGAGCATTTGGCTCGAGTTGGACCGGTAGGCCCGGATGGGCAGGAAGTACCTCTTTATTTTGTACATGATCAACTAATGCCAGCTGCTCGGACTTCGCAAGAATACTGCACCCTGGATACCATAATAGATAATATTGACCAGAAATAGGGTATTTGATTCTATGTATCTATGTATGTTACATCAAATATTCTCCAAACCGTGCTTTAAACATTGTCTTAACCGTCCATCGGCTTCTGCCTCCCCCGCCATAGGCCGAGGAGTGTTTCTTAGTATGTTAGACGAGATCACTAGGAAATCACTTCAAAGAACCAGGCAATCCGGCCATTTAGTGCAAACAGAAAAAACGCGCTCGGGGAGTTATGTTATATTACTTTTTAACGTAAGAAACATCTTCCGAAGAAAATAGTTCCTCCATGGGTTCCTTTCTTCAGGTTGTCATGTTAACCATAGATGTTTTAACCGAATACCCGTATTGAACTAGGAATGGTTACTTTCGGAAAGCAACCCCGAATGTTGGTGATGACCACCAATTATTTTCACTTCCTCGAGGCCGTCCATTATGTTGTTAAGAACGCTAGCTTTCGGCTTCACCCGTCTGAGGTACGCACTCTCGTAATCCGGACGTAACAATCGCAGAGGTGCTCCCTTTACCCCCTAGCTGAACAATCGGGAATGTAAGGGGTAAGCATAAGAGCAAGGCAACCCACCTTCACCAAATGTTAAGTCAAATTGATGCATATAATGGCTTAAAACGGTACAGGAAGGGTGCAAACATGACCAAGACAAAAGAATGCACTGAAGGTGTATTTATCGGCTTTGTAAAAGAAGCCCCCAGGTATGATTAGGTGGTACATTTGAAGATGCGTGCCGTGAAGAACTTAACGTAGCTCGGCTAAGCCAAGCACAACCTGGGAAATACTTATCAAAGGTAGAAAGAGAAGACTGTAAAAAGATAGAAAAGACTGGGGAGAGTGATCACACCAGTCTAGCCGTAGAAGCGCCGAAGCCGAGCTGCGTTCCATGGGTTTGGTTCGAGGAGATTGTCCATTTGGTTGCGAAGACGTTACGCTCCCCCTGCAAGTACTTGATCAATTATGAAGGGCCCCTCCCATTTGGGCGATAGCTTATTCTTTTGCTTCTCCGGGAGGCGCAGAACAAGTTCACCCACATTATATGCCTTTGCCCTTACTTCCCTACTCTGGTAGCAGCGGTCCTGCTGTTGATAAAAGGTAGAGTGGGCCCATGCTATGCTGCGCTCTTTTTCCAAGGCATCCAAGTCGTCTTGATGATCTAGCTCAGCCTCCCTTTCTTCGTACATGTGCACTCTAGGTGCGTCATAGACAAGGTCGCTGGGGAGAACTGCTTCTGCCCCATACACCATGAAAAACGGTGTGTATCTCGTGGAACGATTTGCGCAGGCCCCATAATACGGAGTCGAGCTCCTCCACCCAGTGATAGTCAGATTTTTTCAAGGAAAGGACCAGCCGGGGCTTAATGCCGCTCAGGATTAACCCATTGGCCCATTCGACATGTCCGTTGGACTGTGGGTGATATGCTGAGGCATAGTCAAGCTTAATGCCCAAGCTGGCATACCCGTCCTTTACTTCCTGGGCTGTGAAGTTGGATCCATTGTCCGTTATTATACTGTGGGGGACACCATAATGGTGGAACAACTGGATATAAAGTCAATGACCGGTCCGGACTTAGTTGAAGTTACTAGTTTCGCCTCAATCCATTTAGTAAATATGTTGACCATAACCAGTAGATACTTCTTTTTCTTGGTCCCTGTCGGTGTCAAAACCGGCGGATCTCGGGTAGGGGGTCCCGAACTGTGCGTCTAGGCGGATGGTAACAGGGGACAAGGGACACGATGTTTTTACCCAGGTTCGGGTCCTCTCGATGGAGGTAATACCCTACTCCTGCTTGATTAATATTGATGATATGGGTAGTACAAGAGTAGATCTACCACGAGATCGTAGAGGCTAAACCCTAGAAGCTAGCCTATGGTATGATTGTTGTTCGTCCTATGGACTAAAACCCTTGGTTTATATAGACACCGAATAGGGTTAGGGTTACATAGTCGGTTACAATGGTAGGAAATCTACATATCCGTATCGCCAAGCTTGCCTTCCACGCCAAGGAAAGTCCTATCCGGACACGGGACGAAGTCTTCAATCTTGTATCTTCATAGTCTAGGAGTCCGGCCAAAGATGATAGTTCGGCTATCCGGACACCCCTAGTCTAGGACTCCTCAAGAGCCCCCTGAACCAGGCTTCAATGACGCATTTAGTCCGGGCGCATATTGTCTTCGGCATTGCAAGACGGGTTCCTCCTCCGAATACTTCATAGAAGGTTTTGAACACAAGGATAGTGTCCGGCTCTGCAAAACAAGTTCCACATATAACCGTAGAGAGAATAATTTTTGCACAGATCTGCTGACGTATTCCGCGGCGTGACATCACACCACGGCCAGGCCTTTATTCGAATCGTTTTTTACTGTCCCACCTCAGTGCGTTTAGCGAGGCAGTTTCCTTGCCACGTCTTATCAAAGCATAGATCATGCCCCCCTTATTCCGGGATTCTCATCAACACGGGTGTGGGTAACCGAACCGCGCCATTGATTGCGACGCTTGGGAGATAAGCGAGTTTTACCAGGCTGGTGGGGGACGCATAGCTTCGTCCGTCCATATAAGGGGATAAGGATCCACCTTTCTCACCTACGCCATCTTCCTTCCTTGCTCATCCATCTCCGCGCACTTCGAGCTCCAGCGCCCAAGTCCGCTCATCCCCCCTCGACCTTCTCCAGCCATGTCCGGAGTAGGAGGCAGGTGGATGGTCTCCTCCGTCACGGAGGGCCAAGTAAAAAGATTGCGGAAGGCCGGATACTTGTCCGGCGACATCGCACATCGGTTGCCCGACGAAGGGAAGCTCATCCCCACCCCCAGGCCCCATGAGAGGGTCGTATTCCTTGCTCACTTCCTCCGCGGACTGGGTTTTCCACTTCACCCATTTATCCGGGGGCTCATATTCTACTACGGCCTGGATTTCCACGATCTGGCGGCGAACTTCATCCTCAACATCTCGGCGTTCATCATCGTGTGCGAGGCCTTCCTCTGCATCCAGCCACACTTCGGCTTATGGCTGAAGACGTTCAATGTCAAACCGAAGGTAGTGGGCGGCCGCCAAGTGGAGTGTGGAGGCGCCATGGTCGGCAAGATGGCCAACGTCTTGTGGCTCGATGGCTCCTTTGTGGAGACCGTGAAGGGGTGGCAGTCGGGGTGGTTCTACATCACCGAGCCGCGCGACTCTAAGTGGGCGGCGGCCCCCGAATTTCGGTCTGGCATTCCCACGCGGCTCACCTCTTGGAAGGAGACCGGCCTGGCGTGGGGCGATTCGGAGGAGCTGACCGGACTCCAAACCTGTATCCAAACCCTGATGAATAATAATCTCAGGCTTGTCAACGTGATCCAGGTTATGCTCATCCGCCGAATCCTCCCATGCCAACAACGGGCCTTCAAACTGTGGGGGTTTGATCCGGAGCGGCATCAGACCCTGAAAAGGCTCTTCGACACTACGTACGAAGACGCCTGGAAGGCGCTGTTCAAGGGCGCCGAAGCTCCCTCATCCGCTACAGAAGATCGCGGATTCCGCTTGAAGCGTCAAGCTTCCGCGATAAGCTTTTTTGCCCTTTAGAGGACTCTTATTTTTCATAGTTTGACTCTATGCGGGATCTAAACTTCCTTGCCTTTGACAGGACTGGCAAAACACGTCCGGGCAGGTTAACTGTCCGGCTCCACTGCCAGAAGACCCAGTAGACGCCCGCTTGGCGGGGCTGCTGGCCCCGGCACCGTACGTGGTGCCGGAGAAGAAGGCCAAGAAGAAGGCCACGGGGACTCGAAAGAGTGCCCGGCGCCCGGTGCCGTCGGAATCGTCGTCCGACGACTCTGAGGTGGAATCCTCTCGTGAAAATGAGGAGGAGGAAGAAGAAGTCTCTCCCCTAGCGGGGGGAGGGAAGAAAAGAAAGGGCGCCCCAACTGGGGAGGCCGGAGGGTCCAAGAAGGGAAGAACCCTTCATCCGGACGTCTCAACCAACGCCAACGACGGTGAGGTGGAGTGGCCCTCAAGGGCCAAGCCCCTGGTGAGATCGTAAGTGTCCGGATGCCCATGGCCCCTTCTTTTTATTCATCGCATAGTGTTTTCTAATGCCGAACAATCATGCAGCCCGGCCAAGGACGAGCTTGCCGCTTCGTCGAGCGGGTCCCTGAATTCGTCGGAAGTGGAGAGCACTTCACTTCCAACCGCCTCCTCTCCTCGTGCCACCGACGACACCGAGGTGGGGCCCCGAGAGGGGCCTGGTCAGGAGGATGTGGCGCAGGAGGCGCCACAAGGCAGCCCCCGTACTCCAGGCGCGAGGGGGGCGAGATCCCCAGGGGCTCTAAGCCCGACCCTTGTCCGGACTCCATACCGGAACCTTCAGCGGTTCCGAAGTCCGGCAAGCGGCCCCTTCGTAAGAAGGGTAAGACGCCGGTGTCCTCCGTCCTACCGGAGGCACCGGATAGCTTACTGGAGGCGCTTAACAGCGCCTCCATCAAGGAGGAGCACCGCACTGTTATGAGTGTGGTTATCCAGAAAGTTCAGTCCGCCAAGAGCAGGCTGACTGAAGCCTACAACAGCCTTCTAACAGGCTTTGAGGTAAGTTTTTAATATATGTAAAAAGATTACCGCATAGATAGTAGCCCCTGATGCTTAGTTCGGTGTTCGGAAAGAAAAGCCGAACTGAGGATCTAAAAAGATATACGCAGGAGTCTAACATAATTATGTCAATATGGGAATGCAGGTTGCGCTGCTGACCTCTGCCACACTGACTGCGGAGGTCAATACTTTGAAGGAGAGCCTCGAGCGGTCCGAGAACGAGCTCGGCCGTGCCAAGAGGCAGCTCGAGGACAGGGAAGGTAAGCAATACCTTACGGGATTATGCATATAAGAAATGCGGTTGCAAAAAATAACAGGAATAACGTGGTTATCGCAGGGGCCACGAGCGAGGTGGCGACCCTGAAGGAAGCGTTGTCCGTGGCCGAAAACAAAGCGGCCGCAGAGCGCATCGAGCGAGAGAAGGGGGAGGCGCGGCTGGCGGAGGTGCGGCAAGAGCTCCAGGCTCTCGTGGAAAAACACGAGGGTTTGGAGCGTGACTCGAAGACTCGAGAGTCCGAGCTTGCCTCGGCTCTTGAGAGTGCCAAAGCCGCTAAGGCCGAAGCCCAAAAAGCCCTCCAAGAGATTGAGGCGATAAGGAAGATCGCGTCGGGTAAGGCATTCTTTATGTAGAGCAAGAATGTAAAAGTCAATTATCTGTTACTTACCCGAATCCAGAGCTCTCCAGGAGCGTTCGCAGATCTGCCTCGGAGTGTGTCCGATGCCGCCGCTTTCTACAGAGCCGAAGAAGGAAGCTCGACGGAAAAGGTGTTCTGGTCTCAGTATGCTGAGGCCGGACACCCGGTGCCCTTGAGCGACCCGCTGAAGCAGTTGGTCAAGCTCCACAAGGTCGCCGAACAGGCCATGAAGGGCCTTATAGCTCGGCTGTGGCCAGATGGAGCCATGCCAGGGAGCTACTTCGGGCTAGTGCGGCGGCTGGTGGACGCTTGTCCATGGATCGACGTCATCAAGCGCTCCGTCTGCATTGAAGGTGCACTGGGGCAAGCTGGACGCCGAGAAGCTTGTGACGGATGGACCACCGCCAGTCAAGGAGTATCGCCAGCCTGAAATGTATTATGAGGGCGTCCTTAAGGGCGCTCGCCTTATAGTGGGCGAATGCTCCAAAGATGTAATTTTTGAGTAGACTTGCATTTGTTATCCTGTACGCTGAAGACTTGTTCATATGCGCTAAGCAACTCTTTTGAATTTAAAATATTACCTTCTGTGCGGCCGTTTATCAAAATTGAGAGATGGCTAGTCGTTGGCTTCAGCCCCCATGCCACGAGTGCTGGGGTGTTCGGGATAAACATGAGCACTCTTGTTCCCATTCTTGGGTCCTTCGAGGGAGGCGCTCAACACAACGAACTAGGCAACCGGACTATAATGCTTGAACACTCTCACTTAGCCATAAAATTCTATAATTTTAAATTTCGGCGAAGCCCCTGGTATTCGGAAGACCGAGTTCGGGGCGCTATCCACGCCTAGGCCGGACAATGCCGACTCCTCGCTCTAGGTGGCATAAGTCTTTAAGGACTCGAAAAAACCTCTCGAACAGCGACCGGCTCTCGCCCTATCATGACGGTCTGTTTTAGCTTTCTCCACTGAGGTGCTCAACCCAGCTCAACCGGGGCATAATCGCAGTGGTTCTCCCAGCGCTACCTTAGCCGATATAACGGAACGCAAGGTACCAAAACATGGGAGCCGGGCAAACCCAACTATTGACCCAAGACATGATTCGGAGCCGATGCATATAATGCTATAAGTTCGGGGTGCCGCACTTGTGAAAGTGTTTGGACTTGTCACACCATGTTTTGGGGTACATAAGCCCCTGGTGTATTGGCCGTACCAAATTGTACAGTTGCGCAATGTCGTAAATGAACATATATAATGGGAAAGAATGCAATAATAGGCAAGAGCTATATATTGTTTATTCAAAAGAAACTACAAATGAAAGCAGAACGATACAAATGGTGCGATAAGCAAGGTACGGGACTTTTTACATGTCCCCCTTCCAGGGGTAAATTTGCGGTGTGGTATGTAAAACAGGTATACTGCTCGTAAGAGAGACCACCTGGACACTCGACGCAGTTTTCTACTTCCCTGGATGTTGCATCGTGTGTTCGGCGCGGATGCCGGACAGGGCTTCTGGAGAACAGAGTCCTGAAAGTAAAAAGAAAAAGAAAAAGAAAAAAGGAATGACACAAACGGGAGCCCCTAGTGCGGTCTAGCTGCATTCTAGGCATGCCGTGGTCGTGGCCCTTCCCCTATGCCCATGTTATTTCCAGAGCGCAATTACGTACGCGTAATACTGGCTTCGCAAGTTTGCGAGGGCTGGGGTTGGGGCCGCATTGCTACGCTTGTTCGGAACATGCCAGGTGGTCTTGCTGTAGGTTAGTCCGAGCGCATTTGACAGTGTCCGATTGTTTATTGGCCGGACTGGAGAATTGCCTTAAGAGGCTGCTCTGCACTTCTGCCGCAAGGGCAACCGTATGCTCCTCCGTTCGGAATGAGCGTTCGGTGTTTCCATTGACCGTGATTACTCCTCGAGGGCCTGGCATCTTGAGCTTGAGGTAAGCGTAGTGCGGCACCGCATTGAATTTTGCGAATGCGGTTCGTCCGAGCAGTGCGTGATAGCCACTGCGGAACGGGACTATGTCGAAGATTAACTCCTCGCTCCGGAAGTTATCCGGGGATCCGAAGACCACTTCAAGTGTGACGGAGCCTGTACAATTGTCCTCTACACCTGGAATGATGCCTTTAAAGGTCGTCTTTGTGGGTTTGATCCTTGACGGGTCTATGCCCATTTTGCGTACTGTATCCTGATAAAGCAGGTTCAGGCTGCTGCCGCCATCCATCAGGACTCTGGTGAGGTGAAATCCGTCAATAATTGGGTCAAGAACCAGTGCGGCGAAACCGCCGCGATGGATGCTAGTGGGGTGGTCTCTTTGATCGAAGGTGATCGTGCAGGAAGACCACGCGTTGAACTTCGGGGCGACTGGCTCCATCGCGTATACGTCCCTTAGTGCGCGCTTCCGCTCCCTTTTGGGTATGTGGGTTGCGTATATCATGTTCACCGTCCGCACTTGTGCGGGAAATCCCTTCTGTCCTCTGTTGTTCGGCGGCCGGGGCTCTTCCTCGTCATCGCTATGCAGCCCCTTGGCGTTGTTTTCGGCGTTTAGCTTGCCTGCTTGCTTGAACACCCAACAGTCCCTGTTGGTGTGGTTGGCGGGTTTTTCGGGGGTGCCATGTATTTGGCACAATCGATCGAGTATTCGGTCCAAGTTGGACGGGCCCTGGGTATTTCTTTTGAATGGCTTCTTCCGCTGACCGGGTTTAGAGCCTCTGAATCCGGCATTTACTACCGTATCTTCAGCATTATCACCGTTAATGTGGCGTTTACGCTTGTTGTAACTCGACCTGCCATTGCTGTCCTTGGTATCCGAACTACCAGGGTGTTTGGCCAAGTTGTTGCTTCGAGCTAGCCAGCTGTCCTCTCCCGTGCAAAAGCGGGTCATGAGTGTGGTGAGGGCTGCCATGGATTTCGGCTTTTCCTGTCCTAGGTGCCGGGCTAGCCACTCGTCGCGGATGTTATGTTTGAAGGCTGCTAAGCGCCTACGCATCCGGACGGTCGACGATCTGATTTTTCTTTGTTAGGAACCGTGTCCGTAATTGTTCCGCCGATTCTTCTGGCTGCTGAACTATATGGATAAGGTCATCGGCGTCTGGTGGTCGCACATATGTGCCCTGGAAGTTATCAAGGAATGCGGCTTCCAGGTCCTCCCAACAACCGATTGACTCTGTTGGCAAGCTATTAAGCCAATGCCGAGCTAGTCCTTTAAGCTTGAGTGGGAGGTATTTGATGGCATGTAGATCATCACCGCGGGCCATGCGGATATGAAGGAGACAGTCCTCGATCCAGACCGCAGGATCTGTGGTGCCGTCGTATGATTCAATGTTTACGGGTTTGAAGCCCTCAGGGATTTGATGATCCATTACTTCATCTGTGAAGCATAGTGGGTGTGCGGCGCCTCTATATTGGGATACATCACGACGTAGCTCATGTGAGCTTTGTCTACTATGTTCGGCCTGGCCGGGGTTGCTGTATCAGGCGTGACGGTAACCATCCCGAGTCGTTGGGCGCCCACGCGATCTGTAGATCGATCTTGTTTGCCTTGCCTTATCCTCCAATATATCTCGCAAGTCCGGCGCATTTTCCCGTGCCTTGGTACTTTTTGAGCGGCGTCGGGGTGTGGCTTGAGTGGAAGGCCGAAAGGCTTCTCTGTCGCGGCCACGGGGTGGCCGGTCTGCCATGTCGTGCGCTGGTGACGTGGGTGCTTCCTCCTCTGATCGAGGCAGCGGCCTGCGTTTGGGGTAGTTTTTGGAGGGGCGTTCGAGCTCGTACTCTTCGGCTGCAAGGACTTCAGTCCATCTGTCAGCTAGCAGGTCTTGGTCAGCTCTAAGCTGTTGCTGCTTTTTCTTGAGGCTGCTTGCCGTGGCCATAAGCCTGCGTTTAAAACGCTCTTGTTCGACGGGATCCTCAGGCACGACAAATTCGTCGTCGTCGAGGCTTGCCTCGTCTTCGGAGGGAGGCACATAATTATCGTCCTCTACCTCTCTTTCTGCCGTACTGTCGTGCGGACTTGCTTCTCCCTCCTCATGTGCTGAGTCCTGCTGGAGGGGGTCGTCTTCGGCACTGTCCGGGGTATTATTATCTCCCGTGCCGGAATCACCGTTTTTACTGTGGTGGGATTTAGAGCGGCGCCGTTGACGTCGGCGCTTGGGCTGTTTCTTGGAGGGGTCATCTTCCGCTGTTCCATCGCCATCTCCATTTTCTGGGATGTCCACCATGTATATGTCATATGACGAGGTGGCTTTCCAGTGCCCTGTAGGCGCTAGATCTTGGTTGTCTCCGGCATCATCGTCCGTACCGTCGATGTCTTCGGAGTCGAAGTCGAGCATGTCGGTTAAGACATCGACAGTGCCTACAAAGTGGGTGGTGGGTGGGCGTTGAATTTCTTCGTCATCCGAATCCCAACCTTCCTGACCGTAGTTCGGCCGATGCTCTCCTGACAAAGAGAGAGACTTTAATGAGTTCAGGATATCGCCGAAGGGCGAGTGCTGAAAGATGTCCGTGGCGGTGAACTCCATAACCGCGCTACCGGGTTCGACCGGGCAGGGCGCGAGAGGTTCGGAGTCCGAAGAGGAGTCCGGCACACTGGAGTCACGAAGCCATAAAGGACAGGGATGGTGTTCGGCTCAATTGCCATAAAGATCTCAGCCCCCGAGGCGGTGTCCAACCAACCGTCCTCGATCGGCGAAACCGGCTCCGAATTAATGGTTGGAGCGGACACCGGTGCGGCCACCAGGGCACTGTTCGGCGGCAGAGGTAGATCATACCCATCGAGACAGTGCGGCACGCTCGGCCGCGGCTCGAGTCAGTCGAAGATCAAGTCTCCGCGGATGTCGGCCGTGTAGTTCAAACTTCCAAATCTGACCTAATGGCCAGGGACGTAGCTTTCGACCAGCTCCAGATGGCCTAACGAATTGGCCTGCAGTGCAAAGCCGCCGAATACGAAGATCTGTCCGGGGAGAAAAGTCTCACCCTGGACCGCGTCGTTGTTGATGATTGAAGGAGCCATCGGGCCTAAAGGTGACAACACAGAGGAACTATCAATGAAAGCACCAATGTCGGTGTCAAAACCGGCGGATCTCGGGTAGGGGGTCCCGAACTGTGCGTCTAGGCGGATGGTAACAGGAGGCAAGGGACACGATGTTTTTACCCAGGTTCGGGCCCTCTCGATGGAGGTAATACCCTACTCCTTCTTGATTAATATTGATGATATGGGTAGTACAAGAGTAGATCTACCACGAGATCAGAGAGGCTAAACCCTAGAAGCTAGCCTATGGTATGATTGTTGTTCGTCCTACGGACTAAAACCCTTCGGTTTATATAGACACCGAATAGGGTTAGGGTTACACAGAGTCGGTTACGATGGTAGGAAATCTACATATCCGTATCGCCAAGCTTGCCTTCCACGCCAAGGAAAGTCCTATCCAGACACGGGACGAAGTCTTCAATCTTGTATCTTCATAGTCCAGGAGTCTGGCCAAAGATGATAGTTCGGCTATCCGGACAACCCCTAGTCCAGGACTCCCTCAGTCCCCCCATTAAGTGGTCCGACCATGTCCAACCCCCAGGCCGTGAAAGGCCAGGTGATCGGTATCGTCCGGAGATCCGTGGAGGGCATGTGACTTTGATTTGCAAAGAGCTGGCATCCAACATAATATTGGACGAGCGTGTGGGCGTCTACGCGAGCGGTGGGCCAAAAGAACCCAGCTCGAAAGGCCTTAGTGACTAGGGCCCGAGCTACTACATGATGACCACCCATACCAGCATGTATCTCGGCCAAGAGCTGCGTCCCTTCCTCTTCGGATACACATCTTTGGAGGACTCCCGTAGGGCTTTTCTTGTATAGTTCACCTTCGTGGATCTTATAGGCTTTAGATCGCCAAATGATGCGTCTTGCCTCGGTTTGGTCGTCAGGGAGCTCTTGGCGGAGAAGATTGTCGGCGTCCTGGGAACGGGGGTCCCCAGACTTGCCTGCCTATGGCCCACGGCATGGCTGAGCCAGCAGGCCGTACTGCCCATCTTTGTCGACAAGGCATCCAAGACCCTCGCGAGGGGCCAAGCCTCGCGAGGTGGACGATGCAAGACCTCCTCAGGAGCGGCCAAGCCAGGCAGGCTCACGAGGAGCAGAGATATCAAGGCGGGGCAAACCTCACGAGGCTCTCGTGACGTGAGCCATGACGATCGACACCAAAGGCGCGCCGGCCACAGAACGCCCTTGTTTCCTCTTTGGTGCTAAGGAGGCCAGCGCATGCGAGGAGTACCGAGGCATCAGGCAAAGGTTGCTATATTGGTGCAACGAGACCAAGACCAGGAGTACGGCAAGACGGAGGTCATCGTGGAGCCCAAGATGGCGTCACCACCAAAGCCTTCTGCAGGCAAAGACCGCTTTTGTCAGGATAGCTTGTACTAGCTGCCCCCCTTCAAATTTTCCCGCCGTTGTTGGCTCCCTTCCCGCTCAATATTCGGGAAGAGGACCAGGGCCTATATAAGTAGAGCTAGACACCACCGTAGGGGCATTGAGAAGTTCACCCAGCTCTCACCCGCTGAGTTACCAAGCACAAGAACACCTCAACCTCAGGAGGCTGTTCTTCCCCTTGTACTGTTCATCATCAGCCCAAGAGGCAATCCACCACCACCACACTGGAGTAGGGTATTACACCACAACGGTGGCCCGAACCAGTATAAATCCCGTGCCTTTCTGTGTTGCGAGTTCGTCGAGTTCGTCCGCGAGATCTTAGCGAGCTAGGGCATAGATCGGTAGGAGGGAAAGACTTCGCGTGCACCCCAGTGTTCGAACCCTAAGGGTTTACCGGAACCCCACATCCGACATTTGGCGCGCCAGGTAGGGGTGCGCCGAAGCTCCTCTCCACCAACCCGCGCCACCGCAGTTCGCCCCCATGGCAGGTGCCCCGCCATCCACCTCTCCGGCCGACGCCAACAGCGGGGCATCTGGGTACCGAGCCCTGGCCCCCGCCCTGCGACGAGTGCGGTGGCCGACCAAGTTCAGGCCAGAGATGCCGCCGCGTTATGACGGCGCGGCAGACCCGACGCCATTCCTGCTGGCGTACGAGGAGGCTGTCCTCGAGGCTGGCGGCGACTACATGATCATGGCCAACTGATTCCCCATGGCCCTTGCCGGCGGGCCACGCGCCTGGCTGCTCAACCTCCCGGGATCCACGGTGGCCTCCTGGGAGGAACTCCGCGACCTTTTCACCGCAAGCTACACGGTGCCGGCGCACCACGCAGTCGCGGCCCTGCTGGGCGGCTCTCAAGCACCACCCTCAAACCGCCAGGTCAAGTCATTCCTCCGTCAGATCGGGGCCACATCCAAGCGCCCGGGGGCTCCGCCAGGTTGGGCCGCGCCGGAGGCCGACCTCACCTTTTGGGTCGGAGGACCACCCCGACTCCACCGCCGGCTCCGGAATGCTCCCGATGCTCTGCACGCCCACCATCTGCAACATGGCCGCTACCAAGATCCTCATCGACGGTGGTGCTGGCCTCAACTTGCTCTCCGTAGAAGCCTTCAGCGTTCTACACGTGCCGCTCGAGCGGCTCGGCCTCAGCAAGCCCTTCTCGGGAGTGGGTGGAGGAGCTGCTCATTCTCCGGGGCAGATCCGCCTCCCTGTCACTTTCGTCACACGCGACAACTACCGCACCGAGCTGGTGGACTTCGACATCGCCCGCATCGGTCTCCCATACAATGCCATCCTCGGGTATCCGACCCTCGCTCAGTTCATGGCGGCGACTCACCCAGCCTACAACCTCATGAAGATGCCAGGGAGCAAGGGCACCCTCACCATTAAGGGGGACACTAAGGAGGCCTTGACGGCGGTCAGGCTCGCCTTCAAGACTGCGGCAGCAGCACAGCCAGCTGATGCCGGTACCTCCGGGGTCAAGGAGGCCGCGCCTACCAAGAAGAAGCAGCTCTTCACCCAAGACAAGGCGGAAACCAAGAAGGTGCCGGTCAAAGAGGACGGGTCCTCAGGGGCCACCTTTACCATAGGGGCCGGCCTTGACCCGGGACAGGAAGAAGCCTTGGTGAGGTTCTTGCACGCGAACAAGGAGATATTCGCGTTGGAGCCCAATCAGCTAGTAGGGGTCCCGAGGGAGGTGATCCAGCATCATCTAAGGGTATGCCCCAATATACGCCCCGTGAAGCAGCGAGCAAGACGGCAATCCACCGAAAATCAAGCCTTCATCATCCAAGAGACTCGCAAGTTGGAGGCGGCGGGTGCCATCCGAGAAGTTCGATATCCCAAATGGCTGGCGAACCTCGTCGTGGTGCCGAAGAAAGGCGAAAAGGAACGAATGTGCATCGACTTCACCAACCTCAACAAAGTCTGCCCCCAAGATCCATACCCACTCTCGCGCATCGACCAGATTGTCAACTCCACCGCCGAGTGTGACCTGTTGTGCTTCCTGGACGCGTTCTCAGGGTACCATCAGATCAAGATGGCGGTGGAAGATGTGGAGAAGACAGCCTTCCTGACACCATGTGGGGTGTACTGCTACACCGGCATGCCCTTCGGGTTGCGCAACGCGGGTGTGACCTTTCAGCGGTTAATGCACATCGCCCTGGGGCAGCAGCTCGGGAGAAACACAGAGGCCTACGTCGATGACATAGTGGTAAAATCTCGCGAGGCGAGGACATTGATTCAAGACTTGGAGGAGACCTTCGAGAGCCTGCGCCAAGTGAACTTGAGGCTTAACCCGGAGAAGTGCATGTTCGACGTCCCCTCCGGCAAGCTACTGGGGTTCCTCGTATCCCACAGAGGGATCGAGGCGAGCACAGAGAAGATCAAGGCCATCGAGGACATGAGCCCACCGCAGACCCTCAAAGAGATGCAGAAGCTAGCGGGGCGGGTGAACGCGTTGGGGCGTTTCATCTCCAAACTGGGAGAGCGCGCCTTGCCCTTCTTTAAGATCATGAACAAGAAGGGCCCGTTTGAGTGGACCCCGGAGGCCCACCAGGCCTTCCAAGACCTCAAGAAGTACCTTACCAGTCCCCCAGTGATGGTGGCACCACGGCCTCTCAAGCCTCTAGTGCTCTACCTTGCCGCCACACCGTACTCTGCCAGCGCGGCGCTGGTGGCGGTTCGGGAGGAGCGCCAAGCCAAGGGCGCGCCATGCCAAGCCGGAGCTGAAGTGGTGCAGGGTCAGGGAGGCGTAGCAAGCTCATCAGCGGGGGAAGACCAAGCTCAGCGGGGCAACCTTGCAAAAGCTCCTGAGGACAGTCAGGTCTCGGGAACCCCTCCACCTCAGGATATGCCCCGATCTCCGCAGGACACGAGCCTCGACAGTGTGCCAGCCCTTATTGAGCACCCGGTGTACTTCGTTAGCACCGTGCTGCGAGACGCGAGGGCACGCTACCCCATGCCCTAGAAACTCCTGCTCGCACTCCTGGTGGCCTCGCGCAAGCTGCGACACTACTTCCAGGGCCACCCCATCAAGGTCGTCTCAGCCTACCCATTGGAGAGGGTACTCAGGAGCCCTAACTCAGCCGGAAGGGTCGCCGAGTGGAATATAGAGTTGCAAGCATTCCAGTTCGAGTTCAGCACCACCAGGGTCATCAAGGGGGCTGCACTCACCGACTTTGTGGTAGAATGGACGGATGCCCCGACACTTGAGGAAGGAGAAGACCGGTCCACCTCCCCAGGAAGCGAGGCTCCAGACGGCTGGGTCATGTATTTCGATGGCGCCTTCGCGCACCAGGGCGCGGGGGCTGGAGCAGTGCTCATCTCGCCTACTCAGGACAAGCTCTATTACGCCGTGCAGCTCTGCTTTCAGCGTGGTGAGAAGGTCTCCAACAACATCGCAGAATACGAAGGCCTCATATCCGGACTGAAGGCCGCGGCAGCTCTAGGGGTGAAGCGCCTTACCGTCAGAGGCGACTCGCAACTCCTCGTCAAATTCTCCAACAAGGTGTACGAGCCAAAGGACGAGCATATGGAGGCCTACCTCGTGGAGGTGTGCAAGATGGAGAAGCAATTATCGGGCCTGGAGCTGCAGCACGTGCCCCGGGGCACCAACAAGGAAGCTGACGACATCACCAGGAGAGCATCCAAGTGGCAGCCGCAGGAGCCCGGTGTCTTTGAAGAGCGGCTCTTCAGGCCATCAGCTACGCCACCTCTCTCAAGCATGACTCAGCCTCAGGAGGAGCTCCCAGAGCCTCCGGCCACGGGAGCCCCAACCTGTGGCCCGACTTCAGGAGCTCCGCTGCTCTTGGCACTCGAGCCCCAGGAGGAAGGCTGGACCAAGGAATTCAAGGAGTACCTGACGCACGGGGCGCTGCCAGAGAAGGAAGAGGACACGGAGCGCGTGGCCTGGCAAGCCACGACATACTGTATCCAAGATGGCGACTTATATAGGAAATGACCGAACAACGTCACGCTGCGCTGCATCTCCAGCGATCAAGGAAGGGAGTTGCTGACTGACATACACGGTGGGGATTGCGGATACCATTCGTCGTCACGAACCCTCGTCGGCAAGGTGTTCCGCAGTGGATTCTACTGGCCTACAACACTCAACGACGTAGCCGAGCTGGTGAAGTCCTGTGAAGCTTGCCAATTCCACGCCAAGCAAATCCATCAGCCTGCTCAGGGCCTCCAAACCATCCCGCTCACATGGCCGTTCGCGGTCTGGGGGCTGGACATCCTATGCCCGTTCCCACGGGCGCCAGGGGGCTACCGCTATCTCTACGTCGCCATCGACAAGTTCACCAAGTGGGCGGAAGTGGAAGCCGTCCGTACCATCCCAGCCGGCTCTGCTGTCAAGTTCATCAAGGGCCTCGTGAGCCGCTACGGGGTTCCCAACCACATCATTACAGATAACGGCTTGTAGTTTACTAGTAACCTTTTCAAAACCTACTGTTCTAACCTTGGAACGCAGATCTGCTACGCTTCGGTAGCGCACCCTAGGAGCAATGGCCAGGCCGAACGCGCCAACGCGGAGGTCCTGAGGGGCCTCAAGACCAGGACCTTCAAGAAGAAGCTGGAGGCCTATGCCAGGGGTTGGCACGACGAGCTCCAGTCCCTGTTGTGGTCCATCCGCACCACTGCCACCAAGCCAATGGGCGAGACTCCATTCTTCCTCGTCTACGGTGCTGAAGCAGTCCTCCCTCATGAGGTCAAGCATCGCTCCGCACGGGTCCTGGCGTTCGACGAAATGCAGCAGGACGCCACGCTGGGGTTGGACCTCATGCTGGGGGAGGAACGTCGTCACGAAGCTGCATTGTGGGCGGCAAGGTACCAACAAGCGCTGCGGCGATACCACTGCTGCAACATCCGCTCCAAGACGCTCGATGTAACATCCCAAAATTCTAAATTTTGGAATGTTATATTAAACCGATAGATTTGATTGATTGTTTGATTGATAGTGTGAATTTTCCAGTACATTCAATGTACTGACCCTTTGTGGCTGCAACGTCTCATATTGCAGGATATCTTACGACGAGTAAGTGATACGTTAGGGTTATGATTTCTACACTCAACTTTGCCGTTGGTGTTGATGGGAATCCACAACCTTGTTACTTCCGCTATTTTGCATTGAGGTAATAGTATTTACTCTACTTTATACATGTGATTTACCTCTGTTATAAATCCTCGAGTACTGCGTGTGTCAGCATACCGATCCAGGGATGACACTTAAGCAGAGAGACTTGATCCATTCGGGTCAGGTCGCTACAAGATGGTATCAGAGCACATGTTGACTGTAGGACGTGACCCTAGAAACTGGCAAGCCCATAGGAAAGATTTCCTCTACAACTTTCTTTTCAAAAAGATCTTTTACCTCTCTTCTCTTCTGAGCTTATTCAAATATTTCCTTTTAGTGAGACCATACCCCTTTTCCCTTTGGACCACTCGAAGATTCGACTGATGCGACCACTCCAAGAAGTACAAGACATCAGACAACCAAGACCACTTCAGAATGAAGAGGATTTTACCATGCAAACTACAACGGTTGGAGACTCCAAAGACTAGGAGAATTTGAAGGCTCTGAAGAATTCTTAGATCTTTATGACCTAGGAAGGCTACCCTAATGGAACTTGGCAGACTATGGAGGTTGTCAATACCCGAGATCAAGGTGTATCGGAGAAAGATCGGAGCATGGAGAGTTAAAAACTCAAAGTTCTGTCAAGAAAGCCCCAAGATAGGAAATATCAACTATGGAATGATAGCTCATGACAGAGACATAGTCATAAACATGGATATCCATGATGCTATCGCTCGCTCATGTTATTGTCACCATGAGGTGTTAAGCACGCATCTTTCGGAAGAATTGGATGACAAAAGGGCAAATGGAGCACCTGCCAGCAAGAGATCAAGTTTTAACCTTAGCTGGTGTATCACTAGGATCTGGAGTATTACATCAGGAAGTTTAAGATGGACCTTCGGGAAGCTGTATTTGATAAGGAAGTAGTTCGTGAACAACTCAGGACCCAGAAGCTGAAAGTAGCCAAGCTGGAGGAGCAAAACCTTGAGATACCGGAGATTCGTAAGGAGCTAAAGGATAGAAGGACATGGTTTATACCAAGGATGTTGAAACCCAGAAGTTTGGAACGCAACTCCAAAAATATTAAAGGATGTCACTAGAGACTCCGCGCCAACAGAGACCTGGCATAGGAACTTGAGAAGGACAAGCATGATCAGAAGAAGCCATCGGAGACATGAACAAGACTTGAAGAGTTTGGTGACGTTGCAGATTTATTGACCATTAGAAGACCAAAACCGCGTTGTACCTACGTTAGATGCGACGTTTGTGAGCTGTCATTTGTTTGTTGTTTTTCCGACAGCCACAATAAAACCTGTCTTTTCAAAACTTTTGTTTGTATTGTGTGCATCCCTCTCTATCTCTCTTATCCCACCCCAATACCCGTGGACCCCATAGAGGATGAATGGAGATGAGCTTGTACTCTCTGGACCGATGAGTCAATTGGAGACAACCGATGGATTCAGGACATGGAGGATCACATGGAGAAGAACACTATAGTCAGAAAGGATATGGCCCAGCATGCTCTTCCATTCTTTGTAAGAGGTGCTGCTACCTGGTGGAGGATGTACCAAACCATCAATGGATGGCAAGGAGTAACCGTTTGGGAAGAATTTAAGTTGACTCTGCTAAAGTCTCGGCTTGTGTCCCAGAAGTTGAAGCCTTATGGAAATGATATGGAGAAAGTGCATGCAAGCTTTGTGGAGAAATAGGACACAACCATAAAGAACACCAGGATGAATACCCTCATAAGTGGGGGATTACCAAAGGAGTTAGCCGAGGATCTCAGTGAACTTCGGTTAGAGATTGTTCCCAAAGGTTCCGTTGCAGCAATGGAAGTTCAGTCTACATTGTTGGGAAAGATCCGTGAAGCTCAGAGGGATGACAAAGAGATTACTTAGGTAAAAGAGAGGATGAGCAAAAGAAAGGCCAAAGGTTTTCGTAAGGATGAGCACGACCCCTTATGGTTTGAGGATAGTGTACATGTACCCAATAATGCAAAGATCAGGAAGTTAATACTTCAGGAGGCTCATGACTCACCATACTCGATTTGCCCTAGAAACACCAAGATTTATTTGGATTTGAAGGAGTGTTTCTGGTGGACTGGTAAGAAGAATGATATTACAGAGTATGTAATCATAGTTGATGTATGCCAGAGAGTAAAAACAGAGCATCAGAAGCCAGCAGGAATTACTACAGCCTATGTCGATACCAAATGGAAGTGGGATAAGATTGGCATGAATTTCATTACCGGATTTCCCAGAACCCGAACGGGGTATGATTCTATCTGGGTAGTAGCTGATTCGCTTGACCAAAGTGGCTCACTTTATCCCAGTGAAAACCACCTATACAAGTGGGAAGTTGGCCAAGATATATTTGTCCAGGATCGTATGTCTGCATGGAGTTCTGAGGACCATCGTATCAGATAGGGGAACACAATTTACCTCAAAGTTTTGGAATCAGCTGCACCAGACTTTGGGTACTAGGCTAGAGTTCAGTACAACCTTTCATCCGCAGACAGATGGATAAATCGAGAGAGTCGATCAAATTCTGGAGGACATGTTGAGAGGGTGTGCGCTAGATTATGGATATAGTACTGATGATAATCTACCTTACGCGGAGTTCTCATACAACAATAGTTACCCAACCAGTTTGAAGATGGCCCCTTTTTAAGCTTTGTATGGGAGAAGGAGCCAGACACCGTTGATGTGGGATGAAGTTGGAGACCGTCAGTTGTTTGGACCAAATGTGATCAAGGAGTCAGAAGAGAATGTTAAGTGGATTCAAGATAGACTGAAGGTAGCTCAGTCCAGGCAGAAGAGTTATGCAGACTCAAAAACGCAAGGAGGTAGTGTATGAAATTGGAGACAGAGCATGTCTTCGTGTGTCCCCTCTGCGAGGAGTTAAACGATTTGGATTTAAGGGAAAGTTAGCCCCGAGATATGTAGGACCATACCGAGATTTGGAGCGTATGGGAGAAGTGGCCAACAAGTTGCAGTCACCCGAAGGACTGTCAGGAGTTCATGATGTGTTTCACATTTCCCAGTTGAAGAAGTGCCATGCAGAGATGGCCAATATTCCCCTGTAAGGACGCTTGACCCTGGAAAGGATAATGATGTTCCAGAAGTGTAGTATGGACTTCATAAGTATAAATTTTTATCTCGGTATGTGGGATATCCCACGAGGATGAAGAGATGAATTACTATTAGATATAAAGGAGGTATGATGTTGGAAATATGGATCAATGGAAATTCCATGATGAGTCTGAGTAATCATGTCCTAGTTTGGTGCCAATAGAAGGAAGGAAGATAGTACAATTGGATGGATTTAAGAATACCAGGAAGTTGGAAGTTGGAATAATGATCAGAAGCCCAAGGATAAGTTCAAGGACTACAAGTGATGAGATGGGCCATAACCCACAGGCCCCAGGACCCGCCAAGAAGCAAGCACATTCTTGCTAAAGGAAAGACCCTGGAAGAAGTTACAATTTTATCAACCGACGATTCTATAGGAGTTTACGCAAAACCTGAGAGTTGTTAAGGAACGATAGATGATTGTTTGGCTTGCATAATCAATGGATTTATCCGAACTTGGTTCGTTGACAAGAGAAATTCTGCAATGCTTGTGAGGATGACCGAATGTTAGAATGCGAGATTCGCTAAACCATATACAAGGTAATGATTTGGGTGCGGGATGGATTGATCACCATACCGACTTACTCCTATTATTCGCTTTGCTATATGGGATGGTAAATCTGAGTGACTTACCTATAGTAGAGAGACGACGATCAAAACCCTGTTAAAACCTTAGAATGGTATAAGAATTTTTCCCCTTGTACAAGGCAGCTTTTGCCAATCGTAGGATATACGGTGAGGTTCAACCTAGGCCCGTTTTCTGCAGGAGAAACCATAAATTGTTGACCACCATGAGATATCGATAGTTGTTTAGTATCGGCGCCAGACCCGTCAGCTAAGAAGACCCAGTCTCGGAATAACCGTACCAAGATGAAAGGACAGAAGAATTGCGGTAAAAGTTATGCCACCACCAAAAAAAAGCCCAAAGAAGTAATTATCAGAGGATCTGAGAAGACCGACACTGTCAACAATAAGGATGGAGTATCTGAGTTTTTGATGGAACAGTAACCATGTTTCTAAGGGTGGTAGCACCCCAGACCCCTGTGCCGATTGATGGATTTTGAGAAGACCCCGAACCTAACCTATTTCTTGCTAGCCTCTCCGAATCTCGAGGACGAGATTCATTTTAAGGGTGGTAGGTTTGTAACATCCCAAAATTCTAAATTTTGGAATGTTATATTAAATAGATAGATTTGATTGATAGTGTGAATTTGCCAGTACATTCAATGTACTGACCCTTTGTGGCTGCAACGTCTCATGTTGCAGGATATCTTACGACGAGTAAGTGATACGTTAGGGTTACGATTTCTACACTCAACTTTGCCGTTGGTGTTGATGGGAATCCACAACCTTGTTACTTCCGCTATTTTGGATTGAGGTAATAGTATTTACGCTACTTTATACATGTGATTTACCTCTGTTATAAATCCTCGAGTACTGTGTGTGTCAGCATACCGATCCAGGGATGACACTTAAGCACAGAGACTTGATCCATTCGGGTCAGGTCGCTACACTCGAGGTGGTCGACCTCGTCCTGAGGCGGGTCCTCTCCAGGGAAGGGCTGCATAAGCTTTCACCAATGTGGGAGGGCCCGTTCAAGGCCGTCCACATCTCCAGGCCTGGCGCCGTATGCCTGGAGACACAAGACGGGGTGCCAATCCAAAATGCCTGGAACATCCAGCACCTCCGAAAGTTCTACCCATGAAGAAAGGCCCAGAGCCTGTGAATAAAGGCCCAGAGCCTGTGAAGAAAGGCCCAGAGCCTGTGAAGAAAGGCTCGGTGGCTGTGAAGAATCGCCGCCCGTGGCACTCTCACGTAATAATGAGTTGGGGCTGTACAAGCCCCGGAGTCTCAGGAGCGCCGGTCTTAGGCCCTAGGGCTCCCGCCCACGCCTAGTGGCAGCACTTAGCTCCGCGCTGGTGAGAAGACTTGAAGACTAGATTAGGTGCCGGACGCGGCTTTTCATTTGCTTTCCGCAGTTGGCTCGCTTTCCCTTAATTGAAATTTTCCTTTGGTGTCCCTTGCTGATTCGATTCCCTCGCCTCTTACCGCATTTTTCAATTCTGGTTCGCTCATGTTCTCTCTCTCGCCTGCCTTGCGAGGGGGCTAGGCAGGTGCCCTCGCGAGCATTTTTCTCCTCTCTGCCTTCTCGTGAGCCACCCTCGTTTGAGTCTAAAAGCTGGCGCACCTCTCCTAGTCCGTGCCCCACGGGTACCGCGACACAAGTGCCAAGTCAGGGCCAGGGCGGACGGCGATTCTTTCAACGCACTTCCTAACGAGTTTTTGCAGTTCCTAAGCGAATGCAGGACACCAAGGCAAGATGGACACGAGGAAATAAGCGCCCGGTCCTAAACGCACTAGGTTAAGTTATCTTTGCGCAAAATACAACACTTCACGAGAATAACACGCATAGTACAATAACCAAGGAACCACAGTTCGATACACGCCCCTCTGGGCCCATACTAGTTTCACGTTTTTGATGCAGGGAAAAAGAGCAAAACAAAGCGGCGTTGCAGCGATCCGCGGAGGCAGGCCCTTAGCGACGCCCTGAGCCTAGCCAGATCCTTCCTCGTGCTTCACGGAGGCATGGCGGCGAAATGACCCGCTGCCGCCTTCGAAGCGGGCGCGGCGGCTGGTCGTAGCCACCACTGCTGGAGCTGTCGCCGGAGGAAGAGCCGCCGTAGCTGGAGGAGACACGGTCGCCGCCGAGGACAGGCTCGCCCTCGTCCTCGCCGCGACCGTCACCAAGGCCGAGCACCTCCTCACCGTCGTTCATCTCGGGGCAGCACCCGGCGCGGCGACCATCTTCCCCGAACACTCTCACGTAGAGTGTCGATCCACCATCGTACTTGAAGTGGAGGGTGCACCGCCTACCCAGGCCGCGCGTGCGGGTGAACGTCTGCCAACCGCGGGCCACGGCTATGTTGCCCACGGTGGAAGTTTCGACCGCGAGCCAAGAGGCCTTGCTGCAGCAACCATCCGCTTGGTGCCAGAGGCTGCCTGGCCCAGGGGCCGGCAGTTCCTCGACGAAGAAGCGTGGAAGCTGGAGCCAGTTGCCGACCGGGTTCTCCGACCAAACATCGAACTCCGGCGACACCTCCGCTGAATGAAAGTGCGGACGGGGAGGCCGCGCCGCCATAGCACGCCTCCCCTCATCAACTGGATCGCCATGGCTAGGACGACCCCCTCCGCGCGTCGCGGCGCCGCCTCAACAGTTGGCCACGACGGGGGATGCGGCGTGCTTGCGCGGACGGCCGCGCCCGCGCTTGGGCGCCGGGGAGCCGGGCCCCTCGTGAGGAGCCT
The DNA here is from genome assembly GCA_021605145.1 of Aegilops bicornis. Lineage (NCBI taxonomy): Eukaryota > Viridiplantae > Streptophyta > Magnoliopsida > Poales > Poaceae > Aegilops > Aegilops bicornis. The sequence goes on along the minus strand of CM038672.1, from coordinate 124,225,413 downwards.
TTCCCTTCTCGGCGGCGGAGAACTTCCTTCGTGGCGCCATTGGAGGCACTGCAAGCAACGGAGCCTCCCGCGATCGCAGGTAATGATGGTTTTCCTTGCATGTCGCATGGACTAGTCAAGTCGTGCAGTTGCCGAGGCAGCGTGGGGAAGCGGAGACGCCCACGTCCAATCAACCGCCACACGTCAACCGAGGCTGCAGGCTTTGGGGGCCTGCGGTGCTCTGAACTTGGCCCTTGGCTTCGCCGCGAAGCCATGCCCGAGCGCACCTTGGGCCCGAGGGCTACTGTCCGCGTCCTGGGAACGGGGGTCCCCAGACTTGCCTGCCTGCGGCCCACGGCGTGGCTGAGCCAGCAGGACATACGACCCATCTTCATCGACGAGGCATCCAAGACCCTCGTGAGGCGGACGACGCAAGACCTCCTCAGGAGCGGCCAAGCCAGGCAATCTCACGAGAAGCGGAGATATCAAGGCGGGGCAAACCTCACGAGGCTCTCGTGACGTGAGCCATGACTATCGACACCAGGCGAGCGCCAGGCAGGCGCCAGCGCGCGCAGCGTCCTTGTTTCCTCATTGGTGCTAAGGAGGCCAGCGCAGGCGAGGAGTACCGAGGCATCAGGCAAAGTTTGCTATATTGGTGCAACGAGACCAAGACCAGGAGTACGGCAAGACGGAGGTCATCGTGGAGCCCAAGACGGCATCACCACCAGAGCCTTTTGCAGGCGAAGACCGCTTTTGTCAGGATAGCTTGTACTAGCTGTCCCCCTTCAAATTTGCCCGCCGTTGTTGGCTCCCTTCCCGCTCAATATTTGGGAAGAGGACTAGGGCCTATATAAGTAGAGCTAGCCACCACCGTAGGGGCATCGAGCAGTTCACCCAGCTCTCACCCGCTGAGTTACCAAGCACAAAAACACCTCAACCTCAGGAGGTTGTTCTTCCCCTTGTACTATTCATCATCAGCCCAAGAGGCAATCCACCACCACCACACTGGAGTAGGGTATTACACCACGTCGCCGAACCAGTATAAATCCCGTGCCTTTCTGTGTTGCGAGTTCGTCGAGTTCATCCGCGAGAACTTAGCGAGCTAGGGCGTAGATCGGTAGGAGGGAAAGACTTCGCGCGCACCCCAGTGTTCGAACCCTAAGGGTTTGCCGGAACCCCACATCCGACAAACATAGGCGAGGAAGGGCTCGGTCCATGGCGCGATTACCGCCATGACTTTGTGAGCCGAAGACGTTTCTTTGAGTGCCGAGACTCCAACAATTTCCTCGTCTGGTTCGATGACAGGAGGGATGATCTTTTCTAGACCACTGGCCTCCGCATCCTTGCCCCCATCTCGCCACACCACGGATGGCTTAAAGAGCCATTCCAAAAAGGTGATCTTAGGTACAAGGTCACGCTTAGCACTCAGGCGGGCGAGGACGTCGACAGCTTGATTGCTATCCCTAGAGACGTGATGGAATTCCAATCCCTCAAACCGGGCGGATATTTTAAGAACGACATTTTAATACATTGGCATTTTTGGCTCTTTTGAGTCGAATTCACCGTTGACTTGAGAGATGGCAAGATTAGAGTCTCCCCGCACCTCGAACCATTGTACACCCATTGACGCTGCCATTCGAAGCCCATGCAACATGGCCTCATTTTCCACGGCATTGTTGGAATCAGTGTACATGATTTGTAGTACGTACCGGAATTGTCGCCTATGGGGGACGTGGGGATCACCCCAGATCCCCCAGTCCGGCAAGCATTTTGGAGCCATTGAAGTACATTGTCCAATGCGAGTAGTATTGTATTCCGATGGGGAGCTCAACTTCCATCCATTCGGTAACAAAGTCCACCAACACCTGGGATTTAATAGCTCGGCATGGTCGGTATATGATTTAAAAAGGGAGGAGTTCAATACCCCATTTAGCTATGTAGTATGTGGCGTCCCTGTTGTTAATTATGTCATTCAGTGGTACTTCAGATGCCACCATGACCGAGCACTCTTGAAAGTAGTGGCGGATCTTTCAGAATGCCATGAAAACTGCTTAGGCGATCTTTTGGTAACGCGGATACCTTGTTTTGCATGGGTTGAGCACCTCTGATAAGTAATAGACCGGCTTTTGCACCAGAAGCTTGTGACCCTCTGCCTCTCGTTCAACAACGAGAACTGCACTGACCACCTAACTTGTCGCCGAGATGTATAACAACATTGGTCCACCTGTGCAGGGCGCTGCTAGGATGGGGTTGCCAACCAACAATGTTTTAATTTCCTCCAGTGTGGCTGCTGATTTGTCAGTCCACTCAAAGTTTTTGGTCCACTTAAGAAGCCTGTAGAGAGGTAGGGCCTTTTCACCAAGGCGAGAAACAAAGCGGCTCAAGGCTGCCATGAAGTGAGCCAATTTTTGGACGTGCTTCAGCTCAGTAGGGACCGCTAGCTAAGACAGGGCTCGGATTTTGGCTGGATTAGCCTCTGTTCCTCTATGGGATACAATAAATCCGAGTAGCTTGCCCGCGGGAACTCCGAAGGCATGTTTGTCTGGATTGAGCCGTATATCATAAGTTCGTAGATTATCGAAGGTTTGGCAGAGGCCGTCCACAAATGACTGATGTGCTTGGTCTTGATGACCACATCGTCCACATATGCCTTGACTGTTTTACCGATTTGCTTTTCCAGACATATTTGAATCATGCGCTGGTATGTGGCGGCTGTATTTTTTAACCCGAAGGGCATTGTGTTGAAGCAGAATGGCCCGTAGGGGGTGATGAAGGTAGTTGCCGCTTGGTTGGACTCCTTCATTTTGATTTGATGGTATCCGAAGTAAGCGTAGAGGAAGCATAGTGAGCCGTGTCGGCGGTGGCATCGATGATATGGTTTATGCTGGGCAAAGGAAAGGGATCCTTGGGGCAGGCTTTGTTTAGGTCCTTGAAATCAACGCACAGCCGCCAAGATTTGTCATTCTTGGGAACCATGACCAGATTAGCCAACCATTCGGGGTGTTTAATTTCTCGGATGAACCCTACTTTGAGTAATTTTGCTAGTCGTTCACCCATAGCTTGATGCTTGGGTTCAGAAAACGGTGTAGCGCCTGTTTGACTGGCTTAAAGCCTTGAATTATATTTAGGTTGTGCTCAACTAGTCTTCATGGGATTCCCGTTATATCTAAACAGGCGAATATGTCCCTGTTTACACGCAGGAATGCATGCAATGCCTCATTGACCGCGGGGTCCAGATGAGCTCCAATGGACGTTGTCTTGTTAGGGTCCGTCGGATGCACATGATATTTGACGATTTCATCTGCTGGTTCGAAAGATTTGTATTTGGACCTTTTACCGAGGATTACATTGTCCCTATCCACCATTGAATGGAGCATGGTTAATTACTCGGTTGCAAGGGCCTCAGACAATGCTTCAAGGGCCAGTGAAGCTGTTTTGTTCTTGGCCCGGAGAGCTCTTTTTGGATCGCTTACTACTGTGACACGCCATTAGGCCCTGGCATCTTGAGCTTCATATACCCGTAATGCGGTATAGCATGGAATCTTGTGAATGCATTTCGCCCCAATAGGGCGTGGTAACCTCTATGAAAGGGCACAATATGGAAGAGTAACTCTTCAGAACGGTAGTTCTCGGGAGTGCCGAATACTACGTCGAGAGTAATTTGTCTAGTGCAATGCGCCTCTTTTCTGGATAATCCCTCGGAAGGTGGTGCGACTTTGCTTGATACGAGATCTATCAAATTGCATTTTGTCCAGGGTGTCCTCATAAATGAGATTTAATCTGTTGCCACCGTCCATTACTACCTTGTGGAGTCTAAATCCATCAACTATGGGGTCGAGGACAAGAGCGGCAGGTGCTCGAACGGGGCGGGTCCTTGGGCCGTCCTCCTCGCCGAAGGTGATGGGCGTGTCTATCCATGATTTGTTTCTGCCACCTAGTGGACTTTACCGAGATCTCGAAGGGCTCTCTTCCTATGATTTTTTGAGGAAAATATCCTGTAGATCGTTAGGATCTCAGTGTTGTCATTCAGGGGCATTGCCGGACGTCTGCTTGAGGGTGAGCCTCCGATAATGGTTTCTCCACTCATTGAAACTTGCATAATGACCCAGGAAGCAAGAAGGCTGTGAGTTGGGTTTGTATTCAACAGGACAACATGTATGGGGCACAACTTGTCCAGCAGTTTCGTCGATGATCGTTTTGGATCCTGCAAGTGGTTTATTCTTTTTCTCGATCGGCTCGTGTTCGGTTGACCGGCTTGGAGGCGTGATGCATCTCTGTCGTATCTATAATTTTTGATTGTTCCATGCCAATTTTATACAACTTTTACATACTTTTGGAAACATTTTATATTATTATTTGGGACTAACATATTCATCCAGTGCTCAGTGCGAGTTCCTGTTTTTTGCATGTTTTTTGTTTCACGAATATCCATATCAAACAAAGCCCAAATGCAATGAAAATTTATGGATAATTATTTTGGAATATATGTGAATTTTGAGAGGTGGAATCAACGCAAACGGGGGCCCACAGCCACCACAAGACACCTGGGCGCGCCTGGCAGCCCAGGCGCGTGGTGGTGGGTTGTGCCCTCCTCGTAAGTCGGTTGGAGCTCTACTTTGGGCGCAAGGAAGCTTATATCTGGAAAAAAATCGTGTTAAAATCTCAGTGCAATCGGAGTTACGGGTCTTCGGATATTTAAGAAACGGTTTTCGGCCAGAAAACAGGAACGCGAAGCAGAAGAGAACAAAAAGGGAGATCCAATCTCGGAGGGGCTCCTGCCCCTCCACCGCCATGGAGGCCATGGACCGGAGGGGGAAGTCTCCTCCCATCTAGGGGGGAGGCCAAGGAAGACTAAGAAGGAGGGGGGCTCTCTCCCCCTCTCTCCCGGTGGCGCCGAAGCACCGCCGAGGCAATCATCGTCACGACGATCTACTCCAACAAATTTGCCGCATCAACACCAGCTCTCTCCCCCTCTATCCAGCGGTGTAACACCTCTTCTCCCCGCTATAATCTACTTAAACATGGTGCTCAATGCTATATATTATTTCTGAATGATCTATGGTTGTCTTATGATGTTTGAGTAGATCTGTTTTGTCCTATGGGTTGATAGATGATCATGATCGATTTGAGTTGTATATTTTATTTTGGTGTTGTCCGACGGTGCCCTCTGTGTCACACAAAGGAGGGATCCCCGTTGTAGGGTGTTGCAATACGTTCATGGTTCGCTTATGGTGGGTGGCGTGAGTGACAGAAGCACATACCCGAGTTTGGGGGTCATTGCGTATGGGATAAAGAGGACTTGATACTTAATGCTATGGTTGGGTTTTATGACCTTAATGATCTTTAGTTGCGGATTCTTGCTAAAGTTCCAATCATAAGTGCATATGATCCAAGTAGAGAAAGTATGTTAGCTCATGCCTCTCCCTCATATAAAATTGCAACAATGATCACTAGTTTAGTTATCGATCACCTAGGGACAAATGACTTGTTGACAGAAGCTATCTACTTTTATTGTCTTGCATTTTACTCATAGTTTTATTCTCGCAAAGTACTCATAGTTTTATTCTTGCAAAATAGTTTCATACTTGTTTTAGGTAAAGCAAACGCCAAGTGTGCATAGGGTTGTATCGGGTGGTCGATGGAACTTGAGGGAATATTTGTTCTACCTTTAGCTCCTCATTGGATTCGACACTCTTATTTATCAAAAAAGTCTACAAACGATCCCCTATACTTGTGGGTTATCAAGGCACATGTTTCACCCGAGCTCTTCTGGGTTCATGGACTGACTCTGTTTGCACTTGCTGAGCCTGCTAGGCGCTTTCCATAGCACAGTACTTACATACCAACTCTGATAGCTCGGCAAAGTTTTGAACGTGATGGCGGGCGAGGGTGTTCAGGATTCCTTCGTCTTGACAATTGTGATGAAAGGTCGCTAGAATTTCCTGTCTTCCGCTGTCTGACATTTTGTTTTTAACGAGGAGGAATCTAGTCCAGAATTGATGAACCATTTCTATGGGCTATTTTTTGACGTACATTAGATCCCATATGTCGGGCGGCCTTGAGTTGCCCGGAGATTATTCGACATGGGAGATGGGTGGGAAAAAACTTTGTATCCCAACAGGGTGCTAGTCCAGAGCTTTTGCAGCCGTGTCCTGTGTCATGACGAGATCCGACGTGACGAGCAAATGATCCGGATTGTCAACCGAGCATAGTTGCATAGACTCAAGGTTGTTTGCTGAATCGGATCTCGATTTCAGACTCTTTTCGGAATGGAGTTCGGATTCTAGACTAGACGACAGAACGTAGTGATCGGAGCGTTGCACCTGATCGGTTCCTGGCTCCGGAGATAGAAGGGGCGAGTTTTCAGCCAAGTCTTTGACTATGGCGACCAAGTGGGTGATAGGTGGGACATAGATTTCCCTGTCACCGGGCTTAGCCTAAACTGATCGTATATCGAGGATTGGCCGTAGGAAATCCCTATGGCTTGGATCTGGTCTAGTAGGTCATTTAATAGTGAAAGATCCACCGTGTCCATGTTCCGGGAGTACTTGAGTCTGGTTCATAATATTGCCGCTTCGGGGGCGTTTGTGATCGCGCGGAGCAGTGTTTGGCCAATGGCTGGCTTCGGGCCATCAGGGGTAGAGGTTGGATCCGCACTTACAGCAATATCCGAGGTGGCGGCCAACTCCGTGATGGGGTACACCACAGCCGAAGTTAAGGCCTCGAGATTTGTGGGTTCTTCAGACGAGGTTGGGAACCTTGTCAAAATAAGATCTCCCCAGGAGTCGGCAATGAATTCTAAACTTCCGAAACTGATCTCCTGGTCGGGGGGGGGGGGGAGGCTGCCAACCCAACCAAGGCGGCCGGTCCGACCAATGTGTAGCATGATGCTGCCAAAAGCTATCTGGGAACGAATACATCCCCTTTACGGATGCTATTTATGATGACTAAGCGAGCCATCGATCTTTCAATGATCCCACAACGGGACTCTCAATGGAAGCACCAATGTTGATGTCAAAACCGGCAGATCTTGGGTATGGGGTCCCAAGTTGTAGATCTTGGATCGATGGGGAACAAGGAGAGCAGAGACAGTATTTACCCAGGTTCGGGACCTCTCGAAGAGGTAAAACCCTACGTCCTACTTGATTGTATTGATGTATGTGTATGATGGTTACAGAGTTGATGAGATCGGATGAACTAAACCCTAGGTGAGTAGGATGATGGTTCTAGCCTATACGGACTAAACCCTCTGGTTCATATAGACACCAGGGGTACCTAGGGCTACACACGTCGATTACCAACAAGGTATAAACACATAAATTACCCCGATGGAGACTTGGAGTATACGTCAAGACTCCGGAAATTTCGTTCTGGGGCATGGGGTCGTCCGAAGTCTGGTCTTCTCCTGACGAACAGTAAGCAGCCCACTAGTCCGGCCCATAAGGAATAGCCGGCAGCCCGAGGATCACATATATAATCCGGGACTCCCTTAGTTGGCACATGCAAATTTACTTGGAACGACATGTAAATACTGCATATAGGTAGGTATGGTGGACTCGTATGGCACAACTTTAGGTTTAAGGAGTTTGATGCACAAGCAACATTCCCGCTTAGTACAAATGGAGGCTAGCAAATAGATCTAGAAGCCACACACCAGAAAACTAAATCGGTCACAAACATGCATTGAGAATAACTAACACTGAATAATGTAGCATAAGTAGGACATAACACTGGTACGCGTCGGTCCTAAACAAACGGTTTTTAACCCCTTTCCGCGATGGCATTCGGAACCGTCGCCAAGTGAGTGTGGGAGATAGGGGGGTCCTGCCCACACGACCAGAAACCGTTGAGGATATGCCCTCCTGGCACACAAGCTCGGCAAAATAAGGTCGTGTGCGACCGGCGAGCACTCAAATACAGAAATACGTGTAGTAGTGCTAAAAAAATACAATTATACAGGCAAAATCATTTCCGGTCATACGTACATCCCACACAGTCAGTCACCACTAAAAGTTTCCGTTCGTATATACATCCCACACAGTCACTACAAGGAAAACGTTTGCGCAACGGTGATGTAATGAAAACAGTTTTCAAGAATGTCGTGTGCGATTGTTCATTGATCCAACACGGTTTATTCCTAGAAACTATGTGCGTTGCCTGAGGTCATCGCCCACGGTGTTTTCTCATTAACCGTTTGTAATAGGAAAACCCAATTAGCAAGCTAATTGGCCAATTAGCGGGCTAATTGCCCTATTATTAATAATCCATTTACTAATCTAATTGACATTCATATTAAGCACATACTATATTCCATTTGCATATTAAGGAAGCAGGCTTTCATAATTGAAATACATCAGAGTACAACATGATATAGCTTCAGCACTCAGCTACCCCATTACACAACTTCACCAGCAGCTAGTTTCACATGCAACATCTAGAACCTTTCAAAATTAGCATCATAGGCGGTACATAGAGAGATGCATCTCATCTAGAAAACTGCTGAAGCGGAAGGCGAATATTGAGCCTTCATTCATGTTGAAGGTCTTTGCAACTTTAGGCCAGTGCCTGTGGATGATTGACCGTCCATCCTTCGACCTCTTCAGGAACACTTCAATATTGAACCGTGGGTGTTGTATGAAAACTTTCCTCGCCTCCTGGCCACAGAGGTGGTTTGAGAGGTAATCATCGGTGAACCCTGAAAACAAGGATGTGCATAAATATCTTCTCTATATTGGAAACGGGGCAAAGGAATAAAAAAAGGCAAGGTATAATAGTTAGTACCATCTTGTAAACCTCAGTGCTTTCCATTGTTTCCCTGCAACACATATAAGGTAGTTAGTCATCAGGTTAAGTCATGATATCAATAAAATATGTTGATAAAAAATAAGCACATTGCAGATTCATCAGATTAATTCAAGACACATGGAAAACCCATGTATCCAAACCAAGCATGATTAAGAACTAGGAAATATAGCACTTGTATATGTTTCTCATGTATTAAGTGCAGCCAAATTCGATTTATTCCTCACATGGTATACAATAACAGAATGCAACCACAACAATTGAACACCGCATTGCAGAATTGAACCATGCAGTTAACTAAACACCACAACAAATGAACCAAACGTTAATTGAGCACTACATTGCACAATATAAGATACTCCTAATAGAAGATCAAACAGTTAACCAAACCAAGCATGCTTAACAACTTGGAAATATAGCAATTGTATTTGTTTCTCATGTATTTAGTACAGCCAAATTCGATTTATCCTCACATGGTATACAATAACAGAATGCAGCCACAACAATTGAACATCGCATTGCAAAATTGAACCAAGCAGTTAACTAAACACCACAACAAATGAACCAAACATTAACTGAGCACCACATTGCACAATATAACATACTCCTAATAGAAGATCAGAAAGTTAACCAAACCAAGCATGCTTAACAACTTGGAAATATAGCAATTGTATTTGTTTCTCATGTATTTAGTGCAGCCAAATTCGGTTTATTCCTCACATGGTACACAATAACAGAATGCAGCCACAACAATTGAACATCGCATTGCAGAATTGAACCAAGCAGTTAACTAAACACCACAATAAGTGAACGAAGCCACAAAAAATGAACCAAGTAGTTAACTAAACACCAATTGAACAATATAACATACTCCTAATAGAAGATCAGACAGTTAACCAAACCAAGCATGCTTAACAACTTGGAAATATTGCACCCTGAAGAATTGAACATCACATTTGTGGAATTGAACCAAGCAGTTAATTGAACACAACATTGCAGGACATATAGAACATATACACTATAGGAGAAGATTGCATGGTAAAAGTAGATAGCACAATTCACTAGAATTTGTTAAGGAAAGGCAGTAGCTAGCAAATTGAACATGGGTCCTTATAGTGAGCTAATAAGACAAGCTACTCCTCATTGTCGGAGATATCGATGACGATTGGCTCCTCGGACATGGAAGAGGGCGAGGCCTTCGCATCGTGGGTGCCCTCGTTCTAGTGGTGAGTTGCCTGAGCCGCTCCGGGCACCAACCTGCTGGCTCTCGAGATGAGGTAAGCACGTGCACGCTGAGAAAACACCTCGTAGTCTTCATCGAAGGCACCGACGGTGGCCCCGAGAAAACGCCATGAACTGTCGTTTAAAGCAGCCAACCGCGTCTCGGCGTCGGCGCGCGAGGCGTCAACGGTGGCCTCGATGGTGAGGTGCTCCTCCAAGATCTGGGGGTCAGCACGAATGGTAGCCATAGCGACCTCATCCGCGCGTGCGGCCGCGATTTGCTTCTCCGCTGCCAAATGCACCTTGAGGTCCTGGCTATACTGCATGCACCATGGCTTAGGCCGGCGCTTATTTAGTGGAGGGGTCGGTGATTTGGGTGGAAGGTGTCGCGCTTGCGTCGGCGGTCGGGGCATGTGGGATGTGGAAGGAGGAGGATGGGGGTCGGGTGTGGATTACCTGCCTGGATAGGCGAGGCCGAGCAGCGTGAAGGAGGGTCACCGGCGAGGAGGCGGCGCTGCAAGCAAGGAGTGAAGGTTTCAACTCTGAAAGGAAGGCGGAAACAGGGGAAATGTGGCTTTTCATAAGGGGGAGGGGGCGGGGAGGTAGATATTTCTGCGGAAGCCGAAAATTTGGAATCTCTTCAGCCAAAAAACTGGCGCGCAAAGTGTCATCAGACACTGTCCCTTATTCAGAACGGGTTGTGGACTGTAGCCGTCGCACCTCCTTGTGTAAGCCGTATGCGTACTATACTGCGACGGTGCTCCAAGATATTTTGTGTTGCATCTCACACGGTTGGTTATAATAAACTGTGTGGGATCTACTTGATTTTTCATCTTGATTTTACATAATGGGGTCACGGCTTCCATGGATGGTGTTTGAATTGCTATACCTTTTATCTGTAGTGATCATGCAACTATATGCGTGTCATAAAAGAATTGGAATTATTCAAGGTTCGTTTGGACATTTTTATGCATTAAATGAGTTTTCAATGCATTTATGTGCATAATTCAAATTTGAACTACATGCACATGCTCCAGTGCATATAAATCGGTTGAAAAATCAAATATTTGTCCTGGGGTGCATGCTTAGGTCCCATGCAAGAAATGGGAATGAATTTCAAACACCAGGGCACTGTTGGTTGCCGGCAAAACATTGAGATGCCTGGTTTTTAAATTCTAGTAAATCCAAAACTCGTCTGAAATTCATGAAACTTGGCATGCTATCATGGAGCGGCATCAACATGCCATGGTAAAGTTTTTGTCCCCTTTGCAGCAGGTTTGAGTATATGCTTCTCACAAACCCGAGCTTCTCACAACAAGCATGATGGTTTCGGTAGGGAACGCCCCACTTTTGGGGATGAAACAATATCCATTGCCTCTTATTGCTTTCAAAAAATTTCTCCTGTCAACATAGAACAACATGAGTGTTGTGTTATTTTTTGTGATTTTTCGGGGTTCGTTTGGACATTTTTATGCATTAACTGAGTTTTCAATGCATTTATGTGCATAATTAAAATTTGAACTACATGCACATGCTCCAGTGCATATAAATTGGTTGAAAAATCAAATCTGTGTCCTTGGGTGCATGCTTAGGTCCCATGCAACAAATGGGATTGAATTTCAAACACCAGGGCACCGTTGATTGCCGGCAAAACATTGAGAGGTCTCGTTTTTAAATTCTAGAAAATCCAAAACTCGTCTGAAATTCATGAAACTTGGCATGCTATCATGGAGCGGCATCAACATGCCGTGGTAAATTTGTTGTCCCATTTGAGGCAGGTTTGGGTATTTGCTTCTCACAAACCAGAGCTTCACACAACAGGCATGATTGTTCCGGTAGGGAACGCCCCACCTTTGGGGACGAAATGATATGCATTGCCTCTTATTGCTTTCAACAAATTTCTCGTGTCAATGTATAACAACAGGAGTGTTGTGTTATTTTTTGTGATTTTTGGGGTTCGTTTGGACATATTTATGCATTAAGTGAGTTTTCAATGCATTTATGTGCATCATTCAAATTTGAACTACATACACATGCTCTAGTGCATATAAATTGGTTGAAAAATCAAATCTGTGTTCTTGGGTGCATGCTTAGTTCCATGCAAGAAATGGGAATGAATTTCAAACACTAGGGCACAAAACATTTAGATGCCTGCTTTTTAAATTCTAGGAAATCCAAAACTCGTCTGAAATTCATGAAACTTCGCATGCTATCATGGAGCAGCATCAACATGCCGTGGTAAATTTTTTGTCCCATTTGGGGCAGGTTTGGGTATATTCTTCTCACAAACCAGAGCGTCTCACAACAAGCATGATGGTTTCGGTAGGGAACGCCCCACCTTTGGGGACGAAAAGATATCCATTGCCTCTTATTGCTTTCAAAAAAATTCTCGTGTCAACATAGAACAACAGGGGTGTTGTGTTATTTTTTGTGATTTTTCGGGGTTTGTTGGGACATTTTTATGCATTAATTGAGTTTTCAATGCATTTATGTGCATAATTCAAATTCGAACTACATGCACATGCTCCACTGCATATAAATTGGTTGAAAAATCAAATCTGTGTCCGGGGTGCATGCTTAGGTCCCATGCAAGAAATGGGAATGAATTTCAAACACCAGGGCACCGTTGATTGCCGGCAAAACATTGAGATGCCTTGTTTTTAAATTCAAGTAAATCCAAAACTCTTCTGAAGTTCATGAAACTTGGCATGCTATCATGGAGCGGCATCAACATGCTGTGGTAAATTTTTTGTCCCATTTGGGGCAGGTTTGTGTATATGCTTCTCACAACAAGCATGATGGTTTCAATAGGGAACATCCTACCTTTGGGGACGAAACGATATCTATTGCCTCTTATTGCTTTCTAATTTTTTCTCATGTCAACATAGAACGACAGGAGTGTTGTGTCAATTTTTGTGATTTTTTGGGGTTCGTTTGGACAATTTTATGCATTAACTGTGTTTCCAATGCATTTATGTGCATAATTCAAATTTGAACTACATGCACATGCTCCAGTGCATATAAATTGGATAAAAAATCAAATCTGTGTCCTTTGGTGCATGCAAGAAATGGGAATGAGTTTGAAACACCAGGGCACCGTTGATTGCCGGCAAAACATTAAGATACTTTGTTTTTAAATTCTAGTAAATCTAAAACTCGTCGGAAATTCATGAACCTTGGCATGCTATCATGGAAGGGCACCCGACATGCTGTGGTATTTTTCATGTCCATTTTGAGAGAAGGCACACTCGAATAATGACAGCCAACAAAGGCATTTTGAAAAAACTAGCTGCCACTTTAATATATCAAACATTTGTATAATTCAAACCGTGTGCGTTCGGTTAACCATTCACGTGACACCATGTGTCTTGGTTTTAATGGCTATAGGAGGTGCCGTGTGGACAGCTGCTTGACTGAACGGAAGGCGTGCGAGCGTATTGCGGTGTGCAGGCTCGCCGGGAAGCATACAAGCTGTTCAACGCAGGATCTGTGCATCTCTTCAACACAAACAGTTCAGATTACGGTATGCAATTTAAAGCCAGACATCGGCGCTAAGCCAAGATACACTGCGATTTGTCAAAATATGCAGCTAAAAATCAATAGCATTATCTTTTTTTTGCAACTAAAATTCAGTAATTCATACTAGAGATTAAGAAGTTGTTCTCCCCGGGAAGCGAGACAGCCTTGGACCGTCGTCCGCCTCGCTCCCACTGGTCTATATTAATGGCGTCGCCGAGCGGCCGCACCCCCCATCCTCGCCACACACACAATTCCTCTCTCTCCGCCCTCATCCTCGACGCCGCTCTGAGTCCTCAAAGCCGTCAGTGTACGAGGATGCCGCTTGCGCCCCATCAGAGGAAGTGGCGACGCCGGGGCTGCTGAAGCACCGGAGCACGGCGTGAATATGGAGACAGAGGTTTCCGTCCCCGCCGACGAGGTGGAGAATGGGGCTTCCAACAAGCGGAGGCGGGTCGAGAAAGAACCACAAGCGACTCCAGCAGTCCTAGACTTCATCAACAACCTCCTCGATGATATGTTGATAGTCATCATATCCCTCCTCCCAATCAAATATCGGGCAGGACAGCCGCCCTTTCCCAGCGGTGGTGCACCCTATGGCTCCGCACCCATGTCGACCTCCTCGATGCCCACAAGCTCTGCCATGGCTATCGCCAAAGCTTGGATGTGTTCTCCCAGATCCTCACAGTCACGATGGCCCAATCAAAGGCCTTATCATGGGCAAGTTCCGTTCCAATGGAAAGGACCGAGGCAAGCTTGACGAGTGGTTCCGATACCGCGCCATAGATCAGCTCGAGAAGCTAAGTTATAATGATGGGCATATGCGCTTGCTGCCAACATCCGCGCTCCGCTTCGCGCCCACGCTGCGCCTCGCCAAGTTCATGAACTGCCATCCCCCTTAATGACGCGCCCGCTCTTTTTCTACCACGACTGAAGCACCTCGAGCTCATCGTTGTTCGCATCCCAAAGTATGACATGGAGCGCCTGCTCCGCGGCTGTACTGCACTCAAGTTCCTTCGTCTTCAGGCGATGAATTGGTCGAGTGCCTTGCACATCACCTCCAGGACTCTTCGGCCTATTTATGTGTGTTGTTGGTGCTGCAACGAGAGATCACAAAAGGTGGACCACAATATGGTCATCCAGGACACACCTTCACTTGATAGATTACTTGTAGTTGATCAACAAGGTCCAACAAGAATCAATGTCATCTCTGCGCCGAAATTGAAAGTGTTGGGCTACTCGTCCGATAAATACTTCAGTTTTCAGGTACAACAGTCACCTTATATACCTCTCCTTCTTGATATATCAATGTTATTTCTAGTTTTGAAGATGTATGTTTGTCTGTCATCCAGCGAAGCTTCACCCAGACTCTGGGCACAGTGAAGGTCTTGGCACCAGAACCTGTCGGCCCCAACCTGGACCAAGTTGTCAGTTGCCTGAGATGCTTTCTGTGCCTGAAGAAGCTATATATCGAGGTGATGTTCCGTTCCTGTTAAATGTTAACCATAAGTGAGTTCAATTTTTTGCACCTTTTCCCAAGTTTACAATGACAATGTACTACAATTTCTGAAGGAATTTTGGAGGATTTTAGGACATACACCCCCACCCCATATTTGTTGCTCATATGGTTACAATCGTCCATAAGCATTTCTCCTTTGGATTCATCTGTACTAGTTTTCTTAGGGATTTTTTCATCCAATCCAACCTCTTGTGAAGAAGGCTACATGTTTCTACTCCCTCCGTCCCAGTGTAGTGTTAAAAATGTCTTACATTATGGGACGGAGGTAGTAGATTGTAATCAAATGCCCATGTTAATCATGCCAGATCGAAGATGGCACGTTGGTGCATTTTACAAATCCTGCAAACCAAATGGGCGTGTGGCAGTGTTCAAAACTGCATGTAGGCACTAACACATTCTCTTCTTTTGTAGTGCATATTAGGCCTGGAGGTGGATGATGTTTATAACCACAATCACATCGATGCCTGGATCTGCATCTCTCAAATATTACTTTGAACTCCTACCGAGGGACCCCACCGGAGATTACACTCGCTAGGTTCTTTCTTGCTACAGAAAAGGTGCTGAGGGTACTGAGGTTGAGCACACATTTAATTAGTAAAGATCAATGGTATGATTATCAGAGCCGGCTGGTACTGTTGTAACACCCCGGATGTAACTTTCCATATTTGTAACTCCAACTCTTGCCATTTTCGGCATTGTGATAGGATATTCCCTCCGTGGTTGGGTTTTTATCTTTCGTTTTGCATTTTGTCCATGTCATGCATCTCATATCATGTCATCATGTGCATCTCATTTGCATACGTGTTCGTCTCATGATTCCGAGCATTTTCCCCGTTGTCCGTTTTGCAATCCGGCACTCCTATGTTCCCCGGCGTCCCCTTTTACATTTTTCCGTGAGCGGGTACTTTCTCGAAATGGACCGAGCCTTGCCAAGTGGCCTTGGTACACCACCGGTAGACCACCTGTCAAGTTTCGGGTCATTTGGAGCTCGTTTGGTACTCCAACGGTTATCCGCATATCCGCAAAGGCCTCTTTTAAGTTGCAGCCCAACACCCCTCCAAAACAGCCCAATAACCCATCTAAGTCACTTCCATGCTCTCCGTCGTTCGATCACGATCGTGTGGGCGAAAACTACACTCCATTTGGAGTCTCCTAACGCCCTCTACCTATAAATATGCATCTCCCCCTCCAAATCCGGGCAAACCCTAGCGAAATTCCCCCTCCGCGCAGCCAGACACGTCCGGACGGAGCAGACGCGTCCACCGCCAGCGCCCAGCGAATCACAGCGCTGCCACGTGGGCACCCGCGCCACATCGCCGCCGACCCAGCAGGCCCATGAGGCCGTCTGGGACCCTCCCGGCAAAGTCGGCGCCCAGCCTTTCGGCCACCGCGCCGCCGCCGCCTCCGGCCCGGCCGCCCGGCCGCCGCGCTGCCATGAGCCACGCCCGCTCCCAGCGCCGCCCGGCCCTGCGCGCCCGGCACGCCTGCCTCTCGCCGCCCGCCGCCGCCTCGCCTTGGCGCCCGCCGCCCAACCGCCCAGCGCCCGCCGACCGGCCGCCACCGACCCCTTGGCGGCCTCTCCCTCCTCCGGCCTCACCCCTGCTCCGGCGAGCATCCGCCGCCCTCGCCCTGATCGGATCTGGATCCAAGCCGAGGTTGACTTCTTCTCTTCCCCCGAAAACCTCCAAGTCTTTAATTCTGTGGTTATTTTATTGCATTTTCTTCATGACATAACTCTGCACTTGTGGCTCCGTTTGGGGCGTATAGCATACCGAAATGTTCGACACGAAGAGAAGATCATTTCATCTCATCGAATCATTTTTATTTGAGCTCATCTTAATGCCCGAAATGCTGTTAGAAGAGGGCTATGTGATGTTAGTTTCTGTTTCTTAACAGAACATGCACTTTTGTCATTTTTGCCATGATTGATGTGTGCATCCTATGAATTTGAGTCCTACATGTGTTTTGTAATATGCCATGCCATCTTCCCAGGGGTGTATGCCATGTATTTTTATGATCTATGTGGTGACTAGCACAAGCACGCAAACTAGGCTTCCTGATGTTGCTGATTTCAGCCCCTGTTTCGCTGATATTTTTATGCCATGTTAACTTGATGCTACCGAGAGATCCATGCATATTTTGAGATACTTCAATAAGGATGTTTTGAACATATGGTTATGCTCTATCCATCCCTGCCTTTGTTACAATTATGGAGTGCCATAGCTTGAAT
This sequence comes from Aegilops bicornis, assembly GCA_021605145.1. NCBI lineage: Eukaryota > Viridiplantae > Streptophyta > Magnoliopsida > Poales > Poaceae > Aegilops > Aegilops bicornis. The sequence goes on along the minus strand of CM038672.1, from coordinate 124,208,146 downwards.
CAATCGAGCTCTACTTTTGCTACAAAATGTTTCCTGACAGATTGTTTACATATTCAATTTTGCCAAGGTTGTTGTAGTTGACCCGTGTATGCTATGATGTTTTTCTTCTATGCCATGTCTTATTGATGTATGTATGCTTAGTTTATCATGTAATGCTCTGTAGTGAGTGCATCGAGCTCTTAAACATGCCTACTTGTTATCTGTTATTGCCATGCCACATTCTTTGAATACATTAACGAAACTTGCTATGTTTACATGGGTGCTATTATATTTTCTGATCCTTCTTGGCTTATGATCAGTAAGGGACTTTTGTTCTATGCTTTGAGTAGATTAATGCCGTGCCTTGTTTTGCTATTATAAGTTCCTGTAGCATGTCGTTTGCTTGCTCTGAACATTGCTTCCTGATGCTGATTTTGCCATGTTCAGTATTTTCACTAAGTCTGTGAAGCTGATATATTTTGCACTTTTGCCATGCTTGTTTGGACCTGTTATGATGTGATTTAGCCGTAGCTCAGTGTTCATCTTGTGTCAAGCATCTTGAGTAGATCACTGCCATATGCTTTTCTGGTACGTTTGGGTGCAGTAGCTTAATTTCTTGTTGCTTGCTAAGTGGTATCATGCTGTTAATGGCAGATTTGTGTCGTTCTTGTTTTGCTTGTCATTTGCAAACCGTGCATCCGATTCCGGTGATCTTTATATTCATTTCAACCAAAATCATCTCACCTTTCCAGCGGCATACTTGGTTTGCCAAGTTGATGCCTGGTTCATCATTTTCCTTCCAGAGCACGCATATGCATTGCATCTCACATCTCGCATATCATGTCATGTATTGCATCTTGTTGTTTGTGCATCGCCCGTGATTTATTGTGGTTCCATTGTTTGTGTTCTTGCTTTGGGTAGAGCCGGGAGACGAGTATGTGAACGAGGAACCTGTTGAGAACGCTTACGAGGATCAAGCTTCGACAACTCGAGAACTTTGCAGGCAAGATGACCATACCCTCGAAATCACTTCTATCTTTGGTTGCTAGATGCTCGCTCTTTTGCTATGCCTATGCTACAATGCCTATCACTTGCTATATCATGCCACCCATATTGCCATGTCAAACCTCTAACCATCCTTTCCTAGCAAACCGTTGTTTGGCTATGTTACCGCTTTGCTCAGCCCCTCTTATAGCGTTGTTAGTTGCAGGTGAAGATGAAGTTTGTTCCTTGTTGGAACATGTTTATTTGTTGGGATATCACAATATCTATTGTTCAATTAATGCATCTATATACTTGGTAAAGGGTGGAAGACTCGGCCTTATGCACGGTGTTTTGTTCCACTCTTGCCGCCCTAGTTTCCGTCATACCGGTGTTATGTTCCTTGATTTCGTGTTCCTTACGGTTGGGTGATTATGGGACCCCTTGATAGTTCGCTTTGGATAAGACTCCTCCAAAGGCCCAACTTTGGTTTTACCATTTGCCACCTAAGCCTTTTCCCCGGGTTTTCGCGAGCCCGAGGGTCATCTTTATTTAACCCCACAGGCCAATGCTCCTCGAGTGTTGGCCCAAACTAGAGCGCTTTGCAGCACCCCTCAAGGAAACTTGAGGTCTGGTTTTAGTTGTACGGACTGCTCATCCGGTGTGCCACGAGAACGAGATATGTGCAGCTCCTATCGGGATTTGTCGGCACATTCGGGCGGCTTTGCTGGTCTTGTTTTATTGCTTTGTCGAAATATCTTGTAGTCCGGGATTCGAGACTGATCGGGTCTTCCGGTAGAAGGACTATCGCTTCGTTGACCGTGAGAGCTTATAATGGGCTAAGTTGGGACACCCTGCAGGGTATTATCTTTGAAAGCCGTGCTTTCGCGGTTATGAGGCAGATGGGAATTTGTTAATGTCGGTTGTAGAAAACCGAAGTTGACCTTAATTAATACACATCAACGGCGTGTGTAACCGTGATGGTTTCTTCTCGGCGAGTCCGGGAAGTGAACAGTGTTGGAGTTATGTTTGACGTAAGTAGCTCAGGATCACTTCTTGATCGCTACTAGCTTCACGACCGTACCTTGCTTCTCTTCTCGCTCTCTTTTGCGAATGTAGCCACCATATATGCTAGTCGCTTGCTGCAGCTCCACCTCACAACTCTGTCCTTCCTTTAAGCTTAAATAATCTTGATCTCGCGGGTGTGAGATTGCTTGAGTCCCGTGACTCACAGATTCTACCAAAACAGTTGCAGTGCCGACGATGCGGTGTCGGTGGCGCAACCGAGCTCAAGTGGGAGTTCGACGAGGAACGTGGTCGTTACTATGTGTCTTTTCCTGATGATCGATGAGTGGAGCCCGGTTGGGTCGATCGGGGATCTGTGTAGCATTTGGGGTATCTTCTTTTATTTTGGTTCCGTAGTCGGACCTTGAGTGTAATCTGAATGATGGATGTTTATTTATGTATTGTGTGAAGTGGTATTTGTAAGCCAACTATGTATCTCTTTCCCTTATGTATTACATGGGTTGTGTGAAGATTACCTCACTTGCGACATTTCTTTCAATGCGGTTATGCCTCTAAGTCGTGCTTCGACACGTGGGAGATATAGCCGCATCGAGGGTGTTACAAGTTGGTATCAGAGCCATCCCCGACTTAGGAGCCCCCTGATTGATTGTTTGCTGGCGTTGTTGAGTCTAGAACAAAAATGTTTTGAGTCTTAGGATTATATATATCGGAGAGTAGGATTCTTTTTACTCCCCAGTCCCTTCATCGCTCTGGTGAGGTCTCCTGACGTAGAAGTTTTGACTCTCCTCTCCTCAAATTTCACTAACAAAAATTTTTAGGATCACGCGGGTATCTTGGAATCGTTCCGATGGTTTTGTGACGAGAACATTGTTCTTGGTGCCTCCTGACATTTAGGGGTTGTGGCGGTGTCACGGGAGTTGAGCTCCGAGGTGTTGTCGTCACAATTTTATCATTACTGATTCTGGAATACTCGAGCTTTGCCGACATTGAAAATCTCTTTTGTATGCAGTTGTTGGTGAGATAACCCGATAACTTGATCTTTGGGCGAGCTCGGGAGTATTGCCATGACTTCGTATAACGGATGCTTTTGAAGGTCGAGGTACCACGATTTCGAAGGTTTCTTGGTTATGTGTTGACGGATGGATACAATTTGGATCTAGGTATTGTTAGTTTGGGTGATATATTTTGTGTCCCTGTATCCCCAACACCAGTTGCATAACGAGAAAGTTTCGGAGTTTATAGGTGGGATTCAAGTAGCTCCTAGCATTTCTTCCCTTGAGATATTTGATGCGTGATTGGGTAATCCTTACCACTTATTTGTTCGATCTTACCTTGTTATTTTTTTCATCAACCCTTAATCAAGTGGCTTCTCACCTTAATGGACGTGTGATGTTAGCTTTTGGAATTCATTCGTTCATCCTTGTTCGAATGTTTATTGTGAAGACTATATGTTGCAATTTCTATCCGTTGATTCAACTTGTCTATCCATCTATCAAAGTGCTAACGGATGTCACCCTCTTCAGGATGGCTCCGCCAACGCTGGCGTCTGAATCCGGATCGCAATGATGAGAGTCGGTCGAACCCTCCACCTCCACCTCCGCCTCCGGGAGGCATGGCAAGCTATCATGGCAGCCACCAATGCCAATGCTCGAGATGATTTTGCAACTCTTGCAAGAGCGTACTCAAGGGCAAGGCAGTCAAGGAAATCAAGGTCAAGGCAACAACCAGCCGCACTTTGCTACCCTTAATCAGTTCCTCGCTAATCAGCGAAGTCCTTGGGTTTACGTAGCCGAGGCCACAGACGCCGACGATTGGCTTGTGGACATCTGCAAACATTTTGAATGTAGCAATGTCAGACACGAGGACTTTGTCAAGTTTGCTTCGTTTCAACTCAAGGACCAAGCTCTTTGAGTGGTTCCAACAATACAAAGATTCGAGAGGAGGTCGTGTCATTACACGGGATGAGTTCCGCCGAGACTTGAGCTCACCACATTAGAAAAGTGTTGTTGAGAGCAAGCGTGAGGAGTTCCGCAATCTCAAGCAAGGCAACATGTCTGTGTATCAATACAATATCCAGTTCGAAACTTCGCTCACTTTGCTAAGCAAGATGTCACTGATGAAAAGAGTATGATCTATCAATTCAGAGGTGGTCTCGAGAGAAGATCTGCAATTAGCTCTTGTGCTTTTGAGCGAGAAAAGTATGATGAATTCTACAACATGGCCTTGAAGCAAGAAGATGCCCAGCTCAAATGTGAGGCTTCTAAGAAGAGAATCAGGGATGCAGTTCAGTCTTCTTCTTCCTCTCAAGTGGCAGCTAAGCAGCGAAGTTCTACCTTCCTCCTCCTCCGTTCCGTCGGCCTTATCGTGAGAAGAACTCAGGTGGTCATGGATCTTCCCACCCACCCAACCTGTGCTATCGAGAACAAGTCAAATTCTCAAGCTCCAAGGTCAAATGCTCCTTATCACCATCCGCTCTCAGAGGTGACTTGCAACAAATGTCAGCAAAAAGGTCACTATGCGAACAAGTGCTTCAACCAAAGGCGCCTTCCGCCTCCTCCTCCTGTGAAATCTTCCAGCAATGCAGTGGTCAAGCATAATCCCAAGTCTGCCAAGGTGAACATGATGAATGCATCTCAAGCAGAGGATTCTTCTGATGTGATAATGGGTAATCTCTCAGTTAATGATATTCCTGCAAAAGTCTTATTTGGTACTGGTGCATCGCATTCTTTCATCTCAAGACCTTTTGTGGCTATGCATGATTTGGTTACTCAAGCATTGCCGAGACCTTTGTCTATTGTTTCTCCGGCTAAGGAAATGACTTCTCGAGTTTTGGTTCCAAATGTCGGTATCAAGATGGGCGACTATAGATTCCTGGCTAAACCATTTGTCCTTGGTGACTCGGATATTGATCTTATTCTTGGAATGGACTGGCTTTCTCAGCACAAAGCTCAGCTTGATTGTGCTGCCAGGGAAATTCAATTGACTCACTCTTCTAATGATGTGATCATCTATGCCGCTCGTGATGAAACCATTCGGTTGTTTTCTCTCAATGAGAAGGGCGAGTTGGATGCTATCTCTCAGATTCCAGTCGTTTGTGAGTACCAAGATGTCTTCCAGAAGAGCTTCCAGGAATGCCTCCTCACCGGCCAGTTGAGTTTGTTATCGATCTTGAGCCTGGCACTGAACCCGTTTGCAAGCGTCCATACAAGCTTGGACCTAATGAGCTGAAGGAATTGAAGAAGCAGCTCGATGAACAAGAGCGTCTGGGTTTGATCAGACCGAGTTCATCTCCTTGGGGTTGTGGTGTTCTATTTGTCCAGAAGAAGGATGGCACGCGGACCGATTGTCGTCGATGACCGTCCACTGAATAAGAAGACAATCAAGAACAAGTATCCACTTCCCAACATCAATGAGCTTTTCGAGCAACTCAAAGGTGCTAAAGTGTTCTCCAAGCTTGACCTTCGTATGGGTTATCATCAAATTCGCATTCGTGAACAAGATATTCCCAAGACAGCATTCAGAACAAGCTTTGGTTCTAATGAATATACTGTCATGTCTTTCGGCCTTGTCAATGCTCCTCCAACATTCTCTCGTATGATGAACTTCATCTTCAACCCCTACACCAATGAATTCGTCTTGGTCTATCTTGATGCTATTTTGGTCTTCTCCAAGAATAAGAAGGATCATGCCAAACATTTGCGATTGGTGCTAGACAAGCTCAGAGAGAGTATCAATTCTATGCGAAGTTCTCCAAATGTGAATTTTGGCTTGATGAAGTGCTTTATCTTGGTCACATCATCTCCGCCAAGGGCATCGCTGTTAACCCCGAGAAGGTGTCCGCAGTTGTGAATTGGGAACCTCCTCAGAATGTCAAGCAGCTCCGCAGTTTTCTTGGTCTTGCAAGCTATTGCCGAAGATTCGTTGAGAATTTTTCTAAGATTGCAAAGCCTCTTTCCAACCTCCTCCAGAAGCATGTGAAGTATGTCTGGTCTCCTGAGTGTGACGTTGCTTTCAATACTCTCAAAGAGAAACTCGTCACAGCTCCTGTCTTAACTCCTCCTGATGAATCCAAGCCATTCGAAGTTTTCTGTGATGCTTCTCTTCAAGGTCTCGGTGCTGTGTTAATGCAAGAGAAGAGAGTTGTGGCTTATACCTCTCGTCAGCTGAAGCCCAACGAAAAGAACTACCCCACTCACGATCTTGAGTTGGCGGCAGTTGTCCATGCATTGATAACATGGAGACATCTCTTGTTGGGAAGGAAAGTAGACATATTCACCGATCACAAGAGTCTCAAGTATATCTTCACTCAACCCAACCTCAACCTCAGGCAAACTCGATGGGTCGAAATGATTCAAGAGTACAGCCCAAGTATTGAATATACTCCGGGCAAGGCCAATGTCATTGCAGATGCTTTGAGCAGGAAGGCTTACTGCAACAGTTTAATCCTCAAGCCCTTCCAACCGGATCTCTGTGAAGCTCTCCGCAAGCTGAATCTTCAAGTTGTTCCTCAAGGCTTTCTTGCCAACCTCATAGTCTCTCCTACTTTGGAAGATCAGATTCGTGATGCTCAACTCCTGGATACCATGGTGAAAAAGGTGAAGCGTGGTGTCGACAAGGGCATTTCCAAGTACAAGTGCTTCCACATTGATGACAAAGATACTCTTTTCTTCGAGGACCAGATTGTGGTTCCAAAGGGTGATCTCATAAAGTCATTATGAACGAGGCACACAATTCGCTTCTATCCATTCATCACGGAAGTACGAAGATGTACCATGACCTCAAGCAGTCATATTGGTGGACTCGAATGAAGCGAGAAATTGCTCAATTCGTGAATGAGTGTGATGTCTGCAGAAGAGTGAAAGCAGAACACCAACGACCAGCTGGTCTCCTCCAACCTCTTGCTATTCCAGAATGGAAGTTTGATCATATCGAAATGGCCTTCATGACTGGTTTTCCTAAGTCCAAGCGTGGAAATGATGCTATCTTCGTTGTCATTGACAAGCTTACTAAAGTGGCTCATTTTCTTCCTATCAAAGAATCTATCACAGCAGCTCAGTTGGCAGAGCTATACACCTCCAGAATTGTCTCCTTGCACGACATTCCACAAGTGATCTCTTCAGACCGTGGCAACATCTTTACCTCCAAGTTTTGGGATTCTTTTCAGAAGGCCATGGGCACCAACATTCGTTTCAGCACAGCTTTCCATCCTCAAACAAGTGGCCAAGTCGAGCAAATCAACCAAATCCTCGAAGATATGCTCAGGGCTTGTGTCATTTCTTTCAGTATGAAGTGGGAAGATTGTCTTCCATATGCCGAGTTCTCCTACAACAACAGCTTCCAAGCGAGTTCGGGCAAGGCCCCATTCGAAATTCTCTATGGCAGAAAGTGCTGTACTCTCAATTGGTCCGAGATGTGAACGCCAACTTCTTGGCAGCGACTTGATCACGAAGTCGAAGAAATGTGCAAAGTCATTCGTGAGAATCTCAAAGCCGCATAATCGCGCCCACAAGAGCTATTATGATGACAAGCACCGTGATGTGGCTTTTGAAATCGGAGACCATGTCTACCTCCGCGTCTCTCCAATGAAAGGCACTGCCGCCCGGTATCAAAGGGAAGCTTGCCCCTAGATACGTGGGTCCTTTCAAGATCATTGGCAAAAGAGGCGATCTCGCCTATCAACTTGAGCTTCCGTCCAACTTCGCGAACGTGCACGATGTGTTTCATGTGTCACAGCCAAGTGCTTCAAGACTCCTGAACGCACTATCAACTTCGAAGAAATTGACCTTCAAGAAGATCTCTCTTATCATGAGCATCCCGTTGCTATTCTTGAGGAAACCGAGCGCAAGACTCGCAACAAGTCAATCAAATTCCTGAAAGTAAAGTGGTTACACCATTCCGACCGAGAAGCCACCTGGGAGCGCGAAGATCACCTCCGTTCCGAATATCCGGAGTTCTTTCAGTCCTAGATCTCGGGACGAGATCCTCTTGTAGTGGTGGAGTGTTGTAACACCCCGGATGTAACTTTCCATATTTGTAACTCCAACTCTTGCCATTTTCGGCATTGTGATATGATATTCCCTCCGTGGTTGGGTTTTTTTCTTTCGTTTTGCATTTTGTCCATGTCATGCATCTCATATCATGTCATCATGTGCATCTCATTTGCATACGTGTTCGTCTCATGATTCCGAGCATTTTCCCGTTGTCCGTTTTGCAATCCGGCACTCCTATGTTCCCGGCGTCCCCTTTTACATTTTTCCGTGAGCGGTACTAAACTTTCTCGGAATGGACCGAGCCTTGCCAAGTGGCCTTCGTACACCACCCGGTAGACCACTGTCAAGTTTGGTCATTTGGAGCTCGTTGGTACTCCAACGGTTATCCGCATATCCGCAAAGGCCTCTTTTAAGTTGCAGCCCAACACCCTCCAAAACAGCCCAATAACCCATCTAAGTCACTTCCATGCTCTCCGTCGTTCGATCACGATCGTGTGGGCGAAAACTACACTCCATTTGGAGTCTCCTAGCTCCCTCTACCTATAAATATGCATCTCCCCCTCCAAATCCGGGCAAACCCTAGCGAAATTCCCCCTCCGCGCCGCCGGACACGTCCGGGACCGGGAGCGACGTCGCCGCCGTGCCCGTGACAGCCTGCCACGTGGGCACCGCGCCCCACATCGCCGCCGACCCAGCTGGGCCCTTGAGGCCCGTCGGGGCCCTCCGGCCCGAGCCGGCGCCCAGCTTCGACCACCCAGCGCCTCCGCCGCCTCCCGGCCCAGCGCGCCGCCGCCGCCCGGCGGTCCTCGCCGCCCGCCCGGCCGTGCGCCGCGCCGCCTCACGGGCGCGCCCGCCCGGCCGCTCCAGCGCCCTCCGACCGGCCGCCACCGACCCGCCGCGCGGCCTCTCCCTCCTCCGGCCTCGCCCCTGCTCCGGCGAGCCGCCCGCCGCCTCGCCCCGATCGGATCTGGATCCAAGCCCGAGGGTTGACTTCTTCTCTCCCCCCGAAAACCTCCAAGTCTTTAATTCTGTGGTTATTTTATTGCATTTTCTTCATGACATAACTCTGCACTTGTGGCTCCGTTTGGGGCGTATAGCATACCGAAATGTTCGTCACGAAGAGAAGATCATTTCATCTCATTGAATCATTTTTATTTGAGCTCATCTTAATGCCCGAAATGCTGTTAGAAGAGGGCTATGTGATGTTAGTTTCTGTTTCTTAACAGAACATGCACTTTTGTCATTTTTGGCATGATTGATGTGTGCATCCTATGAATTTGAGTCCTACATGTGTTTTGTAATATGCCATGCCATCTTTCCAGGGGTGTATGACATGTATTTTTGTGATCTATGTGGTGACTAGCACAAGCATGCAAACTAGGCTTCCTGATGTTGCTGATTTCAGCCCCTGTTTCTTGATATTTTTATGCCATGTTAACTTGATGCTACCGAGAGATCCATGCATATTTTGAGATACTTCAGTAAGAATGTTTTGAACATATGGTTATGCTCTATCCATCCATGCCTTTGTTTGCAATTATGGAGTCTTATTGATGTATATATGCTTAGTTTATCATGTAATGCTCTGTAGTGAGTGCATCGAGCTCTTAAACATGCCTACTTGTTATCTGTTATTGCCATGCCCTGTTGCTGAATCTGTTAACGAAACTTGCTATGTTTACATGGGTGCTATTATATTTTCTGATCCTTTTTGGCTTATGATCAGTAAGGGAATTTTGTTCTATGCTTTGAGTAGATTAATTCCATGCCTTGTTTTGCTATTATAAGTTCCTGTAGCATGTCGTTTGCTTGCTCTGAACATTGCTTCCTGATGCTGATTTTGCCATGTTCAGTATTTTCACCAAGTCTGTGAAGCTGATATATTTTGCACTTTTGCCATGCTTGTTTGGACCTGTTATGATGTGATTTAGCCGTAGCTCAGTGTTCATCTTTTGTCAAGCATCTTGAGTAGATCACTTCCATATGCTTTTCTGGTACGTTTGGGTGTAGTAGCTTAAATTCTTGTTGCTTGCTAAGTGGTATCATGCTGTTAATGGCAGATTTGTGTCGTTCTTGTTTTGCTTGTCATTTGCAAACCGTGCATCCGATTCCGGTGATCTTTATATTCATTTCAACCAAAATCATCTCACCTTTCCAGCGGCATACTTGGTTTGCCAAGTTGATGCCTGGTTCATCATTTTCCTTCCGGAGCACGCATATGCATTGCATCTCACATCTCGCATATCATGCCATGTATTGCATCTTGTTGTTTGTGCATCGCCCGTGATTTATTGTGGTTCCATTGTTTGTGTTCTTGCTTTGGGTAGAGCCAGGAGACGAGTACGTGAACGAGGAACCTGTTGAGAACGCTTACGAGGATCAAGCTTTCGACAACTCTGAGAACTTTGCAGGCAAGATGACCATACCCTCGAAATCACTTCTATCTTTGCTTGCTAGATGCTCGCTCTTTTGCTATGTCTATGCTACAATGCATATCACTTGCTATATCATGCCACCCATATTGCCATGTCAAACCTCTAACCATCCTTTCCTAGCAAACCGTTGTTTGGCTATGTTACCGCTTTGCTCAGCCCCTCTTATAGCGTTGTTAGTTGCAGGTGAAGATGAAGTTTGTTCCTTGTTGGAACATGGAGATGTTGTTCCTTGTTGGAACATGTTTATTTGTTGGGATATCACAATATCTATTGTTCAATTAATGCATCTATATACTTGGTAAAGGGTGGAAGACTCGGCCTTATGCCTGGTGTTTTGTTCCACTCTTGCCGCCCTAGTTTCCGTCATACCGGTGTTATGTTCCTTGATTTCGCTTTCCTTACACGGTTGGGTGATTTATGGGACCCCCTTGATAGTTTGCTTTGGATAAGACTCCTCCAGCAAGGCCCAACTTTGGTTTTACCATTTGCCACCTAAGCCTTTTCCCCCGGGTTTTCGCGAGCCCGAGGGTCATCTTTATTTAACCCCCCGGGCCAATGCTCCTCTGAGTGTTGGCCCAAACTAGAGCGCTTTTGTAGCGCCCCCTCAAGGAAACTTGAGGTCTGGTTTTTAGTTGTATGGACTGCTCATCCGGTGTGCCACGAGAACGAGATATGTGCAGCTCCTATCGGGATTTGTCGGCACATTCGGGCGGCTTTGCTGGTCTTGTTTTATTCTTTGTCGAAATGTCTTGTAGTCCGGGATTCCGAGACTGATCGGGTCTTCCCGGTAGAAGGAATATCCCTCGTTGACTGTGAGAGCTTATAATGGGCTAAGTTGGGACACCCCTGCAGGGTATTATCTTTCGAAAGCCGTGCCCACGGTTATGAGGCAGATGGGAATTTGTTAATGTCCGGTTGTAGAAAACCCGAAGTTGACCTTAATTAATACACATCAACCGCGTGTGTAACCGTGATGGTCTCTTCTCGGCGGAGTCCGGGAAGTGAACACGGTGTTGGAGTTATGTTTGACGTAAGTAGCTCAGGATCACTTCTTGATCGCTACTAGCTTCACGACCGTGCCTTGCTTCTCTTCTCGCTCTCTTTTGCGAATGTAGCCACCATATATGCTAGTCGCTTGCTGCAGCTCCACCTCATAACTCTGTCCTTCCTTTAAGCTTAAATAGTCTTGATCTCGCGGGTGTGAGATTTCTGAGTCCCCGTGACTCACAGATTCTACCAAAACAGTTGCAGGTGCCGACGATGCCAGTGCAGGTGACGCAACCGAGCTCAAGTGGGAGTTCGACGAGGAACGTGGTCGTTACTATGTGTCTTTTCCTGATGATCAGTAGTGGAGCCCAGTTGGGTCGATCGGGGATCTGTTTAGCATTTGGGGTATCTTCTTTTATTTTGGTTCCGTAGTCGGACCTTGAGTGTAACCTGAATGATGGATGTTTATTTATGTATTGTGTGAAGTGGCATTTGTAAGCCAACTATGTATCTCTTTCCCTTATGTATTACATGGGTTGTGTGAAGATTACCTCACTTGCGACATTGCTTTCAATGTGGTTATGCCTCTAAGTCGTGCTTCGACACGTGGGAGATATAGCCGCATCGAGGGCGTTACAACTATGGAATGGAAGTGCTTCCAAAAATGCGGAACTTCGTATTGGTAGAGCATATGGCAAAGCAATTGGAAGTTATTGTGTCAAACCCATACATGACTTGTCAGCGGCTGATCCCTTTTCAGAAATGACGCAGCTTGCAATGTTTGAATTTGGGCGTTGTAATATTTGAATTTGAACCTTGCAATATTTATGGTATTTGTTATATTGAACTGTCGGGGGAGGCTGATCGTACCCACGAACACCTATGGGGCCGGTGGACCAGGCCCCTTGTGGTTCGGAGGGGGGCGGAGATCGCACGAAGAGCGGATCGAGGCGAGGCACACGAGCAGTTTACCCAGCTTCGGAGCTCTCCGGAGAGATAAAACTCCTACTGCTGCTTGTTTGATGTATTGTGTTCTTGCTAGGGAGCGATGCAAGCTACAAAACCTAGCGTGAGCGTATCTGGTCTCGAGTGAGTCGAATGACCCGAACCCTTTATACGTTGCGCATGGGCCTCCTTTTATATGCTCAAGGGGTCTCCGATAGGTGGCAACATAGGCGAGGGTACAAATGTAAAAACAGGAGTTGGTACACCTACTCGAGCGATGTGTACGATGCAAAATACCTAACTCGACGGCAAGGGACAAAAGCAATAAATGCCCGTCATGTCGCCCAAACAAAGGCAACAGAGACCGTCGGTGCACCACCGCTCGCCACGATGGCAAGCTTGTCGGCGCCGCTTATCGCTGCTCTCCGCTGGCTGCACAGCCTCTTGACACGCGCGCATGGAATGGTCCCATGGCGACACGTTGCTGGATGAGCTGGAGCGGAGATGGAGAGAGGTTGCTTGCCGCGGCAAGCGCCTTGCCGCGGCCGAATCCTTGTCGTGTCCGGAGGCTTGTCGCGCTCCGAGCCTTCCCGGGAAGCTCCTCTTGCCGGGGCCCTGTCTTCTGCATGCCTTGAATGGCCTTCCCGGCAAGCTCCTCTTACCGGGGCCTTGTCTTCCTAGTCAAATACTTTGTTCTTGAATGGATCCAAAGGAGCCACGGAGGATCTTGGCGGTGACCAGGCAAACCACGCTTGAAGTCTTGCGCCTGCGTCTGCAGTCACGGGATACTAGGGTACCCCTATTCTAGTACACCGGCAGAGCCCCGAACTGGGCCGCACAGTGCCGAGCGCTGTCGGGCCAGGCCCAAAACAGTGGACGGTCACACGCGCCTCGATCACGCCGTAACTTCGCCCGGACCCACCGGCCCCCACTAATGGCACGCACCGAGCGTGGCGTCGTGCGAAGATCGTGGGCGTGGTCGTGGGGGTTTCTTTATTAGGAAAAGCGGGCGTCCGCCTCCCCCTCTTTATAAGCGGGAAAGCGAGGCAGGCCGTCCACTCCGCCATTGCTGTCTTGTCAAGAAAACCACCGCCGCTCCCCCTTCTTCTCCAAAGGTCACGAAGAGAGCGCCCGCCCCTTCTTTCGCCACAAGCGCACTCACCGCCGTCGGCCTCCTCCGCCGCCCTCGCCATGGCTCCGAAAGCCGACAAGGAGAAGGGCGTCAAGTCGGCCGAGGTGCAGCGGCTCGTGGCGCTGCGCAAGGAGCGGGCCATCTTCCCTCCTCAGATCGGCGCAAAGGAGCTGCGGGATGTCTTCTATCTCTTTTAGTCGACGGAGACGCGTGCGCATCCACGCACGAAGGTACTCCCCGCCTCCGCTTCTGATTTGGCCCCAACTGGGTACCCCTTCTTTGCCCTTTTCTTCTATTGCGGGCTTTGCCCGCCCTTTTCAGTTCTTCATGCGATATCATGAACACATATGGCCTCCGCATACTTTATTTCACCCCCACCGCCGTCTTGACCATGGCAGTTTTCGCACACCTTTGCGAAAACTTTGTCGGGATCCACCCAAATGTGGCACTCTTCCGCCACTTCTTTGTGCCCCGCGTCAAGAGAGGAGAGCCACTTGCCGGAGGGATAGCTTGGGTCTCCAGGATCGGCAAGAAAGAAGCCTATCTGGAAGGAGAGTTCCGCAACAAGTGGTAGGAGTGGAGAGCCAATTGGTGTTGGGTCGTAGAGGAGAACCCGCAGCCCTTCTTCGATCGCTGCGGCGCCAAACCCCAATAGTGCGCGGCAGAGATTGGAGTAACTTGGCGCGGAAAATGCTAGGTTGAAGATAGGCTGTGACCGGATTTTGCGCCTCGGGCTTGCCGGACTAACCGTAGGCGCGGTTGGCGCAGACTTCCTTCGGCGCGCGCCGCTCCCTTGCGGGAGAGGAGGAGGCCTGCTTGGGAGTTCCAAAATCTGGCGGAACATCATGAAGTTTTGCCGGGCCTGAATTGGAATTTCACCGTCTGGAGCTGGATGCGATGCTGCTAGAGCTGTTCAAGAACGACCCGATCACCTGAGTGGTTTAGATTGCCGAGGGGGTCGTCCCATTGTGAAACAACTTCGGCGCTCGACCGCATCCGCGCCATGATGATGCCGCCAGCGATTCCCATGGGATCGTTCCAACCTGGCAGGAGCCCCCCGACGAGGTTGTGCAGCAGTTCTTCGACGACTTGGAAGAAGTGCCAATCCGCTCCGACGAGCAGAAAAGGCTCACTCGCGACACCACCGACGAGGAGATGGCGCGTGTGCCACCAGTGGAGGAGGCGGCAGCAACCGCTGCCTGGAGCCTTCGGGTACACCGTGGAAGAGGCGGACGCGGCGACGGCGGCAAGCCTTGCCGAGCGAAGGGAGATCGCCGGCGAGGACGAGCTTGTCGAGCCCGAGGCCGGGTTGAGTGGACCCGCCGAGGGCGCTTCTTCTCCACCACCCAGCGACTTGCCGCCAGCGGAGCCCCCGGCTCCGCCGAAGAGGCGTCTCCGCAAGGCCGGAGACGAGTCGGGGCGGCAGACTGGCCCACAGCAGCAGCGCCGCGGCAAGCGATGTTGCCGCGGGGGCGCCTCACACTGCTGCGACAACTGGGGCGGAATCTTCCCAGGCCACCGCCGACGCCTCCGCCAAGCGGCCAAGAGAGCCCACTCCTCCGCCTTGTCGCACCGAGGCGAGCCGAGTTTGACTTCTCCACGCTCAGCTCGAGGAGGAAGATGAAGAGTAAGCTCTTGAGATTGTTTTGTATTTCTTCAATTTTGTTGCTTCATCTTGAATCTGATTTGCTTCGTTCTGAACTCTTTCCTTTTCGTGACGCTTAGCCTTGAAGAGCGTCGAAGAGGGCCAAGATCCCGGCAGTGCGTCGTTGAGGACGATCCACCGTGGCAACAGAGGAGGCGTCTGAGACCCCTTGCCGGACCGGCAACCCTTCCTCAGAGCAGCCCCAGATGGCCCCTGTGGTAAGTGTGCGGCTTTCTCCTTCTTGTTAGGTGTGCAGGGGTGCTCCTTCTTCGTTGATACCTGATTGTTTGCTTGTGTAGGAGCAGAGCAGCCTCATCAGAGGGCTGGAAGCCGCCCGAAACCCTGTCTGCTGCCACTACGCCGCCAAGGGAGGATTCTCCGGCAAGGGAGCGCCCTCCGACAAGGGAGGCCACTCCGGCAAGGGAGGCTACCCCGGCAAGGGATAGCGCCAGTGACCCTCCAGTGGTCGAGGCCATGGCTGCGGATCCCGTTGCAGGTAATTTCCTTACACGAAAATCTCCCTTGGTCTTGTTCTCTTTTGTTTCTCTTTTTGAGCATTTGCTTGACAGCTCTTTCTTAAATCGGCCTTGAGCCGATGGAGGTCGAGGCTGCGGCGAGGAGGAAGCTGCTGCAACACCGACGAGGCCGGCTGTCGTGGAAGAAGAGGTCGTTCTTTGTGGAAGAAGAGGCCGTCCGCCGACGAGCCTGTTGGCGAAGGCCACCGAGGCTGCCGCCTTGAAGGTGGCGAGGGTTGGGCGATCGCAGCGGCCTGAGGCTGCAGGAGCGCCAGGCGCTACACCGACAGCCGACTCCCCGCTGTGTCGGACTTCGAGGAGCCCCAGACCCGGCGCCTACACGAAGGCGGCGAGGTGTCTTCATCAAACTCCCACAGGAGCCGAGCTCCAGGCGCCGGTCGAAGGAGAGACCTTGACGGCGAGCTACGCCTCGCTGGCTGACGCTGGTGGACGCGCCAAGCAGCAAGAACGGCGAAGTCTGAGGAGGAGCAGCTTGAAGAAGCTGTTGTCGCTCTACCGCGCCCGGCAAGCCAAGTTGGAGTCTCGGGAAGCACTTGTCGCGAGGGCAGGAGGCGGACATGGAGAACCGCAGAAGAGCTCCGGCGCCAACCAAGAAACTCTCATGACGTAGCGAGCGCGGGGGCAACTTGCGAGAGCGCACGGCCTTCATCCTTGAGAAGGCCGCGGTGAGGAGGAGCAGCTGGCTGCCGAGAAGCTCTCAGCGCAGGAAAGCGAATGTGGCGCAGCGGAAGGTCAACCTGGACAGCCACGAAGAAGACCTTGCAGCGTGAGGAGTCACTTGGCGGGGCGCAAGGAAGCGAAGGATGCTGCCGCGGCCGCCGAGGCCGCCAAGGAAGAGTTGAAGGCGAAGGTGGCACAGTGGAGGCCAGCCTCAAGAAGAGTGGCGAAGAGCTTGCCGTGCTCAAGAAACGAGCGAGAAGGACGCCTACACTCTTGGCGAGCTGCAGGGCCGTCTCGCCGATAGGGGCAAGGAGCTCGGCGCCGCCAAAGATTCAAAGGCGGATCTTGAGCTAAAGCTGACCACTCACAGCCTTGAGGCGTTGGACGGCGCCAAAGAGCGGGAAGTGGGCCTGTTGGAGACGATCAAGGCCAAGGAGGAGCTGCTAGCGAATGTTGTCTCCACGCAGAGCGCCTTGAGGGAGAGTGTGGAGCACTTTGGGTGAAGGTCTTGTGGACACCGCTGACATCCACAGCAGTGATGGAGCTGGGGATGGCGGACCTTGCATACTCCTCCGACGAGCATCTCCAACCCAGCGCCAAACTCAGTTTATTCTTCAAAGGCGTGGTGACGGGCCTCCAGCGACTCCGGGAAGAGGTCCCAAAGCAGCTGGCCGAGGAATCACGCCAGATCTGTACAGGAGCCCTCGAGAAGGTGTTGATAAAGGTGGCCTTCCGCAATACGGGCCTCAACCTTAACGGCGTCCTCAGATCCTTGCCGCCCGGATGCCAACGTGGAGGAGCTCAAAGCCCTTGTCGCACCCATTGTGGACAAGGTGAACAAGATTAAGCAGATTGATGGCGACCGCATAGACTAGGCCGTAATTTTATCTTTCCTTGTCGCTGCTCATCATGTTTAGAACACTTTGTTAGATCGGCGACAAGTTATTTTGTAATATACTCTATCTTAGGCGATCAATGCAACATTATTTCCTCTACTTGATTCCTTCCTTTATGCGTTTACGCCCTACGCATTTGGGGGACACGCCGGTGCGGCACCTTTGCCGCTTGGCGCCGAGTGCGGAACGTCGGACACCTCTTTGGCGATGCCGCCTCCGACAAGCAACCTTGTCGCGACTAGCCGCAGCTCACTTAAGTTGTTGAGCGGACTCGAAACAAAGTAAGGGCGCGACTAGCCTACGAGTTGGTTCCTCTGTGCACAGGTTTTCCATACAAAGTACTATCGTTCGAGGAAGATAACTTAAAAGTTTAAAAAGTGATTGCTCAAACTTTGGCAACTTAGCTTTTCTGTCTCTTGCTTCTCGATAAGGCGAAACTTCCTCGAGCGATGCCTGGTCCATAGTATTTTCTTCTCCTTCCCCCCTGGTTAACTTGTGCGCGAGGGAGCCTTCCTTTCTTTGAGAAAAGAGAAAGAAGAGAAAATAAAGTTATGGAGCCCAGCGGCTCGATTTTGCTTACCGGGTGTGGTTGCTGCATAAAGCGTTAGCCAAAGCATGCAATGAAATGATGAAAGCATGAATTTGGCAAGTTGTGCGCAACGCATGAGCTTTACTGATGCACGGGGTCTGCGCCCGGCTTTGTACAAAGGATTACATGCAACAGCGGCAAGACTCGTACAAAAGGTGGTTGCCAGAACAGGTTCCGGCAACCGCGCCCTATGGGTAAAACTTACGAAGATGCTCAATGTTCCAGGAGTTGCTCACCAGAATGCCATCTTCGGTCTCAAGGCGGACAGCGCCAGGCCTAGTGACTCGTTTCACCCGATAAGGGCCTTCCCACTTTGGCATCAACTTGTTTGAATTCTTGGCGGACTGAACACGCCGAAGAACAAGGTCGCCTTCCTCGAGACTTCTGGCACTAACTTTGCGGCTATGGTAGCGACGCAAAGCTTGTCGATGTGAGCAGCTCGCCGGCGGCCTGAAGGCGATCCTCCTCAAGGAGCAGTAGCGTCATCTTGTCGCAGCTGCTCTTGCTCAAGCTCATCATAAGGGAGCACTCGAGGCGATCCGTATCACGAAGTTACGTGGGGAGAACTGCCTCTGCTCCATAAACTAGAGCAAAAGGTGTATGCAGTCGGTGGCTCGATTTGGCGTCGTCTGATCGACCAAAGAACCACCGGCAGCTCCTCGATCCGATTTCTTCCGCACTTGTGCAGCACGCCGAAAGTTCTGGTCTTGAGCCCGCGCAGCACTTCAGCATTTTCCCTCTCTGCTTGACCGTTGCTTCTCGGGTGAGCAACAGAAGCAAAGCAGACCTTGGCGCCAAGATCTTGGACGTACTGCATGAAGGTGCGACTCGTAAATTGTGTGCCGTTGTCGGTGATGATCCTGTTAGGGATTCGAAATGGCGGAACAATCGACTGAAGAACTTGACTTGTTGTCTTTGTCACCTTCCTCACTGCTTCCACTTCCGGCCACTTTGTGAACTTGTCGATGGAGACGTACAAGTACTCAAAGCCCCCGACAGCTCGGGGGAAGGGGCCGAGGATGTCGAGCCCCCAGACCGAAAGGGCCAGGATAAAGGGATCGTCTGGAGAGCTTGAGCTGGCTGGTGTATCTGTTTGGAATGGGCCGCACGCTTCACACTTGGTTACTTGTGCAGTTGCATCACGGAGGCTGTCGGCGGAAGAAACCTTGTCGTAAAGCTTTGCCGGCAAGTGCTCTTGCGCCAATGTGGTGACCACATATGCCTCCGTGTATCTTCGCCAACAGCTTACGTCCGTCTTCCTCGGAATACACTTCAATTTCACACCATTGAGTCTTCTTACATACGGTGTCTTTGTCGACAAACTGGTACATACTTGACCGGGCTACTCTTTCCGCTTCTTACATTCTTGGAAGTTCTCGTCTCAAGGAAAAGGACAATCGGCTGCGCCCATCTTTGGAGCTTGCGGCTCGACAACGAGGACTAAAGGCACATCTGCTGCTGCGGGAACATCAGCTTCTACGGCAAGAACCTGCGGCTCAGCGGAGCTTGATGCTCCCGGCAAGCTTGCCGAGCAAAACTTGTCGGGAGCGTGCGCTTCAATGAAACAAACCACAGGGCTTGTCGGAGCAGATCGCCCTCAAAGATCGCTTGGTGTTGATCTTGGGGACCTTCAACGACGGCAGGGAAGCTTCTCGCGGAAAGTAGTCACCAGAGATCAACTTCCTCTTCTTGCTTTGTCCATTGATGGTGTTACGGTTGGTTGAGTCAGCTTGAGCACGAAAATCCCTGGTTCCACAGTGCAACTTAAGTGCAGCGCACTTTGACAGCCGTCGACAATATCATTACGAGCTCTTGGAACATGTTCCATTTGCAGGCCGTCAAAGTGCTCTTCTAGCTTCCTCACTTCATCGACGTAGGCTTCCATCAGCGGACTCACGATAATCTTTGTTCACTTGGCGGGGCGACAAGGTGCAAGTCACCCACGACAATAAGCTTTTTGATCCCAAGGTCCACTGCGATCTCGAGACCGGCAAGCAAACCTTCATACTGGAGTATTGTTTGGTGCTTGCTCCTTGGGAAAGTGTATCCGGACTACGTACTTGAGGTGCTCTCCGGTGGAGTGCGATAAGCAAGACGCCGGCACCGCGCCTTTGCAGCGAGAAGGCACCATCAAAGTACATTAGCCACTCTTTGCTTGCTTCCTTGGCCGGGAATGCTGCGTCTCAGGAATCTCTTCATCCGGCGTTGGCGTCCATTACGCTATGAATTCTGCCAATGCTCTGCTTTGGTTAGTTGAAGTGCTTTCTAACTTGAGACCAAAGCTTGACAGTTCCAGTGCCCACTCGACAATCCTTCCTGTTGCCTCTGGATTCTGTAGTATCCTCTTGAGCGGAAAGCGAGTGACAACTGTGATCTCATGTGCTTGGAAGTAATGGCGCAGCTTTCTCGAGGCCATGAGGAGACCGAAAAGCAATTTCTGAACACCAGAGTACCTTGACCTAGACCCCTGCAGGAGGGAACTGACAAAGTAAACTGGGCGCTGCACCATCCTTTTTCTGCATCTGTTCATGTGTCTGCGTGGATTCGTCCTTGTCGGGACCAGAGCTTGTCGGCGAAGCCCCACCTTGTCATTTGGATGTGCTTGCCGTGGTTCTTTGGCTCGTCATCCGCCTCCCTCTCCGCTACTAACGCAGCACTAACCACTTGATTGGTTGCTGCTATATATAGCAACAACTTCTCTTGTGGTTTAGGTGCGACAAGTGTTGGAGTGGAGGACAGTATCTCTTTAAGTCTGCAGTGCAGCCTCCGCTTGAGTCCATTTCATTGGACCTGCCTTTTTCAAAATCTTGAAAACGGCAGAAGCGCTCGAAGACCTAGAAATAAACCTCCGAGAGCAGCTACATAACCGGCAAGTCTTCGTACATCCTTGGCGCTTTGGTGCTTCAATCTGCTCAATGGCCTTGATCTTGTCGGGATTGGCTTCAATCCCTCGGCCGAGATTCTGAAGAACCCGAGAAGCTTGCCGGAAGGAACTCCAAACACACACTTCTCGGGGTTGAGGTTGAGGTTGATCTTGCGCAGATTTGCAAAGGTCTCGTCCAAATCTTGAACCAGAATTGCTTTGTCCTTGCTTTTGACCACTATGTCGTCCATGTAGGCTTCTACATTACTGTGCATTTGCGGCTCAAAAGCGTCATGGACTACCCTTGCAAACGTTGAACCAGCATTCTTCAAACCGAAAGGCATCCGTATGAAACAGTATGTGCCACATGGTGTAATGAATGCGGTCTTCTCCTCATCTTCTTCAGCCATGAAGATCTGATGGTACCTGAGTATGCATCAAGAAAGCGAAAGCAACTCACATCCAGCCGCGGAGTCAACAATCTGGTCGCTGCGCGGTAAGGGAAATGGATCTTTGGGACAAGCTTTATTAACATCCGTGAAGTCAATACAAAGTCTCCATTTTCCATTTGCTTTGGCGCACAACTACGTGATTGGCCACCACGTGGGAAGGAGCACTCCTCTGACAAGGCCTGCTGCTTCCAGTTTCTTGATCTCTTCTGCTATGAATTCTTGGCGCTCCACTGCTTGCTTCCTGACTTTTTGCTTGACGGGCCACGCATGAGGACAAACGGCCAGGCGGTGCTCAATCACTTCCCTGGGAACACCGGGGATGTCAGACGGTTGCCATGCAAACACGTCGACATTTGCCGCAGAGAAAGCAACGAGTCGCCTTCCTATTTAGGGTCGAGAGGCAATCGATGGTGAAGGTACCACCAGTGCCGTCCTCCTTGGCGGGCACCTTCTTGGTCTTTGGCAGAGCTACCATCTTCTTCTTGCACTTGCCGGTGGAGCTCGATGGTGCGTCCTCGACGGTAGCGCAGCACTCCGAAGAGGTGCGCTTGCCAGAGTGGGCATCAGAGCTCTCGCCGGACTTGGACTTTGTCGTCTTCCCCCCGGGAGCTTCAGCGGCAAGTGTTTGGCAATCTGTCGCGGCTGCTGCATCCCGGTAGATCTTGTCGGCACAGATAAGGGCATCCTTCTTGTCGCCATGGACAGAGATGACGCTTATCGGGCCTGGCATCTTGAGTAAGTTGTAGGCGTAGTGAGAGGCTGACATGAACTTTGCGAAGTCTTTGACGGCCAAGTATCCCATTGTAAGGCAATGGGAAATCGGCAACGTCGAATGTGACCCTCTCGATCCTAAAGTTCAGCTCATTTGTCAAATGTTACCGGCAACGTAATCTTCCCCTTCGCTTGCTCCTTCCCGGATTGATTCCTTGGAAGGTGCCGGTCTCTTCGAGCTCATTGTCGAGGATTTGAAGATTACGGAGCACCGCGGAGGAGATCAGATTCAAGCCGGCCCGTCGTCAACTAGCATCTTGGTGACCTTGAGGTTGCGGATGGTTGGTGAGACCAACATCGGCAAGCACCCGACCGCAGATTATGCGATCGGTGGTCCTCAATATCAAAAGGCGATAGGCGTCTTTGGACCACTTCAGAGGCTTGCGTGACTCTACGGATGGTTCCGCTGCATTGACCTCCCGCATCCATTGCTTGAGTTGGCGGTGGGAGGTATGCAGGGAAGCACCTCCGTCAACGCAGAGGACCTCTGTGGCTTTCTGAAACTCCTGCTCATCGGCATCGTCGTCTTCCATATCTTTGTCGTCGTCATCATCTTCATCCTTGTCGCGACCGCGGGGAGGTCTGTCTCCTTGCCGCTGCTTGGCCTTGCCGCAGCGTCCTCCCCGGCCGGGACGTTTCTTGCCTGCTCCCCCAGCACCTTCCTGGGACTTCTCCTTGTCGCGCCGCTCGTACTCAGCCTTATGCTGCTCAACAAGCTGCTCGACCTTCTTGCAGCTCTGGAGGTCGTGGCCCTTGGTGCGGTGGATCTTGCGATCGCTTGCTTGCGGAGCCGTCACCTTGTCGGCGGCCGCCACGGAGTGGTGGTTGGCGTCAGCGGCAACCTCCTTGCCGGAGCCACCAGCCTTGGCGTTCTTGTCGCCACCTCCGTTGCTGGACTGCTCAACAGCTAACACTTCTCTGCCTTCCTTCTTCCTGTTGCCTCGCCGCCGGCTCTTCTTTGCCGGGGCGGTCTCCTCCTTGCCGAGATCCTGCTTGCATTCTCTCACAGGAGTCTCCTCCCTTCCTCAGCGTGCGCACACTTGTCGGCCAAGGCGTACAGCTCACTAACGTCCTTGACTTTGCACATCGCCATCTCTTCCCTCATCCTGCGGTTCCGCATGTTCTGATGAAACGCGCTGATCACCGCGGCAGGGTGGACATCTAGGATGTTGTAGTGCACACGGCTGAATCTCTGAATGAACTTGCAAAGGGACTCTCCTTCCTTCTGGGCGAGCAGATGAAGGTCACTCTCTTGGCCATGAGGTTTGTGGCCACCTGTGAAGGCGCTAACAAACTGATGGCATAGATCTGCCCAAGAGGATATGGAGCTGTCCGGCAAGTGCATGAGCCAAGATCTGACGTTGGGCTTGAGCACGAGCGGGAAGTAGTTGGCGAGGATCTTGTCGTCCCGTCCCCCCGCAGCCTGCACCGCGATGGTGTAGATCCTGAGGAACTCGATGGATGCGTCCTGCCATCATACTTCTCGGCGCATCTGGTTTGAAGTTTTTCGGCTGGGCCCTTTGGACTTGCCGCAGCTTTCGCGAGTGAACGCAGGGCAACCTACCGCGTCACAGACAAGTCGCCTGGCTCCTCCGGGCGCGCATGTCAGCGATGGGCCCAGCGGCGCTTGTCGGATGACGTCGCGCTTCTCTCCGGCGCTCGATCACGAGTTCAAGCGTCCTCTTGTTGTCGCTCATGAAGAACTTGGCGCAGATCGCGGCGAGCTCGCGGATCCGATGACGCGGTGGAGTCGCTGTCGAGGTGGATCCGGTGAGTCGGCGATCTTGGCCTTCGGGGCGGAGAGTGCATGGTAGTTGCACCTCCGATAGTCTTGCCGCCACCGGCTCGTGCCTTGTCGTCTTGCCGCGGCAACGACGGCGTTGGTTGCCAGCGAACGCCGCCGTTGGCAAAGCCGATGAGGCTCTGGATAGTGGCCCTCCACTCGTCGACCTGTCGGCCCGTTGGAGGGTAGTCGAGGAGCAGCTGAGCTCTCGCGAGCTTCTGCTGGAGTAGTGGGTGGCATTGGCGAGCGGTGCGAGGCGGGATATGCTCGGACTTCTAACTATGTTAGAAGGAGAAGCACCCGCCCAGCGACCGTATCTCACTCGATGCCCGGCATGTTGGCGCGCATGCTGGTCTTGAGGGTCTCGATCCAACGAACGTATGGCATTGTGAACGCCATGACGTTGTTGGTCCCGCGTCTCCTGAGATGGGCGCGGGGGATGCACGGACGCCGAGGTTTGCGGGGCCTTGTCCTTGGACTTGGCAATGTCGCGAACACCTTCGTCGGCGCCCGTTCCTCCGCCGGCGTCTGCCCCACCACCCGTTTGCTGCGGTGAGGGTGGGTACGATGCGGACGGCTCTGCTGCCGCCGAAGTCTTCTTCTTTGGTGGCATGTTGAGGAAGATGTTGAGGACGCTGCTCGT
Organism: Aegilops bicornis; assembly: GCA_021605145.1. Lineage (NCBI taxonomy): Eukaryota > Viridiplantae > Streptophyta > Magnoliopsida > Poales > Poaceae > Aegilops > Aegilops bicornis. The sequence goes on along the minus strand of CM038672.1, from coordinate 124,183,833 downwards.
GTGAACGTCGGATCAGATTCACACGGCCTCGACGCCCCCTACCTGGCGCGCCAAAGATGTCGGGGAGGCTGATCGTACCCACGAACACCTATGGGGCCGGCGGAGCAGGCCCCTTGTGGTTCGGAGGGGGGCGGAGATCGCACGAAGAGCGGATCGAGGCGAGGCACACGAGCAGTTTACCCAGCTTCGGAGCTCTCCGGAGAGATAAAACTCCTCATCGCTGCTTGTTTGATGTATTGTGTTCTTGCTAGGGAGCGATGCAAGCTACAAAACCTAGCGTGAGCGTATCTGGTCTCGAGTGAGTCGAATGACCCGAACCCTTTCTACGTTGCGCATGGGCCTCCTTTTATATGCCCAAGGGGTCTCCGACGGGTGGCAACATAGGCGAGGGTACAAATGTAAAAACAGGAGTTGGTACACCTACTCAAACAGTGTACAGTGCAAAATACCTAACTCTGACGGCAAGGGACAAAAGCAATAAATGCCCGTCTGTGTCGCCCAAACAATTACAACAGAGACCATCAAAAGCGCCACCGCTCGCCACGATGGCGAGCTTGTCAGCGCTGCTTATCGCTGCTCTCCGCTGGCTGCACAACCTCTTGACACGCGCGCATGGAATGGTCCCATGGCGACACGTTGTTGGATGAGCCGGAGCAAAGATGGAGAGAGGTTGCTTGCCGCGGCAAGCGCCTTGCCGCGGCCGAATCCTTGTCGCGTCTGGAGGCTTGTCGGCGCTCGAGCCTTCCGGCAAGCTCCTCTTACCGGGCCCTGTCTTCTGCATGCCTTGAATGGCCTTCCCGGCAAGCTCCTCTTGCCGGGGCCTTGTCTTCTTAGTCAAATACTTTGTTCTTGAATGGCTCCAAAGGAGCCACGGAGGATCTTGGCGGTGACCAGGCAAACCCTGCCGCAGGGTGCTGCAACTGTCCGTGCACGAGTACGGGATACTAGGGTACCCCTATTCTAGTACACCGACATGAACCATTTCTGTTCTCTTGTCTCAACGCAAATAGTTCATCCGGGTGAACTGCATGTCTTACATCGCACACACCTTGATCTAGCTGACCGTTTCTTTTGTGTTGCCTAATCACAAACAGTTCATCCGAGTGAACTGTATGATGTACATCGCACACACCTTGATCTGGCTGGCCGTTTCTTTTGTGTTGCCTAATCACAAACAGTTCATACGAGTGAACCGTATGTTGTACATCGCACACACCACCATCTGGCTGCCTGTTTCTTTTGTTCCTCCTCATCGAAAATGGTTAATTGAACTGAACCATATGCCTTGAATCGCACACGCAACTAAAATCTGAACCGTGTTTGATGCATCCGTCATCGCAAATGTTTTGCGCCTTTTTTACGGTTTTTTTACACCACCGTTTGCGATTATTGCATCGCACACGGTTTCCTCGAAGGGTCTCTGATCGTAGTGTCGCGTTAGCAACATCCTGCAGTAGTGTAACTTCGTTGCATAACTATTGACTTTATGTGCATGCATAGTGAATCACAAACCTCAACACCAATATTCTTACTAAACCACAATTACTCACTAGTACAATCCACATATTATCATCTTCACATCGCAAAACTATTGCAAGGAATCAAACTTATCATATTCAGTGATCTACTTGAAAGTTTTTATAATATCCTTTTGTGCCCCTGGTTCCTTAGCTCTACTCATTCATCCCCGCGCTCTTAACTTTTGCTCACTTTTCCCAACTCCCTTGCCAGAAACCCTCGGAACTGGTTGATAACCCACAAGTATATGGGATCGCAACAGTTTCCGAGGGTAGAGTATTCAACCCAAATTTATGGATTCAACACAAGGGGAGCCAAAGAATATTTGAAGGTATTAGCAGCTGAGTTGTCAATTCAACCACACTTGGAGTTTAATTATCTGCAGCAAAGTGATCAGTAGTAAAGTAGTATGATAGTTTTGATAATAGTGACAGCGGTAACAGTAATAGTAACAGTGATAGCAATAGTTTTGTAACAAGTGCAACAGTAACGATAGCAGTAGTAACTAGCAAGAACAATATAAGATAAATTCATAGGCATTGGATCGGTGACTTGTTGGATGATATTCCTCACGAGACAGTTATAACCTAGGGCGATACGGCACTAGCTATAGTTCATCAATACAATGTAGGCATGTATTGCGTAAATAGTCATACCAGCTTATGGAAAGAACTTGCATGACATCTTTTGTCCTACCCTCCCGTGGCAGCAGGGTCCTATTGGAAACTAAGGGATATTAAGGCCTCCTTTTAATAGAGAACCGGAACAAAGCATTTAACACACGGTGAATACATGAACTCCTCAAACTACGATCATCACCGGGAGTGGTCCCGACTATTGTCACTCCGGGGTTGCCGGATCATAACACGTAGTAGTAGGTAACTATAACTGATACATATCCAACGTATCTGCAATTTTTGATTGTTCCATGATGTTATATTATCAATCTTGGATGTTTTATAATCATTTTATAGTCATTTTATATCATTTTTTGGTACTGACCTATTGACATAGTGCTAAGTGCCAGTTGTTGTTTTCTGCATGTTTTTTACATCGCAGGAAATCAATATCAAACGGATTCCAAACGCAACGAAACTTTACGGAGATTTTTTTGGACCATAAGGAACATAATAGGCCCTGGCCGCACCTGGGGGGTGCTCCGAGGAGAGCACAACCCACCAGGGCGCGCCAGGAGGCCCAGGCGTGCCCTGGTGGGTTGTGCCCACTTCCGGTGCCCCCGGGAAAGCCTCTTCGCTCTATAAATAACCCAATATTCTCAAAACCCTAGGGGAGTCGACGAAATATTGATCCAGCCACCGCAGAGTCCAGAACCACCAGATCCAATCTAGACACCATCTCGGATGGGGTTCACCACCTCCAATTGTGCCTCTCCGATGATGCGTGGGTAGTTCTTTGTAGACCTTCGGGTCCGTAGTTAGTAGCTAGATGGCTTCCTCTCGCTCTCTATGAATTATCACTACAATGGTCTCTTGGAGATCCATACGATGTAACTCTTTTGCGGTGTGTTTGTTGGGATCGATGAACTTTGAGTTTCTGATCACATCTATCATTTTATATCCATGAAAGTCATTTGAGTTTCTTTGATCTCTTATATGCATGATTGCTTATAGCCTCATATTTCTTCTCCGATATTTTGGTTTTGTTTGGCCAACTTGATCTATTTATCTTGCAATGGGAAGAGGTGCTTTGTAGTGGGTTCAATCTTACGGTGCTTGATCCCAGTGACAGAAGGGGAACCGACATGTATGTATTGCTGCTACTAAGGATAAAACCATGGGGTCTATCTATACATAGATAGATCTTGTCTACATCATGTCATTGTTCTTATTGCATTACTCCGTTTCTCCATGAACTTAATACACTAGGTGCATGCTGGATAGCGATTGATGTGTGGAGTAATAGTAGTAGATGCAGGCAGGAGTCGGTCTACTAATCTTGGACGTGATGCCTATATAATGATCATTGCCTGGATATCGTCATGATTATTTGAAGTTCTATCAATTGCCCAACAGTAATTTGTTCACCCAGCATTTGCTATTTTTCTCGAGAGAAGCCACTAGTGAAACCTACAGCCCCCGGGTCTCTTTCTCATATATTTTATTTTGCAATCTACTTTTCCTTTGCATTTATTTTCAGATATATTAAACCAAAAATACAAAAATACCTTACTGTTTTTTATTCTTATTTATTTTATTTGGCATTCGATCTATCAATCTACTACAATTTTATCTCACGTCCGTTTGCCTATCTTGAGGCACCGTACCCGAAAGGGATTGACAACCCCTTTAACACGTCGGGTTGCGAGGATTTGTTATCTGTGTGCAGGGGCTGTTTACATTGTGTTGCTTGGTTCTCCTACTGGTTCGATAACCTTGGTTTCATATCTGAGAAAAATACCTACCGCCGCTGTGCTGCACCATCCCTTCCTCTTTGGGGAAATACCGATGTAGCTTCAAGTGACATCAATAACTTGCAAGATCGGATCGAGAACATGGATATAATGGTGATACCATAAACGGTTCAGATCTGAAATCATGGCACCCGGGCCCAAAGTGACAAGCATTAAGAATGGCAAAGTCATAGCAACATCAATCTTAGAACATAGTGGGTACTAGGGATCAGGCCCTAACAAAACTAACTTGATTACATGATGAATCTCATCCAACTCCTCACCGACAAGCGAGCCTACAAAGGAATTACTCACTCCCGATGGGGAGCATCATGGAATTGGCAATGGAGAAGGGTTTCTGATTATGTAGAACGAAGACCCCCCCTCTCTGGAGCCCCAAACGAACTCCAGATCTGGCCTCCCGATGAAGAACAGGAGGTGACGGCGGCTCCGTCTCGTGGATCGCGATAATTCTTTCTCCTTTTTTTCTAGAAAAATAGGATTTTATAGCGTCGGGTTCAAGGTCTGCGGGGCCACCAGGTGGGGACAACCCACCTGGCCACACCAGGAGGAGGCGGCCTGGTGGGTTGTGCCCACCCAGGTGCCCCCCTCCGATGGATCTTGGCTCCAGAAATTCTTATTTATTGTATGAAAAGTCCTCGCAAAGTTTCGTTCCATTCCGAGAACTTTTATTTCTACACAAAAACAACACCACAGTAGTTCTGCTAAAAACAACGTCATTCCGGGGTTAGTTTCACTCAAATCATGCAAATTAGAGTCCAAAACAAGAGGAAAAGCGTTAGGAAAAGTAGATACGTTGGAGACGTATCACTGGTCACAACGAACATTGCCGTCGGGTCAATGGCTTGACCATTAACTCTGACGAGTGGGGTCGCGCTGGACTGTGTCGTCCGTTGGACCTGACAAGTGGGGCCGCGTTGGGCGGTGTCGTTGTTCGACCGTTAGGCCATGGTTTCGTTGGGCCGTCCCTTGCATTAAACGCCCACGTGTTGGAAGCCTGCTATGCATGCACCCAGCAAAGTCCATCTGCATGCATCGATGCACGCCGCCACGATGCGCCGACCGAGCCTGCATGCGCCAAGGCGTCCGCCATAATGCACTGACTGAGCAGCTTTCTTGCATGCCAGCCGCCACAGATGCAACGACGGTCACTGCCGCTTGTTCCTCTCTTCTAGCTAGGTGGCTACATATTTGTGGCTGCTCGTGTAAAAGAAAGAGAAGTGTTCTTTGTGGCTGCATGCACTAGGTGGTTACTAACAAGGGAACCCTACTAACAAAGCGAGCTCTCTAAGAAAACAATCAATAAATATGTGATCCCATTATGTAGATAGGGCCAACAAGCCCATAGCACAATCACATAGGTCAAACTAGGAAGAACTTAATAATAGAACTTTAGAACTTAACAAAAGGGCCAACAAGCCCATAGCAACTCCAACATAGTGCAATTACAACTTAACATAACATAGACTAAAAAAGATAGAGGGTTTAGAACCCTAGTCGCCGCCTTCTCCACCTCGCTCCTCCTCCAGGCACCCTTTTCATTGCTCCTCCGAGGCGTTGTCGATGGGGTACAAAAGAGTGTGCATGCACATCGCGGTGGGGAAGATGTTGGTGTACTCCGTGAACTTGTTGTGGGTGGTGAAAGCGATGAACTTGGAGCCACACCAAAACACCCGGTCGAGGAGGTAGAAGGCGTCGAATGTGTCGGTGAAGTGGGCAAGGAGAGCAACCACCACCCCGTTTTCGATGACCTCCTCGATGCGGAACATCGTTGGAGATCCCCATGGGAGGTGGTGGTAGCCGGACGCGAGGAAGAACTCGGTGAAGTTCCTTCCGGTCCTCAACCTTGATATCGCCCACACACGTAGTGTGTGATCAACGTACACGCCGGTAGGGTAGAGCCTCTCCGGCACGGTGGGTGGGAAGCGGTAGGTTTGTCTGGTGTACTGCATGGCTGAGGGATGTGCAGAAGAAGGAGAAGGGATCGAAGAGTAAGAAGGGCAGATGGCAGAGGATGGGAGATGGATGAGGGATGGCAGAGGCAGAGGGTGGCTTAAATAGCCGTAGTGCTATGTGTTATTTGGCCGTGGCAATAACGGGGTCAAATGTGAAGTAGCCCGTTTTTAAACCCCCCGCAGCATCGGGAGTGTTCACGCATGGGAAACCGTGATTTGAAAAGAAGAAAAAGAAGCTAATTGCACGCGTGGGAATCCGTGGTCATATATATTATATGAACAAAAAGAGACAATTTTGGAATAGTTTGTGGACATTTTGCATGATAAAAATAAATTTGGCCCTTATAAATTCGGTCATTTGCATTTGTATAGAACAAAAAGAACTAAATTTTCTATGCAATGTCAATTGTTGTGTAACTTCAAACGATGCAAAAAAAACAGAGCCAACACGTTCACAAAAAATAGAGCAAACGATGCAAACATGAACTACGCAATTCAACGCCCAACAAGAGCTTGGTTTCGTTTTGGGCCCAATAACAACTTTTTTTCCAGAGTTAGTGGTGGGCGAGCAGCCGAGAACAACCAACAGGATCGCCTCTCGTGGATCACCCCACGGTCCAACAATGCGGAGCCATCCTTGTGACCAACAGCGCGGAGCCTGCACGCAGCCTGCCCACCGAATTCCTTCTAGAAGACCACATCTGAGGGCTGTTGCTTGGCGCCAATGATCGAACGGCTGACGTTCAGAGCTAGGGTTAGGCGAAACCCCGCGGGGTTTAGAGGGGTTTTGAGCTGGTCAACAGGTTTTCCAAGGCTTTTTGACTGAGCATAACTAATTTTAAAAAATTTGAAAAAATACGAAACCTTCGCCGTTCGTCGTTTTATAAGACACACTAACGAGGAAAAATACTAAACTTAGTATGGTCATTTTCATGGAAAAAACCCTAGTTGGCACGATCAAGGTCAAATGAGCACCATTAATTTAAAAAAATGAAAAAAATATATAAAACCTGTGCACATGTTGTCTTATGTGACATGTTACCAACCAAAAATCATAAACTTGGTCTATGGTCATTTTCATGAAAAAAAATCTTCACACATATGAGCTATCACGTACAAGATTTCATAGAGTTCAAAGAGAGGAGGTAGGGTTACCTTTTTTTTGAAAATTTTAAAAAAATCAAAAAAATCACCAAAGCTTTATTTCAAAGTGAATAAGAAGGATCTGAACTTAGTTTTCCATTTTCATATTTTAAACGTGTTTCTAATAGTTTTTATATTAAAGCATTTTTTCAGAAGAAAATTTAAAAATATGAAGATTAATTCAAAAAATTGTGAGGCATCGAATCTACACTATATAGATTGAATATGTGTTAATAAAAAACATTTGGCTCATTTAGAGTAGGTCCAAAAACTTGATTACAAATGTGCTGTTTAACCTAGCCTGGGAGCTCATTTGGAGCACATTTCTCAAATTCAAATTTCTTTGACCTCCTCTAAATCACCTCAAATTTTGCACACATGATCCCCTACACAAACATAGATAGTTTGCCAAGGTTTTTTTACATTTTTTTGAATTTATACTATCCTCTTGAATGTTAGTTCAAAACATCGGATAATGAAACATGCTGGTGGGAAAAGGCATGCATTTGATTTGATTAATAAATAGTGAAAAAGTAACATGTCTGATCAGTGAAGCAACACTGAAACAACATGTGTGATCATTGCAGCACCTAAACTGGTGAGAAAAAGCAGCATGTCTGATCAGTGAAGCAACACTGAAACAACATGTGTGATCATTGCAGCACCTAAACTGGTGAGAAAAAGCAGCATGTCTGATCAGTGAAGCAACACTGAAACAACATGTGTGATCATTGCAGAACCTAAACTCATAGTTCACAACATCTAAACAGAACTAACCATACACCACATGAGAATTTAAGGGCAGACAAATATAGATAGCATAATACATTACTACCATCACCATAGGTTCAGTTCATCACACCATAAACAACCACATTCAGTTTACCAAAAGTAACCCAAAAGATAAAGATAAAACATGCTGCCACAACCAGTTCATCACATCATCACATCACGCTGGAGTCAGGGCATTCGCGAGGGCAGCATGCTGCACCCGGATCATGTAGTCCTCCCCGCGAATCGCTACATCCTCTGCATGAGACACAAGGTGATTGAAGCGTCCATCCTTTGGCTTTGGCTTGGTGGTGCAGTAGGGGCAGTGCCACTACTTGATCTTGCGGTTGTAGAAGGAAGCAACTCCCTTGGCCTTGATCTTCTCAACCTCCTTTGCTGTGAAGGACGCGATGTTGCCCTTGTACACATCTTCTCCGGAATCATACTGCACACATGAATGAATTACATTAATAGATTATAGATTCATATACACCATGTCAAAGGAACTAAATGAACAATCTAAATTTCAAGTAGGCTTACCTCATATTCTTCGTCGTCACTAAACTCTGGATCGTACGGGTCGTACTGGGCCAGCTTCCTCTCCCCCCAACCATCATCCTCCTGAATATACAATTACATCCATCACTAGTAAATATAGAAGCCAATTGAATATTTAGATATGCACACATGACACATTGATCATAGGGTTAATATACTCCCAATATACTATGATCCTATTTGTATTCTCCATTGTCATGCACACATATTGAACAACAGAGCTAATATAACTACATATTGTGGACAAATTTATATACTAATGAATCAAATAACTTCTTAATCAATGGATTCCATTTGGGCATATGACATTCAAAACCCCAATCTGAGTAGCATTCAAAAACAAATCTAATAGGGACCCAATCTAATAAGCATACATGTCTGTAGCATTAAAAAACCCAATCTGTGAGAATTAAAAACAAATCTAATAAGCATACATCTGTGTAGGATTGAAGCACGGAGATCCCTATCTCTCATACAGATCAATCTAGCATTTTTTCCAACGAATTTATCCAACAAACCCTAGTACAAAAAACCCCATCCCCCCAATATAGAAAACCCCGGCCCATCCGTCAAATCAACTACTCTAACCATATGTACTAGCGTATGAATCACAATCTAAACAATGCACCTAACTCTACAAGCTAATATCCTAAATATTGCAACTAACAAGCAAGTGACCCAGTGCAAATACCTCCTGCTCCTCGCCAGGCTGCGCATCAGGGGTATCGGGATGGACTGCGCCGCTTGACGTCGTCACCTTCTGCTCCGGCAGCGCTAAGGCGGAGCCTGCCACCTCCTTCTCCACATCCGCAACAGTTGTGAGTTTCCCCGCACTGCCGTGGACGCCGCCAACATCCGCGGTCACCGTGCCCTGCAGCTTCACTACATCTCCGGCCGCTGCGCCGGTGTCGCCACAAGCTTCCGCCATCAGACAGATGGAGGCGATGAAGGTGAGGAAGAGGATGTGGTGGGGGAGAGCAAGACGGTGCAGTGGAGGCAGTGGAGGAGAGTGAGGCAACGCCGGTGGGGGAGAGAAAGACGATGCGGCAGGGAGTGGATTTGGGGGAAAACCCTGGGGGAAAGGTAGGGGCGATGCACCGTGAGGTGGTTCCCCTCTTTATACGATGAGACATTTCGGGCATGTCCCATGGACACGTGCTACCCCACGACCGCAGTTAGTTGCATGCGCCCACGTATACGAGTACCACTGTACGGTCAGCATACGAAACCACAATATACGGGTAAACGGTCAAAGGTGGACTCGGCCCTACGCGGCCCCACTCGTCAGTGTTAACGGTCAAAGGCATTGACCTAACGACAACGTCTGTTGTACCCTGTTCTGAGGGTTTCGGGCAAGGGAGTGGGAAAAGTGAGCACAATTTAATAGAGTGGGGATGAATGAGTACAACTGAAGAACCAGGGGCACTGAAATAAAAATCCCTTCTTTATAACCATTAAGATAGGCTTGAGATTTCAATGATGCTCACATGAAAGATAAAAATTGAAGAACAAACAGAGCATCATAAGACATGTGACAAACACATTTAATTCGAACATACTTCCTATGCATAGGAGTTTAATAAGCAAACAAATTACCAAGACAAGAAATATCTAGCATATGGATGAGAGAAGAATAAAACATTGGCAGTCTCAACATAATGAGAGCTAAACTGGTAACATGAAAATTTCTACAACCATATGTTCCTCTCTCATAATAATTACATGTAGGATCAAAATCAAATTTAACAATATAGCTATCGTATAATTTTTTTAATTTATGATCCACATGCATACAAGTTTTATAATCTTTGAAGATAGTGGGATTAACATAAACTAAAGTCATGACCTCTCCAAACCCACTTTTATCCAAAAAATCATAATATTGAACACTCTCAAAATATGTGGGATTCTTTTTTTCCTAAGTTGACACTCTGCCAAACCCACTTTCTATATTATTCCAAACATTATAATCAATGACATATTCATTATGAGGCTTAAATAAATTTTAAAGATCAAAAGAAACATTATCACCCCAATCATGATCATTGCAAATAGTAGTGGACGGAACAAAATTATTATCCCCAAGCTTGTAGTTTTGCAAATTATTAAAACAATTAACATTAATAGAATTTGTAATAACATCATTGCAATCATGCTTTTCATTCAAGGAGCTATCATGAATCACTTTATAAATTTCTTCGTTTAACACTTCATCGCAATTTTGAGATTCATGACTATCAAGCGAAACTTCATAGAGATAATCAAGTGCACTCAACTCACTAGAAATTGGTTCATCATAATTTGGTATTTTGAAAAGATTAGCAAGTGGATGAGGATCCATATGTATTTACTTTTCCAATCTCTTTTATGTTTTTGGTGTGTTGACATGATGGCAAAAGGTAAGCAAACAAGCAAAAAGGCAACCAAATTTTTGTGTGAAAACGTTCTAGAAGTGGGGGAGATGAAAACGAGAGGCAAATGGCAAATAAAGTAAATGCAAGGAGAGGAAACTTTATGCGTAGGTACTTCATATATGTTGGCGATGTCTCCCCGGCAACGACGCCATAAATTCTTCCTGCTACTTGTGAGTTGCGTTGGGATTTCCCCGAAGAGGAGGGGATGATGCAATACAGTAGAGATAAGTATTTCCCTCGGTTAGAAACCAAGGTTATCAATCCAATAGGAGAACCACGCAACAACTCATTAGCAGTACCTAAACACAAAATAAAAAATACTTGCACCCAACGTAAACAAGGGGTTGTCAATCCCTTGGCGGTTAATTGCAAGGATTAAATCTCGTAGTGATAAATATATAAATAAAACCACAAAATAAAAATAAGGGTAAGTAAATTGCAGCAAGGTATTTTTGGATTTTAATACATGATAAAGATAGACTCGGGGGCCATCGTTTTCACTAGAGGCTTCTTTCTCAAACAAAAAGCATACAGTGGGTAGACAAATTACTGTTGGGTAATTGATAGAAAAGCGCAAAGTTATGGCGATATTCAATGCAATGATCATGTATATAGGCATTACGTCCAAGACAAGTAGACCGACTCCTACATGTATCTACTACTATTACTCCACACATCGCCCGCTATCCACCATGCATCTAGAGTATTAAGTTCATAAAGAACGGAGTAACGCCCTTAAGCAAGATGACATGGTGTAGACAAAGTAAACTCAATTAATATGAATAAAACCCATCTTTTTATCCTTAATGGAAATGATACAAATACGTGTCATGTCCCCTTCTATCACTGGGATTGAGCACCGCAAGATCAAACACATTACAAAGCACCTCTCCCGTTACAAGAAAAATCAGTCTAGTTGGCCAAACCAAATCAATAGATCAGGGAGAAAAACAAAGCTATAATAATCATGCATAAAACAATTCAGACAAGACTCAAATAATACACATACATAATCTGATCATAAACTCACAATTCATCGGATCCCAACAAACACACCGGGAAAAGTGATTACATCGAATAGATCTCCAAAAACATCAAGGAGAACAATGTATTGAAGATCAAAGAGAAAGAAGAAGCCATCTAGCTAATAGCTATGGACCCCTAGGTCTGTGGTAAGCTACTCACACATCATCGAAGGGGCAGCAAGGTTGATTTAGAACCCCTCCGTGGTTGATCCCCCCTCTGGTGGAGTGCCGGAATAGGCCCCCAGATGGGATCTCTCGGGAATAGAAGCTTGCAGTGGCAAAAAAGGGTTTCGGGTGGCTCTTGGCTGGTTTCCCGATTTTAGAATTTATAGAGCTGGAATTAGGTCAAACGGGGGAAAGAGGGCCCCACAAGGCACCAGGGCACGCCCTGGTGGCTTCTGGGCCACTCTTTCATCTTCTGGCTCGCTCCCGAAGTTTCTAGGGTCTCTTATGTCTAGAAAAAAATCCTCAAAAAGTTTCGTGGCAATTGGACTTCGTTTGGTGAATTCCTAGAAAACTAAAAACAGGCAAAAAACAGCAACTGACACTTGGCACTAAGTTAATAGGTTAGTCCCAAAAAATGATATATAATTGCATATAAAACATCCAATATTGGTACTATAATAGCATGGAACAATAAAAAAATTATAGATACATTTTGGAGACGTATCACCATACTGGTCGTAGTCTTCTTCGTTAGCGACTCCATCCATTTTGACGATGCTCCCTTTTCCTCTCGTCACGACAATACGGTTGGGATTGCTCGGGTCGGTTATGAAGAAGCATTGTGTCACGTGCTTAGCATGTACCTATGGCTCAGTTTTGGCGATGACGTTCACGGCAGCGCTCTTCACGTCGGGTATAGACATGGTAGTGAAATACTGGTTTTCTCTGTTGATGGCCTTAGCCCATCTGACATGGAACATCGTCACATTGTGCAGTCCAGCATAGTCAAGCTCCCAGATCTCTTCGACCCTTCCGTAGAATATGTCAGTTGCACCGTCGTTGTCGCCCGTTATGCATTCCATCGTCACCGTTGAGTTCTGGTAATCACTGTTTATGTCTTTTGCCTCCATGTAGAACGTGTATCCGCTGATATCGTATGCCTGATAGGTCGCGTGGTTGGCCGTGGGGCCATGTGCTAAGGCTTATATGAGCAATCTGTCTACACTGCCCTCTTCTGGGGCATTAGCAATATGCTCTTTGAATCGACACAAGAAAGTGGAGTTTTGCTCTTTAATAACTTCAGTGTCCGTCTTGTGTTGCCCCTGGTCATGGTAATTCTTTGCGATGGTTCTTTGTGTAGTGTCACGAAAGGATCTATCACGTCTAGGTGCTGTAGCACTACTAAGTTTGCTCTATCAAAGTCGTTGTGTCGACCCGAGTGGTCCACATGCAATTCCCTCCGGCCATTCGTGTGACCTGCTCCTCCGAGCCCCCCAAGGTGCTTGTTGACGGGCAAACCAACAACAAGGTTTTTGACGCCTAGATAATTCTCGCAGAAGGAGATTGATGTCTACTATGAAATTTTATTCTTGTAGACACGTGTTGGGCCTCCAAGCGCAGAGTTTTGTAGGACAGTAGCAATTTTCCCTCAAGTGGATGACCTAAGGTTTATCAATCCATGGGAGGTGTAGGATGAAGATAGTCTCTTTCAAACAACCCTGCAACCAAATAATAAAAAGTCTCTTGTGTCCCCAACACACCAAGTACATTGGTAATTTTCATAGGTGCACTAGTTCGGCGAAGAGATGGTGATACAAGTGTAATATGGATGGTAGAAATATATTTTTATAATCTGAAAATAAAAAAACAGCAAAGTAGCAATTGATAAAACGAAGCACAAACGATATTGCAATGCTTAAAAACAAGGCCTAGGGTCTGTACTTTCACTAGTGCAATCTCTCAACAATGCTAATATAATTGGATCATATAACCATCCTTCAATGTGCGATGAAGAATCACTCCAAAGTTCCTATCTAGCAGAGAACATAAGAAGAAATCGTTTTTAGGGTACGGAACCACCTCGAAGCTATTCTTTTCGATCGATCTATCCAAGAGTTTGTACTAAAATAACACCAAATAATTTCAGATTCATAATACTCAATCCAACACAAAGAACCTCAAAGAGTGCCCCAAGATTTCTACCGGAGAAACAAAGACAAGAACGTGCATCAACCCATATGCGTAGATTACCCCAATGTCACCTCGGGAATCCGCGAGTTGAGTGCCAAAACACATATCAAGTGAATCAATAAGATACCCCATTGTCACCATGAGTATTCATATGCAAGACATATATCAAGTGCTCTTAAATCCATAAAAGTATTCAATCCGATAAAACAAAATCTCAAAGGGAAAACTCAATTCACCACAACAAGATAGAGAGTGGAAAACACCATATGATCGGACTATATTAACAAAGCCCGCGATACATTGAGATCGTGACATCTCAAGGACATGGGAGAGAGAGAGAGATTAAACACATAGCTACTAGTACAAACCCTCAGCCCCGAGGGTGGACTACTCCCTCTTCATCGTGGTGGCCGCCGGGATGATGAAGATGGCCACCGGTGATGATTCCCCCATTCGACAGAGTGCCAAAACTGGGGTCTAGATTGGTGTTAGGTGGCTACAGAGGCCTGCTGTGGTGGAACTTCTGACCTAGGTTAACTCGAGGGTTTTTGGAATATTTCGGAATTTATAGGGTAAAGAGGGGGTGCGGGAGGCCACCGAGGTGGGCACAACCCACCTGGGCGCGCCTAGGCCCCCAGGTGCGCCCTGGTGGGTTGTGCCTCCCTCGGGGCACCCCCAGGTGCTTCTCTGGCCAACTGGATGTCTTCTGGTCCATAAAAACCCACAAAAAGTTTCGCGGTGTTTGGACTCCGTTTGATATTGATTTCCTGCGATGTAAAAAACAAGCAAAAACAGCAACTGGCACTGGGCACTGGGTCAATAGGTTAGTCCCAAAAAATGATATAAAGTTGCTATAAAATGATTGTAAAACATCCAAGAATGATAATATAACAGCATGAATACTTCATAAATTATAGATACGTTGGAGACGTATCAGCATCCCCAAGCTTAATTCGTACTCGTCATCGAGTAGGTAAATGATAAAAGAAATAATTTATGAAGTGTCAATGCTAGCAAAGTGCACAAGTTTAATCAATGACAATTCCAATCACTTTTCCTAGCATCATAACAATAATTCTTTCTCATAAAATTTCCCATGTTAAAGTAGAAACCAATTCACATGTTAAGGTTCAAACAATGAATTCTCTTGAAAGTCAACAACCTATATTCTTAATCTCCAAACAATTGCAATTCAACTTATTCAACAGAGTCTAAGTAAGAGCTCCACATACTCAACCATTTTTAGTCTTCTATGATTGCTAACACTCACCGCATACGCATGAGCAAAACGTTTCAACCGGACACATAGAAAGATAGGGCCTTATAATTTCGCCTCCCAACGTATTCACCTCAAGGGTGATGTCAACAATGATAACTCATGCTACCCATATCCAACTGGATATATGTGCCTAGATCTTTCCTCACCACATGATGCTTGCCAAAAGAGAATAATAAAAAGGAATAGACAGAAAAACTTTGACTCTTGCATGACAGTTAATACATAAAAGTAAAAGGTAGGCCCTTCGCAAAGGGAAGCAGAGGTTGCCATGTGCTTTTTGTTTGTATTCTCAATCCCTTAGTGCAGAAGAACGACACATTATATTCCCCTTATGATAGCAACCTTTATTATGCAGTCTGTCACTTTTATTCTTTGCACTCACAAGTTCGTACAACGCTCAATTTTCTCTTACAATAAATGATCTAACACTTTTAGAAGCAATTTCTATTGCCTTATTGCACCGGTGACAACTTACTTGAAGGATCTTACTCAATCCTTAGGTAGGTATGGTGGACTCTTGAAAATAAGATTTGGGTTTAAGGGTTTTTGGATGCACAAGTAGTATCTCTACTTGGTGCGGAATTTTTGGCTAGCAAAGATGGGGGGCAAGCACCACATGTCGAAGGATCTATGGCAATATAACTTCTATGTGAATATGAACAAACATAAACCATTACTTTGTCTTGCTTGTCCAACGTCAAAAAATTTGGCATATAATATTTTTATGGGGGCTCACAATCACAAAAGATTTCCAAGATAGTGTATTTGCATGTGAAAGTTCTCTTCCTTATAGTAATCATTCAGGAATTGCTTGTATGACCAATATTGTGATTGTCAAGCTTCAAAAGATTTCACTTTCTAAACCCAATGTGAAGCTACCACTAGGCATGATATGAACATATAATTTCAGCTTCATTATATTCAACTTATTCAACACTTACTCATTGGATATAAGTGAAGCACAAGAGTAAATGACAAACTACTCCAAAAAGATATAAGTGAAGATCAAGCGAGTAGTTAAGTGAATAGATAGCTATGGGAGGACTCTCTCTTATTTAAAAGTTTCAGATATAAGAATTTTATTAAAACAGCAAGAAAAACAAAATAAAATGACATTCCAACAATAGCACGCATCATGTGAAGAAGCAAAAACTTAGGATCAACCGATACTAACCGATAATTGTTGGTGAAGAAAGGTGGGATGCCTACCGGGGCATCCCCAAGCTAGATGCTTGAGACTTCTTGAAATATTATCTTGGGATGCCTTGGGCATCCCCAATCTTGAGCTTTTGTGTCTCCTTAATTCCTTTTATACCACAGTTCCCCTAAATCTTAAAAACCATCCACACAAAACTCAACAAGAACTCGTGAGATAAATTAGTATAAACCAATGCAAAAACCTTATCATTATCTACTGTAGCAAATCACTAAAATTATTATTCAACATTGCGCACTAAATTCCTCTGCATATTTAATACTCCTATCCTCAAATAGAATCATTAAACAAGCAAAAATATGCAAACAATGCAAACATAACAGCAATCTGCCAAAACAATGCAGTCTATAAAGAATGCAAGAGTATCAACACTCTTAAACTCCAAAAGTTATGAAAATTTACCACACTGTAGAAAATTTATCAGAGCTTATTTTGTGAAAAATTTCAAAATTTTATCACATTCTGACTTTTCTAGGGAATTTTTGCAACATCGATAAACTTTCTGTTTTGAAACAGCAACTCATATACTTGCAACATAAGCATGGCAAAGGCTATACTTGACAATTTTATTGAAATAAAAGATGCAAAACATTATTATAAATAACAGCAAGAAAATTCTAACAAAATAAAATGATGCTCCAAGCAAAACACATATCATGTGACGAATAAAAATGTAACTCCAAGTGAGGTCACCGATAATGTTGGAGACGAAAGAGGGGATGCCTTCCGGGGCATCCCCAAGCTTAGTTGCTTGGATCTTCCTTGGATATTAACTTGGGGTGCCTTGGGCATCCCCAAGCTTATGGTCTTTTCACTCCTTATTCTCATCATATCAATGTCTCACCCAAAACTTGAAAACTTCAATCACACACAAAACTTAACGGAACCTCGTGAGATAGGTTAATATGATAAAGATCAAACCGTTTCACTTTGGTACTGTCTAAGATAAGATTCATATTTTTTTCCAGACAATTCCTACTGTATCATATCATTACCACAATTTATATTGAGCAATATAAGCCATAGAAGCTAGAAAACAAGCAAACTATGCATTACAAACAGAATCTGTCAAAAATAGAACAGTCTGTAGTAATCTGTACTCCAACCATACTTATGCTACTCCAAAAATTCTAAAAAAATAGGACAACCTGGGAAATTTGTCTATTAATCTTCTTCAAAAAGAATCAGTATTATATCACGCTTTTGTTAAAAATGAGAATTATTTTGCTGAGCGCAAATGTTTCTGTTTTTTAGGAAGATCAAATCAACTATCACCATAGACCATCCCAAAGGTCTTACTTGGCACTTTATTGAAAAAAAACCTATAAAAATGATTACTACAGTAGAATAATCATGTGAACACACAAAAACAATAGGTATAAATGTTGGGTTGTCTCCCAACAAGCGCTTTTCTTTAATGCCTTTTAAGCTAGGCATGATGATTTCAATGATGCTCGCATACAAGATAAGAATTGAAACACAAAGAGAGCATCATGAAGCACATGACTAGCACATTAAAGTCTAACCCACTTCCTATGAATAGGGATTTTGTGAGCAAATTATAACCCACAAGTATAGGGGGTCGTTTGTAGCCTTCTTTGATAAATAAGAGTGTCACACCCAACGAGGACCTAAAGGCATAACAAATATTCCCTCAAGTTCTATCGACCACCAATACAACTCTAGCACACTTGACATTTGCTTTACCGAAAACAAGTATGAAACTATTTTTTAGGTGTAATGCTAGAACTACTTTGCAAGAATAAAACTATAAGTACTTTGCAAGATAATAAAAGTGAATAGCTTTTGTCAACAAGAAAGTCATTTGTCCCTAGGCAATCGATAACAAGTACAAGTAATCATTCTTGTAATTTTATATGAGGGAGAGGCATGAGAAAACATACTTTATCTATTTGGATCATATGCACTTATGATTGGACCCCTAGCAAGCATCCGCAACTACTGAAGATCATTAAGGTCATGAAACCCAACCATAGCATTACGTATCAAGTCCTCTTTACTCCCATACGTCATACCCCACTTACTCGGGTTTAAGCTTCTGTCACTCTCGCAACCCACCATAAGCAAACCATGAACATATTGCAACACCCTACACCGAGAGACCCTCACGTTCGCGAGAACGGAGGGCACCATAGGAAAACACCATAAATAAAATATACAATCATACCAACCAAGATCATGATTAACCCACAGGACAAAATGGATCGACTCAAACATCATAGGATAGCCAAATATCATTGGGAAATAATATATGGAGTTGAGCACCATGTTTAAGTAGAGATTACAGCGGAGAGAAGGGGTGTTACACCGCTACATAGAGGGGTAAAAAGTTGGTGTTGATGGTAGCAAAATTGTTGATGTAGATCGTCCTAACGATCCTAGCCCCGGCGGCACTCCGGCGCCACCGGGAGAGAGGGGGAGAGAGCCCCCCTCCTTCTTCTTCTTCCTTGGCCTCCCCCTATGTGGTAGGAGGGTTCCGCCTCTGGTCCATGGCCTCCATGGCGGTGGAGGGGTGAGAGCCCCTCCGAGATTGGATCTCCCTCTCTGTTCTCTTCTATTTCGCGTTCTTCCGATCTGGCCAAAAACCGTTTCTTATATTTCGGGAGATCCATAACTCCGATTGCGCTGAGATTTTAACATGATTTTTTTGGATATAAGCTTCCTTGCACCCGGAGTAGAGCTCTAACCAACGTTCGAGGAGGGCACAACCCACCACCATGCGCCAGGGGCCTTTGGCGCACCCTGGTGTCTTGTGGGCTGTGTGGGCCTCCGTGTGGTGACTCCAACTCCCAAAAATCACATATATTCCAAAATAATTCTCCGTAAAATTTTATTGCACTTGGACTTCGTTTGATATGGATTTTTTGCGATACAAAAACATGCAAAAAAACAGGAACTAGCATTGGGCATTGGATCAATAGGTTAGTCCAATAAATCATATAAAAAGTTGCCAAAAGTATGTGAAAGTTGTATATTATTGGCATGAAACAATCAAAAATTATAGATACGACAGAGACGTATCAGCATCCCCAAGCTTAATTCCTGCTCGTCCTCGAGTAGGTAAATAATAAAAAGGATAATTTTTGATGTGGAATGCTACCTAGCATAAACTTGATCATATGTCTAATCATGGCATGCATATTCAGACATAAGTGATTCAAAGCAATAGTCTATAATTTGACATAAAGACATCAATACTCAGGGATCCAAATAAACAATCATGTCTTTCAAAATATCAACACTAAAGAAAGCTATCCCTACAAAATAATATAGTCTTGTCATGCTCTGTCTTCTTAACACAAAGTATTTATCATGCACAACCCCGATGACAAGTCGAGCAATTGGTTCATACTTTTTCACGCGCTTCAGCTTTTTCAACCCTCACGCAATACATGAGTGCGAGCCATGGATATAGCACTACGGGTGGAATAGAGTATGATGATAGGGGTAAATATATAGAAGACAAAAAAGTAAGAAAGTCTCACATCGACGCGGCTAACCAATGGGCTACGTAGATGCCCATCAATCGATATCAACGCGAGGAGTAGGGATTGCCATGCAACGAGTGCACTAAGAGCTATAAGTGTATGAAATCTCAATACGAAAACTAAGTGGGTGTGCATCTAATCCTATAATGAAAAATTCCCACTAGTATATGCAAGTGACAACATAGGAGACTCTCCATATGAAAAACATGGTGCTACTTTGAAGCACAAGTGTGGTAAAGGATACTAACAATGCCCCTTCTCTCTTTGTTTATTTTTTTATTTTTCTCTTTCTTTCTTTTTCTTTCTTTTTATTTCTTTTCTTTTTTTTCCTTTTGTCACATCCCAGATAGACCATGCATTAGGGTGTGCATCATGTTTAAATTTCATTTGAATTCGAAATGGGGAAGGCAGGAAACCCCAGAACACCCCCCCCCCCTTTTTAACAACTAGGGTTTACTAAAAATTATTTCAATGAACCTGAAATGCCCTTCAAAATGTTCATCCTCTTTGCCTTGGTTCAGAACCCATGTCAAAGGAGGTGTGTCATTTTCTAGGTCATCTAAGGGTTCTAGAATTAATCCACAAGTTTTTGAAATGGGCATTTTAAATTATATAAAATATTTTAAATGTCCAAAAAATTGCCAAACCAAAATGTTTCATGTTGGAAATATTCCAACAAGGGACCAGGAGCATTTTGGTGATTTTTAAAACTGTTTTGGTATTTTAGAAAACCCCACAAAGTTGCAGGAAATTAGAAAAGATTAAATAAAGCGGAAAACTTACTCGACGCCCACCGGCCCACTGCTGCCCAGCCAGCAATGGCCAATGAGCTGCTTGGCTCAACGAGCAGCCAGTGCCCGACGGCGAGCACCGGCGGCGCCACACAGCTGGCCGTCGCCCTGCTTCACCCCTCGCCGCCTCGCCGCCCTGGATGACCTCCACGTCGTCGCCCGAACTCCCTGGACACGCCACTCGCGCCCCGGGCGCTCTCTCTCGCGGGCGCCCCAACCTGGCCGACGCCGTCGCCGACGCGCCGCCGCCGAAGGCGTGCGCCCCGCCGTCCCTGCTCCTCCCCCCCATGTCCAGGAGCTCCGCCGCACTCCGCTACCCCTAGCTAGCTGAGTCCCGCTCGCTCCAAGTGCCCAAGCCACTACACCGACCTCGACCGAGCTCAAGTCGCCAGAGATCCCTTTGACGTCGCCGTCGCCCGGTTCATCCTCGACCTCGACGAGGCTCTCTACGCGGCGCCCGTGAGCCTATCTAACTCCCTCTCCCTCTCTCTCGCGCCCCCGAGCACCACAACGACCCAACCTCGATCACCTGCACGCACCGCCGCGGAGCTCGTCGCCGACGTGCTCCCGGCCACTCTCCGGCCACCCCAGGGTGCCCGTTGCATTCACCCCACCCCAACGGGTCTGCCCATGCACTTCCCGCACCTCGCCGAGCCCTCTAACCCCAAACCCGTAGTTGGCCGAACCCCGGCGGCCGCCTAACCCGTCGCCGGCGCCAACTCCGGCCATCCCGACCCAAGCTAACTCCACCAAGAGCCGCGGTTCATCTCCAGCTCCACGTAGACGCCTTCCGCGCCCCATTTGGTGGCCGGAACGTGCAAAAGCACTCTGCTCCGCCGCGCCTGGCCTCGCCGGCGGCTAGACGCCGGCGAGTTGACCACTGACCGTTGACTGGTGGGCCCTGTTGACTGCTCTGAGTCACTGACAGGTGGACCCCCTCGGTTAACTAATCCGGTTAGTTTTAATTAAAGTTAATTAGTTAAACTAATTACTGACATGCGGGTCCCACTGGTCAGTTTGACCTGGACGACCCGTTGACTGACGTCATCTTGACCTCATCTTGGCCGCAATAATAAATGAATTTCTGGATTTATTCTAATATAGCAAATTCCGTAATATAATTCAAATTTCAAATGCTTATAACTTTTATTCTATAACTCCAAATGCAAAAATTTATATATGAAAAATGATCAGAAAAATATGAAGAATCTGTTTATGCCATGATCATGCATGTTTGAACAAGTTAACCTCACTGAATAGGATGAATCATGATTAGGGTAATTTATGAACTAGCATTTGGAGTTGGAGTTCAACCTTGTTTGAATTCCACTTCAACTAACTTGGGTTATTATTGCATTAGGTGAATTCAGTACCTTAATATGACATGTCATTCATGTGAATGTGCATTGCATTGATTGTGTTCTCTCTTGTTTGCCGGTAATTGTCCCCTCCCGGTAGACGATATTCCGACGATTGTTCGATGACACCGATGAAGAGCTATATTATCTTCAGAAGTGCCAGGCAAGCAAAACCCCCTTGTTCATTCCGATATAATCCCACTCTCTCGCTCCTGCTCTATTTTATTGCATTAGGACAACAACGACTCATGTATTACTTGCTGCGGTAGCTGAACCCCTTGATCCTTTGCATGACTGTCATTCCACAAGAATTAGATGAAACCCACTAGCATGAGTAGGAGTTGTTTGAGCCATGTTGTGCCTACTCATTTATGCTTGTTGTCATGCCTGCCATCGCTTAGAGTTGAGTCAGTCCGATTCATCGGGAATGAATTGGAATTGTTATGAACATGTCCTATTGTGTGAGGGCTAAGTGTGTGAACACGATTTGGTAAAGGTAGCGGTGAGAGGCCATGTAGGAGTACATGGTGGGTTGTCTCATTGCAGCCGTCCTCGTGAACTGAGTTCTGTGTTTGTGATCCATGATATGATTACTACCACGCATTGGGCCCGAAACCGATGGACCCTCTCGGCTTCTTGACCACCCTTGTCCTCGGTCCGGGAGTTGCAAGTAGTTTACGGTGTTTGTAGCATCTTTGGGGCCGCATAACGCTGACCTTAGGGGTGGGTTGTGTTGCGGTAGGCACCGTGGCCCGGTGTACCGAAAGTGCCCGTTTGGTATCTCGGGAACCCTGCACACATCGTTCGGGCTGTATGGGAAACCTCGGCGGACTCCTGCGGATGGAACCCGAATAGGCGATAAACCTGGACTAGGGACTTGAGTGTTTAGGTAGGCCGTGGCCGACACCCACGTTGGGCTTCCGCTTGAAGGTTGCCGAGTACATGTCGTGTAAACGGCGGTAAGTGGTGAGAGCGTGTGTGAAGAAGTACACCCCTGCAGGGTTTAATATGATCTATTCGAATAGCCGTGTCCATGGAGAAGGACTTCTGGGTTGCCTATATCAGTTCATAGACAAGTGAAAGTGGATACTCTAAAATGCGCAAGATAAGCGTGAGTGCTATGGATGGCGTTCTCGTAGGGAGACGGGGGCGGGTCCATAGTGGTGTATTGATATGGTGAATATGTGGACTCGTGTGCGCCACTTCAAAAGAGTTACTTGCAGTCGTAGTTCAGGATAGCCACCGAGTCAAAGCTGGCTTGCTGCAGTCAAACCCCACCACCCCCTTTTGATAATGATGCATATGTAGTTAGTTCTGATGTAAGTCTTGCTGAGTACAATTGTACTCACGTTTGCTTATTTTATGTTTTGCAGAGACGTCGGTCCTCGCTAGTAGTTCCGCTTGGACTTGACGTTTAGCTTGTTACCTCGGCTACAATCTTGTGCCCTCGGCAGATCTCGGTAGATAGTCGGGCTTCTCAGCCTTTTCATTTATAGTTATGCGTACTCAGACATGATTAGCTTCCGCTTGTGCTTTGACTTGTATGTTTCGAGTGTTGGGTCATGAGACCCATGTTTGTAATATCTCGCTCTTGAGCCTAATGAATAATATATTGAGTCGTAGAGTTATGTTGTGATGCCATGTTGTATCTACGCATATTGAGCATAATGTGTGTATGTTTGAAATGCTTGGTATGTGTGGGATCCGACAAACTAGTTGTTTATCCTTGGCAACCTCTCATATGGGGAAATGTAGTCTCGTGATTCTGAGCGATAGTAGTCCGCTACAGCCCGGTTCACCGGAGTCCTGCTAGCCCAGCACTACTGCTTGGACACTTGATCGGCGGCATGTGTTTCACCGTTCCTATGTCCGTCCCTTCGGGAAATGTCACGCGGGGTTATTCGGAGTCCTGCCTAGCCTGCTACAGCCCGGGATACCGGAGTCCTGTTAGCCCAGTGCTACAGCCCGAATATATACGTTGATGACCGACATGTTCGATGTGATTCATGTATGCCTGTTCCCATAGGTTAGCGCCGCTTTGGGTTCACGACTAGCCATGTCGGCCGGGTTCTTTGTCATATGGATGCTAGCGACACTATCATATACGTGAGCCAAAAGACGCAAACGGTCCGGGCCATGGTAAGGCGACACCCGTGGAATACCGTGCGTGAGGCCGCAAAGTGATATGATGTGTTACATGCTAGATCGGTGTGACTTAGGATCGGGTCCGACAGCGTTGGTATCAGAGCTGATTGCTCAGAGGGATTACCAAGCCAAACCGGTCAAGTTGTGTCTAGAAATGCTTTAGTTATGTAAGGGAATTGATTGTGGAAGGAACGTAAGGCTCTTTTTACTCCTTATACCTCATGGCCTTCGATCCGAGTCATCCTCTTCTCTTCTCTGAGGGTTTAAGAACTAGGCTTCTCATCTATCTATCGAGGATGACGTGTTACTAATCCATAGACCTTTAAGATTGTTGGTTTTAATCCCCGATTCAGTTCCTACTATTTCTGTTTGTTAACTGTTGATCCCATAATCTTGTTATGATGTTGTTGAGTGGTTATGCCACCATTTCTGCAGGATGTCTCAAATCATTTTGAGCATTTACAGCCGTTATGCTGTCCGAGTCATCCCAGGTCTCTAAATAGCTTGATGCATTTGCAAATCCTTTCTTTCCGTTTCCGATGTCCTTTTGGTCAGAATAAGCACACTAATTAGTATGTTGAGGTACTCCGCTGCCTCGGCATATATGTTGGAGCTATTATTATGAACCTAGGTGTTTTAGGGAGTCACCTAGCAATTTAGCAATGCCTTTGTATCCCCAGAGTGATGATTCTGCCATCATTTTGAAAGCATCCCGTGATGCCATTTAGTAGTAGGTATTCTACTCACAGGTTGCTGAACCCGAGATTCATCCTACTTCATGTTGTTAGTATTTGCTAGTGCCTTTAGGATATTAGTAACCTTGCGATAGTCCTCAAGGTCCGTGGTATATCCTTCTTCCAAATACCATGAACCACTTATGGCAGAAGTTTGTTGAACCAAAAGATCACAACTAGAGTGCTCTTGAGGAGTTCTCCGTTCATAATTGTGACTCTGCCAGTTCTACTTTTCTGCATGGATTATCCGGAAGAAATGTTGAGCTTCGTTCGACATACTAATCTGTGCATCCACAACTCAGGAAGTTATATGTTCCTCCGAGTTGCTCTCTTGATTGTATTACGACCTTCATCTATCAATTGATAGCCAAGGGTATGTGTGCATTTGTGTTCATCGATGCATTTTGTCCTTGTGGTCCGTCAAGCCATTCTATTCCGGAATGACTAGGAGAAACAAACTCCAAGATTACCTCATCCATACCTGTGATTGGGTCAAAGTAGTTGTATCCCGCAGATCAAAACGCCAATTCAGCTTTTGTTCTGTTCTACCTTGGAGTGTTACCATCTTTATGTCAAGAGTGTCATGGAAATTTCACAACCTCTTATGAATTCTTGACGTAGTGATACTTCTCACCATCATCATTCATTCCTCGGTTCCGTGTTGCTGTAACCGGAATGCCGACAAGTGAATTGTGATGTGTGAAATCAATACCCCGAGCAACTTGTTGCTTGGTAGTGAATGGACAATATTCTCATCCTTAGCGCGTTGGTTATTAAACCATCATCCTAAGATTGATCGTGCTACCTAGTCCTTATTTTTGGTGCACTCTTCGATCCATGAGTTAGGATCTTGTCAAGTCCTCACTCCCTTAATCATATCATCTTGCCTTGAAAAGCAAGATTGTTCTCGAGCTTAGTAACATACCGGTGGTTCGTGACTTTCCAAATATCTTCTTGGAAGTGTTACCGGGTTGTTCCACATTTGTTATGTTGAGCCCGTGATCAAGTCGGTTTCTTGTGAACCACCCTTTCTCCAAGAATCTGTGTTGGATACCCCGAGCTAGTTGGTTAAAGCCAAACAACAACTTGGAGAGTTGGAAGATAAAAGCTTGCCTAACTTAGTTCGATCCAAAGGGATATTCTTGTGAAGTGTGTGTTGAAGAAAGATGATATCTTCATCGATTGGTCCTCGTGATCAGTTGTTGGATCTATCGTCCTACCAATTCTTTGATTTGAGTATGGGCCATTGTCAAGTCAAATCAGAACCAACGATATTCGTAATGTTGTCTTACTCGTGGTTGATCCCTCGAGCATACACCATTATATCTTTTGGTCTGACCAATGCTATCACCGTGTTCACATGATGGTGGAAGTCCAGTGATATGGAAATTTCGATGAGTTGCTGTTGAGCCCATCAGTAGCATTTTGTCTCCCCATGAGTCGTGTTGAACATCAACCTAGTGTTGGAAAATTGTGTAAGCATTCCTTCGTGTGTGCCGTTCATGAAGCTTATGCTTGGATGGTTGAAGAGACTTCCTCGAATTTATGTGTTTTAGGTGTAAGTTGCCGCCATGAATTTGAGAAAGGTTTGTTTTGTTTCCTCTGGAATCATTCCAAGTCAGTCATGCATGTGCGAAGTATTCTATGGTTTGATAGACTGATCATCTTCATTCCGTATGTATCCCTAGCACCTCAAGCCACTGATTGATTTGTTCAAGGAGAAGAAGTTCCTTCCTAAGAGCTAATCCGGACTTATGTAAGGACTTTGTTATCCGCAATGATGGTTCCCAATCTGAACTCGGTAGTGTTTTGTTGTGAGACTACCATGTGGTCATGCTTGTCTGAAACAACGTGTTCACATGTTTGTAGCAAAACCAGCTCATGTCTTGGAGCTTGCTATCGTAGTTCTTATCCCGAGAATCTCGCAACGTCATCTCGTCGGTCTGTGTTGCAACCTTTCCTTTTCAGACATGCTGAGTCTGAAGTATCCCATCACCAATCGGATCTGAATCTCAAGCAGATATGATGGTTGGAACATTCGAACAGTTGCATTTCGTTCCCAGCTTGCACCGTCCTTGTGCCATTTCACTATGGGCTGCTTTCTTAGTAATTCTTGTCTAGGATCATCCTCAAAAGTGGATTCACCATGGGTCCCCCCCACCTTCGATGATAAGCAAAATCATCCATTGCGTTGTCTTCAACAAGGTAGTCTACATCAGCCATTTTAGTCCGGGTGTACCATTCCTTTGCATCCCACCAAATGATCGTTGTGAATTGCCTTAGGCTGGTATAAAGAGTTCCAATGATCTATGGATCAAAAGTAATTCTTTTTGCCACTTAAGGGAATAGTTCTTGCGTCACCCTTCTCGAGGTGTCCTGTTACGGGATCATGATAAATATTCCCTCGCCACCTTGACACCATCCACCATCTCTCTAAGCGTGGAATTGTTGCCACCAATCAAATCCCATTGTTGTTCTTCCATCCCCCTCGATGTATTTTGTGTCTCAACTCGAGATGTGTCACCGTCTCAGTCCGTGAGTTGATCATGTTTACCTGATCTTCATGAAGATCGAGTCATGTAGGATTTCCCCTTCTCTCATTGTCGTGTCGAGCGAAGATCTCAAAGCAAGACGTCAAGACTAAGATGATGGAATGAATCAACGTCTTCGAGAAAGGCAATTGGATCATGAAGATTGTGATAGTTCGTGACTTCCTTTTTCCTCCTACCTCACATCTTGAATCTCGGGCGAGATTCTTGTTTAGTGGGGGTGAGTTGTCACATCCCAGATAGACCATGCATTCGGGTGTGCATCATGTTTAAATTTCATTTGAATTTGAAATGGGGAAGGCAGGAAACCCCAGAACACCCCCCCCCCCTTTTTAACAACTAGGGTTTACTAAAAATTATTTCAATGAACCTGAAATGCCCTTCAAAATGTTCATCCTCTTTGCCTTGGTTCAGAACCCATGTCAAAGGAGGTGTGTCATTTTCTAGGTCATCTAAGGGTTCTAGAATTAATCCACAAGTTTTTGAAATGGGCATTTTAAATTATATAAAATATTTTAAATGTCCAAAAATTGCCAAACCAAAATGTTTCATGTTGGAAATATTCCAACAAGGGACCAGGAGCATTTTGGTGATTTTTAAAACTGTTTTGGTATTTTAGAAAACCCCACAAAGTTGCAGGAAATTAGAAAAGATTAAATAAAGCGGAAAACTTACTGACGCCCACCTGCCCACCTGGCCCAGCTCGCCAATGCAGCAGCTTGGCTTGGCTTGACGAGCAGCCAGGTGTTGCCCGACGAGCACCGGGCGCGCCACGCAGCTGGCCGTCGCCTTTGCTTCACCCCTCGCCGCCTCGCCTGGATGACCTCCACGTCGTCGCCGAACTCCTGGACACGCCACTCGCCCTGCCTCTCTCTCGCTCTCCCCCAACTCGGCCGACGCCATCGCTGACGCGCCACCGCCGGGTCGTGCTCCCGCCGTCCATGCTCCTCCCCACCATGTCCAGGAGCTCCGCCAAGACTCCGCTACCCCTAGCTAGCTGAGTCCCGCCGCTCAAGTGCCCAAGCCACTACACCGACCTCGACCGAGCTCAAGTCGCCAGAGATCCCTTTGACGCGTCGCCGTCGCCCGGTTCATCCTCGACCCGACGAGGCTCTCTCTACGCGGCGCCCGTGAGCCTATCTAACTCCCTCTCCCTCTCTCTCGCCCCGAGCACCACAACGACCCAACCTCGATCACCAGACGCACTGGCCATGGAGCTCGCCGACGTGCTCCGGCCACTCTCCGCCACCCAGTGGTGCCCGTTGCATTCACCCCACCCCAACGGGTCTGCCCATGCACTTCCCGCACCTCGCCGAGCCCTCTAACCCCAAACCCGTAGTTGGCGAACCCGGCGGCCGCTTAACCCGTCCGGGCGCCAACTCCGCCATCCCGACCCAAGCTAACTCCACCAAGAGCCGCGGTTCATCTCCAGCTCCACGTAGACGCCTTCGCGCCCCATTTGGTGGCCGGGCGCAAAGCACTCTGCTCCGCCGCTTTGGCCTCGCCCGGCGGCTAGACGCCGGCGAGTTGACCTTGACCGATTGCTGGTGGGCCCTTGGCTGCTACGAGTCACCGGCAGGTGGACCCCCTCGGTTAACTAATCCGGTTAGTTTTAATTAAAGTTAATTAGTTAAACTAATTACTGACATGCGGGTCCCACTGGTCAGTTTGACCTGGACGACCCCGTTGACCCCTGACGTCACGCTGACCTCATGCTGACGCAATAAATGAATTTCTGGATTTATTCTAATATAGTAAATTCCAGAATATAATTCAAATTTCAAATGCTTATAACTTTTATTCTATAACTCCAAATGCAAAAATTTATATATGAAAAATGATCAGAAAAATATGAAGAATCTGTTTATGCCATGATCATGCATGTTTGAACAAGTTAACCTCACTGAATAGGATGAATCATGATTAGGGTAATTTATGAACTAGCATTTGGAGTTGGAGTTCAACCTTGTTTGAATTCCACTTCAACTAACTTGGGTTATTATTGCATTAGGTGAATTCAGTACCTTAATATGACATGTCATTCATGTGAATGTGCATTGCATTGATTGTGTTCTCTCTTGTTTGCCGGTAATTGTCCCCTCGGTAGAGCGATATTCCGACGATTGTTCGATGACACCGATGAAGAGCTATATTATCTTCAAGTGCTGTGCAAGCAAAACCCCTTGTTCATTCCGATATAATCCCACTCTCTCGCTCCTGCTCTATTTTATTGCATTAGGACAACAACGACTCATGTATTACTTGCTGCGGTAGCTGAACCCCTTGATCCTTTGCATGACCTGTCATTCCACAAGAATTAGATGAAACCCACTAGCATGAGTAGGAGTTGTTTGAGCCATGTTGTGCCTACTCATTTATGCTTGTTGTCATGCCTGCTCTCGCTTAGAGTTGAGTCAGGTCTGATTCATCGGGAATGAATTGGAATTGTTATGAACATGTCCTATTGTGTGAGGGCTAAGTGTGTGAACACGATTTGGTAAAGGTAGCGGTGAGAGGCCATGTAGGAGTACATGGTGGGTTGTCTCATTGCAGCCGTCCTCGTGAACTGAGTTCGTGTTTGTGATCCATGATATGATTACTACCACGCATTGGGCCCGAAACCAATGGACCCTCTCGGCTTCTTGACCACCCTTGTCCTCGGTCCGGGAGTTGCAAGTAGTTTCTGGTGTTTGTAGCATGCTGGGGGCCGCACGCAACGCTGACCTTAGGGGTGGGTTGTGTTGCGGTAGGCACCGTGGCCCGGTGTACCGAGTGCCCGTTTGGTATCTCGGGAACCCTGCACACATCGTTCGGGGCTGTATGGGAAACCTCGCCGGACTCCTGCGGATGGAACCCGAATAGGCGATAAACCTGGACTAGGGACTTGAGTGTTTAGGTAGGCCGTGGCCGACACCCACGTTGGGCTTCCGCTTGAAGGTTGCCGAGTACATGTCGTGTAAACGGCGGTAAGTGGTGAGAGCGTGTGTGAAGAAGTACACCCTGCAGGGTTTAATATGATCTATTCGAATAGCCGTGTCCACGGAGAAGGACTTCTGGGTTGCCTATATCGGTTCATAGACAAGTGAAAGTGGATACTCTAAAATGCGCAAGATAAGCGTGAGTGCTATGGATGGCGTTCTCGTAGGGAGACGGAGGCGGGTCCATAGTGGTGTATTGATATGGTGAATATGTGGACTCGTGTGCGCCACTTCAAAAGAGTTACTTGCGATCGTAGTTCAGGGATAGCCACCGAGTCAAAGCTGGCTTGCTGCAGTCAAACCCCACCACCCCTTTTGATAATGATGCATATGTAGTTAGTTACGATGTAAGTCTTGCTGAGTACAATTGTACTCACGTTTGCTTATTTTATGTTTTGCGAGAGACGTCGGTCTCGCTTAGTAGTTCCGCTTGGACTTGACGTTAGCTTGTTACCTCGGCTACGATCTTGTGCCCTCGGCAGATCTGGTAGATAGTCGGGCTTCTCGGCCTTTTTCATTTATAGTTATGCGTACTTTCGAGACATGATTAGCTTCCGCTTGTGCTTTGACTTGTATGCTCGAGTGTTGGGTCATGAGACCCATGTTTGTAATATCTCGCTCTTGAGCCTAATGAATAATATATTGAGTCGTAGAGTTATGTTGTGATGCCATGTTGTATCTACGCATATTGAGCATAATGTGTGTATGTTTGAAATGCTTGGTATGTGTGGGATCCGACAAACTAGTTGTTTATCCTTGGCAACCTCTCATATGGGGAAATGTAGTCTCGTGATTCTGAGCGATAGTAGTCCGCTACAGCCCAGTTCACCGGAGTCCTGCTAGCCCAAAGACTACCGCTTGGACACTTGATCGGCCGGCATGTGTTTCACCGTTCCTATATGTCTGTTCCTTCGGGAAATGTCACTGAGGTTATTCGAGTCCTGCCTAGCCTGCTACAGCCCGGGATACCGGAGTCCTGTTAGCCAGTGCTACAGCCCGAATATATACGTTGATGACCGACATGTTCGATGTGATTCATGTATGCCTGTTCCCATAGGTTAGCGCCGCTTTGGGTTCACGACTAGCCATGTCGGCCCGGGTTCTTTGTCATATGGATGCTAGCGACACTATCATATACGTGAGCCAAAAGACGCAAACGGTCCCGGGCCATGGTAAGGCGACACCCGTGGGAATACCGTGCGTGAGGCCGCAAAGTGATATGATGTGTTACATGCTAGATCGGTGTGACTTAGGATCGGGGTCCTGACACCTTTTTTCCTTTTTCTTTTTTCTCTTATTGTCCGGAGTCACATCCCGACTTGTGGGGGAATCATACTCTCCATCATACTTTCCTCACTAGGGCACTGCTCTAAAATGAATAATGATGATCATCACACTTCTATTTACTTATAACTCAAAAGAAATAAAAATTACAACTCGATACCTATGACAAAGTATGACTCTATATGAATGCCTCTGGAAATAAAAATTACAACTCGATACCTCTGACAAAGTATGACACTAACCGGTAAGGAAGCGATGGCATCCCGCCGCGCCGAGTTCCTCGCCGCCCACGACCGCACACAGAATGGTAGGGAAGCGATGGCATCCTGATACGTCTCCGTCGTATCTATAATTTTTTATTGTTCCATGCCAATATTATTCAACTTTCATATACTTTTTGGCAACTTTTTATACTATTTTTGGGACTAACATATTGATCCAAAGGCCCGAGCCGGTTCCTTTACATTTGCATGTTTTTGGTTTCGCAGAATATCCATATCAAACGGAGTCCAAACAGGATAAAAACAGATGGAGATTTTTTTGGAATATTTGGAAAGTCTGGAAGAAAGATCATCGTGAAACGGAGTCCGAGGTGGGCACGAGGTAGGGGGGCGCAACCTACCCCCAGGGCGCGCCCCTAACCCTCATGGTCCACCCGTAAGGCGGTTGACGCCCTCCTTCGGCTGCAAGAAAGCTATTTTTTGGTACAAAATCACGGCGAAGGTTTTAGTCCAATCGGAATTACAGATCTCCGGATATAAAAGAAACGGTGAAAGGGCAGCAGAACAGAACACAGAAACAGAGAGAAACAGGGAGATAGATCCAATCTCGGAGGGGCTCTTGCCCCTTCCACGCCATGGAGGCCAAGGACCAGAGGGGAAACCCTTCTCCCATCTAGGGATGAGGTCAAGGAAGAAGAAGACGAAGGGGCCCCCTCTCCCCTTCTCTTCCGGTGGCGCCGGAATGCCGCCGTGGCCATCATCATCGCCGCAATCTTCACCAACAACTTCACCGCCATCATCACCAACTCTTCCCCCCTCTATCCAGCGGTGTAACCTCTCTCTTACCCGTTGTAATCTCTACTTAAACATGGTTCTCAACGCTATATATTATTTCCCAATGATGTATGGCTATCCTATGATGTTTGAGTAGATCTGTTTTGTCCTATGGGTTAATTAATTATCGTGATTGGTTTGAGTTGCATAATTTATTATTGGTGCTGTCCTATGGTGCTCTCCGTGTCGCGCAAGCGTGAGGGATTCCCGCTGGTGGTTGGTGTGAGTGACAGAAGCACAGACCCGAGTAAGTAGATTGTTTGCGTATGGGATAAAGAGGACTTGATGCTTTAATGTTATGGTTGGGTTTTACATTAATGATCTTTAGTATTTGCGGATGCTTCCTAGAGTTCCAATCATAAGTGCATATGATCCAAGTACAGAAAGTATGTTACCGTATGCCTCTCCCTCAAATAAAATTGCAATAGTGATTACCGGTCTAGTTATCGATTGCCTAGGGACAAATAACTTTCTCGTGACAACAAGCTCTTTATTAAAACTAATTTAGATGTGTCTTTATCTAAACAGCCCCTAGCTTTTATTTACTCGCTCTTTATTTTCTTGCAAGCCTATCCAAAAACACCTACAAAGTACTTCTAGTTTCATAATTGTTTCTGGTAAAGCGAACGTCAAGCGTGAGTAGAGTTGTATCGGTGGTCGATAGAACTTGAGGGAATATTTGTTCTACCTTTAGCTCCTCGTTGGTTTTGACACTCTTACTTATCGAATGAGGCTACAATTGATCCCCTATACTTGTGGGTTATCAAGACCTTTTTCTGGCGCCGTTGCCGGGGAGCAATAGCATGGGGTGAATATTCTCGTGTGTGCTTGTTTGCTTTATCACTAAGTAATTTTTATTTGCTGTTCTTAGTTGTTCTTTATCTTTAGTTATGGATATGGAACACGAAATACCAAAGAATCAGGTGTACTTGCTACTCATGGAGATGGGGAACCTCCTAAAACCCTCGATGTTGGTTATGTGAAAGATATTATGTACTACTTTAATAATCCTGAGAAAACCCCATTCAATTATGTTATGGGAGTAACGTTGGATCAACGTGAATACTTTAGGGATTATCGCTTGACTCAAAAAGGGAAACTATTATGGGATCAAATTCATATATTGAAGTGGTATGCTAGACAACTATGCTTGGAATATGATTACACTAGTTGCTCTAGGATGAAGGCTCCACACCTTCCCTTTTCATGCAAATTTAATGATAATAAAACCTTAGCTTCTTATGCTAATGGTATATATGTTACTATGATGTGGAACAAATAGAAGAATTTGTTGCTTTTATGGGTGCTTATGAAACTGAATCTATGTTTAAAGAGTTTGAAGATTTTGATGATGCTGCTTATAGACCTGAAAATTTAGCTATCCTCAAATATTGCTATGAGAATTATGAATACAATTACGATATTAATGCACTTATTGAGAAAGTCTACGCTGTCCAAGAAGAGACTAATATTTTGCAGGAGTCTATGGAAGAAGAAATTACTGAAACTGTGAGCTCATTGGATGAAAAAGATGAGGAGGAGAGCGAAGAACAAAAGGAGGAAGAGCGGATTGATCACCCGTGCCCACCTTGTAATGAGAGTAACTCTTCAACTCATACTTTTTTTAATTCCCCTTCGTGCTTACCGAAGGATGATTGTTATGATCCCTTGAATTCCTTTGAAATATCCCTTTTTGATGATGCTTGCTATGCTTGTGGCCAAGATACCAATATGAATTATGCTTATGAAGATGAACTTGCTATAGTTCCTTATGTTAAACATGAAATTGTTGCTATTGCACCCACGCATGGTAGTCCTATTATCTTTTTGAATTCTCCCAACTACACTATATCGGAGAAGTCTGCACTTATTAAGGATTATATTGATGGGTTTCCTTATACCATTGCACATGATGATTTTGATGAATATAATATGCATCTGCTTTCTGCTCCTACTTGCAATTATTATGAGAGAGGAACTATATCTCCACCTCTCTATGTTTCCAACACGATAAAATTGCAAGAAACTGTCTATACTATGCATTGGCCCCTTACTTTCTGTGCATGAATTGTTCTTTTATGACATGCTGATGCATAGGAAGAGAGTTAGACTTCGTCATTACATGATATATGTTACTTTGTGCTCACTACTAAATTACAAATCATTGCTAATTAAAATTGGCTTTGATATACCTTGGGATCCGGGTGGATTCACTATTTGAGCACTATATGCCTAGCTTAAGGGCTTTAAAGAAAGCGCTGCCAGGGAGACAACCCGGAAGTTTTAGAGAGTCATTTATTTCTGTCGAGTGCTTTCACATAGTTTAAAAACAACAAAAATAAATAGGGGAACCCAAAACTTTTTCAAAAAAGAAAAGCAAAAGTGAGAAAGACAAGCATTGTTGAACTGGGAGAGCTCCTTGAACTTTGTTCATGCTCACGGAAACTTGGTGAATCTTGATTACAGAAAATTTTCAACAAAAATAATTATCCCCTTTTACAATTCCATTGTATTATAAAAATAATGAGCTAAGGTTTTCCTTTAGGATGTTTACAATGCTTGTTGGTTTGTGCGGTGCAGGACAGAAACTTTGGCTATAGTGCGCGATTTTTATTTTTTTGCTGGAACGTCAAATAGTTCTGATTCTTTTTGCACTGTCTTTCTATACAATTTTTTTATTGTTCCTAATGTTTGCAGAATTCTTCATGTATCAGAAGTATGGTGAATGTTCAGATTATTACAGACTGTTCTGTTTTAGACAGATTCTGTTTTTGATGCATAGTTTGCTCGTTTTGATGAATCTATCAATTTATATCAGTGGATTAAGCCATGAAAAAGTTATATTACAGTAGACACAATGCAAAAACAAAATATGAATTGGTTTGCAAAAGTACTTAGAGTAGTG
The DNA here is from genome assembly GCA_021605145.1 of Aegilops bicornis. NCBI lineage: Eukaryota > Viridiplantae > Streptophyta > Magnoliopsida > Poales > Poaceae > Aegilops > Aegilops bicornis. The sequence goes on along the minus strand of CM038672.1, from coordinate 124,148,079 downwards.
ATTTGCTTTATTATACTAATGGATCTTACCGAGTTTTTTGTTGAAGTTTTGTGTGGATGAAGTGTTCGATGATCGAGAAGGTCTCGATGTGAGAAGAAGGAAGAGAGGCAAGAGCTCAATCTTGGGGATGCCCGAGGAACCACAAGTAAATATTCAAGGAGACTCAAGCATCTAAGCTTGGGGATGCCCCGGAAGGCATCCCCTCTTTCTTCAACAATTATCGGTATGTTTTCGGATTCGTTTCATTCATGTGATATGTGCAATCTTGGAGCGTCTTTTGCATTTAGTTTTCTTTTATGCACCATGCTGTTATGAGATGGTCCTTGGTTGATTTATAGAATGCTCTTTGCACTTCACTTATATCTTTTGAGTATGGCTTTATAGAATGCTTCATGTGCTTCACCTACATAAAGTCTGGATTGCCTGTTTCTATTCACATACACAACCGCCATTTGTAGAATGCTCTTTTGCTTCACTTATATTTGTTAGAGCACGGGGATATCTTTTGTAGAAAGAATTAAACTCTCTTGCTTCACTTATATCTATTTAGAGAGATGATGTGAACTGGTCATTCACATGGTTAGTCATAAAATCCTACATAAAACTTGTAGATCACTGAATATGATATGTTTGATTCCTTGCAATAGTTTTGCGATATAAAGATGGTGATATTAGAGTCATGCTAGTGGGTAGTTGTGGATTGTAGAAATACTTGTGTTGAAGTTTGTGATTCTCGTAGCATGCACGTATGGTGAACCGTTATGTGATGAAGTCGGAGCATGATTTATTTATTGCTTGTCTTCCTTATGAGTGGCGGTCGGGGACGAGCGATGGTCTTTTCCTACCAATCTATCCCCCTAGGAGCATGCGCATAGTACTTTGTTTCGATGACTAATAGGTTTTTGCAATAAGTATATGAGTTCTTTATGACTAATGTTGAGTCCATGGATTATACACACTCTCACCCTTCCATCATTGCTAGCCTCTTGATGCAGTGCATTGCCCTTTCTCACCTCGAGAATTGGTGCAAACTTCGCCGGTGCATCCAAACCCCATGATACGATACGCTCTATCACACATAAACCTCCTTATATCTTCCTCAAAACAGCCACCATACCTACCTATCATGGCATTTTCATACCCATTCCGAGATATATTGCCATGCAACTTCCATCATCATCATATACATGACTTGAGCATTTATTGTCATATTGCTTTGCATGATCGTAAGATAGCTAGCATGATGTTTTCATGGCTTGTCCGTTTTTTGATGTCATTGCTACGCTAGATCATTGCACATCTCGGTACACCGCCGGAGGCATTCATATAGAGCCATATCTTTGTTCTAGATATCGAGTTGTAATATTGAGTTGCAAGTACATAAAAGTGTGATGATCATCATTATTAGAGCATTGCTCCAGTGAGGAAAGGATGATGGAGACTATGATTTCCCCACAAGTCGGGATGAGACTCCGGACGAAAAAAAAGAGAAAGGCCAAAAAAAAGAGAAGGCCCAAAAAAAGGGAAAAAGAAGAGAAAACAAAAAATGAGAGAAAAAGAGAGAAGGGGCAATGTTGCTATCCTTTTACCACACTTGTGCTTCAAAGTAGCACCATGTTGTTCATATAGAGAGTCTCTTGAGTTATCACTTTCATATACTAGTGGGAATTTTCATTATAGAACTTGGCTTGTATATTCCAACGATGGGCTTCCTCAAATGCCCTAGGTATTCATGAGCAAGCAAGTTGGATGCACACCCACTTAGTTTCAGTTTGAGCTTTCATATACTTATAGACCTACTGCATCCGTTGCATGGCAATCCCTACTCCTCACATTGACATCAATTGATGGGCATCTCCATAGCCCGTTGATTAGCCGCGTCGATGTGAGACTTTCTCCTTTTTGTCTTCTCCACACAACCTCCACCATCATATTCTATTCCACCTGTAGTGCTATGTCCATGGCTCACGCTCATGTATTGCGTGAAAGTTGAAAAGGTTTGAGAATGTCAAAAGTATGAAACAATTGCTTGGCTTGTCATCGGGGTTGTGCATGATGTGAATATATTGTGTGGTGAAGAAGGAGCATAGCCAGACTATATGATTTTGTAGGGATGAGCTTTCTTTGGCTATGTTATTTCAATAAGACATAATTGCTTGGTTGGTATGCTTGAAGTATTATTGTTTTTACGTCAAATGATAGACTATTGCTTTGAATCACACGTGTCTTAATATTCATGCCATGATTAGACATATGATCAATATTATGCTAGGTAGCATTCCACATCAAAAATTATCTTTTTTATCATTTACCTACTCGAGGACGAGCAGGAATTAAGCTTGGGGATGCTGATACGTCTCCATCGTATCTATAATTTTTTATGGTTCGATGCCAATATTATTCAACTTTCATATACTTTTGGTCAACTTTTATACTATTTTTGGGACTAACATATTGATCCAAAGGCCCGAGAGCAGTTCACATGCATTTGCATGTTTTTGGTTTCAGAGAATATCCATATCAAACGGAGTCCAAACATGATAAAAACGGACGGTGATTTTTTTGGAATATTTGGAAAGACTGGAAGAAATATCATCGTGAAACGGAGTCCGAGGGGGGCACGAGGTAGGGGGAGCGCCCTACCCCCCCCCCCCCCCAGGGCGCGCCCCTGACCCTCTTGGTCCACCCGTAAGGTGGTTGACGCCCTCCTTCGGCCGCAAGAAAGCTAATTTTTGGTAAAAAATCACGCCGAAGGTTTCAGTCCAATCGGAGTTACGGATCTCCGGATATAAAAGAAATGGTGAAAGGGCAGCGAATGTAACGCAGTAAAGCAGAGATAGATCCAATCTCAGAGGGGCTCTCACCCCTCCCACGCCATGGAGGCCAAGGACCAGAGGGGAAACCCTTCTCCCATCTAGGGAGGAGGTCAAGGAAGAAGAAAACGAAGGGTCCCCCTCTCCCCTTCTCTTGCGGTGGCGCCGGAACGCCGCCGTGGCCATCATCAGCACCGCAATCTTCACCAACAACTTCACCGCCATCATCACCAACTCTTCCCCCCTCTATCCAGCGGTGTAACCTCTCTCTTACCCGCTGTAATCTCTACTTAAACATGGTTCTCAATGCTATATATTATTTCCCAATGATGTATGGCTATCCTATGATGTTTGAGTAGATCTGTTTTGTCCTATGGGTTAATTGATTATCGTGATTGGTTTGAGTTGCATGTTTTATTATTGATGCTGTCCTATGGTGCTCTCCGTGGCGCGCAAGCATGAGGGATTCCCGCTGTAGGGTTTGCAATATGTTCATGATTTGCTTATGGTGGGTGGCGTGAGTGACAGAAGCACAGACCCGAGTAAGTAGGTTGTTTGCGTATGGGATAAAGAGGGCTTGATGCTTTAATGCTATGGTTGGGTTTTACCTTAATGATCTTTAGTAGTTGTGGATGCTTGCTAGAGTTCCAATCATAAGTGCATATGATCCAAGTAGAGAAAGTATGTTAGCTTATGCCTCTCCCTCAAATAAAATTGCAATGGTGATTACCGGTCTAGTTATCGATTGCCTAGGGACAAATAACTTTCTCGTGACAACAAGCTCTTTATTAAAACTAATTTAGATGTGTCATTGTCTAAACAACCCCTAGCTTTTATTTACTCGCTCTTTATTTTCTTGCAAGCCTACCCAAAAACACCTACAAAGTACTTCTAGTTTCATAATTGTTTCCGGTAAAGCGAACGTCAAGCGTGCGTAGAGTTGTATCGGTGATCGATAGAACTTGAGGGAATATTTGTTCTACCTTTAGCTCCTCGTTGGGTTCGACACTCTTACTTATCGAAAGAGGCTACAATTGATCCCCTATACTTGTGGGTTATCACATCCCACCATGCCGATTTCATCACCGCTCGCGACCTCACACCTACGTGGGCGGAATTTGAAGGTGCCAAGGCCAAATGGGCGGTAGAGCAAGAGGCGGCCAAAGCCAAACAGAGGGAGCGGAAAAATCAGAAAGCACTCAAGAAAAGAGAGGCCCGCTGCTGTAAGAAAGAAGAGGACGCACGTGCTGATGCGGAGAGGTCAGCGGAGATCCAAGCACAGTGGGGTGTCGCCGACAAAGCCGGGAAGGAGAACGTCGGCGTCTGGCTAGCATGTGAGAAGTAGTAGTACTAGTAGTTAGTGTGGGTGCCTGTGTCGCACGTACATTTTTTTAATTAATTACGAGCATGTACCAGTACTAGTTACTACTGTAGTTTTTAGAGCAAATTACCAGTACATTAGCCTAGACTCAATGGAAAAATTCCTATCCTATGCATCAAATAGCATCTCTTTCTCTATAGGAATTGAGATGCATGTCATCTCACTTCCTATGATTTTGATATTCCTATTAAATTCCTATCCTATGAACCAAAGGAGGCCTCTGCTGGAGTAACTACTGTAGCTAGCAGTACTGCTGGTATAGTAGTTTTCTTCAAGAAGAGGAATTCAACGAAGTCATGATGGTTCCTTCGTCCGAGCAACTTTTTTTTGAGGGAAAGCCTTCTGGCAATTTATTATTCTTCAAATAAGTTTACATCATTTGCCAAAGCATCTAAAATGAAACTAGGCGGATCCACATACCACGAAGTGGTGAGAGGTCCCTCCGCTTGACTAGCTAGCAAATGAGCTACCTTATTACTTTCCCTAGGACAATGAACAAAAGAAATATTGGAGAAATTCCTTGCTAAAAAACTGCACTCCTCATAGATAGCAGCTGCAGCACCAATCGAATTGCCATCCTCCTGCATAGTCTGAATTGCTTCCAGGCAGTCTGAATTAACGATGATGTTGTTGCATCCTGAGTTGCTTGCTAGGATCAATCCGTCCCGGATAGAGCGAGCTTCAGCTCTAGGTGCATCAGCTACGTAACAGATAGAACAAGCACTGGCCGATAAGAATCTGCCTTGATCGTCATGATGATGACAGCTCTGCCGCTTCCACTTCCCGCATCAACAGAGAACGCCGCATCGACATTCAGCTTTGCAAATCCATCTCCAGGTCATTCCCAGCCGTGTCTTCGAATCTTAGCTGCTGGTTTTGCTGCTCTCACATAATTCAAGACAACCGCAGCGATACCTTGGGCCGAGCGATTAGTGGTCTGAACCGGTTCATCCCGCACAATACGCCGCCGTTCCCACAGTGGGAAAGGTTGGGCCTATGATTTGACGGCTCCTTAGTAATTACTATGGCGCGACGACCGGGGTGACTCTCCCTTGGAGTTCTTTGGGATTGGCAAGTGGACCAGGATGGTCGACGTCCCACATGTCGGTGAACGGAAGTATTCTTTCCGATATTGAGGAGCAAGGAAACCGCATGGTATAGTATCACTACTGATTTATATTTATTTTTTATTTCTGATGAATGCTAGCATTTCAACTCTAACGACGAAGGAGTGCCAAACATGGCACGTGCTGGATGTCCCACACGTCAGCGAAAGGAGTGGGACATGAACAGCGTGGTAGAGCGTCTCCACTTCTGGGTCAGAGACCACACGTATTAGTACTAGTGGTATGAACGATACAAAGTGCGACCCGGAGAGAAAGACACGTCTAGTTGGAAGGTCTCGGGGCATACACGTAAATAAATATAAAACCTAATATGTGCCTCCAATTAATATAGTAGTAGTAGAGTACTTAAGCACGTACTCCATAACATCACCGGAGACAAATGCCTATATGCCACGCATGTTCATACTATTTGTGCCTTTCTACTTCACTTACTGCGGTAAATTACTTAGGTTCGTACGTCCACTCCTGGGTACATGTCTGTCTCGTGCTTCCAGTCCCATGTGTTCTTCATAGATAGAACGATCCATAACTGTGGGCAACAAGAGTCCATATCATCACAGTTAGTGTGGCTCCCCATGATGGAGACTCATCCAAACTATGGCCAGCCTCGACGCGGAGCAGTCGCGTGCACCGGGAAGCGGCGCTCTCTCGGCCGTCGCGCTGCTTCAAAGCCGGCGCCAGTGAGAGGTCGCCTCCGCTCTGGCCGGGCATTAATGCGGCACTGACGTTCCGGGGCGACGCTGACCGTTTCACGCGGGAAGCGCGCGCCGGCAAGGGAGGGGGGTTGGGTCGGCCAGGGCGGTCAGACGCGGGCGTGGTGGTGGTATTGGTTTTGAACCGTTTCAGGTGTAGTACTGGTAGTTTGCAAAACTACTCAATTATTGCACTCAGTTTCCTAAGAAAATGTGGTAAAAAAACATTACTCCACGGCCCGCTTCCCTTCTCCTTCCTCTTCCACCGCCCGCGCACATCCGCGGGAAGCTACCGGTCAACCCTTATATAGGAGTGCTAGCACAAAAAGATGCATGCATGACCACTAATATTTCCAGATTAAAGCGCCGCTCCGGCGGGAGTATGGCCTATGTCATTACCTTCAGCCGGGCCATGGCTACCGGGCTACGGCGACCAGAGAAGAGGCGGTAGGAGGGGAATGAATGCAGCTACTGCTTGGGTTCACTGTCCGGCTTAAATAAATGCGAACCATCACATGTACCCGCGGGTGCACAGACTGTAACATACATGTCTGCTTAAGTGGGCGTCACGTAACTGGTGCGTGTGAGAGATTCTGAGAGACAGAGTGCCTGTGTGCAACTCTACTCTTCGGACATGTACTCAACCTTTTTCATCGGGATATAAGTATAATGGTATTACACTTTAGCTAGTGATTTATGTGGCCATGTTAACGTGGTTGTGTAAAAAAATGTCACTTCCTGCTCGCGATTTGCGTTATATAATTACTAGCAAGATGTTCGTGCATTGCACGGAACATCAATATGCATTTTTTTACAAAACACCTATTGTGATTGACCCATGCAGGAGTAATCCCATGTGTAAAAACTAATGATATCTCGAGAATTTTATCGGAAAACTGGTATCTCGACAATTTCATCGAAAAAATTAAAGATGAGAGATAAGGTGAGGAGGAGTGGAGCGTGGTGGTGACTGGTGGTCGGACTGGGTGGAGGCATGGGGATGGACGGCGCCGGCATGCGGCAGCAGCCACCATGCTAGATTGTTCCACAGACTTCCTTTTTTAATTGCTCAGCAATGAGGTTGTGGTAGATAAGGACGATGAACGAGGCAAGGCCTTGTTTGCAAATGTGGAGAGAGGTGCGGGTATCTTTTGTAAAATTGTCATAGTTTGCTTTCTATCTGTCAGATATAGATCAGACGGTCTATATTACAAGATGGCAGGCACACCATCATCACCAACTCATTTTTTATAAGAGTAGAGATGATAAGTTTGCTAACTACTAAAGTAAAGTGGAATTTTTCCATGTTATACAAGTAAATTAAGGTGATTCCTTATCATACGGGTAAGGTTGGATGAAGGGTGGTAGGAACAAATGCTCCACCTAGAGCATGTGTGTGTGAGATGGAGTCTTAGTGTGTGTGTGTGGGGTGGGGTGGGGGTGGGTGCGTGTGTGTGTGTGTGTGTGTGTGTGTGTGAAGCGGGGTCCACGGTGGTGGATGTAATTTAAATATGTGTGGCTTCATCATAGTGTATGACAGAGGCCACCAATGAGGGGGTGCGAGAGAGAAAAGGCCCGTAGAGAGGAAAGATAAGGCGTGTGCGCATGATAGGAGTCGACATCGAGAGAACGTGTTTGTTCGAGAGACACCGAGGAAGACTACTATATATCGATGGTGCATGTAGGCGGGAATTAAACGAAGGGATGGTCTTATTGGTTTTGGGGATATAGGGGAAGAGTGAGAGGGGGGTAGCTAGAAGGAGATTGTTAAGTGTGAGTGTGTGTTTTACCCATCCAGGCGGAAGTTATCTGCACACAAGAAGAGAATGATTCGATGTGGCGTTAGGGTTGAGGGTAACTGACTATGTATGGAGACATAAGAGACCTTGAACATGCATGTGCGAGAGGTATACATGTATAAGTGGGATGTGTGTGTGTGTGCGTGCGGGCATGATCATGATAAAAGAAAGAAGACATAAGTCATAAGATCAACGATATGGGAGAGATCGATATGAAAATATGCATGCATGTGAGAGTGCAGGGAAGAAGGCTCGATAATTGAGCATGTGTTTTTGTCTTTAAGAGATAGTGGCGTGGGCTGGAGCATGCATCTATGGCGAGCAGAGGGAGCAAGACACAATGATTGTGCAAAGGAGATCAACATATAAATGCATGTATGGAGAGACATATATAGTGTGGGTGATAGGAAGCAAGAGTGCGTGCGAGAAAGAAATGTTGACGGAGAAACTACAGATAGATACAGAGATAGAGATGCTAGCTAGAGGGACATCGACTAGTTTGAGTGTTGGAGATGACCACCGGGTGGTTCAGAGGGTGAAGTTATGTGTGTGTGAGAGAAAGATAAAAAAGAGGGCACTTGACTGCATGTAGAGAGAAACATATATAGTGTGCGTGATAGGAAGCAAGAGTGAGGGCGAGAATGAAGGTTGATGGAGAAACAGATAAATAGAAAGAAAAAGATGCTAGCTAGTGTGGGTTAGAGATAGGAGTCGAGTGGATTAGAGGGCTGAGTTATGTGTGTGGGTGTGAGAGAGATAGAGAGAGTGTGCATATGAGTCACGTACAAACAAATATCAGAGAGAAATGAGATCCCGAGAGACGGAGTTTTGTGTCTGCGAGAGAGAAAGATATTTCACAACGAGAGTGATAGCTAGAGAGACATATGAGGGAACACAAGATATCTCTAAGGAGAGAGAGTGTGTGAGCGACATACAAGAGAATGGTGGAGAGATATGAGACCCTGGGAGACAGAGTTTGTGTTTGTGTGTGAGAAAGAGATATTTAAGAGGAAGAGTCGTAGCTTCTCATATCTAAGGAGCGAAAAACATCTCTGTGTGAGAGGGGGTGTGCGAGTGGCACATAGGGGAATAGTAGAGAGAAATGAGACCCCGGGAGACGAAGTTTGTGTTTGTGTGAGAGAAAGAGATTTCACAAGGAGAATCATAGTTAGAGACACATAGCAGGGAGCGAGATATACTTAGAGAGAGATAGAGTGATGAAGGTCAAGGGAGAGAGTACCGTTAGTGTGTTGTGAAGATAAAAGATCATTGTCGACGTACAAGTAGCACGAGAGATACCCGAGAGACGATGAACGCGTATAGGTCCAGAGAGATACTCCTATATAAGCATGAGTGATAGCTATATGAGATGAATACCTGGATTAAAGGGGATTCAAATATTTAAACTGGAGATCACGACATCGATAATATCATAATGCAAATTGGTGTATCAGACATGCATATTCATTTGAATTTGGGGACACGTGTAATGTTATATAGTTTATCAATATTAGTGATCCATAGATTCTTTAATTAGAGACAATGCATGATTTATATGCAATTAATGTCTAAACGGGATTACACTATATGTTGCGTGTGTGAAACACATTATACATGTTTGAGAAGTAAAAAACCCGCATGAAACACACATTAATTGGAGACAGTTAGCGAGGAATGCATACATTGGATTTCAACATAAAGTGGTTTAAAATATTTGGAAATCCAAATTAAGATGGATACAGCCTTACGAATCTGAGATCATGCCATTTGTAAACCATATTTATGTATAAAGGGTGTTGTGATTTTGAAAGTATATATAAAAAATGGTGTATATAGAATTTTATTCCAATCGCAAATGGATCCTGCCTGAACAAAAATAGAATACAAACTCGATTCGAATTGAGTTGGCATGGTAAACGTGCACTCTTGCTCTGGAAAAATTTGAACGAAGCGGGGAAAGTCGCAGTAACCGCCCGAAACCAAAATCTGCGAGATGGAAATTACTGCCTATCCCTGACACGCAAAGTCTATCGGCTCGATTTCTATAGGTTTCCATAGGGGTAGGTTTGTAATGTAACTCAAACATGACATAACCGCCTCTCACCCGGATTCATAAACGATGGGCGCCAAAACACAGTGTCTCCTCGACAGAAATCGACCCCCTCCCCGATTCATACACGGTGGGCGCGAGATTACCGTCCTATCTCCAACCGACTAATATTGATGTGATGTAGGAAATTTCAAACCGGGGCTAAGTTTGTAAATTTCCTCCCATTTGGACAAGCGCACCCTGAAGACATGGTTCCCCCCTTCCTCTCTCCCTCCATTTCCCCATTCGTACTCTGTGGGCGCCAAAACACCCTCTCCACCCCAGCCTCCTCCGTCCGCCACCCCATCCACCGCCGTCCTCCTCCACCATGTCGGAGCTGATACCCCGACGCCGTTGTCCATTACAAGAGATCGATATCTCTCATCCACGGCTTCGGGCCGGGATCCTTGCATCCCGTCCTCTTGCTTCATCCCTATCGTCGTCCACCTTGCCGGCGCCGCTCCTAGGACTGTCTCGTCCACCGCGCCCCGTGCCACCGTCTACCCTCCTAGATCTGCTTCCACGCTGCCAACAGCCATCGCTACTGCAACACAGTCAAATTCTCAGCAGATGTATACACGTCGCTGCACCAGAGGCGGTACTCTTTCGTATCTACTCAACTTATTTATCACAGCAAGAAAATAGATCGCCACTACTTTACTCTGATTTCTTGTCCATCACTTACTTATTAGTTGAAAGCAAACATTGGTTGCGAAGTTGCCTTTGTCCGGTTTGCACCTTCAGATCCGCCATGGCACGCTCAACACTATACTTGCAATGCTTATGGTTTTCCCCTTTTATATTCCACACTAGTTAAATGACAGTAGACTAAATTTCAAAATTGGGTCAGTCAATTTTTGAGAGCTCGTCGGAGTTCGCTGGTGCGAAGGAAGGGGCTCGGGTGGGGACGGTGGTTGTGGGGGCGGTGGTGGGGCCTCGCCGAATGAAGAAACCTCGACGCGGGTGGGGCGGGGTTGGGGGTGGGGTGGAGGAGGAACACCGGAGGTGGGGGCGGTGGTTCAACCGGCGGCCCGTGCGGTGTTCTGTATGGGAAGAATCAGAGATGAGGAAGAAGAAGGGTTAGGAGACGTAGGATCTTCCTCCAACCACCTGAAATGGTTGACTGACCCAAATGACAAAAGTCACACGACTTGCATGCAGACATGCAGAATATGCTTCCTCTTCTGTTCTTTAACATGTTCCTCTTCGGTTCTTCTTTAGTAAGCACAGTATGTTCCTTGTCAGGAAGGGGAGCAGGGACATCTGCAGTCGACACCGCTATTGGTCCGGTTCTGCTAAATGATTTCACACTTCGAGTTGGTCTGCCATAATACCCTGGAAATGGTGGGAGCCGCACGGTCTTTGATAGACTAAACGATAGTAATAGTTGTGCGCTTTCAGACGAATAGAGCTGGCCTGTAGGTGATCAATAGGCTGCATATTAGTAGCGGCAAAACCCTATGTTTTCCAGCCAGTTCCGCTTTCCCGATTTATTTATGGTGGTTATGGTGTGCCCCTATTATCTACACTACGGTCTACCTACTGGCTCTGTGCTCGGGTTATCATGGTTTTGCAATAAACTTTCTATACGATATATTATGAACCTATCGTCTGCCAACTATCCTAACATCTGGGGCCCCCAACAGGGAGCTTATTTTTTGTGTAGTTGTGTGATATGTCTTCAATGTATCTATAATATTTGATTGTTCCATGCTATTATATTATCCATCTTGGATGTTTTATATGCATTTATATGCTATTTTATATGATTTTTGGGACTAACCTATTAACCTAGAGCCCAGTGCCAGTTTCTGCTTTTTCCTTGTTTTTGAGTTTTACATAAAAGAAATACCGAACGGAGTCCAATTGACGTGCCAATTTTTGATGATTTTTATGGACCAAAAGAAGCCCCCGAAGTAAAATAGCTGGGCCAGAAGATTCCCGAGCCATCCACGAGGGTGGAGGGCGAGTCCTACCCCCTGGGCGCGCCCCCTGCCTCGTGGATGACTCGGGGACCCCCCTGATGTGAGACCGACGCCAAAAATTCCAATAATACAGAAAACCTCGAAAAGAAACCTAGATTGGGAGTTCCGCCGCCGCAAGCCTCTGTAGCAACCAAAAACCAATCGAGACCCTGTTTTGGCTCCCTGTCGGAGGGGGGAATCATCACCGGTGGCCATCTTCATCATCTCGGCGCTCTCCATGACGAGGAGGGAGTAGTTCACCCTCGGGGCTGAGGGTATGTACCAGTAGCTATGTGTTTGATCTCTTTCTCTCTCTCTCTCTCTCGTGTTCTTGATTTGGCACAATCTTGATATATCGCGAGCTTTGCTATTATAGTTGGATCTTATGATGTTTCTCCCCCTCTATCTCCTTGTGAAGGATTGAGTTTTCCCTTTGAAGTTATCTTATTGGATTGAGTCTTTAAGGATTTGAGAACACTTGATGTATGTCTTGCATGTGCTTATCTGTGGTGACAATGGGATATTCACGTGATCCACTTGATGTATGTTTTGGTGATCAACTTGCGAGTTCTGTGACCTTGTGAACTTATGCATAGGGGTTGGCACACGTTTTCGTCTTGACTCTCCGGTTGAAACTTTGGGGCATTCTTTGAAGTTCTTTGTGTTGGTTGAATAGATGAATCTGAGATTGTGTGATGAATATCATAAAATCATACCCGCGGATACTTGAGGTGACATTCGAGTATCTAGGTGACATTGGGGTTTTGGTTGATTTGTGTCTTAAGGTGTTATTTTACTACGAACTCTAGGGCTGTTTGTGACACTTATAGGAATAGCCCAACGGATTGATCGGAAAGAATAACTTTGAGGTGGTTTCGTACCCTACAATAATCTCTTAGTTTGTTCTCTGCTATTAGTGACTTTGGAGTGTGAGGGAGTCCTGGATTAGGGGGTCTCCGGACAGCCGGACTATATATCCTTTGGCCAGACTGCTGGACTATGAAGGTACAAGATTGAAGACTTCGTCTCGTGTCCGGATGGGACTCTCCTTGGCATGGAAGGCAAGCTTGGCAATACGGATATGTAGATCTCCTCCCTTGTAACCGACTCTGTGTAACCCTAGCCCCCTCCGGTGTCTATATAAACCGGAGGGTTTAGTCCGTAGGACAACAACAATCATACCATAGGCTAGCTTCTAGGTTTTAGCCTCTACGATCTCGTGGTAGATCAACTCTTGTAATACTCATATCATCAAGATCAATCAAGCAGGAAGTAGGGTATTACCTCCATCGAGAGGGCTTGAACCTGGGTAAACATCGTGTCCCCGCCTCCTGTTACCATCCGCCTTAGACGCACAGTTCGGGACCCCCTACCCGACATCCGCCGGTTTTGACACCGTCATTGGTGCTTTCGTTGAGAGTTCCACCGTGTCGTCATCATAAGGCCTGATGGCTCCTTCGATCATCGGCAATGATGCGGTCCAGGGTGAGGTTTTCCTCCCCGGGCAGATCCTCGTATTCGGCGGCTTCGCACTGCGGGCCAACTCGCTTGGCTATCTGGAGAAGATCGAGAGCTACGCCTCTGGCCACCAGGACAGGTTCGAAAACTTGAATTACACTTCCGACATCCGCGGAGACTTGATCTTCGACGGATTCGAGCCCATGCCAGGTGCGTCGCTAACTCACGAGGAGCATGATTTAGCTCTGCTGTCGGACAGTGTTCGGGAGATCGCACCGGCAACTACTCTGGCCTTCAATCCGGAGCCAATTGCGCCATCCGAGGACGGGCGGATAGACCCCGCCATGGAGGCCGCACTCTCAGCGGCGATAGAGACGGATACTGACTTTACTCCTCACGAGAGCCGTGACGCCGAACTACTGGATTCATCCCCGGCCGCGGACTCTGAGCCGCCAGCGCCCATACCTATCGAATCCGATTGGGCGCCGATCATGGAGTTTCTCGCGGATATCTTTCAGCACTCGCCCTTCGGCGACGTGCTAAATTCATTAAGGTCTCTCTCCCTGTGAGGAGAACCTTGGCCGAACTATGTTCGGCTAGAATGGGATGCGGACAACGAAGAAATTCGCCACCCACCCACCACCCACTTAGTAGCCACTGTCGACGATTTAACCGACATGCTCGACTTCGACTCCGAAGACATCGATGGTATGGACAACGATGCAGGAGACAAACGGGAACCACCGCCCACAGGGCGCTGGATCGCCACTTCATCACATGACATATACATGGTGGATACACCCAAAGAAAACAATGACGAGGAACAGAAAGAAGGAGCGAAGAACAACTCTATCGAGAAGCAAACAAAGCGTCGACGTAGGCGCCGCTCTAAATCTCGCCTCGGCAAAAACAGTGATAACAGCGAAAGAGAAAATAACATCCCGGTCAACTCTAGAGGAAACGACAACCACACTGACCCAGCGGCAGAGCAAAATGAAGCCACGAACGGTGAACATAGTACGGATCCGATGTTCGAACACGGTGACGCCGAGGATAAAGCTCATAAAACTACCTCCAAGGAGGAAAATAGTCCGGACGAAGATGTGCACATCGTCCCGGAAAAGCACTTGGAACAAGAGAACCTCCGCAGAAGGCTTATTGCCACAGCGAGGAGTCTGAAGAAGCAGAAGCAAAGGCTCAAGGCCGCACAAAATATGCTCAACAGCAGATGGAACAAAGTGCTCGACAACGAAGAAATGCATGGTGGAAGTTACCATGCAAAGAGCTATCCAAAGCGCAAGATATCGCCTGAATTCGACGACGAGGCCGTAGAGCCCACACAGCCAAAAAATAAAACGGCCAACCGGTCGGATCAACCACCCTGTGGCCGTGATAGGATGGCTAACAGGGCCGCACATAAGTCAAACACGGCCTACATGAGGACTTGCGCCAAAAATCCAGTATGACCAGATCCATCTATGGATCTAGGAAGCGCGCTACGGCACAGTATCGAAACCGAATACCATAACCGTCCGAACGCCTTGATAAATCTAAATACAAGGGTGCCGCACACCCCCTATGTTTCACCGATGACGTGCTGGACCACGAATTTCCAGAAGGATTCAAACCAGTGAACATAGAGGCATACGATGGGACCACAGACCCTGGGGTCTGGATTGAGGACTTTATCCTCCATATCGATATGGCTCGCGGAGACGATCTCCACGCCATCAAGTACTTGCTCCTCAAGCTTAAAGGCCCAGCTCGGCACTGGTTAAAAAGCCTCCCCAAAAACTCCATTGGAAGTTGGGAGGAGCTCGAGGATGCTTTTCGGGCTAATTTTCAAGGGACCTATGTCCGACCTCCGGATGCAGACGATTTAAGTCATATAATTCAACAGCCCGGAGAGTCAGCCCGAAAGCTTTGGAACAGGTTTCTGACTAAGAGTAAAACCAAATCGTCGACTGTCCGGATGCCGAAGCCTTAGCAGCTTTCAAGCACAGCGTCCGAGATGAATGGCTCGCCAGACACCTCGGCCAAGAAAAGCCGAGAACAATGGCAGCCCTAACAAGCCTCATGACCCGCTTTTGCGTGGGCGAAGATAGCTGGTTGGCCCGCAGTAGTCTTGATAACCCACAAGTATATGGGATCGCAACAGTTTTGAAGGGTAGAGTATTCAACCCAAATTTATTGATTCGACACAAGGGGAGCCAAAGAATATTCT